>CP053136.2:5000000-6250000 GCA_022674325.2 Grapholita molesta | reverse complement strand
AAAGATTTTTGGATGTTGACAAATGTTGTTTTCGAGGTCAGTATGCGCTGTAGCTACCAGTAGTATGTTCTGAAAACAAGATAAAACTTTAAATCAAAGTATTTAACTACGTCGTAATTTATAAAAATATATTTGGGTACTTAAATAAAATAACAAACTAATGATTTTCCGGTTCTTAAATATAGGCTCCTTAGGGTCATTAATTTATCATAGATTTAAAAACATAATGATAACTAAAAAACAAAAAAAGTCAGTGCACCTCCCCTGCACGTGAAGTGAGGCCTATTTTTTGCGGTCCAACCCTAAAGTGTGAGGGGTCGTTAGAATTCGAAAAAGATTTAGGGGTTGCCTAAAACATTTTTTTGATAACGCTTATATTTTCGGAAATATTCACTCTGGAAGTAAACACCCATGACTCATGAACAAATATCTGTGCTCATCGAGTCATCACACAAATAAATGCCCTTACCGGTATTTGAACCAAGTACCGTCGATCGTCAAATAAATAGGTGAGATGACATATAATTTAATCGCATTGCAACCTTTTGTCCATTCAAACACGGCATGTGTTACACGGCTACAATAGTACATTTCGATACTAGTGAAAAATTTTTTAACGAGGGTGAACGTTACAGCCCGAGTGAAACGAGGGTGACAATCACCCGAGTCTTAAAGAAGTTTTT
Source organism: Grapholita molesta (assembly GCA_022674325.2). Classification (NCBI taxonomy): domain Eukaryota; kingdom Metazoa; phylum Arthropoda; class Insecta; order Lepidoptera; family Tortricidae; genus Grapholita; species Grapholita molesta. The sequence continues at coordinate 6,249,317 of CP053136.2, read as the reverse complement.
ACACGAGTATCGAACCTAATTTTTCATAGCAAGTGCCTTAAAAAGTGAAATTTACGCACGCGAAGCGTGCGAAAAGTGCACTTTTTACGCACTAGTTAGGAAAAATTATTTTACGCCTCATATGTACAAATACTGGCTTCGCACAGGATTTTTAATCTACTCTCAATTATAGAAACATTTGACTTGCTTTGCATTCAATGCGCGCACTCCGCGGGTAAAACACAACTTCTATTTATATATAGCTATTTTTATTTTATTATACTTATATTATATTATACTAGCACTCTTATTTTATACTAGCTCTCCCGGCGAACTTTGTAAGTACCGCCTAAAAGTCTATATATCTTAAGGTATTTTTGACTTTTTTTTTTCATTTTTAAGACTACTTTTAAACTTTTGGCCAAGACGATCACAACGAGTCCATAATCGTCCAAATCGGTCGAGCCATTCTCGAGTTATAAAAGCCGGAACTAACAAAACTTTATTTTATTAATATAGATTACAAATAACTATTGTACATACCTATAATACCTGTAGCTCGGGTAGCTCCAATACGACCGGTAAGTCGGATAGCTCCAATAAGTCCTGTAGGTAGGATATGACCACCAAGACCTATAGACAGGCCACCAGAATGTCGCGTCAGTATTCAGGTCTGACTCTTCAGATTTCGGATTGTCCGAATTCGGCACTTCCGTGGGTACAGGCTCGTTTTCTTCAGGCACGGGCTCTCTTTCCGGGTCTACATGGCCCAAGTTAACGGGCTCCAAAGGCGTTTCTGGGTCCACTGGGTCATTTTCTAGGTTGACTGGGCCTGGCGTTGGTGTATTCTCGTCCTCGTGTGGATAGGCGTTACAAGCGCCTGCGATTATCAGGAAAGCAAGTATTTTTCTGAACTGAAAATAAATATTATTTTAGATACAGGCGATATCAGTCTTGTTTATAAGGATTATAAATCTAAAAATATGCAGGCGGATTATAAGCTTGTAAATCAATATCATATTAGTATTGTCTGTATTTGAATACTAATTGACTTCACGAAATATTTGAAGGTTTTGTTTTGATCGATACGGGCCTTAATCAAGTTAAGTTATACCCTAAATTTAGCCAATTTAAACGAAGTAACTAATTATGTACAGACGAAGACGTTAACTACTAGATATAAATAAATAATAGTTAAATGTTTATAGCTAACGTGTAGGTAGTGTACCTACACCTATAATTAAATACATACAATAAAAACACAAATAAATCGGGATATTTAATTACACAAATAATTGCCCTCACTAAGTTTCGAACCCGGGACCTCGAGAATTTGGATACAATATTTGTCTCATGTATAAGACTGTACTTTAGATATCGATCTACAATATTACATTGGGGAGATTCTAATGAGCCTAAAGTGATAAGTTATAAATACGGGTTAATGGTCAAGTTAGGATTTCATCGGATTATGTTGTGAGAACAATATATTAAAATAAATAAATAGAAAAACAAACACGAATGCAACCAAAATGATTACATTATTATAACGTAATTTTTTCCTAAATTATTATATGTGCAAGATTAATTAGCTGTCGACGTAGGCACTGATAATACTTATTAAGTATGAAAGTTGAACAAACCACAAAATTGACAAAACTAGGTACTAAAAATGTCAGGAAAATGTTATTGTTACTAATAAACTTAAATTTAATAATTACATTAATGCCAAAACATTTCGCTATTTTATAAATTTGTAAAAGGTTCTATAACCAATTCCTTATGATAATACTTGTTTATTATTTTTATATAATATAAGTAGGTGACTTACCATTGTACAAGACCCGGATGTGGCACCACCACCGACAAGTCCTACCCGAACTCTGTCGATCCCAGCCAGTTCTGTCCTTAAATATGAGGTGGGGACCAAAGTACGTCATCAGAGTACGACCCGGCCTCATGTGATATTTTAGAAAAAAACGAGTTTTTAGTAATTATGTTTTAAAGGGTTCTCGTAAATTAGTTAAGGTTTTGGTTCACTAGTTTGACCTAATTTTGGTTTATACATTAGGATATGAAGATATGTTCTACGAGTAGGTGGAAGGTGATTAGATTAACCGTACCCAGGATAGACGTAGGAAAAAATGTACCAGTGTTAGATTCATGATATTATTTTGTCATCATCATCACATATTTATGAGTTAGACTCTTGTCGGTGGAGCAATTTCCATATGTGTCGGTCCTCTGCTTTCTCCTTGACAGCCTGATATTATTTTGTACTTAAGGTAAATTTTGGCACAGTCAGGACCCTCCCCCGATAGTATGGACATGGCTCCAAAATTAACTAAATAATAATCATCTTTTTATTTATATTGTAGCCTCGAGGAAAACCAAAACGAAGATAGCGGGACGACCTTGACACATTTTTTTAAGAGTAGCGAGAGAGTGCATTGGATAGGACCAAATGGAGAGAAAGAGGGGAGGCCTTTGCCCGGCAGTGGGATACTCTTACAGGCTAATAAAAAATTAAATATAAAAATAGAATCCTCTCCTCCCGCGACTCTAGACCTAGAGCCATCGGGCTTGTCTGCGGTTGATGTCAAGCGACCCGTACCCTTACCATGAAATGTGACTTTGAGGTTTTCGATAACGAGTATCGAGTTTACTATCGGTGCAACTCGTTCACACTAAAATAGTACAAGCGAGATGCACAGATAGTAATCTCGATACTCGTTATCGAAAACCTCAGTCACAACTCATGGTAAGGGTACCGATGGGTGCACTTGGATCCCGGAGCCTAGGCCACCCTTTAGCGTGGGACGGTGACGGGCACACTGGCTTCATTCCTCGTTGAAGGCTCGGCTCGGAATCCTGGGACTGCCGCTGACCGAGCCATAGTCAACCGTCGCGAATAAGTATACCTTCATGACGAACGATTATGAGTTTGCGGCGCTTCCTGTTATAACTATGGGTCGAAACGACTAATAGGTATCTTAGGTGACCACCGGGCACTTTATTTGCCCAGAGGCTAAACCTCGCGGTCCAGAGGGGCAACTCAGCTAGCGTTGTTTTGGGAGGCATATAATTATGGTTCAGACGGAGGAATTGCTAGGACTTTGTTCATAAATCCAGCCTGTTTTATTATTTTCAATCTAGTTTTATTTTCTAATAATTAATAAGTTTGTTAAATAAAAATCCAATAGTTTAAGGTATGATGATGATGATGTAATCCTGTTATCCCTCATTAGGGACATAGGGCTAGAAGAATTTTCCAGCTGTCACGTTGCTGGTCGGCTACTTCCAGCTCTTCTCATCCAAAGTTTAAGGTATAAAAATATATAATTAGTTTGTAGGTAATTTGGCAAATAAAAATACAAACAACATTTTTTTTACCAAAAAGTGATCCCATTGAGGTTTTACATTTAGAGATCCTTATATTAAGTATAAAAACAATATTATATTTGCAACTACGATAACAATTAACTGCCATATAATAATATTTTCCTAATAATTTTAAGGTGTTCATTCATTTATTATATTTAAATCGAAAAAAATAGAAAACTTTTGACTCGCAGTAGTTCCAGTGGTTGTTGGTTCGAGTCCCGCTGGGAGTAAAATAAATTCTATTTTTCTTTCGATATATATATAGCCGGAGTAGCTATTCAGGTATTGTATAAAAATCGGACGTCTGCCAAATTAAAAGGTATATAGCTCTAGCGACCCAACTCTGGACGGCCGGTTAAGGCAAGCCAGAGCCGGGGATCTATCCCGCCTATCCGACAGGGCACCCCAGGGGCGCTCAGGTACGTGGAGTCGCTACTCTCCAACATCGCACCACGCACCGCAAGCTGCCCTGCGTTGACTTCTTGAACCGGTGAAAACAATTGGGCGATGGGGTCGTCACATCCCGACGCTACTGTTATGTTTATCGTTATATATGTTGTTTATTGTACCTATAACACTGAGCATACTGTAGAATTAGTTGGTTGATTTGTGTCAGATTGTCTCAAAATATTGTATTTATTTATTCTTAGTGTCTGCTACTCATCATGCCTACTAAATAAATGTAAACCCTGAGGATACCTGGCTTCGGCTCAATTTGCATATCTAGTTATTGCGACGCGGGAAGTGCTCACCTAACAAATAACATACTTTAATATATATTGCTAAGCGGTTGCACAGCTTTCAAAGTAAACAACAGCATTTGATTCGCTAGAGTTACGTTATGAAGCGTTGCAATTTCTCACAGTACTATGATCTATATTGGGAGCATTATTATTGCTATTATTATTGCTGTTTTTGGGCTATTATTTACGCCGCATCGACCAGTTATGATCTATTGTGGCAGCCCTTTTTATAATTACTGATTCCCGTTCAGTCCAGAAAGCTCCAGATTCTTTGGGCTGTAATGTTGTGTACCCCATATCATACCTCGTACCTCACACCTCATATTGGGAGCATAGCAACACGAGGTAGTATATTATATTCAAGGCTCGGACAAACGACCGTCATTTTGAAAACATAACCCTGTTGCGCACAACGGAAACTTCCTTGTGATGTTACTATATTATATTTTATAATGTTTATTCATTAACACGTCTTTTTATTATCTGATCAGAATTCAATCGCACCATCCATTGATCACATAAGTCAAAATAAGTTATATTCTTTTTTAATCACGACAGTGGTTTTTTCACATAACCACACTTTCCATTCCAGCATCATTGATTAATTGTCGCCGAATGTATAGTATGTATACTTATAAATTATGATATAAAAATGTTTAAAATAATTTTACAACATAAGAGGAGTCTCCGTTGTACGGAACAGTGCAGGGGTTATGTTTTCAAAATAACGGGCGTTTATCCAGTCACCATCAGATATTTCGGAGCTGTGGAGGTGGTCATAAATATCGGAACATGCATTTTACTGCCTTGACAATAGAGGCGGTTGCTCCGATATTTTTGATCACCTCCACAGCTCCGATATATCTGATGGCGACTGTCCGATGTCCGAGCATTGATTTTATTTCTTCTTTTATAGAGCTAAGCAAACAATTACTTGTCCAAATTACTAATTCCCTCCAACTTTTTTCTGTGGAATTAGCAACTTGGACAATTTATTTTAATTATACCGAATGTACTTTTTAGGGTTTAGTCAACTAGGATTTAGTAGTAAACATTCAAATAAATAAATTCTGAATCTAAATCATAGTTTAGCCATGTCTGTATGTACGTCCCCGGTTATACTCTGTGCCTATGTAGTCCTAGAAAGCTGTTTGGTATGAATATGTAAATCAGTCATGTGAATATGTAAAATTATGTCTATGTATTATTGATAAATGACCTTTCTAATACATTTTAGGTCTCAAGCAAGAATCAAAACAAATTATAACCGTATTTGCATACGCAGCCGAGGTTGTATTTAAACGTCGTCGACACCATATCAAGGGCGGACGTTGAACGAAAAAAGGGTAGCCATGATAGCATCGAAACTTTTTTTAATTTCAGAAATAAACAAAAAAAGCAAATTCACATTTATTTTTTAAGGGAAAAGGGACCTAACGGCCCGGCCGGCGACGACAATGCGCGACTTACGGCGCGGCAAGCGTTTTATCTGTTCGTTGCGCGGTCAATACGCGCAATACACTGCGGTTAGTTGGGATCACACGCAATGAACAGCTAATACGCTTGCCGCGCCGCAATTCGCGCAATGTCGTGGCCGGGCCGTTATTGTCTATGGCGCTAATGCTTTTGTTAAGAAAGGCGCAGTACAAATCTAGTTAGATTCGACGTAAGTGCCATCGACAATAAGGTCCCTTTTCATAGATAATGTGACATATTTTATCACCATTCGACTGTTAGTCATGTCACGCAATTTTTAAGTTTGGTTCGTTTGTTGTAATATACTATACTCACCGCAAAACTATCTGGCCGATGGGGCCATAAACGCTCGCTAGCGTTAGGGATGTAACATGTCGATAACTTATAATGTAAACGTCGATATCCTTATTATATTTTCAAATGAAATCTTATATCATAATTGATACTATTTTTAAATTATCTAATGAATACTAAATGTTTAAGATAGTTAAATGTTTAAGATTTCTATAATAATTAGCTAAATATGCGATTAGGTAAGGAGATAATGAGAAATGTATTAGTAATTATAATACGTATGTTACAACCGACGACTGGGTCAAGTGTGTTCGCCACGCTGAAAATCTCCAGAACGAAGACTTAGCCAAAGCACTTATTATTGACACCAACCGACTTGTTATTAACTTACAAGACGATAGTGACACTGAAGACGAAGAATAAATTAGATTTACTTAGATTTATTTATTAAGAAGTATTTTCCTTGTTTATTTATTTGTAATACCTCCTTATTATTGTATTGTAATATTTTATGTCAGTTGTTCAATATACCTATTTATATGGTTTTTTTTTATAAGCGTCTTGGCGCACAAGAGTGAGGAGGCCCGGCCCCAAACTAAAGGGGGCGCTACCGCGACAGACGATATTCGTAAATTTCGGACGCTTGTCTCTGCCACTCTCGTGACGCCTTGATTGGAGTAAAAGAGAAAGATGCTCGAAATATTCGAACTTCGAAAGAAGAAGAGAGACGTGCGTTTTGTTGATTGATAAGTGTGTTTAAGTGATGACTAGACTACTCGTAAAGTAAATAAATTTACTCATGATCATCATTAAAAAAATAATCGATGTTTATATTATTTTATAATATTATAAGAACAATGCACTTTTATGAGCGTCAAAAAAAAATCTTCCTACGGTTCCAACCTAGACTGAAATGACTAAATAACGTATAAAAATAATAACGTATAAACAAATTTGACTACACGAAATAGCCTCCAAAGGCTCACGGGCCTACATGTAGTACTAATTACTTTCAACAAACAATTCTATGTAATTGGAATAGAGTTCAATTTATTTGTTTTGGTATGCCTTCTTATTTACGTGATACACTTCATTCGGTGCTTGTTTATCTTCAAAAAACAAAAAGTGTTAGTTTATTTAAATCATGACAGAGACCTTATACATCTCTAAGGTTTATTTGTAATAAGCATGTAATTATATTTTTGTGTATATTTTGAAAACAAAATAACTATACATATAATATTTTTTGAAACTTTTGATGACGAATTTTGTAATTTCGAAATGAGAATAATGAAATAAAATAAACAATTCAGATAAGAAAGCATATCGAACGTTTTGTTAACTTCGTTCTTAGTAGTCAGATTTGGACTTGTAAGTACTTAATAATTATTTTTATTTTTCCTTTGGCAGATTTTTTTTGTAATTGTTGGATATGTTTTCTTAAAGAATAACGCATTTTTATGTAATATGTATAAGATATCTTTTGTAATACTGTTTTGAAAAAATAAGTCCCGCCGAGTTTCTTGCCGGTCATAAAAGTCGAAATGCTTCTCGGGTCAGAGGTGTAGGGTTAGAACCGGTGTAGTTTTTATGTTTTCTTCTTTTGTATACTCGACGTGTAAAAGTGTCCTTGTGGCATACTTACTGAATAAACGTTTGAGTTTGAGTTTATCTGAACTGTGCATGTTATTTAATCTGGCAGTAGGTACATACAAATAATAAATTGAATGCTAAGCAGTTTATTTAAAGTTTGTGGTTTGGGTCATGCATGTTTGTCTGTCAAATAATTCTCTGCTCTGTAATTTAGCCCTTGGACATCAAAGATTTTTTAAAGTAATTCTTAAGTACTGGGAAGGGTAATTTAAAGGCATCAAGTAATTTGCTATATAAATGAATACATGGTCACTACATTTAATTTGACAAAATTGTCTGTAATACCATCATTTTAAATTATAAACATTTCAATAGTAGTTTAGTGGCATTAAACCGTCCTCTTATCCAATTTATTTTATACTATGATCGCGCCATCTAGGAATCCACTTGTGAATTGCGATATAGTATAACCCCTATACAGCGCAAGGCTTGTGCTTTGTACATAGTTGAGTCAATGAGACAGTGGTAAAGTCACACGACGCCAGGTGGCGTCAGTGGAGAGAAAACTTCTTCTAACTTTCTTAGTGTATACATTATGTATGCCTTAGTTGTGCATATTTGGTCCTACTTTGCATAATACACAATCAAATCAGGATTTAAAGAGGCGCTATGAGAAAGTGGTAATAAAGTTGGCTGGTCAAAGCTATTGTCGCCATACAGCATTGCCTACTTACTTCAGCTGGGAAACCCAGACGAAAATCGAAGTCCGAAAATTTCGGGCATCGTTCTCTTTTACTTCAAGTGACCGAGATAATTGTTCGAAGTTTGCGACTTCCGATTTTTGTTTCAGCTATACATACTTAATTAAATTCTAGAACTACCTAATAGAAATATCAAATAAGCTAATAATGTGCAAGAAATAAAAGTAGGTAAGATTAGCCTTACGTATGGTAAATGGTAGTGGTATTTATTTGTTATTATACTCATTATAAGGGATACTAGTTACACTCGCGGCAGTCAGTAAAAAAGTAAAATAGATTTTACAACTGTGATTATATTTATACATTACATTCATGCACAATATAAGTTAATTGCAAAAGCAAACAATTACTATTCTATCCATGTGCATGTTTTGTCAATTATTGCTTCCCAGATAATGTTATGAACTTATGGAATATGAACGAAAGGATATAATTGTTACTATTTGATATGTACGATATAAAAAAGAAAGGACAAGAACAAGACACGAGGTACATCCTTATTTGCAAGCCAGACCCATAAATTGATCTTTTGCTATTTTTTAAGACTTAGACCCGAATGTCCTTCAGAGCCCTGAGTGTAAGTTTTTAATGTAACTTTACTTCACGAACGCGTTTACGTTTCCCATATAAATAACATTATCACTTACGCATTCGTAAACGTTTTTTACTTCTAAAGTAACTTACACTAGAGCCTCAGATCATTAGAGTTTTGCTATGCAAAATTAATGAAACTAAGAACCGGGCGACTCTGCGAAGTGCGGAGCAGTGTGACTTTCATTTCTGTCATATCCCTTTATTTTGGGGCTATGAGTAGCCTTTCAATCCTTGTGGATTTTTGGCGGTTTCTTCTTTGCGCCCGTGACGACCGGCGGGTCTTTCATGGTCTAGTTGCTAGACGCGGCTTCTGTGGCTGGGCTGGCTATGGAGCCTATCCCGGGGGCGGATCAGTGTGGCAACAGTCTTACATATGTACATTATGAGTATATTGTTAATACGAGGCAGCCATAATGGTAGTCCATAAAATCAGACTTTGCAATGCTAGCTGTCTTGTTTAGATAGGTGATAGGCTCCTGTCTAAGTGTAGGCTGTACGTCCACCCTTTAAGTCAGCTCACAATTTTAAACACAAAACTATCGTGAGATTGAAACATTAATTGTATAAAAGCGGGTAACTCACGTTTTATAAGTCGAATATTCTGCGTCGGTTAGCCAACGCGAATGGCTCATGATTATGCTCCTCGTTACGGAGTGAAACATGTCGAGCAATATTCGACTTATAAAACGTGAGTTACCCGCTTTTATACAATTTATACAGCTCACAATAATTCGATAAAACATATGTTTTTGTGGCTTTATATGTACGTCATGCAATTGTAGCGGCTAAAACAGCTGTAGTAGCTGTTGACATCATATAATTGTACCAATTTGGGCGGCCATCATTCCTTTCGCACATTGATTACGACACATACGATTCCCATTTAGAATTAACAATTTCCCTTACAAACATTTTAGCGTTTTTGCCCGACAAGTTCTCGGTCACAAAATCTTGTGATCGCTTGCGGTCCATTACTAATGTAATAACAGCTATTTTGCAATCAACTAGGTAGGTAGGTACCTACTAATAAGAGCGGTGGTTTCAACAGATTCCGGTCTAATGGCTTTATAATTTCAAAGAAAATTATAGTATGTCGACAATTGCTACATGGGCCTTAATTTTTTTATCTATCTTTGATTTTCAAATTTACCTGTAATAAGAAACAACGTGTACAAACTATGTAAATAATAAAAGTCGAAACTCTAGTTATTTCACGTTCACGGATTTACTATCGTGATCTTTACAGAAATTCGTTGCATTAGGTATACCCATACATATTTCTCTAGCTCCCTGCTTTGCACAATGCGACGAAGATGATGATGTATATTGTGGACCCACAGTTCTACAGTCGGACAAAACTAACTTGAGTTAACAAAAGGACAAAGATATCTACATGCCCTAAGCGTGAATATATTTTGTCCCTTTTGTTATGCTATTCTATTAGCCTATGTACCCCTGGTTAATCTTTAGTATCTTAAGCTGCTTTCTACTAGAAATAAAACAACTGAAACGGATTACATCGCGTATACTAATTTAAACTTCAGCCCGACGTTTTGAACCCATTCGCAGCGTTCGTGGACATCGGGTGGGCAGTCCACCCGTCAAATGATAGTTTGGTTTCTTATCTGAACAATGGTCAAGAGATTGTTTTCCCAACAATTTTCCCGCTTCGTTATCCTAATCGGAGAGGACGTCACCATGACATATCTACATGCCGTGCGTGCTTATCGATTGTAATGTACCTTTTTATGCAACCGATAGATATGTGATAGGTCATATTCTAATACATTGCTATTGTTTCTACGAGTTTAAATAATGTCGTAACTATAAATATTCTAACATTTATACAATAGGGAATATTCATGTATTTTCTTTAGCTATTTTATAAGTAGGTAATAAAAATAATATAACGGAAAAATAGAACGCTTGCAAAATTAAATTAAATAAGTTTAGAAATAGGGTGATTATTCGGGCATTTGAACCGCTCTTATCACTCTGTCCAGATTTCTGTAGAAATGATCACACAGTTTGGTGTTAGTTTTGGTTTACTGGTAGACACCTGGGCTGGCTAAAGGACAGCCAAAACCTACTTAATACAATGCAGGCACTTTTATAGAAATCTGGACAGAGTAATAAGAGCGGTTCAAACGCCCGAAGAATCATCCAATAATAATATATTTAGATTACTATAGGCGTAGGGATGTGACGACCCCAACGCCCACTGGTTTTCATCAGTGCAAGCAATTAACGCAGGTCGGCTTGTGGAGAGCTATAGGTAGGACAGGTCCCCTGCCTTTGGCTTGCCTTAGCCGACCCTCAGAGTACTATACTATATACTTACAGATATTTGTGACTTGTGACCACCTCCACAGCTCCGATATATCTGATGGCGACTGTACCTACTACGTAAACGCTTAAATCAGCATGTTCACAGTTCAATGCCCTATACATGGGTCACGGCTATCTTTTACAAGTCCGTGCCCCACAGGTACGCACTGAAATCAAATTACTTCCAACTTTTTTTTTTTTTTTATGACAAAGGTGGCAAACGAGTAGACGGATTGCCTGATGGTAAGCAATTACAGGCGCCCATAGGCACCCCTAACACCAGGGAGGTCACAAGCGCGTTGCCGACCTTTAAGGGGGGTTGGAGCTCTGGGAACCTTACTCACCATCAGGAACACAACACTGCATACCTGAAAGGTAGCAGTTCTATTATGGCTGTGGTCTTCTGTAAGGAGGAGGAGAACTTCCCCAGTTGGGCTGCCCCAGATTCAAGCGTGATGGTCATCGCTGTGCCCTACCTCTCATTGTTGGACGTAGTTTAAGGACATACCCGGGTCCAAAAACTGCATTCAATGCTCATAATATAATATATAATTTTGATCTCTCTATTAATATTTCTGTTAGATAGACATCAAATTTTAGTAACATATATGATATAAGGTGGATGATAGTAATTTGCATGGATGTATGAGGAAATCGATATATTTTGTATAGGGGCGTGTTAATCATAGTTAGATAGCACTGCCAATGGCTGTCAGTATAAGTAGTCTGGCAAACCTAATTGTCACACAGTTTCACACCATTAGGTGCAGAAGAAAGAAACTATATTTACTTGCACTACTATATATAGTAAAGACCCGGGTATGTCCTTAAACTACGTCCAACAATGAGAGGCAGGGCACAGCGTTGACCATCACGCTTGAATCTGGGGCAGCCCAACTGGGGAAGTACCTCCTCCTTACAGAAGACCACAGCCATAATAGCACTGCCACCTTTCAGGTATGTAGTGTTGTGTTCCTGATGGTGAGTAAGGTTCCCAGAGCTCCAACTCCCCTTAAAGGCCGGCAACGCGCTTGTGACTCCCCTGGTGTTGCGAGTGCCCATGGGCGACGGTAATTGCTTAACACCAGGCAATCCGTCTGCTCGTTTGCCGTTACACCAGATAATTTAGTATTTTTTTCACCCAACAGCAACCCAATAAATAACAGTAGACGATCGGGTAACCGGACAGAGCCCTGAGTGTAAGTTTTTAACGTAACTTTACGTTACGAACGCGTTTGCGTTTCCCATATAAATAACATTATCACTTACGCGTTCGGAAACGTTTTTTTACGTCAAAAGAAACTTACACTAGAGCCTCAGTTAAGGATGCGTAAGGTTACACGATTATCCTTACCATGAGTTGAGTTTACTATCTGTACATCTCGTTCGCACTAAAATAGTATAAGCGAGATGCACAGATAGTAAACTCGATACTCGTTATCGAAAACCTCAATGTCACAACACAACCCATGGTAAGGGTACAGTCTCTTGCACCTTTATTGCCCAAATTTGAATTCGCGAAGGCTAGCCTGTATCAGGCCTGTGGCCCGGCTACTTTTACTTTTTTTAAGGAACCGCAACCCGAAAGATATCTAACAAATCCCCATAGATAAATACCTTCCCCTTTTGGGAAAGTAGGACGATGTATTAACAGTCGCGTCTGTTACTGAATTCCTTGAACTGTGATTATGAGAAGTAAAATGTCATAGAATACACATTTCCTAGCAATTGCAATTTTTTTATAGTATGTGAAGATACATGCATCTAATGAATAAAGCTATAATAAGGTGTACCTATTATATGCCGTGTGATGCCGGCTGACTAGAATAGCACCACCCCATCTCCTCCCGCGGGTGTCGTATGAGGCGACAAAGGGAAAAATCCTACGGACGGGCAGCAGCGTCCGTCGTAACCCAACCTATAGCTACTGCGGTCGCCAACCCGCCTGCCAAGCGTGGCGACTATTGCAACTACCCCCAAGATGATACAAGTCATATTTGTGGGAGGCCTATGCCCAGTTGTGGACTGCATACGGCTGAAATGTAAGGTGTACCTGGGCAGTTCTCCGAGGTGGCGTTTTTACGTGTCCGAGGCTATATTTGCGTGAATTTATGGCCCAATATTATTGAAAAAATTCATACACATATTTCAGCGTCTGTTATATCTCGACAATTAATAAAATTTTCCATAACACCATATTTAATATTATAAAAAAAATAAAAAGTGCAGATATTGACGTACAGTGGGCGTGTCCCGCTCCCAAATTTGTTGAAACAAAAATTATAATTCAAGTTGGGGATGTTGTATTAATTTTAATATTGGTTCACATATTCTTAATTAGTTTATTTCTACTGTAATTTCACTGAACATAATATATGAATTACCCTTATTAAATAAAAACATATTTTCGCCATGTCCCGCGCCAACGCTTGATTTCGCTGGAGTTTACAAAACTTGGCGGTATCGCACAAAGCAATATACCAGGAACTCAATGCCGCGTCCACAGGTAGCTTCAGTTGCGCCGCGTTCACCGAGGAGAGCGGACGTAGGCTCACAGTGTAATAGCAGAATTCGCAAAGGTATCTTCATCATTCGGTGGGTTTGGTTTCGTGTTTTCTTGAATTCGGTGAACAAAATTTTTCGTTCAGTGTCTGTGCTTTTCTTAGTGCAACAGTGCCTAAGTCATGCCAAGAAGTATGTGATTTGGTTACCAGTGAGTCTTTTCAATACAATGGTTACTTTTTGTGTAATTGTTCAATAATGATAAAATTTGAATTCAGTGGGTGTGATTTCCGTGGATTCGGTGGGGGTTTGGCCACCGAAATCAAAAAAAGGTGCCACCGTGATCAATCTTGACTATAAAAACAGGTAAATTTTTGTTTTAAATAATTTGTATGTTATAATTGTATTCAAAATAGATGAATATGTTTTTAATGTTAACACCAACGTTGTTGGTATACTCGTTTATTTAATCGCAACCTTAAAAAATTTTGGTTATGCTATCTGCGGATATTTTTCCTATTTAATCAGTTATGATTACCGTTAACCTATATCTATCAAGTTCAGTGCCATCTGATAAAGATTCTCCTTCTGGGCCTATAATAGACGCTTAAGGTCATCAAGAATCTTGGAGCCGACTCTCTATTCTTTCAAGTCTTTATAGTTCCGTCTGATGAAATTTTGGGTCCTAAATTACTGCTTAAATTATGAAGTTTAAAGTTCACACTAGCTAAAAGCATACTAGTTTAAAGACACATGATAATAAAACCCTCTTTCTTTTTAGTTAATCTTCAAAATACAATCCCAGAAAAATTTGGGCATCAACTTTCAAGCCATTTTTTATTCAATGATGTTTAAGGCTCTGGGTCAAAATTATAAGCCCGGGTTTCATCTTCTTCAAAATTGATGTGCTGTGTTCACCACACCGCTACAAAAAGCCCTCGATGCCTATAAAAGCTCCAGAAGGCTTGTGTTGCGGATGCGGGTGCTCGGCCAGCGATATATTAAGTACAAATAAGCTGTTTCTTTAAGGATAAAGATGTCATTGCGGCCTGGCATCACTACTATTAACAATTTATAAACCCTACGCTTGCTGCTACACAGCTTCCGGAAATGGCAGCAAATGGTCAAATGGTAGGTCTCATACCTCCGATACAGCCACATGAGGTTAAGAAAGCGCTGCAAAAATAGGCCCCGTAGGTATCCAAGTGGAAGCTTTACGAAAGAGTAATCGACAACCGAATAAAGTCAGAGTGCTCACTATCTAGACATTATTATGGCTTCGTACCTGGTTTATCAACTACAGATCCTAATATGTTTGCTCTGTCCACAATTGCCGAAGAATATCGCTCGAAGAAAAAACCGCTGTTCGTTGCGTTCCTGGACATGGAAAAGGCATTTGACCGTGCTCCAAGGAATACTATTTAGTGGAACCTTCGAAAGAAAAATGTCCCAGAGCAATTTGTCAAGACCATTGCTGACATGTATAAGGATGCACGATCAGTGGTCCGGACATCGGTGGGTGAGACCAAAGCAATAGCGGTCAAAAAAGGTATTCGTCAGGGCTCAGTACTGAGCCCCTTCCTGTTTTGCTTAGTTTTTGGGCTCGCTTACTAAAGAAGCACAAGATTTGGCAAAGTGGACATTTATATACGCTGACGATGTAGCCATATGCACTGAAAGCCGTACCGAGCTGCAGAAAGCGCTCGCTTCATGAAGCACCAGTTGCAATCCGGGGGCCTGGTGTTGAGTGTTGCCAAAACACAATTCATGTCCCTGAACGAACCAGATCCACGTGACGACAGTCCGATACCCAGCGATGGGCAATTAGTCCAAATACCTGGGTGGTATAATGCACATGTCCGGAGACATCGAATGCAATGCAACATTCATCACCGAATAGCCGCTACATGCCAAAAATGGCGAGAGTGACTGGTGTGACCTGCGACAAAAAAATGCCGGTCAAACTAAAGGGGCTGATGTATAAGACCATAGTTAGACCAGTTTTAACCTATGGCAGCGAGACGTGGGCGGTGACGCAGAAGCACGTGCGTACCATCTCAGTTGCTGAAATGAAGATGCTGAGGTGGATGTGCGGCGTTACCAGGCTCGATAAATTCCGCAACGAGTACGTGCGAGGAAGCCTGGGCGTGCGTGACATCGCCGACAAAATGCATGAGAGTTTGGCTGCGATTCTTCCGAATTGACTAGTTTGCTTGCTAAAATCAGCTAGTCGGGCTGAAAATATGAAACTAAGTATATAATTTATAGTTTCCAATGCAAGATTTTTCTGAATTTAATAAGAAAACTTTATATGGACAAGTATTTTTGATAAAACTTAAAGACATAAACACTTTTAAAGTGATTTTAACACCAATTTTAAACTTTTTTATGAATATTGATTTCGGTGGGTGGACTTGATTTCGGTGATTTAAAAAACTAAAATATCTTAAAAACCGTTAAGGCTACAAGGGGGCCTTTCCCGGCAATATTTTTTAAATTTAAGCCTGAATCTAGGATTTCATGTTTCACATTAAAATGTAAAAAATTATTCCACCGAAGTCACGCAAAACAGCTCGGCTCGGAGAATCGCCCACCTACTAATGTTTATTTCTATTTCAGCTATATATTCACATAATATATACTATTTAGGTTTAATTATAAAAATAAATCTCTAAATTAACTGTCTCTAATATACAGGTAATGTGGTGTTATCTCTAAATCCTTTTCCCAAAATCGACGATATTAAAGATAACTGTCTGGCATTAAAGAACCTTCAATTGTTTGACCTCCAGTAGTTCCATTGACGCTCTTAAGTAAAAACCCTCCTTTTTTAAAGTTACGGAAAACTTCTGCTTACATCCGGACACTCGTAATTAATCGTTTTATTTTTAAAAACGTACATTTAATGTAAATCTGATAAAATTTTATCGGTTAACCGAGAACTTGTTATATATACTGCTTATACTTGGGCCAACTTTGGAATAGGAGGCCTTGGCTGTATGCAACAGATTAGTATTGCGATTAGCTCTGAAACTAATTTTATTTCTATTTTTTTTGTTAATTCCACTTTATTTTTGTTAATTCCATTAAAAAAAATTATGAAAACTACGAGTAGTTAACTAGTTATTGCATTAAATCTAAAAAACGCCCTTGAGGCATTCTACCAAGGACGCTGCACGCTGGCGGCATTTCCTCGTTGCGCGTTGTGCTTCTTTACAGCAGCGTCCGTCGAAACCCAATCTACAGCTACTGCGGTCGCCAACCCGCCTGCCAAGCGTGGCGACTATGGCAACTACCCCCAAGATGATACATTAAGTCATATTTGTGGGAGGCCTACGTCCAGCAGTGGACTGCATACGGTTGAAATGTATGTAATGTATGCAATAATCATTGTCTCAGTCGGTTTTATACTTCATCGTGAACTTGACATTATGGTCCCCGTTCAGCATCCGTAGTTTTTGACACAGTTACTACCTTTCGTAAAGGTAGAACTATACCGGTTAAACATAACAGTACGCTATCGATATAAAAAGGTTTCGCTTAACACAAACCTATAATACGGTAGCCTAACGGTATATTTTTGGGCGGTTTGTGGGGAATCAGTTCTGGCCATATAGATCAAAATGCTTCAAAGCGTTACGAAGTTAATTGGAATATCGAAAAAAAATAGGACCGATTAGGAAATTATTCCAATACCAAATAATTTCGGTCGCTCTATGGAAACTTAACCTTAACCAAGGCATATATAGCGGTTATGCAGTCACTGCAAGATCTAGCAGAGAATATAAAATGTATAAGATTTCATATAGACTTTCACATCACTGTCAAAGATAAAATAATTGGCGCTACGACGCATAATATACGGTATCGTTAACTTGCATTGTAAATTACAAAAGCGACCATTGGATTGGACCAAAAACAAACAATTAAAAATAATAAGAAAAAAATTTGCTATTATAAATTAATGTTTAAAAAAGTTTTGCTAAACTAGTTGTCAAGGGATTGAAAGAGTCCATTTGTTAAGTGGAAATCTTCCTTAATTAAGAAAGATAAAATTTATGAATAATATTGATGAAAATTTTCCATTTTATATACTTAACAACCGTATTAACAACTTGCACACTTATCGTACTGTCAATCAGAAGGTCTACCGCGAATATCGAAATTTGAAAATTTCTTACGATTGTCTCTGTCACTCTAGTTACGCCTTAATTGGAGTAAAAGAAACAGATGCCCGAAATTTTCGAACTTCTATTTCCGGAGTAGGCCCTCAGTAAGTTACAATCTAACAAAATGTGCCACGCATCACTCACTGCGTAAAAGTGTGGGTGGCTGTGATAAAATTGACGCGTAAGAGCAATATTATGGCAGTTTGACACTTATCTCTACTAATATTCGTAAGGTTGTAAGCTCACATTGTCACCGTGGCACTTGTGTCATTTTCTACTGAAGTAGAGTCGGCAGGCCGGCAACTTTGTTTTCGTTGCGCAAGTGTGAGGCATTTGCTGAGCTCTGTCCTTCAATCTTCTCGGGTCAGTCACTTTTGCAACCTTCTAGAATGATTTTGCACCGAGACGCACGGGCATGGGTCAGTCGAATTAAATAAATGGTTTTCAAGTGCAAAGTTTGATATTATTTCTCCTTTAATACCTATGTATTTAGGCATTATAGCTGTAAAACATAATTATGCTTCCTACGTATTACGTCCCGTAATGTACGTGTTAAGGTTAAGTTATTCTATAAAGATGAATATTACAATAAAAATGCTGTTGATTCTCGATATTTGATGCAACAGGACATTACATTTGTTGGTTTATTTTTCGTAGAGTGACGGCACCACCTTCCTTGTCTATACAAGGAACCAATCATGAACATTAGTGCTTATTTCAAAGGAGTCAAGTGTTGTGCATTCCTTGGTCCATATTCAATTTATAACCTTATGGTTTTTGAATTAAGAACTAAGTGTCCATCATTGTTGCCTGTCAGCTGTGTCCAATATTGGTGCCATCATCGTACGTGTTTGTATTTCTTATTATAAATATATTAGTTTAGAAAGAAAATAAATACAAAGAATTGGTGTCCAAGGAATCCAAGGTCAATATAATGTTTTGTTGATCAAACTCAAGCATTGGTATTTGTAAAAAATAACCAAAACAACGTTGTATATTGCGCAGGTTTTTATAATCCCAAAGTGGTGGGGAAATCTCGGTTACGTCGAAGCTTCTAGAGCCAAATGAAAGGACGGTCAATGTCCCATACCTGCGGCCCAAGGATAATGTACGAGCGTGGACACACTTAGCATTTCTGTCCCGCGTTTTCTCGGCGTTCCCATTTAAAAATTGCAAGCTCCAGAGCGGGAACGCTGCGTGCCGATTACTATGGAAACGCTAGGAAAACGTTTAGTGGCCGCTGTTAGTGTGCCCGGGCTCTAAAGGAAATATGTGGGACAATGCAATTTTGCGGCAACTTAGACAAGTGAAAGTGTGACATGAACCCAAATTCCTAATGAAAATAATACTACTTTAATAATTATTGTTAGCTTAGATGAACTGTATGCACTAGTTTACACATTGTCCATATCATAAAGAGATAAGTCGAAAAATACTAATTATAGCTCTTGCTACAACTCATTGTTAGGTATAGGTACACCTATCAGAAATGGCGGGTTAGATTATTTCATAATGGCTTTCTATTTCGGCAGTCTGGAGCAGAAGGAAAACCACTTAGGCACATAAAAATTAGTCAAGCCGGCGCGAATCGGATTCTATAGACGCGGCGCTACTGGTGGTACCCATATCTTGTATAGGTAATAAATTTTAAGACTGGTATCTCGCTCTCTCTTGTCAGTTCATGTACAGTCAACGTCAAATAATGTTTACACTTTTTCACTTTAATCCTTTGCAATAAGTGTAAACATATCTTTGACGTCGACTGTACTACGAGTACATACACAAACCTTCGTTCTAATCTTATATGTGTGTGCAAATATCAAAAAATAATCTAACATTGAACATCGTTGGTTTTACGAGTATTTATGTAAATTTATTCATTCATAATCGTATGAATCGCATAAACGGAAGCATGTTCTAGTAAGTTCGTAGGTAAATAAGAGTAATAACATACACGCATAGACGATCAAGGTACGATGATTACCTTATTTACTGATCGTATGGCGGTTAAACAAGTTTGTTCAATTTATATTACTTAGTCAAGGAGAATAAATACATGAAGTGGCGGTGCTCTGATAAACGCAATCTAGTATTTCGTAACCATCAACGAGAGACAGTACAAATAAAGGCATAAATATGTGGACACTATGCCATTGCTATAAAGTGAAAATAGTTATTTTTATTTGTTATACATATACAAGCGAGCAAAGTTAGTGTGAGAAGGCACATTGAGTCACGAGCTAGCGAAATATTCCAAAATTAAAAATTAGTAGAATATTACTTCAAATTACTACAACTAACCCAGCTAACGGAAAAAAAAGTATTCAAATGTATGTAATGACTTTGTTCCCTTGTAAATAAAATGCAGTTTTGTAGCTAGTGTGGTGAAAAATGTACATATTTAAATGCTCTTGACTGTAGGAATGAATTTTTGTACATATTTAATTATTATTTTTTACCGTTATTGACGCTGTCGGCACGTCTAACTACGGGCTTTCAAAATCGACCACCATTTAACCTTGACACAAACAAAACACAAACCTTGCGCTGAATGCGAATCGCAATTATAATCAAGTGCAAGCGTGTAGAGGTTTACAAAGCATTCTCAAACATGATGTATGGATTCGAAGATCTTATGGACGAAATATGACATTACATGTTTTTTTTTTATGGCAATCGTCTTTTGACATTTGACATGGGATTGACGGTTGAACCTCAAAATGGCGAAGTCGTCTTGAAAATATATTTTTTGTTCAAACGTAGTTTAGTGTGTAATATTGATAGCGTATTATGCAGTAATCTAACGCAGAATTGTGCAGCTAATGAAGAATAGATTTCAAAACGTGTTTCACCACTATTTTTGGTCATCACCCGGCAATCCCGGGGTCACGGCCGCCTCTTAGCTTTCTGTAAAGTCCAGCTACCACTTTACAAAACGCAAGGCCTACTACCGAACAACGTCATGCTCTAAGGGCAAACTTATATGTTATTATACTTATTTGTTATTCTACTTGACACTGGCGAAATCATCGATTGATTTATTGATGTAAGCCACATTTTTTTAAAAGAAGAAGAAGACATTTGACATTACATGTTATGACGTTATGTTGGGCGAAACTTAATGAACATGTATATTGTACACACAGCAACACTCTTAGCTGTACATTGGTGCACCTTATTATTTAAAGCATAAGGTCCACCCTTGTACAGATAAGAGTGTTGCTGTATGTACCAACTTTGTTGTTAAAAAAAGTGTACCTATACATCACCGCTTACTTTATTTAAACGCACACATTATAGCTCATTGAATTTGAATCATGGAATTGAATTTGATTTTTTGAATTTTTATGGCCAATTGAATCATTCGTTGGAAAATTTATAAGTTGTTAAATCGGCATACGACTGTTGGTACCTACAATGCTGATTGCTACAGCTCCTTTAGGTAAAGCCTCTTTTTCTGCGCTGCACAGTGTCTTGCTAAGCCACGGCTGTTGTTTTCCTTAAACCGGGAATCGAGTAAAAATAAAATCATGTCCATCACAATTAATCATGAGCTCTTTATAGTCTAAAAACGATTTCAATGATTCATAAAAGAATTGCATTGGTAAAACACCATTCAAGAAAGTACGAGTACATGCAATTCAAAACACATCAAACACAGTCCAAATGTGAAACACCAGACTTTTTATAGAAATGAAACATCAAGTAACATTTATATACGATTTCAATATTTGTCTCCTGGAAAGTGTTTTTATTTTACGTTTCGTATATTATAATTATAAGCATTCGCTATAAGGGATACTTTACCTTCTGGATTGAAGGTCAGATAGCAGTCGCTTCCGTGAAACTAGTGCCTACGCCAATTCCCGGGATTAGTTGCCAAGAAGACCCCAGGAACCGTGGCATTGCCAGGACAATGCGAGGAACACGATGATGATGTTAAGCATTCGCTATGCTCAGGTTTTTTTAACCTTTACCTTCATTAAATTCTACACTCATTCGCGATAAGAGGTTGACAAATAAATACTTATATATGTAAATTTCTGATATTATAATATCTGTATTTAACAGATTATTTTTATATTTATTGCGTGCGAAGGCGGGCAAAATATAAACGTCGTGGGTAGCAAATAAAGAGGGCTTCATTAACAAAATTAAAAAAAGGAGTTAGGTATGTGTTTTTTATTTTTAAGTATATTCCAATCAGGAAGATACCGCATCGGTCAGGTAGATTTTAAGGTCGCTTAGCAACGCCAGTGTACATAGTACATACCTATATTGGATTTTTTTTTTGTTATTCCCCTTTTACATACTTTTACGTAAGCAATTACTATTTAATTGCTTATAAGTTATAATAGTTTACTACTTATTGTTCAAACACAAAACATAGGTAGGACTAATGAAGTAACTGCAAAAAATATTGCAATAAACATGTTTACTCTTCGTTACGTCTACGAGAATAATATAATATGTGAAAGCTTGAAAAGTCGTCAGACGGCTTGTGAGTTAAGTTCCGTTCGTTTCCATTTAGAAATTTCTTATTTGTTTATAGAAGTAGGTAGTACCTATTATAAACTAGACAGCAGACGTTCAATCAAAGTGCCGAGCCCTGAGGCTCTTGTCTAAATTACTTTTGACGCATATGTGATAATGTTATTTATATGGGAAACGCAAACGCGTTCGTGACGTAAAGTTACGTTAAAAACTTACACTCAGAGCCATTCATAAACGTTTTTTTACGTCAAAAGAAACTTACACTAGAGCCTCAGAATAAAGTTGCCAAAAATTATTGAATTTTTTTGGAGAAACTTTTTAATGAGTTGACTGGTGCGGTTTTTTGACCGTGGTTGGGCAGTTAACATAACACTACTAGAGTTTTCAATTGCGATATTTCTTTGTATTCGATATTTATTCCAAATCTTATACAAATAATATAATATCTATTTAATAGAATAAGCAATGTAAGCATATCGGTTTTTGCGCGTTAATATCACGTCAGCATTCTACTTACTCATTAGCTTCAATAATACTTATTACGTGTATTTACACTTGGTTGGATTCAAGAGCGGTTCAAATCGTCAATTTTCCTGAGTTTACTTAGCACCTTCTTATCCTATGTAATTTATCAGTAATAATAACATTATTCTATAAGCAGTAAGGTTGAAATTTCAGTGACATAAGGTAATAGTGAGGATCGGGAGGTAAACAGATGGTGTGGACTTTGGACGGCCTTCGAGAGAGCTGGCTCAAACCAGTACCGCGGCAACAGCATTTTTGCCGCTGGTTTGCGAAACTTATTTACTTATTTAATTGCGACTGGGTCGCTGTCTAATTTAAGCAGACAAAAATAGATTAGGATTATTAATTATGTATGCTTGATGAGATGAGTCGTTTTTATAAAATTATAATTTTATAAATACATTTGGCTAGTATTTAATATGTACAATTACAGGGTATCTATCGGATTCTAGCAGATTTTACTTCGTTGTTATTTACAAAAAAACGGTAACTCTTGAGAGTTAAATAATTTACTCCGTATGTAGCTATATCTATACTCGTATTCTCTCAGTAGGTACCTACCTACATAGTTTCTGTGGCGATGTCGTTCTTTAACAGATTGCGTGAGCGACTTACATAAGTGTCTTAAAGCTGTGTTCATAATATGTCGTCGTTCCGTGTAGGTGTATATGTAGGTTGCCATGTGGTGCCGGCTGAAAAATTACTAATTATAAAATATTTAATTAAATTAATTATTAACATTAAATATTGGTGGTGAGAGAACGAGTAGCACTACCCCATTTCCTCCCGCGGGTGTCGTAAGAGGCGACGTAATAAAACTGTCGTATGTGCAGCAGCATGCGTCTAAATCGCCATCAACATCAGCTACTGCGGTCCCCAACCCGCCTGCCAAGCGTAGCGGCTATGGAAACTACTCCCCAAGATAACACAATGCATGCACATGCTGATTTGGGTGAGGCCCTAGTCCAGCAGTGGACGTCTTACGCCTCTATAAATGATGATGATGACGCGTAGGTTTATCATATCTGTACCCTTACAATGAGTTGTATTATTGAGGTTTTCGATAACGAGTATCGAGTTTAGGTACTATCTGGGCATCTGCGAACGAGAAACTCGATACTCGTTATCGAAAACCTCAAAGTCACACCTCATTGTAAGGGTAAACGAAGCAAATACTTATTACATTGTACGTACACGGGGTAAGGAAGGGATTTCTTATTTTAATCCTACATAGACCCGATATACGCGCAGAGAATTTTATCCGTTTTTGCAGACTGTAAAGTGTATCCAACTAGTTGCAGTCTCCATGTAGATGCATTGATACTGTTAAAGGGGAATGATTTTTTTGTTTGTTTGCATAATGAGCTCCAAAACTACTGCGCCGATTTAAAAAATTCTTTCGTTATGAAAATCCTACATTATCACTGATGAACATAGCAGATACTCGTATTATTTTTAAATCTCTGTTACCCATATCTACCTGCACGACACCGGGCGAGCCGCTAGTTATTAATATAACCATCATAACTTAAAATGTTTTGATGCTGATTGTTGTCTTTTTAATCTTCGTGCAAATTTATTTACCATCAATGTTTTGCCAATCATCTTCCATACCTTTGCGGGCTTTGTAAGCCTACCGAGAATATCAAATTCCAAAATTTCAAGCATCTTTCTCTTTTACTCCAATTAAGGCGTTATAAGAGTGATAGAGAGAATCGTTTTAAACCTTCAAATATCGATTTTCGCGGTAGCGCTCCTGCGTTTCTCATACGTGTAACCGAAACATAATAACACAAATCTTTTATTTGTTTTTACAAAGTTCCGGCTGATCAGGCAGTCAATAGTCGTTAAACACGTCATCAGCTTTATAAATATTTTGTTGGTTTAGGTGTTTGGTCGCAGAAGCCTCTCGAAAAACCCCTTAAATTGTGTCATTTCTTTTGTCAATTTCGATATTCAAAATAAACATAATTATACCGGAGTTCTTCGTGCTGTATTTTTGTTATACAGCAAAAAATGTATGATGAGGATATAGATAGAAAAATACATATATTTTGGTGCTAAATATGAGTACCAGTTTGATATGAAATTGCATCGTAAATACTTTATTACGTCAGCAATGTCGGCATTTACTTATTAGTGCAAATATCTACTGTATTTACACACTTGGCTGGATTCAAGAAAGGATCAAATGAAAGTCTAGTCACATAATAATGTATACCTATTAATTGGATCGTGATATGTACCTATATATTACATATTTAGTATTAAATGTATATTGTGTTATGTTGCATATTGGCATTAGTAACTGTGAGGCTGTAAGTTATGTATTTATAATCATTTTTTTAATTAAATGGAGTAAACTGACAGCAGTTTTCATACATTTGACAACTTTAGTATGAAAACTGCTGTCAGTTTATCCATTTAATTAAAAATTTGATTTTAGGTACTGTAAAGATTAGGATATTAGGATTTTACAGCCTTCTTGATGATCTATTCTCATGGGCTGGCCTAACGAAAATTTAAAATTAAAATATGTTTCGCCTCTGCTCTGTTAGACGATGAAAGTTAAATTTGATTCATTCAACGAAACTCAATCTAGACTGTTGGTCGAAATATATTAAAAATTAAAATTAAAGCTTAAAAATTAATGTTAAATAAAAAAGATAAGAGAATAAAAGGGAGTAAGAGTTAAAAGGTTCGCTCCCCTCTCTTACAGCGTACTTTCAATAATCCTAGGCCTATTTCTTTAACATTTGTAACTTGTAATACAAGCGAAAGTCACTTTTTGATACCTGTTGTTAGAAAGAGACTTCCGCTTGTATTACAAGTTTTCGAGAAATAGACCCGAGGTAAATAAATAGCAGTTTTAAAACAATTACCTATGAAGCCCAGTGCTGTTTTAATTTTGTCGTAATGTGCATTCATTTATGCACACCGTGGTCGTCCGTTGATATAAAATAACGTGAACATCGGAACGAAACGGGTACGGAACGACCTATCGATATATATAAAAGCTCCTAGTTTTAAGAGTTTCGCATGAAAACCCCATACTAAACCTCTTCGCTATACTTCTTGTATGTTTTTGTCATAAAACTTCTAAGGATCTATCAAATAAATCCTAAACATTTGTGCAAGTAATGATACTTAATTCTTACAATAAGACATGATATGATACAGATTCATTCTGGACGGATAATTTTTTTTTTTAAACATAAAAATCTTAACCGCATAAATTAATCAGAGAGGTTTTAACGCAACAAAGAACCCATTGTTTATCAATAATATATGTTCGGATACATCTATGTACTACCAGTTTTATAAAATAAGTAAGTTCAAGTAACGTTTAATGCATAGATGCATTGGTACGTATTCTATTTCTGTCTGTGTTGCTCGGTCAATGACCGGCGACCGCGGCTGACGTATTCGCGTTCGTCATCAACATCATAACAGGATCTACAAAATAGAAATCTTTACCCTTACCGAACTGTAACATTGAGGTTTTCGATAACGAGTATCGAGTTTACTATCTGTGCATCTCGCTTGTACTATTTTAGTGCCAACGAGATGCACGATGGTAAACTCGATACTCGTTATCGAAAACCTCAAAGTCACAACCCATGGTAAGGGTATGATCACTACAGATATCCACTCCAAGGTTGGCTAACTGACTTATTTATGATGAGATTAACAAACCCTTTTGGGTTCACCAGGATTGTTACCGGTTTGCAAAGATGTAGGTACTCTGGCCTAATCATGAAATGTGTTGAAAAACAATCAAATCGATGATTTGCATATTTTTTTCGTTTTTTCATTCAATACCCTTCATGCTAAAAAAGATGAGGCGAATTTATAAACAAAAGGCAAATTGATGTTTCTTATGGTGTGATTCACAATAATTATAAACGATTAGCAAGCACGTAATAATGTTAATATACGCGTAAGATACACGTAAATTGACGTATTAAAACAAGATCTACAAAATAATAGTATATTACGTACCTAGTACCTACGTAGGCAGTAAAACAAAGAATGGCTCAGATCGCGGGTATTTGTGAGCCGAACTGGAGGTGAAGACCATGAACAAGCGCTCTGAGGCCTTCTTTTTACCCCCGTGGTGCGTACATAGTTTTACGTCTTCATCTGGGTGTAAAGTGAGATCTTGTGTCGCGCCTTAGGGTAGTAAATCTCTCTTACCGCCCAGTGTGACGTAAATAAATCTTAACACACCTGATACTGATATCAATTCAAAGGTTGCTTTAGTAAGAAATACTAGGTCAGAGTTTCTTATGATGGGATACCTACACAAAACCCCTGGGGTTCACTATGCTGGTAAACAGTTTGCGAAGATGTATATAAACAAAAGGTAAATTGACGTATTCGCACATTCGTCATCATAACAGGATCTTAACACGACCGGTAAATAATTTAATGTTGCCTTAGTAAGAACTAGAGTCAGGGTTCCTTATGAAGAGCTTTACAAATCTTTCTGGGTTCATCACGATTACAATAATTTTCTTTCACACGGCTTTAAGAACTTTAATCATTTTTATAAATATTATACATAATTATGAGGTAAAATTACATATCCGTACGTTCGTCGTCATAACAGGATATATAATGTAAAAATCTTTACATCACACTGGACGGTAAGAGAGATTTACCGCCCGAGGGTGCGGCGGAAAATCTCACGTTACACCCAGGTGAAGACGTAAAACTATGTACGCACCACGGGCGGTAATAAAGAAGGCCTCAGATCGCTTGTTTATAGCCCTCACCTCCGGTTCTGCGCAGTACCCGCGATCTGAGCCATTCATTTTTCTACCGCCCTGGGTAATATACATTTTGACATTGCCTTAGTAAGAAACTTAAAGTTATGGTGTCTTCCGATGGGATTTACGACCCGTGTAGTACACAGGAGGTGAATTATATTATCAGATGGCACAGTGTTGTGCCTATCAGTGGCGGCGCGTTAGGATTATGCTTAGGCAAACCGTAGCTAATATGGCTTTCGTTTTCTGTATGAGCTGATGATAAATCGCTCAGTATATGAAAATTAGTCAAGCCGTCGGGAGCGGGTTCTATAGACGTGTGCCGCCACTGGTGCCTATGTATCAGTTCCATCCATCTTTTACTTTTTTATTTGGATACTTGTGTATTTTTTCGTCATATATATACCTTCGAAGTCTGGAGAATATTTTAATATATGACACGTTTCAACAGGAAAATGATAGCTTATCATTAGCAGAATTGTAACAGAATATTCTTGGAAGCAATAGGTATATGAGTACCTATAGTTTCGTGTGATAAGTCGGTCTAGACTATATTTAGCAGTGCTTCAGTGAAAATAATATCTATATATTAGGTGCCCTTTGTCCACCTACTGTCTTACACAGTCTATAGGATATTTTTACTGTGTAATCCAGTATAGTTATGTGTGTTTTAAACATTACTGAATGAAAAATCCTACAAACTTGTCATCGAGAAACGTTTATTATTATTATACATAACATATATGAGGCATTCCTCTTTTTTGTGTGATTCGCATTCCACAAAAAGCGTGTATTATGGAACAAAAATACATACTTACGATTTAATGGGAAAGATTAAAAAGACGATTTTTTCGCATTATAAATATTGTGGCTGCACAACGATTATTAAGCCGTATTTTGGTGAATTTATTAAGTTGCATTTCCCTGCTGCTGTAGATTATTTTCTGATATGTAACTTTTTACAGAAAAGTGAAAAAGTACTAGAGTAAGTAATAGAGTTATTGTTCATGACAGTTTTAAATCGATCATTATGACGACAAAAACGTACTTAGCTTTAGCAATATCCCGATAAATTGTAAACCAAATAACGACGTCAAACAATGAAGTCAGCAATGTTTTAGTAAATAATAAATCAGAAATAGGTAGGTATTATGAATTTGAACATTAGATATTATCAGTATCAACGTACGCTGTTTGGATATCAAGTTAACGGCTAAACTAATTACTTAAGCTGTTAGATGATTTTATTGTTTTCTAAATTGTAGATTGAATGGATGAGTAGGCGACATATATATTAATTATAGTTCAGTAAAAGTGACCCGTCCTCCGGCTATTTCAAATTATAGGTATAGTAGTGTCAGGTAAAATAAAACCTACTACTAAAAATCAAAGCAATCAAAAATATTTAATAAAAATATTTTGTTTTGTTGTTTTGGTACCGCGAACATAGAAGTTCCCTTTTACTCCAATTAAGGCGTCCTGAGAGTGTCAGAGACAATCGTCCGAAATATAAGAATATCGTGTTTCGCGGTAGGGCCGGGCCAAATTTTAATGTAGCTTGGTGTGTAACTAATGATGTAATGATAATGACTGCATACGTGGAAAGCGAATTAGGAAAATAATAATGATCGTATAAATAGACGGGATATCTTGCGTCAGTAGTCACAGTTTTATTTAAATATGTAAGTGTGTACGTACCTACATCAAATTACGCATACTTGTCCCTACTTTGAATAATTAAGCAAGGTAAGGTAGGTAATCGAGGCATATTATACATACACATTCTCATTATTGTTTACTTAGATTTATTTGTAAGTACGTTCATTTGCAATTTTGTTCGATTTGTTAAAATGTTTGCACGATACCAATTGCCTGTTTATATTTTTTTTATAAAATGTAATTTAATATAATATATTTACTTATGAATACGAAATGAATAGTGATCTCTTGAGGACCTACTTATTTCTTTTACTCAAAGTAAGGGTTAATTAGAATGACAGAGACAGTCATCCGAAATTTGCGATTTTCGCTTTTCGCGGTAGGAATTCGGTGGCCTGTGCCCTGAGTGTAAGTTTTTAACGTAACTTTACATCACGAATGCCTTTGCATTTCCCATATAAATAAAATCATCACTTACGCGTTCGTAGCGTTTTCTTACGTCAAAAGAAACATACACTAGAGCCTCAGGACTGGAATCGTTTTTTTTACGCTTTCATTTGAGTACAATTTCGTTCGGGTCTACCGTAGCATAGGTAATACTTACCCCTCGACGGAATAGATTGGTAAGTATTCACGTGGCACTTATCACTTCTTTTGTACCGCCTAACTGAATTAAAAAATCTGAAATGGTTAGAGTTAGGTTACCGAGTAAATCAAACTAGTTTTTATCAAAAGTGTCATTTTTGGTGCACGTTTTTATTGCCGACTGTACTTTTTCTCCACAATCATCAGCTACTCATCGACAGGACTCTAACGAGTCTCAACATCGGGTCTTGCGTATTTTATGAGTTGTTATGGCTACCTTCTGGCTCCAGCATCAGATGAGATCATTACCATGCATTGTCACCGAACTTACATAAGTGTGTAAAATTTCAGCCACACAAGTAAAGATAATATATCTGCTTTAAAATTGAGTTTCAAGATTTCAACCGAATATACTTCTACATATTTATACTTACCTTGCAAGTTAAATAAAAGCTTGTACAGTCGCCATCAAATATACATATAGGAGCAGCCAAGGTATTCAAAAATATCGGAGTATGCACTTTATCGCCTTGGTAATAGAGTCGTCGCTCCGATATTTGTGACCACTTCCACAGCTCCGATATATCTGATGGCGACTGCACTCTACAATTATTTGAAGGAAGAAACTCGACAGATTTTAACAAAAAATTTCTATAGAAAAAAAAAATACGTTAATTTATGTCTTAATGTCGCAAGAAACATAAATTATTCCGAGATAAATGTTTGTGCTCATATAAACCTCTTGGTAATACTATCGCGTAAAATGAACTAATACATTTATATATAAAAAAAATAGTTGATACAAATTGTTCCTTTGTCACTCGTCATTCTCATCAATAAGTGTGGGTCGACTTGGTTCTATAGTGGCGACATCGCCCTTATAAAACCGTTTTGCGCCTAGTCATGATAATAAATAGTTAGGACTAACTATGAAACTGTGGCAGTGAGCGAGGCACATTGTGCGCAGTACCGATGGCTAGTGGGGCGGAAAGGTTCTGGAGTGGCGACCACGGAAGACGCAGCGTAGGTAGGCCTCCCACGAAGTGGACCGACGGCCTAGTTAGGGTCACGGGATGCCGCTGGATGTGGAAGGCGCAGGATCGGTCTTCTTGGGTCGTTTTGGGGGAGGCCTATGTCCAGCAGTGGACGTCTTTCGGCTGACATGATGATGATGATGAACTGTGAAACTGTAACGGAAAATTCCAGAAAATATACCACATTTTAGTGTCACAATATGATTAGGAATGCACTTCTATAATTTCTCGGGTTGCTCCTTCCCACCGTCTAGGTACAAAATTAAATAATGCCAAATTACGTTATAATTACAAAACAAGTTTAGCAAATAAATACAGCAAGAATTTTACTTTATCAAACACGTATGCATAATTACTATTCGTGCTTAATTAAATCATTAACTTTACATTTAAGTTAAATTGTTTGTGTTAAATGCGTAAATCGAATATAAATTTGGTCATTTAGAGCGTGAGGGCACACTAGCATTTCTGTCCCGCAATTGCTCGGCGTTCCCATATAAAATTGCACGCTATGCCGCATCGGTTGCTATGGAGTCGCCAGAAAAACGTCGAGTAACCGCCGCTAGTGTGCCCTGCGGCGCTACCGCGAAACACGATATTCGTAAATTTCGGACGATTGTCTCTGTCACTCTCATGACGCCATTATTGGAGTAAAAGAGATAGATGCCCGAAATATACGAACTTCGATGTTCGCGGTACCGGGCCTGGCCTTTATAGTGCGGTACCATCTTTATCCGTAGGTGTATATGAGGCGGGGCTAATATAGAAAATTTAATATTGATTGGTAATACCTGTAATAATACTTCTCTGTTTAGAATGATAGAGAGGCAAATAGCGTGAACCAAAAAATAAGTACTTCGCGGTAAATTGGCCAGTTTGGCCTTGGTCAATTTGGGAACTTTTAAACACCACACACAGCGTATTAACAGCGTATAAACAGCGTATTAAACAGCGTATTGTCAACCAACTATGACAATTACGCTGGATGTTTTAGTTTAAAAAAATACAGAAATCTTTTTTTTTCATTCTGACTTTTCGTCACGGGGAACATTCAGAAGCATCAAATATGGAACCAATTTAATTTTAAAACCGTACACCATAAACAACTTAATGAGTTTTCCAATTGATGTTACGGCTTTTAATTATGAGTGATTAAATATCCAGTCTCAGTCAGTGGTTAGGTAAATGTCTCTAGTCTAACATATATAGAATGATATTACGATTAAATGAGAACACGAAATACTACCTATTTTCTTCGGCACCATGACTGGATCAGAGATAATTTAAAGGCAGTTTCCATCCAGCGGCGCTACCGCGAAGAACGATATTCGTAAATTTCGGACGATTGTCTCTGTCACTCTCATGGCGCCTTAATGGGAGTAAAAGAGAAAAATGCCCGAAATATGCGAACTTCGTTGTTCGCGGTACCGAGCCAGGGTCCGTCAGTTCTATCTATGCCGTATTGTCTGTGTTTTTTAAAGTCCGGTTTACACTTGCAAGTTTTCTTGGAGCAAGTAGGTACGCAGCCCTAAGGAATAATGAGAGATAAATATCGCTATTTCATTTTTGCATATACTTGCTGCAAGAAAACTTGCAAGTGTAAAGTTCGCTTAATGTTCGATTATATTCCAATGAATATTCTAGAATTCAATCTAGCCGTTGTTACGGCGTAAATACACATACTTGCACATATCTAAGTATGTGTATACCCGTATGTATAAGGTACGTGGACTTTGGACTGTGATTTCCATTCCAACGTGTCGCTTGGCTCAACTACCGACGTATCCATTATGACGCGAGCGATCGAGAAGGCACATATTTTATATTTCCATACCGGTTTCATGTTATATGACTATGTCTTTTATTTACTTCCTTAACCTACTCTCTAAGTTCTCTGTTGACATTTTTTATACTTTGTAGGAAAAAATCATTATTAATTTCTACATATACCCTAAGATGATACAAGTCCTATTTCGCGGAGGCCTATATCCAGCATGGACACGGCTGAAATTATGATTATGATGTTGAAATGTTGATATGCCGAGTAGTACTGACTGACTAGAATGGCACCAAACCACCACCCCCGTGGGTCGTAAGTGGCGGCAAAGGGATGGGACGTCCGTCGAAACCCAATCTACAGCTACTGCGGTCGTCAACCCAGCCAATCGTGGCGATTATAGTAACTACCCTACAAAATGATACAAGTCGTATTTGGGGGAGGCCTTTCAGCAGTGGACGCCGTACGGTTGAAATGAAATACATATTTATGTACCTTAAGGCTTCAAAATAAACGTCGTAAATCCTGGATCCTCTCAGTCAATCTGCTTTGGATGGAATCTCAAATAACTGTCATCGAGGAGGTTTAATCGGCTTTGCTACGTTCTTCCCGCACTACTTATATATCCTGGTCTACCCTACACGTACTTTTCGTTGCCCTTTTATGCCCAAATAATTGCGGCGCTACCGCAAACAACGTCACCTTCTCTCATGACACCTTAATTGGAGTAAAAGAGAAATATGCCCGAAATATACGAACGATTTTCGCGGTACCGCTCTTGGTCTCCTTTGTTAAAAGGAAAACAACCATATTTACCTTAATAAATAAATAAAACTCGGCCCCCTAATAGTGGAAACATGTTTTGTTAATCGGTTGATACATGTTGTGTTAGGTGTCCGTAATTAAGTTGTTTTGTTTTGCTTTTACCTACATTTGACGAAACAATGTACTTATTGTCTAATAAACAGTACCTACACGAATAATAAAGCGACCTGTAAGAACAATAGCAGTCTCAATAAGTAGGCGAGGTCGAAAACGTATGTAAACTTGTCATAATATACGTACAAAGTAAAGAAAACTGCTTTTATTACTCGCACAGTATTAGAAGATTTTCAACTTTTTGTACGTTAAATTGATCTCAATGGTTAATAGGATTAGTTATCGAACAATCAAATAATATGATAAGGATTTTGTTTATATTAGTTTATTGCCCCAATCTTCGTTATAGGAAAAACCTTTGATATCATTCTACAATCGTCTATGTACATATTTGAATTCCACTGGTTTGTGTGTCAACGGGCTATACTAATAGGATAGTAGTAGTTGCGTAGTTGCACCAACTACTACTAATAATTGTACCAAATTGAACAATATGACGAATTGAATTTATGTGACACACGTACAAAATATTTTTCCATGCATTTTTCTATCTAAGATGGAAATAGGTATATTTAGTTATTAATATTACCTATATACCTATATTTGTGAGGGTAGTTTTAGCTAAACATTATGTTCATATCACAGTTATATACATCTGCTATCACCCTAAAATACCACAATAAGTATATGATACTTTCGAAACTGAAGTGGTTAAAAAAGGGTTCGAATTAACATAAACTTGCAGTATACTTAACAGCAACTCTGGTTTTCAGTCGGACTGGTGACTAAAAAAAGGTAGTACAGGTACTTAGCTAATATATTTAATAATACCTACCAGAATAATTGGATCCAGGCGGCACATGACCGGTTGTTGTAGAAATCATCAAGGGTGCCTCGGCTTATGATAATGATGATGATGCTTATTATTAGTACCTACCAGGAAATAAATATCCAAAAATATACTATTGAAATGACATTAACCTAAATTTAATAAACTAATAGGTACCTACACAAACTTGCGCTACTTACCTAATATCGAATTTAGGTACCTAGGCATACCTATTCATCGCGGATTTCGAATTTAATTATGCGAATAATCGTCTAGAGCTTCTAGAACATATATCGATAGTACGAAATTGGTTCAACCTGATAACTCTGATAAATATTGAGCGTAGGTGGCGGGAGGTGTGTACCTATGCAGCTTACTACTGACGTCAAAACGTAGATAATATTTTTGTACCGCGGGTGGGTGTGTAGTGTATGTTTAAATGCCATTATGATGCGGATAAAATGACAATACCCCTGATAATTAAGTTTGCCCTTAACGCGCTTGGTGTGTCGGATGGTTTTGCAAGTTAGTTGGATTACACCTCCAAGGTTTCGTGTTGTACTGCCGCGTTGTTGTGAGATGTGGCATACCCCACCAGGCGGTACGATCGATAGCACGCTTTCACGCGAGTTCTACTCATAGCTCTTCACCCGTCCGCGGAAACGGATACTATTTTTCCCTTTTTCAACCAAAAAGAGATACAGAAATGTATTCCATTGCTGAGGCTACCCTAGCTTTCATTGTGCTGTACCTATTTTCGTTTCTATTTGAAGTTGTAACGGGATTAGTGGTATAGCAATGACGCGGTTAAAATAATAATTACTGTAAAATGTGATACTTATTTAAATTTATTGTTAAACTTTAATTAATTTGTAAGATGCCTACGTTCTAAGTCAATTTATCAATGCAATATTAGTAAAATAATATAAGTGTTAAGTATTTATAAAATTTATTCATCCATCTCGTCGTGCACTGCTGGATCATGTAAGTAGATCGTTGTAAATCCTATCTCAGTTATCCAATTAACGTTACTCAAGCTTCTTTGTTGCTTAATATAATTTTTGAGTTTTCTAAGTAGTTGAATATTCAAGTTGGTGGCAGTTTTATTCTGTCTAATTAACTAAATTACTTATAAGAGTCATAAGTTATAAGTGTACCGTAATTCGCGCGTTTTATAGTTATACTATTAGTTTGTCAGCGCCATCTATTGAAAAGTTAACTTCAGTAGATTGTTCGAGTAGACTTTCGTAGAAGTTCACCCGTGTTTATTACGTAATATCTGTTTAACTTCGTATTGCGCAAAAGTGTAATATTATTAAAATAGAATATCTTTTGGAATGTATTTCAAATATCAATGCTAATTATTAATTAAATCGTAAAAAGGCAGTTTTCTGTGTGTCAGTGCTCATGATTCATGAATTCAACAATAAAAAAAAAAAACTTGCTGTCAAACTATCATGTGAAGTGATGTCAAATTACGTCAAAACATAGAATACCTACTACATTTTCAAATGAAATAAATATTAAATTAATAACAATAATAACTGCAAGGTTGTTAAAATGGGCTTACGAAATATTCCCCGCCGCGTTTACTATCGCTACAAAAATTCATTCACGTGTAAATGTAGTTATTCAACTGTCTCTGTTGATAAATGGCAAAGTGTGGTCGGGCTAGAAGTTCATGCGCAGTTAAATACCGAAACCAAACTGTTTTCCGGTGCTCAGAACACTTTTGGTGGTATTGTGAACAATTGTGTAGCTCTAGTGGACGCTGCGATACCAGGAACATTACCGGTTTTGAACAGAAAGTGTGTAGAATTGGCGATTAAAACTGCACTAGCTCTTTCATGTAAAGTCAATGAAGTGTCGACATTTGATAGAAAACATTACTTTTATGCTGATTTGCCAGCTGGGTACCAAATTACGCAACAGAGAGCCCCGCTAGCTAGTGATGGAATCATTAATTTTCAGGTAGATTCAAAGTCTGTCCATTGCTTGTTCTATTTTTAAGCCTTTTATTTAAAAAAAAAATGTTATTTTGCCAACAGGTTTATACTCCCGGAATTCACAAAAAACCTTATAAGAAGAGTTCAAAGATCAAGCAAATCCAATTGGAACAGGACAGTGGCAAGTCTCTTCATGATGCGGAGCTCAAGCGTAGCCTTGTGGACCTCAACAGGGCTGGAGCGCCGCTGATCGAGCTGGTGTTCGAACCTGACTTGGAGGTAGATAATATTTTTTTTCTAATATCTCCAAAGAAATTTATAATATCTTTTTCTTGATTCCTATCTTTTAGCCACTAACAGATCAATAACTGCAGAGCCATTTAATTTAGATTCATGATAAATTACAAAATTACATGGGATAGAAGACTTTCTTATAGGTCTCTGAGCAGTGCAACTGTATATTTATTAAAATAATGCTAAAGCTGAAATAGTACAAAACAAATGGTGGTTCATGACTCTTAGTTCACCGGGTGATGCATGTTTTCTAGGATGGAGAGGAGGCTGCAGCATTAGTCAAGGAGCTGGTACTGATTGTGCAGCGACTGGGCGCATGCTCTGGTCGCATGCAGGAGGGTGCACTGCGAGTCGACGCCAATGTGTCGCTGCGGCGCGCTGGCGACCCGTTGTCTACACGAACTGAGGTACCCATACACAAATTGTACATGTTCCCCTCCTTGTGCAGATGTAGTGTAGGTATGCCTAGGTATATGCAGTCGTTCAGTCCAGTTCCCTGTAGGAAGAGTGGCAGGTTACTGTTCCGACTGTGTTCAGACACCATCGTCTATGTACACTACTATTAGTGATGGCCATTAGAGAAAATCCATTGGGATTAAGTATGCCATTTCCTAACCGGGGTGCACTAACACTGGCTCTTACCAAGATTGTCTAAGTTTATGTGACACTTTCTGATGTGCAAAAACCCTTTTCATAAACAAGTTTTTATTTGATTATTATTATTAATACAATGTAGGTACTCAGTTGTTGAAAAAAGAAAATATTGATCAGTCCAGACAATGGAACAAAAATATACAAACACTAAGTTTAAGCTGTGTTTATGTCTGTGTTCCATTGTTTTTTAACTTGTGTTTTATCTGACTGTTAGTATGTTTATATAATTGTAATATTTAGACCTGTCAAGTACTGCATATTATATAAATTTACACCTTACTTTAAAATTCTTTAGTGAAGGTATGCATGATGTCAACATATGTCAACTACAATTACCAGTCTGCATTATTGCAATTTGAATGAAGATAAGGCCAATAAGAAATACTGCATAATATTAATATCTTGCAGTATGTACATATACAAAGATAATCTCTTCATTTTTACTTTTTCTGTACCTATCTAATCATAACATTATTTTAGATAAAAAATATCGGGTCGGTCCGCGGGGTGGCGGCGGCAGTCAAGCATGAGATCGCGCGACAACGCGACGTGCTGTCGCGCGGCGGCCGCGTCGTCAACGAGACGCGCGCGTGGGACGCCGCGCGACGCGTCACCGTCGCCATGCGGGACAAAGAGCAAGTGCAGGATTATAGGTAAGCAGACTTACAATCCTATAATTAAAACTGTGAACCATGTTACTAATACTTAGTTACAAACGGATAAACTCACGTGTAATTATACCGCACTAGGCGACATGTTTTGAGTAAGCTTGGCTAAGCCCAGTGAGCGATACACCCTTAACGCGAGTGGTGTGTCCTGACTCGGCTTGAAAATGGGTACACGTGAGTTTATCCGTTCGTAACTAAGTAGTAGGCTTACAATCCATTATCCGTGAATATCCACTGCTGGACTTCTCCATGGTTGGCTCCATGGCAATAGCAGTTTTATAACAATAAATGAATCTGAATCGGTCTGCTTAGTAGGGATGCTACTGGCCGTGACGGGTTCAAAAAAGCACGTAAAACCGTGCTAAGTACTCGGGCCGGCCAGTACTCGTTCGCGAAATGATCTGTACATGCCGCTCCCCAGTTCCGCAAATCCCGCGGGATCCCGCGCTTGAAATCTCGTAACGAGCGGGATTGAAAAAAGGCGCGGGATCCCGGAATACCGAGATCTCGGAATACCGGGATTGGAAGCCCTATGCCCGTCCTCCAGTGGTGATTTAGGGATAATAACCAGGCCGGAGTGGTTGTCATTTTGACATGAACTTATTTAACGGCTTCACTAATGTTTTCTTTAATGTCCTCTTCATTTGACAGTACAGATTTTAATTAATATAGCAATTAGAATGTGTTATATTATATATGACCACTATAACCTGCTATTAAAAACTGTTAAAATGGGCTTATGTCGACTATATGCCAATAGGTGACACATACTGCTTTTATATTTTATATACCATTATTACACAAATGTGCCATTGGCGCAACGCAGTTTGACGTAAGCGCCATCGATAATAAAGGTCCCTTTTCATAGATAATGTCACAAATGTATGGATAATACAAATTAAAATTGAGATATCGCGGTAACGCATAAACAGTAGCATTTAGCTTTGTTAAAGACAAAACTATTGTGAGGTCCAAACATACTCACGGTCACATCCCCATACTAAATGCTTAGTTGGACAGTTATTACTTTTCAGATAGTTTTGTATGGGGATATAGTATTAGATAATATATTGTTAATGTATCTTGTAGTTTTTATGGTCATAATCTCTACGACATACGCCATATTTGGCTATTTGTCAAATGTCCAATTACACTTTGTCATACATTAAAAAAGTTAATTAAAAAATAATCCCCTTATTTTCAGGTATATGCCGGAACCGAATCTCCCGCCACTCCGCGTCAACTTACAAACAACAGATGCCACAAAAGACGTATTAAGCGTACCTCTCATACAAGACAGCATACCCGAGCTTCCAGAAGACACGCGAAGAAAACTCATACAAGAATATCAGCTTCGCCCCGACACAGCCATCCAACTAGTGAATGAACCAATCCTGCTAGAATATTTCCAGAAATTGACTTCAGAAGACACTAAAAACTCTACCAAAATCGCCAACTTGCTGATCAATGATCTCTTAACCGTACTTAACAAGAAACATCTAGATGTCGAAGAATGTAATATATCTATAACACAGTTAAAAGAGATAACAGACATGGTTGTGGCGAAGCAAATCAGTATTGATGTCTGTAAGAAGGTTCTGGAAGAACTGATTGAGTGTGACGTTACTAAATCCCCTGTAGATATCGTGAAATTGAAGGGCTGGTCTTTGGTGACGGATGAAGAAGAAATCACTAAGAAGTGCATGGAAGTGATTGAGAATAATCCGAAATTGGTGAAGCAGTATAAGGAGGGGAAAGTCAAAGTATTCTCGGCCTTGTTAGGAGTATTAGTTAAGACTAGTAGTAATAAGTTAGATATGTCTCTAGCATCCAAAAAGATGGAGGAGTTGTTGAAGAAGTGAATTAAATTATGAAAATTATTGGTTTTGTTTTTATTTATGTTCTTAAAATCTAATGTACGGGCAGGAGCGAAACGGAATCCAACGACGCCTATGTTCAGTAATGGACCTCGTTGGGCTGATATGATGATGATGTTCTTAATATACCTCAAAATATTTATCAAAATATTAAACGCGCCCGTGCTA
This sequence comes from Grapholita molesta, assembly GCA_022674325.2. Taxonomy (NCBI): domain Eukaryota; kingdom Metazoa; phylum Arthropoda; class Insecta; order Lepidoptera; family Tortricidae; genus Grapholita; species Grapholita molesta. The sequence continues at coordinate 6,209,333 of CP053136.2, read as the reverse complement.
CAATACAATGGTAGGTACTAGATAAACTGAAATAGTTGTAAAATCGTGCTGTGAAATGTATGGTTTCTCTGTAGCATGGTACCTTAGAACCTGACAGCATTTTTTCGGAAGACTATGACATATATAATAATCGTGGAAACACAACAAAAACATGATAAATTTCGTATCGGTATTTAACCTTTTGACCGCTTTTCCTCTCGCGTCAAAATATGACGTGTACGCCATGTTATGACTTGTGAAGAACAAATAAAAACCTTATCTGTCAGCACGACAATTGCTTTGACAGCGTCCGCCATAGCCACTTTAGTGGTCGGTGGCGTGGCAGGCACGACATCACGCGACCACTTTAGTGGTGCTTGGCGTTCAAAAGGTTAACAATGATGTCAAAAATATTGTCGCCTATGTTCATCAGCGACCATGTAGGATTTTATTGGTGAAAGATTTTTTTTTTAAATACCACAAAGGTGTTTAAATCGGTTCTGTAGTTTCAGAGCCTATTCAATGCAAATCTGATGCAAACCAAGGAACCTCTATCAAGACATAGAATGACAATGTCTATATAATATAAAGTCGCGTTCCACCGACTTGCTGGCTATTTCTCTCTTTTCGGCACTATGTGGCGCAGCGTCATCTATGGAAACATGTTGAGTTATTTTGACAGCGAGACATCTCCACAGATACTAACTAATAAGACGTAATGCCGTTAAATATGATAGATGCCGCTAAGGATATTGTTATTACGTGTTGTACTGTCAGGGGCAGAAGTTGCTAAGCGGGCCAGGGGCCTATTTCTCGAACACTTGTAATACTTACAAGCGGAAGTCTCTTTCTTACAACCGGTGTCAAAAATTGACTTTCGCTTGTATTACAAGTTTTCGAGAAATAGGCGTCAGGTGTTTAGAATGATCTTCACGCTCTTATTCTTTAAGCAGTAAAGTCTTTAAGAGCACCTCGCCCACTTAGAAATTGCTGCTACCTATATGATCCTTGACGCAAACAAAAAATCAACTTTTTCCTCTTTAAGATAGTATAGGTAAGTCTAGATTGTCCCAAAAGTATCCTTTTATTCAGGTTCATTTATATACGTTATAGTTATTTAACAATAATAAAAAAACTATAAATCAGGGGAACCAGTCTCTTTCTTCCATTCCTCCGATTTGTGCCTTTTCGTTCATAGTTTGCGTATTCATTTCAAGATAATAAAACAAATCAGATTGCAGAATATACAGTGGTACCAGCTAAGTTGTACCTACATTAGAAAATAAAGTACCTACTTATTCTCAGTATAACTTATTTAGGAAACGCAGTGTTTTGTAACATTAATGACGGTTTGTAGTTTACGCCTGCAGTTTTTTTAGCCGCAATGTTGCGTTTGTTCATTTCGTATAATTATATATACTTACTTGTATACCTGCAGTGACAAATGATAAGTGATAACTTGTCTGGCCTACTCCCATAATCCATTTTCATTTATTTATTACGAATCAGTTTTTACGGCGTACTAATGACTGCACTTAAATAATAGAAATAAATATTACCGGAGTTTCTTACACAAATTGTATAAGGCCCACGGTATGCTGATAAGCTCTAGAAAGCTTGTGTTGTGAGGATTTAGCCAACTATATATGTATTATACATAGATATATACTTAAAACATAGAAAACACCCATGACTCAAGAATGAACACACAAATATATGTGCCCTTACTGGGATTTGAACCCAGAACTGCTTCATGGGGGCAGCGCCACTACCCACGTGGCAAACCCTTGCACGCACCTATAAATTTAATAACCAATGTGTCGTAATGTGTCAGGTTCATGAATCAAGGAAAGTGTAGGTAGCCGCTGTAATAGCATATACTCACTTATCGATCTATGCCAATCGACATAGCGATAGCAATCTATGGGAGCGCCGTATCTACTTATCACATGTGTCATGACCTGAAAACTTGAAGCGAGTCTACTATATTTATCCTTTCGTAAACCTCATTGTTAGGCTAAGTTATCTCAGCCATTATGTAGCCTACAATATTGACCGCGAAAACGACACGTGGTATTTAAAAAGGAATTGCAATTTTGTACACGTAAAAATTGGTAATATAAATTCTGTTCAGTACAAATTCTAGCAAGCGGCGTACCGACTGTGTTCAAAATGACCTACACTCGCTCTTATTCTCTGGACAATAGAGATGTGTTAACCTCATTTTGAATACCTCAAACGCTTAGCCACTTCTGCTGCTGACTGTACAGTCAAGTAATAAGTAGTAGTCAAGTAATCGAAAGAATCCTTTCATAAATACGTCCTACAACCTTATTTACTGTACAATAGAGTTGCTCGGTACATATTTTTGAAACTTTGGCAGTGAACGAATTTTTACACTTGACTGTACCTAGTGTACCTACACAGGTACATTTCACGTCCATCGCCGGCAGCATCTCAATAAATACATTTAGCTTAATTTTAGCTTTCGACACCTTCCTCTCGATTTATCAACCACCGAATTTAGTACCGTAAAGTTTTCATCGCATTCTTTCTGCTGCTGTAAAGCTTCTCTGTGACCTTGACCTAGTATAAAAGGTAAAAGTTGGGGAAGATTGAAAATAGTTTCACAGATGGCAGCAGCATCTGTCTAGCTATATCAGAGTCCCGAATGCGATTCATTATAGGAGATGCAGGCACGTAGCGTTTCGCCTTAGAGATGGTAAACGGTACCCAAAAACTTGAGAAATTTCGACGGGTTCCGCTGTGTCTTGGTGGTCTAATTGGTTAAGGCTTCAGCCACAAAACTTAGAGATGCGGATTCGATTCCTGGCACGGACGCCGGAGGACCTTTTTCTTAAGTACATATAAATCGTTTTAAGGAAGGGTGAAATTACAACCCCCATCTAATACGGAATTCATTGAATCTTGCTCCACTTGGCAATAATAAAACAATGAGATTATGAACAGCGGCCATCGGAACTTCATGAAACATTTCTCAGGCCCGTATGAGAATCGATATAAGTTTCATACAAGTAGCATAGGACTTGTTGCGTTTTGAAATACAGCCACAGTTTTGTATTTGCCACTTGGTATGCTGCGCGACGAAGGCTGTTTGTGGACACTCGCGTACGCGCGCCCCGAATATCCTAAACACAGGGATCGTCAACGTAATGTCTTAGACTTATTTAAACTTTCACTCAGTAGCAGTAGCGGCGGGTCAATATTTTTCTAATGCAAGACGAAGCCATATTGCGCTTTGCTTTTTCTTCATAAGCCCAATGAAACCTTTTGAGCTGCGGAAATGTTAGTAAAGCCGGCGGGAATCGGTCGGCGGGGATCGAAGTAGTAAGTGGCCCTCGCGACTATACTTATATAGGTACCCAATGTTTTGCTAAGCATTCAACACCTGCTAGCCTAATAAGGTCGCGTTTTTACCATTTATCACCATATCTGTTACGCTCCAGCAAGCATGTGAGTGCGAAAGAGACGGACATCTCGATAGACGATAAAATGGCTACCGTGCTATCCGTTCTGGTTTAGTTAACCGTCCATGGCAATGTCACTCGTCGAATATTCCATTCTATTGACAATGCAATTGACAGTTGCCTTCTCCGTTTTCTAACAACTGAGAAACCTAGACTTATGAATACATAATGGAGATTTGGTTTACCGTATCCAATTTGTTGCTTCTCGTCTCTGTTATTGTGAGTTCGATTATTTAATATTTTTTCTATTAATATCAGTAGGTATCTATTGAAAATGTTCGTACGTAGCTCCTAGCTCCCACTACGTTAACCTATAATTAAGAACATACTCCGTGTATCTAACCCACAATTAAAACATAACAATCCAATTGTCCAACCAAACTGTTGTTAGCTCCTGACAGCTCTCATTCTTGTTATTGTAAACAAACAAACAGCAGGACAATTAACGTACATCACGTGCAGTTGCATCACCGGGCACTTACTCGCCGCTGGACCAGCAGTCGCCTTCAGAACACTGTCAGCTACCAACTATGTTGTCCGAAATCATCCTATCCTGTCTTGTGACTTTTCGGATAACGTCGGCAGAACCGACAATCGCCGGAATTGATAGAACTATGAGCGATGGGGTGAGAAGTATGGGTTACAATGTGATGTACGGCGATGAGGACTTTACGGTACTAAATTCGGTGATTGACGAGGTCGAGAGGAAAGCGTCGAAGGCTAAGATTAACCTGAATGAATTGATTCAACCGCTGCCCGCGATGGACGTGAAATGCTTGATGTCGGCAGACCATTATTGCTCCAAGGATATGAAAGAGACGAAAAGTAAGTGTTTAATTTTTCTAGAAATTCTGCATTAGCGCCTGCTTCTCTCTCAGTTCTTTTATAATAGGTACCTACTAATCTGATGAAATGTATGTATGCACCTATAGATATTCAGACAACCCAATTGTACCTACCTACCTAAGTACCTTATACTTTTAGCATCCGTTATTTCTTCGTACGTAATTAGGAACCTACCAGTGGCGGCGCGTAAATTTTTTTCTTAGCCAAGACGGAGCCGATATGTCTTAGGGTTTTCTTCTTGAGCCCAAGAAAAAGCGTTGAACTGCAGTAAAGTTAGTCAAGCCGGCGGGAATCAGCTTGTATAAACGCGCCGCCACTGGTACCTACATATGATATTAAGTTATACCTCTACACTTTAGTTCCGACACATTTTCTACAAAAATCAATATGCTAAGACACACCATTAATTATTTTGTTCTAGGTGTTATAATTCAAGCAATCAAAGATGACTGCAAGGATTGTTCCACGCCGCAGAAGGAGAACGCTGGTCGCGTTATTGCGGCCATGATGGCGCACGACCCCACCTCATGGAAGCTGTTCCTCACCAGGTACGACGGCATCAAGAAGATTCAGAGAATAATGGGATAAGAGCAGTCACCTACTAGATTAAGCTTTAACGTACCGTCACCACGCATTGGCACCACAGTAGGAGTATCAAATTCAACCTTACAAGTACGTGGGCATTTCATGGTTCATTTCATTAAGCTCTAGAGGTCGACCTATGTAAGTTACTCTTGTATTTAACTTGCAAGAACTTCCGTTGGGAACAAATATCACACCTTTATTAGTTCCTGAGAGTTGTCACTGCAAACCTCTCGGATGCTTGGATAAGAGACAAGAGACATATCTGATTAGTACAAACTCGATTAGTAATAGTTGACCTATCCTATCAAACATTACCTATGAATTCAGCTAATTCCATATTTATCTTACTGTACCATTTCTTTTACCTGATACAGTAAGAATTGCAATATGCTTTTGACTCACTGTTGCTGCTTTATATCTATTGCTAACCGTTGTAGGATCGCCATTCTGGTGAAGGAGCAATATATAAATAAAAGAACCACTCCCGAGCCGGACACGGCTCGTTACAGAACCGTGGGCGAACCTGAAGATGTGGCCAGAGTTCGCAACAACCGGTACATTATGCCCGGTGCCAAAGTGAGGGTGAAGAGGTATCTCATGGAAAAGGTTATCGAATAATGCTCGTATTAGTTCTATAACGTAATGATTGTGCCATTTTAATTATCATTAAATTGTCAAAATGATTTGATTGGATTTGATTAGACAGGGACATTGTTAAAAGCATGTTTAAGTATATCATGATAGAAATGACACTATTTGTGCGTAATTCTAAGGAACGCCTTTTTGTAAAAGTTGTAGTAGATCTCCCTTGGTAGCCATATGTCCTGTCAAAATTTCGTCATCAAAATCAATTTCATCAGCTTGATTGTTAGTAATTCATAAGTAGTTTAATTAAAAGTATTAAAAATGTATTTCACATATATTATTTTGTTTTACTTTTTAGCCAGAATAACCTATTTTTTTTTTCATATAACACATATTATTCATAGCAAATTCCAATATAAATCGAACTGGCCAGTAATAATGCTATGTTGAGACAGTTTAAGTAATAAGCATTTAAATTATGTAAGTGGGCCATTTTTTAATTTAGTTGTATACACAGTTTTTTTTATTTGGAGTTATTTGTGCGGTTTTTACTCAGAATCAGGAGTTCTTTCGAGCCTGATAGAAGAAAAAAGTTGAGTTTACCACTTTAAATAAAATGGCCCAAGTACACAATTTTACCTGTATCGAATGTTTGCAATAAAGAATATGAAAAATAAATTAAACTCCGGTTAACTAAATAACACCCTTTTATTAGCGACTTTCATACGAGCGTGTCCGAATCATAGCCATGTCGTAATGAAATTGTTATGTATTTCATTTGTCTTGTTTTTCCAAGGATATTTCGGTTTTGGTCTCGACCGCATTTTCATTTTCAGCTGGTTTCTCACTCTCGGTAGCTTTTTCTTCCTTGTGTTCTTTGCTGTCCAAGTATTTTTGCTTGTAAGAGCCGTCTGAATCGTATCTAAAATTTGAATAGTTAATAAGAAATGATCGGATGATGATCCTTAAAGTTTTATAATGAACACCAAACCACACTGTATTACAATTTAAGTGATTGTAAGGTAAACTTCAACTATATCATATAGTGACCCGCAGAGATTAGGTATTTATTGATCGATTATTTATTATTATTTATTTACCAATTACACTTGCTTTAAGCACTACAAATATATTTACAAGAAACTAAGTCCATAGTTGTGCTTTAATTCACATCTTACTTATAGATTAGCAGTGTGAAAAAATTGTTATTCAAAGAAGTGGCGATATGTATAATCGAAATTGCTCACAAAAATGGACAGGCGTTTCATATTTATGAGTACAATAACTCCTAAAAAAATACATTTTTCGGAAAATGAAACTAGCTTATCAAACCGTTTTCAATTGATCGAATGAAATAAGTTTATTTAGTTTCGTTGATAGGTACCGTTAAAGACAACAAATTTTTATATTTAATTTTTAACACAGTCAAGTGTTAACATGTGGGTGCATTCTCAATGTGTCCCGTAGCCGTCATAAAATACGTATTTTTGCACTGTATCACAGATTATATACTCAGACAGCTCAAGTAATCAGTACTCAAGCAGACAGATTCCACTCCTGACGTTAAGCAGTCAACGTCGACGTCTGACGCAAAGCACGATGAAACCATATATTTTTTTCGATATTTAAATCGAAAGAAAAATAGAAAAATTTGACTCGCAGCGGGACTCGAACCCACAACCACTGGATTCAAATATCGAAGATATTCGCTAGCAGACGTTTCTGCATAATAAAAAATAATTCACATATTTTTATGTTAAATAGCAATAATAGCAAAGTGCAGTTCCCTCGAGAATACTATAAAAGTTATGTGGGTTCTTTAACAATTCAAAATTGGTAGTCAAGTGCTGCAGTGTTCTAGGGAAGAGATCGCACCCTATGGCGGTCAATGGAGCCTATATGTCCAGCAGAGGACATCTGTGGATAATAGCTATTGAAACTGATGACTATTTACTTCTTTTTTTTTATTGTGCAGCAGAAACGTCTGCTAGCGAATATCTTAGATATTGAAATCGAAAGTAAAATTGAAAAAATTGACTCGAAGCGAGACTCGAACCCACAGCCACTGGATCACTAGCCCGGGGCACTACCAATTGTGCTATTCGAGTACCGCTTAGACTTGTCATTTTTTTTCTATTTTATCCCTCGTAGTAACGTGTAGACACACCTACCGTAAGCGTATTGAACACTTATCGACATCGAAGTCTCAATTTTCATTGAGAATCGTCGATAACAATGTGCTACCCCTTTCTAAATTATTTTTATTATGTAGAAACGTCTGCTAGCGAATATCTTCGATATTTAAATCGAAAGAATAATAGAAAAATTTGACTCGAAGCGGGACTCGAACCCACAACCACTGGATCACTAGCCCAGTGCACTACCAGTTGTACTATTCGAGTACCGCTTAGTAAATAATTGTAAATTGCGACTTCGATGCCGTTAAGTGTTCAATACGCTGGCGGTAGATGTGACTACACGTCACCCATGATGACGACCTGATGACCCTTTCTAAATTATTTGTACTTACTTCTTCTCAAGCTTCTCCCAGTCATCAGGCCTGTGGTCGATGATGTAGTGCATCACCTTGTCTGCGCCCTGCTTCTGCCTCTCAGTGCATTTGATGCAATCATTGGAGATTGCGTCTGGAAGGTTCTCTGCAACGAGTTTTGTTATGTTACAAGTTATACATAGTAGCTACAAACATTGGCGTGTCTGGAGTGATTGTTCGGTGGGCTGCCATCTAAGAACAAAACAACCATACTACACATGAAACAAAGTAACTATTTAAAACGGATTAAATCGTGGACACCCGATGACCACGAACGCTGCTAAAGGGTTCGAAACGTCGGGATGAAGTTGAAATTAGTATACGCGATTTAATCCGTTTTAGTTGTTTTATTTCATGAGTAATTATCGCGGCAACCGAAGACAATATTACATACTTACTGCGGTTTGGAAATTTCGAATGGGTACCTACACCAACATCTTGGGGGTGGGACAAGCCCATACCTACTAGCTTGAGCATGGCCTATATGTCTATAGTAAATATAGTGGTAATATGAGCACCAAAATAATAATCGTACTTGAGGACTGTTTTACGTTTTTTGTGGCTAGTGAAACTCGTAAATCTCGGTGAAATGTACATAAATTAGTTTTACTACGGACGCCTATCAACGATATTTGATGGGTATCACCACCAGCAAATTGAGTAGACAAAGGGTTACTACAGCCTAATATGGTCGGGTTTTTATCACTTGTCAGAATATCTGTCACGCTCTAACAAGTAGGTATGTGAGTGCGAAAGTGACGCGATAGACGATAAAATGTCAACCATGGTAGACGTATTGTTACACAAATGAACATGATATATCCCATTAGTGGTTATAAAACCTTTCTTACTTTTCAACTCCTTTCCATCGGGCGTGCACGGTCTCAGATCCAGTAGACAGTTGACGTAGCCGGTGAGCAGACGGCTGGAAGCCAGGATCTCGTCCAGGTCGATGCCATCGTACTTGGTCGTGTATGTCTGGTCTTCAGCGTGGCTTTGGCAGACCAAGAGAATGAGGAACACGAGGAAAACGAGTATTTTCATTGTGACAAGCGCCTGCATGAAAATGGGCGACGTTAGCGTGTTTAAGCAAATCATCTCACTTAACATTTTGTTAAGAGAATACAAAATAAGCTAAAAGTGGTATACAATTTATCAAAATTACTTACAAATTAGATTAATAACTCCTGGGAAGAAAAAGCATGAATGTAATCGTTAACTAAGCAGTATCTGCTTTCCTTGTATTCAAAATGAAAACTAAAGTGTTTAACTCGGGTAAAAGTCACCCGATTCCCGACTCGCACTATTCGTGCTCGCACCAAACTACCTCGTCGGGAAAGGGTGACTTTCAGCCCTTGATTAATAATATACAATTTCATAATTTCGTACAAAATTCACTAGTGACAATTTTAATAAAATCATTATGAATATCACATAAAAAAAGGAATTTATGTTTAAATACAGATCAATGTAAAGATTATACAAAAAAACTACATGTTATACAAAAGTCTTCTGTAAAGTCGAGTATTTTGTGTAGAAAGACGTAAAGTTACCAAAAAATTACCTTTTAGGTTTTCGGTTAACGTTGAAGCGAAACACAATACTTCTCTTGTTCTGCTATCAAGCCTTTTTCTTATATATATTAAGTGGCGCAAATAACTTAGTAGTAAATTGGTTTGTGGTCATGTATGCAAGCATGCAGAATTTCATTCTGTTTGTTCATCATCATCATCAGTTACTCATGTAATACTAAGATAAAAAAAAAACTTCCGACAATTAATTAGATACTTTGCAGCTTTATACATGATTATATTTCTTATTTGTTATTTTCGACAAAAATAAACTATTTATTAATAGTAAACGTTTCTATGGTTTTGGGTAAATATATATAGAGGTAGATAAATACATAAAAAGAAGATGATAAGTGTTTTGACCATTTTAAAACTGCAAATAAAGTTGAGTGCAATACATAGCGCAAAGAAGCAGTCAGTGCATTATTGTAAGTAGTTGTGATTTGCAAATAATGACGAAAATGGCAGGTAATGTATCGGAGAGAATGAAAATACCTACTATTTTATAATGTGCATGTACAGTCAGTAACAAAAATGGCTAAGCGGGTGATTATGGTTGACTGGTAGAGAATGGCTTTAGGCATTAAGTCCGCCCTTTGCACCTTGAGCTTGTTTTTTGTGCAATAAAGTTTAAATAAATAAATAAATACAAAAAATATACGCGCGCGCTTCTCTAAAAATTAATAAATAAAATAAACTAAAAAACTGGACACCGTTACACAAACTGACTGAGCTTCACGGTAAGCTCAAGAATGTGTTGTGGGTATAGTAGGTAGGATATATATAAAATATACAAATACTTAAATAGGTACATAGAAAACAAAATAAGCAAAAGGGACAAATTGTTAAGACAAAAAAATACAAAAAGACGATGTTGCCGGGTGGTCATTTTTGCATTGCAATTTTGAATTCGGCCCTATCTTTACTCAACTTTCAGTTTTGTTGTTGCATTGCACAGTTACGTCACGTATATTGACGTATTGAGGAAAGAGTTCAAAATAGCATCACTCTACCTCCAAAAGTTTTGAAAATGGACCCATTTTAGAAATTGGCGACCGAACGAACATCCCCAGCTAACTTTTTCTATAATATTTGAAGTCGGTTAAAATACGAATTGCCAATTCACCTGGAAAGGCTCAAAGTTTTTGGGCCCATCACAAAAAAACTTACACAACACAAAAAAGTGAGTCATTCTATCAAAACTTGTGATGTAGGTAGGTAGTGTAGGTACTAGGTACTATTTTTAGAGTACCTTAAGCTTGCTTGTTTATTCGTAGGCAAGAAAATAAACATTAAACACTCAAAGCACGTTCGCTTAAAACATGATTTGTCGTGAATCATCAGTACAACGCGAACAGTGTCACCCGTGACCTCCGCGACTCCGCCGTCTTGAAGAACAAGGACATCTGTACCCTTATCATGAGTTTTGACATTAAGGTTTTCGATAACGAGTATCGAGTTTACTATCTGTGCTTCTCGCTTGTACTATTTTAATGCGAACGAAATGCATAGATAGTAAACTCGATACTCGTTATCGACCTCAAAGTCACAACTCATGGTAAGGGTACGAGCCCCAATGCAAAATAGCTCGTCTAGTCGCAATTCTGCATGCGTATTTTTTTTCAAAAACTAGTATTTCTACCCGAATCGACTTTGATGATTAATGGAATACACTAGACGCAATGTCACTAAAGCTAGCTTAGTTTTGAGTTGTACAAAGTGTACATCTCGTTATTTATTTTAAAATAATTTAATTATAAATATTACATCTCACACGCAAATAATTACGTCTGCTTCATATTTAAGGCAAAATAGGTCGTCTATTTAAAATAAAACCTGTTTACCAGGGTTCGTAATATAAAATATTATTTTCAAATTGAATACGGAATATTCTCTGTCATGTAAAATGACAAACCACTATATAAAAGGGCAAATTCAGCCTAATTTTTTATTACTCCAAATCGTTTTTCTATCGAGATGGCACGAGGTAAGCCAGTGACTGAAGAAGTGCGGAAAATTATAATCTCCAGTAACAATAAAGGCAAATCTACGTACCAAATTGCCAAGGACCTTTCTATGCCAAGGTCTACAATCCAAACTATCATCGAGCATCATCGAAAACACGACAAAATTTCTTGTTTAAAGAAATCCGGCCGCCCACGAATTACTACTAAAGCAGAAAACAGGATTCTGAGGAAGATCATCAAGAAAAATCGTCGTGCAAGAGCTGGAGAACTTACGGTACTATGGCGTGACGCAATTAAAAAAACATTTCAGTGGATACTTGCAAGAGAGTGATGAAGAGGATGGGCTACGGTTTTTACACTGCTAAAGAGAAACCGTTACTTACACAACGGCAGAAAACTAACAGGTTGAAATTCGCCAAAAAGTACAGAAATTGGACCGTCGATCAGTGGCGTAAAATTATATGGAGTGACGAATCTAAATTTGAAGTCACAGTAGGCGATGAACGAAGTAAAGTCATTCGCGAAAAGGAGAGGCATTTCAAAATGATTGTCTTAAGCGTAAGGTAAAGTTTCCAGCTTCCTTAATGATTTGGGGCTGCATGTCGGCACAGGGTGTCGGCTGTCTGCAATTTATAGATGGAACCGTCAATGCCGAAAAATACAAAAGCATCTTACAAGAGAGTTTGCTGCCGTCTATACGTAAGTTAAAGTATAAAAATGCGTATACTTTTCAACAAGATGGGCCTCATGCCATACCGCTAAAGCAACGATGGCGTGGCTGAAAAAGAAAAAAATACCTACCATGTCGTGGCCATCCAGCAGCCCGGACTTGTCTCCCATAGAAACGTTGTAGTGGAAAATGTAGAAGAAGTTGTGAAAGGACCCGTCCAGATCAAAAGCTGATCTTAAAGAGAAACTTACCTGTGTTTGGAATGAAACAACCACGGAAGAGTGTCGAGCTGGTAGATACAATGCCGCTCAGAATTAAAGCCGTTTTAGATGCAAAAGGAGACGCCACCAAGTGGTAGACGTTCTAATCTGCGTCGGTAACACTAAAGACGAACTTTTTTGCATTTTAGTACAATTGGTGAAACAATGTTTTTTTTTATTACCAAGGAAAGTTGGTTTTTTTTTTTCATTGAATAAATAAAATACGATTTATAACTTATACTGTTTTTATATTGCTAATTCTTCCAAACACCTTCGTCCCCCAGAATTTTTAGGTTAACGTTAGTTTAGTACATTTTTTTCCTACCAGACGTACTCATTTGCATTGGGGCTCGTACTGTGCGTCTCCATAATAAACACAGAAGATTAAGGGGCAAAAGTAATACCCTGGGCAAAAGTAATACCTTATGGAGGACCATAGGGTATTACTAAATCTAAAAAATGTATTTACTTGTGCGATGATAAATGTATAATATGCATGTGCAAGTATTTTGCTTTGAATTATATTTTCATTTCTAAGAAATTTAGTTTTTTATAAGATTGTCTATGTTACCTGTCATATTTATTACCGCACATAGTCATATAACTTACCAGCACAAGAGGGGGACGACAGTATCTCGAGCCGAGATACTAGATAGACTACCTGTCCCTCTTTAAATAATATACACAGAAAAGGAAGAAAAGGTATACCAGGAAAATTCTAAATCTACTATAAAAAGTCACTCTGAAATAAGTTTAGAGTTAAATTAAGTATGGACGGTAGTCCCTATTACTTGACATACCTCTAAATAGTCCATGGTAATCAACATACCTATCCTTATTTTGGTCAGTTACTACTGTACTATATGACTTGGGTTACTTTGTGAACAATACGCGTGTATTCATTGGATGGAATTGGGTATTTACCAGAAGATACATCCTCTAGTACTAGAAAGAAAAAAACTACAAAAAAGGAAACAGAGTGTTTTTTTTCTTATGCCTCTGTCAATTTTGTTCGCTAGCCTAAATCACTACTATAGATATAGCCTCGCTTTGCACCTTATACCGCATTTACAACGGAATAGTCCCCATGTTCTGAGGAATTGTCCAGATTAAACACTGCCGTCTCCTTCCGCCATCGTACCAAGCGGCAATATTTCCACCCCCACCACCTAGATAGTTTCATCAGGCAATGCGACTGCTCGTTTGCCACCTTTGTCTTAAAAAAAAACTATTTTGCCCTACGACATATAACAGCTAGAAGCTGATGGAAAAGCAATAATCGGAAAAATAAATTCTAGATCTCATATCTTATTTGGGTTACTTTCCTGGACTTTAAAGACTATTACCTACTCTGTTGTTCGAGTTAGTACCTTTAGTTTACATAGTTTGTCGTGTAGTTAGCACGATTGACTGTTGTTTGTAAGTTGTTACATCACGTTTTACCTCAACGTATGCTGCTATTACTGCGTATACGCAACGTTCTATGACTCATCAACGTCAAATAAAAAAAAAAACATAAAAGGGTCCTATGACTAAACTCAGCGCAAAAAGTACGTTAAACCAGTATTAATAAAGGTACCCGTTTTTACTACGTGATTCTACAAAATGTACATAAAATAATCAATATTTCGGTTTACTTAACTTTATTTTTTAATGCCTAAGGTCAATGTGGGTAAGACCGTCTATCTGGAAAGACCGTCTACCAATCAATTTCCTACATCGTCTCATAGGTATTAAGTGTCATATGACGGACTTCCATTAGTAAATATAGTATGCCGGTCTTACCACATTGACCTTACCTAATTTTACTACCAATACATTTCAAGTCATTTTCTACTGCCGTGGCACTAATTACAAGTCCGTCAATTCATTCAGTGACAATCAACCAATGTTTCATTTTATAAAAGTAGACAGCGATCTTCATCTCAAATTTCCTTATACAGGAAACTCTGTAATTTATCGGACCTTAAATGCAACACTAAAGGTCAGTTATAAGGAAGGTAGGAAGTAAATATTTCTCGTAATAAATAACGCCTATTGCATCTTTTCCGTCTACGTACTATAGTGTTTGTGTTATTATTTCTTCCTCTGAAGCAATGATCCATTAACTTTCTTTATAGTGGACATAAGTTTTGTAATGCAAGTAAATAATGTTTTATGTAAGATTTCTGCCCTCGAAATGTTTAGGTAAGATCACACACTTCTTTCCTAACTTGGGCGTAGAATGAAGCTTTTTTTTAACACCATTTGCTTAAGTTTAAAAACTGCTATAACGAAATTGAGATTACGTCTAAATATTTCTAGGTGATAATCGAACAAGAGAGGATAATAAGAAGATCGAACAAGAGACGATAAATAAGATTTAATGAGCATGTAACAGTTCAAATTAGATACAAGCATAGACATACCATGCATTTAACTAGACGGAGCGTGCTAATAATAATACCACGATTGAAAGGGATAATCTTATGTAATTTTCCATAGCTATGGCAGAGACGGCGCTTTCATCCGTTTATCAGTCTCACATATTTTTGTTCCCCTTCAAACTAAACCCTTCAGAACTGTCAAAGTTGGAGGGATATAAACAAATACAAGTGGAGTTTTCATTTGTTTTCAACCGAAGTTGCGGTAATTAATACAGAATAAGCTAATATTTGTGTTGTAAAAAGTGGACTGTAAAGCAAAGCAGTGAACTGTTACCCTTAGGCCTTACTTACCCTTACTTTGTCCCTTATTGGCGCTCGCGGATGCCTGCATCAGTCATTATTCCTCCTAACATATATGAAAATACATAATGTTTGCGTCATCAATGTAAGGATCTTTCAACACCCGTGCAAGCAATTCAACTCTAGGTATTTCTTACTAAACACTAGTTCCGCGACTGCATCTCATTGACTTTCGTCACCTCTGGTGACTTACGCTTCCCAACACAGTCCAAGAGTCAATTGTCGCTTATCTGTAATAATAATTATTCAGGCATTGTTAGTATTCAGTGACTCAAAAACATTATATGTTAAATTTTATACCACGACGCGACACAAGTTGCAAAAATTTTGAAATATTTCCCCACCTTTGTGGAAATTTTCATAAGAAAATTTTCATGCAATTCAAAACATTCTCTTAAGGATTAGGGCTTATTACGCTATGTTATTAACAAATGACGATCACTTCATTTCACGTTCAAGTTACACACTCATCATCTCTGTATCCATAGCAAATGTCATGGAGCTTGTTTTTAATTCTCCACCAGTATAAATGTGAGAAATGCAATAGTAGTAGTAGAGTAGTAAACGATAAAAATATTATGATATGAGTGTTCTGTAATTTTATGTGTCTTGTACGATATAATTAAGTTTCTATCAAAAATGTCATTTTTGGTAGAAGTTTTTATTGCCGACTGCAGTTTTTTGCACAATCGTCATCTACTCATCGAAAGGATTCTAATGAGCCTTAACACCACGGATTTATCTTGTGTATTTTAGGAGTTGCTTTTGCTACCTTCTGGATCCAGCATCAGATCAGATCCTTGGTACCATCATACCATCATATTGTATTGTCACCAAACTCACATAAGTGTGCTTAATTACAGCTCAATCGGTTAAAGATGTCGGTTTCAAAATAGAGTTGCAAGATTCCACCCGGATAAACATACAAGTTAAATAAGAGCTTGTAATAAAATTACAAAACATCTAAGAGTCCTATACAGTAATGATACTAATGATTAAAAATGACAAGGCGATGTAGAAAACGTGTATCCGAGGGTACCTACAGCGCCATAGTACCTTATTCATATAAATTTAAAAATGTTATAAGATATCCTTTTTTTTATTAAATAAAAATATGTATTGTACATATAAACAAACGAATACGGACTTCTTGGTACGGAAGAGTGAGTGAGTGGCTTGATAAAAGAGTTGATATACATCTAAGATGACATTTTATACTAATAGAAAAATAAAATAATCGACATATCATGTAGGTTGAAGCAGGCCTAGCCTGAAGAGTCGGTGTGTGCCGTGGCAGAAAAGTCGTACAGGGGTGACCACGGGATGTCTGGGAGTATGCTAGAGACTGCTCCCTGTGGCCGTCTATGGAGAAGGTCCATGTCCAGTACTGGAAGTTCATGGCTAGATAGATTTATTGAGAACTTGTTTGACTTGATACTGGCGAATTTGAATGGCTTTCTACAACCTCGATATTTTTTTTAATTTAATTTTAAAATGTAGATTTGTATAATGTTTAAAGAATATTTTCACCACAGCAAAAGTTGTGCAAATAATATGTTTACTGTCCTTGACTTTTTAAAGCGCTTATGCAAATTCAAAACTCGTGTATGTTTTTCTACGTATGACTGACGTGAAGTTTGTACAATCGTTCTGATTATATTATACACTTAACAGTTCGTGTCACGACTAATACCTCTTTAATATTAAATGATCATTTAGGGCTACTTCAGCCCCATTTAGACCATGCAAGAACGCCGTACGCCGATAGCCCGCAATGTTATGAAAATCGTATCCAAGTTCTTGCCTGGTCTAAATGGGGCTTTATCATCATCGTGCTAGTGTCAAAAAAGCTTAAAACACCTTGATTTCTGGGTCGATATTTAGTAAAAAAAATTCTCACTCTATATTTAATAAACTGAAAATACCCGGGTAATAAATAATCTGGTACCTAATATTTGACCAAAACAGAATTGATTTATATTCTTAGTGTTTAACTTAAATTTATCTATCATGGTCAACCTATGCCATTTGATATACGATTCATGGTGCATGGAAAGTGACAAGACGTCAAATTGAGTAGGTTACATTTTACGTATAAGTACATTTATTTTTCTACTTATGATTTGAAAAGTAGTTATCATTATTGGTAACTGGATTATCTTTAAATTCTGTATCACCTGGGTTTCTTGCTACACGACCCCGAAATCACCCTGCATACTATAGCGTATGCTACATACTATTCCGTATAAAGGGAGGAGACCAGTGCGCATAAGTACAAGACTACAAGAGACAACGATATTGATACTGACTGTACGCTGTTGATGTAAGATCAATCAATAGTTATTGACTGATGTGTGATGACGTCAATTTCGCAGAACAGGCGACTTTATATTTACAAACATGGTAATAGATTGTTGTGTCAACTTGATACATTGACAAACACCATACATCTCGTACCTTCATACCTCAAAACGAATGCTTACCGAAAGGAAGCTTTGCCCTTAGGTCATTTTTTGCACTTACACACTGTATAGAACATAAGGTGACAGAAGGAAGAACTGACCACCTGTAAATCTAATATGGGCGACGAATAAAACCAGACATAGGATTTACTAGTATAATCATCAAGTAAAAGGTTTTATAAATTGAAAATAGATATCATATATTTAAGAAAAAGCGACGATGTCGTCCTCGTTCAAATCTTCGTTCTTTTGAACCCGCATCACCAGCTATCGCGGCTGACGTGTTAAAATAATTTGATTTGTTCTTAGTTAAAAGGTTTTATTTTAATTATACATTACTCTACTTGCATGTAATTAATATTTGTTATGAGCAGTAACTTACTGCGAACAGCGAAATAAGCTTTTGAAAATATCTGTCAACAAGTATTTTGTATGGACAAAATTTTAGTTGTACTCCTAACTTAACATTTCTTAATATGCTATTCTACCTACCGTTAAGATATTCCCGCATATAATATTTACATACTGTATGTCGTCAGTAGATCGTATAATTCGCCAAATCAAAAATTTATTCGCAGATCGGGAAACAGCGGCGTTTCATGAAGTGTCGAGTGTTGACCAGTTTTTATATCATGACGTGTATTGATTTTTAAAATATTTTTTAAATGTCATATGAACTTTTAGCAACGTTTTACAATGAACCCTAGCCAACTATGACGATTGTTTTTACCAACTTATATTTATTTATTAACAGCCTCCTGACCAAGTCGCTACTGACCTTGCCCACGAGCCAGGAGATCCCGGGTTCGAATCTTGCCCGGGGAGTTTATTTGTGTGTGTATCACGAAACTTGAGTATTTATATTATTATTTATATTTATGTACCATATAATTATGGTTCTCTAGTACCTAATATATACAGCATAAGTTTTATTGAGCCTGCTGTAGGACTAAAGAGGTAGATTTGTATATAAGATGGTCCAAAATAGAATATGTACTTACAGCTGATTATTGTGAACAAATCTATCTTCGATATCCCTAGTTATAAGGTAAACGTACAATTGCTCTACATGCGAATGCCCAATGGATGACACCCTTCTGTTATCTCTATGACCAATGACTTAATATTGAAATTGGTATCATATGGCATGACGTTTACCCTAATCGTACATCAGACAAATTGTTCCAACTAGCCCTGCAAGGAAAATATTAAGTGCAACTAATTAAGTTGTAATTAATATTTTCCTAATAAACTATATTTTGGGAAATACCTTTTAACGGTTTATATAATTTATTTTAAGAGACTAATGACATCGTAACAGTCGAGTTCTAATAATCAGTCTTAGCGGTACTGAATATTACTATGAACAAATTAAATTTTATTAAAGTTACATCTTTGGACAGAAACAATAAATTAGCACCCTAGACCGTATTGAAACTTCAATTGATGATAAAAGGGTATTATTCATATATCTGCGTTTGTGTTCGCAAAAAACCAATAACTCCCATGTGTCCACCATTTAGACGAACTTTACTTGGTGCAACTCTCTCATAGCGCGCCTATTTACAATACTAAATTCACATATGTTGTCATGATACGGATATATAGGTACTTTAAATTGCTAAGCAAATTAAAACAGATCCTTTATTGGCTATCCTCTACTATAAACGTTTAACTCATAACGAATACCTACCCATTACTAGTATTTTGTGTTACTGTAGTTAGTGAATAAAAATAAATAAATAACATACTAGAATAATAGTCTGCGATTAAGTAGATATACGATTTAGAGCCATTACTGACACTACATATACTTTCAAATGTGGTATCTACTACTTATTTGGATGAACGCATACATATACAAACAGCATTGGAGAATACACTTTTTTTAAGTTATTACTTAGTTGATGATAAAAATTAACTCGAATACAGGTATAGACCTGTATTCGAGTTCGGTTCGGTTTATATACCTGGTTATAGAACCAGGTATATAAACCTCACAGTTGAGTCCAAACTCACGGCAACTCGTCTCGACTTGTATAAAAAAAAACTAAAAGTGTCTTTAACCCTTAGTATTCCTGTTATGTAGAGTTTCATCTGATTTCATACCTATATTTCCGTCAGTTTATGTTGGTATTATGTATGTATGTTTATGCATGTATATTCTATTAATGTATATAATTATGTTTCATTTATGTTTAAATGGGTTTTGTTCTATGTTCATATAAATTTATTTTGTAATGAACCACCTTCAACTTCTCAGCTTTGCCTAAAGGTCGACTGGTAGATAATGATTTGTAGCATTAAGTCTGCTATTTTCACTTTGTGTTTTGTGCAATTAAGGTTAAACAAATAATATTACAGGACATTCTGATACAAATTGACTGAGCCCCATAGTAATTTCAAGAAGGTTTAGACTCAGCTAATGATAGATATAATATACAAATATTTAAATGCATTATATAAACACCCATGACTCAGGAACAAATATCTGTGCTCATCACACAAATAAATGCCCTCAATGGGATATGAACCCAGGACAATCGGCTTTATAGGCAGGTTCACTACCCACTAGGCCAAATCTGTCGTCAAATGATTAAAATACTGTCTTATATCTACGCGGATGAATAAGAATATTAGTAATAGGAAAAGTAAATTATTCTAAACGATATATTCAATTACCAATAGGACTAATTAAATGAACGCATTCGATAATTACATAACAACGGTTTCGACCAAATTAACTAAACCCCGACGACAATAAGATAAAGTCAATTAAATATAAGGTTTCCGTTAAGCCCACTTAACAGGGTACTTAGTACTTTTCCATGCAAATGTAACATTTATACCAGGCCGGATTCGGAGAAACGACACTGTTGTAAAATATAGAATACGAGGAAAAATACTTTATAAGATCTGAAAATGACTCGAAAGTTGTTTTATTTTATACAAGCTGACCCCGCGAACTTCGTAGCACCTGACATTAACACTAAACATTAGGTACTTATTTTTTTTGGGTTGTCGGATCAAAAGTAGCCTATATTGCTGAGTTGAGTCCATTTTGTGATACACACCGGCTGTATTTTTTTCTTTGTCTGTCATTGTTTTTGTATATGTGTTGTCACAAATGAATGTTTTTTATCTTTTATCTTATATTTTATTTATGAAGAAGAACTTAGCTAAAGGACCTGGCCCGGCCTGATCTATGTAGTAGTACCTACTGTGTCTGTACACGCATGTTGGCATTCTATATTCAAATTTTGACGTAGGTTCCATATTAATTCTCTACACAACTATATAGACATGGTCCTTCCGTTAAGTTTTACCACCTATATACCCAATAAATGGTGTAACTAGCCCGACTTTGTTTTATTTATATGGATATATTGATTTCTCTATTATTTGCTTCCATAGTGATGAACACTAGGAACTTCACGAATATGGTAATTCTTTTTTTTGCGTCACACTCAAAATTACGTCTGCGTCTATAGGTAGAATATTGAAAAAAAAAGATAGGTACCTACTCAAGTCTCGGGAAGGCGTTGTCAGAAATTCGAAAAAAAAACTAAAGAAAAATATTTACCATTTACCTAAACATTTTTCGTCTGAAACAAATTAATTAAAATTTGGCTGTTTAGGTACCCAGGTAACAAGTACTTATCGAACTATTGAGAAAGGCAAAAATGTTAGCTGTATCTACTTACTAAACTGTAAGGGCGATAATGGCGTTCGGTTTACAATTAACATCCTAATAATTGCTAAGAACAAACGAAAAACTCAGCGATTCCAACCAAGTATTATACAAAATTCAAAGTATTATAAAAGGTATTTTTAGACTTAGTCTTACGAGGTGAATGGGCAAGAGTATAGGTGAAAAACTTCTAAAGCACTTGGCCTATGTAGTAGTGAAGTGTCTGTATATACGCATGTCAGCGTTCTTTATTCAAATTTTAACCTAAGTTCCATATTAATTCCCTGGACAGTTGTCCAGGGAATTAATATGGAACAATATGCAAGACCATATCTATGTAGTTACATAGATATGGTCTTGCAGTTAAGTTTTTCAGTTATAAATATGTATGTATTACCGAGGTTGAAGTACCTATGGTATATGGTCATCAGTAATACGATTAAATAATTTAGTATGTAGTCATTTATCATGCATATATCTTAAAGTGCATCTAGACTACGTGCTCTCTGACTAGGTAAACAAAACTTTGAAAACAAGAAAAGTAAAAAAAAAAAACTGTCATAAACCAAGGAGTGAGGAAAGCAGTGGCCAACAGCCATGAACAAATAATTTGCGTGACCAAATATATGAAATAATTTTACACTACCATTAAAAGTTTCGATCGGTTGCTAATAATTATGTTGGTACACTAACATCGCAAATTATGCTTAAGGATTAGAAAAACACCTTTGGTTACATAGAACACAAAAATAATGAAATGTTAACGCATACGATCTAACTTAAACAATATTTAGATTTAAAGTACGAGGGTCATACAGATCAATCCATTAGGTTTAAGTTTTTCCTCTGGATATTGGAAAAATTAAGAAATATCAACATAAACTGCTCCCCCTCTTACATAACACTTTACCACAGAAACGTAACTTCTAATCACATAGCTAAGCCGATAACTATTTAACTTTATTGAACACAGAAAAGGCGATTTTTGTTGCAATCATTCTGTACTCACGAAGTACCTATGCATGAAATAAAATAAAATCACATTTTCACCAAACATGCAAAGTACTTAATTAATTTATCTACGTCATATCCAAAAAGTGATTTTATAAAATCCCCAATTAAAACATTTAATATCCAATAACGGCGGCATCGTCGGTGATTATTAATGATCTGACGACATTACCTCGTCTCGGAGTCACAGCAAATGTCCAAAACTGGTTTTCTGTTGTTCGCTTGAGCTGAAGTTCTATTTCGTATAAAAAGTCGGCGAAGTCTGTCGGTTGCATCACAACTCATTCGACAAGGGTACCGGATAGTCACTTAATTTCAAGTGAGTATTATTTCTCGGGAACTTAAGGAGTGCTTTTGGTCCATTTTAAAATAAGATATAGAGCGTTCATAGGACTAGTGTGTCACAAGTCTGCCTTTTAACACTTAGTCTTTTATGTTTGCCTGGTACAGGGATATCATATATCTATTAGTTCATGTCTTTGAAGGCTGATGGGAGATGTAGCTGGGGATCAGGGGACCTAAAAGTGACGAGGACTTCCGACATCTGAGACAAGATTTGAACCCACATCCCTTTGCTGGAGATGCGGGTTCAAATCGGAGGAATGCGGAGGCTTGGAATGATTCGTCACTTTTTTCTTAAGTGCATGATATCTATTTTAATTTATTTATAGGGTAGTGTTACTACTTAAAAATCAAAGCAAATCAAAAGATTTAATATAAAAATAGTTGATCGTTCTTAGTTTCATGAGTTTCTTGTTAAGGTTTCCTACTTTGCCTTCTGTGCCTGAAACTTTATTTACATGTCCGGCCCCTATCGCATCCAAGTTCATCTCAACAAAATCATTCCCCTGATATCAAATGTTATATAATATTCCTCGTTCCAGAATGAAAACCATCCTGATTGTTTGCGTTCTCGCCCTGGCGGCGGTGGCCTACGCTCGCCCCGGAGACACCTACACCGACAAGTTCGACAATGTGAACTTGGACGAAATCCTGGAGAACCGCCGTCTGCTGATTCCGTACATCAAGTGTGTGCTAGAGCAGGGCAAGTGCACCCCTGACGGCAAGGAGCTCAAATGTAAGTAGATATTTGTCAGTTTAGACTGTTTAAAACTATGTATCCTCGTTAGTTGAAGTTTGACATGTAAGAAGTTTTTGGGGTGATTATAAATAAAATACTTATTAGAGAAAGGGTAACAAGGCCAACTTAAACATGATGACGAACGTAAACATGCACAATAATAACCGGATTAGAACATGCTGATAATATACTTTGAGGGTTCAGAAAAATTTATACCACTACTCTCAATAATCAACTATTATGCCTCTACGAATATTTAATTTTGGAAACTATTTTTCTAAGATGTTAATGTCAACCGACATTAAGAACAACTTCGACAAATCATGTTTTGATTGTTATAAATTGAGATACCTTGCAGGTGAAAACCTACTAGCGCCATCTGTTAACATAAGCTATGTAACATGTCTTGTTTAAAAAGAGTGATCTTTATTTTGTTCTTTGCCCCCACAGCGCACATCAGAGAGGCCCTAGAAAACAACTGTGCCAAGTGTACGGAGACCCAGCGCCGCGGGACCCGCCGCGTGCTCGGCCACCTCATCAACCACGAGACTGACTTCTGGACCCAGCTGTGCGCCAAGTACGACCCCGACCGCAAATACGTCACCAAGTACGAGAGTGAACTCAGAACTGTCAAGGCTTAAGATGTTGGTACATGTAGCGAAAATGTGATAAATCTGTAAATTATAGTACAATTTCGGAATAAATTATTAAATTGTTATTACATATGTATTTTTATCTTTCTTAGAATAATCAGTAGTTACCTTGTCTATGTAGCCAGAGGCTCTAGTGTAAGTTTCTTTTGATGTTTACGAACGCGTAAGTGATAATGCTATTTATATGGGAAACGCAAATGCGTTCGTGACGTAAAGCTACGTTAAAAACTTAGTCAGTACCCTTACCATGAGTTTTGACATTGACGTTTTCGATAACGAGTATCGAGTTTACTATCTGTGCATCTCGCTTGTACTATTTTAGTGCGAACGAGATGCACAGATAGTAAACTCGACACTCGTTATCGAAAACCTCAAAGTCACAACTCATGGTAAGGGTAGGTACTTGGCTCAGATATCCCTGGTTAAGGCATCACGTTAAGGTATGACGTCACCTGCGTATTATCATGGCTTTTAACCATCAATATTTTTGTAATGCCTTGTGTTACAATAATTGCCTTGTAGAATCATCCTCATAATTTCTGAACAACACGGATATGGTAACTAAATAAACGTGATAGAAGTGTTGTTAAACCTGTGGAATTACAGGCGTCCATAGTCCATATGGTGACTGCTTACCATCAGGCTGGCAGTATGTAGGATCCTTTGTATTCTATTGTGCATTTTGTGAGCAAATAAATTTAACCAAGAAAATTAAGCGGGTAATGTAAATTCTTATGAGAATAAACTATTTTTATAAGTCCTAGTATTAAATATTAAACTCAATATCTCAAATAACACGGCTTCAGTCACGTTTATTCAGACAATCGCGCGACATGTTAACGTGCCGTGTTATATATGAATTATGCGAATGACTCACGAAAGTTTAAATACAATAGCTCCCTTTTATTTAAAGTCAAATAAAAATATCTATGAACGATTAACACGGTTCTACTCACGTTTATTTAGTCACCCCCCGTTTAGTGTAAATAAACGTGAGTAGAACCGTGTTAATCGTTAATTATTATGTCTTACAAAAGTTTAAATACAAAAATATCTATGCTTCAAAAATAGATATGCAATGTATTCAAAGTAGTTTTTAGGTTGACTAATTTAAGTAATTTAGTATGAAACTGCTCAATAATCTAATTCAAATTACATTTATTCTGAATTCAAATAATGGATCAAATTACTCGTACTTTCAATTAAGTATTATTCAGTTCCTTGATGATGTTTTAATAACGCGAGATTATTGAAATAAGGGTACATAATACGTAACTTATTTTTAACTGTAAGCTACGTATATTTTATGAATTCAGTTAATTGTAAAAACTCCATTGTCTTCCGCCTCCGCCAGAAAAAGGATAATTTTTCATTGTTTTTTTGCGTTGAATATCCCTAGTAATATTATAATTTTATGACAAAGGTGGCAAACGAGCAGACGGATTGCTTGATGGTAAGCAATTACCGTCGCCCATGGGCACTCGCAACACCAAGGGAGTCACAAGCCGACCTATAAGTGTGTTAGAGCTCTGGGAACCTTATTCACCATCAGGAACACAACACTACATACCTGAAAGGTAGCAGTGCTATTATGGCTGTGGTCTTCTGTAAGGAGGAGGTACTTCCCCAGTTGGGCTGCTTTAGATTCAAGCGTGATGGTACTTCGCTGTGCCCTACCTCTCATTGTTGGACGTAGTTTAAGGACATACCCGGGTCCAAATGCGAAAGTGTGTCTGCTTGTTTGTCCGTCTTTCACGGCAAAACGGAGCGACGAATTGACGTGATTTTTTAAATATTCCCGTAAAATCCGTGGGAACAAACTGGTTTCATAATAATAACGACGGAATAAATTTTCCGCTGTTTTTTCTCATTAATAGCAAATAGTGATTCATCGAGTCTATAGAACCACGAGCGACGAATTGACGTTTTTTAGTAGAGGTAGTTGAAGGGATGGAGAGTGACATAGGCTACTTTTTCCAGCGGAGAAACCTATCATTCCCACGGGAACACTCAATATGTCACATTTTGCTCTAACATGGTTAGAGGAAAATGTAACATATTGAGTCGAGAGCGAAGCGGGTATCATCTAGTTTATCATAAAGATGTGATAATATATGTTAACCCAACTTTATGAAAAATCAGAAGAATAAAATAATAGATTATGATCAAGCAGTTAGAATGGTAAAATATTGTGTTCCTTTGAGTATTTAAAACATGTAAAATAGAACTAGCAGCCATAAACACAAACATGCATGGCCTAAACCAGAAACTATAACTAAACGAACCAACATTTACTTAATTCATCTTTTGACACAGTTCAGGTAAGAAAGAAAATTAAAGGCATTCTTGTAGTGTTTATTTATATATATTTATTTTCATATTCTGTCATTCTCTGTTATGTCTTGTATTTCACTAAACTATTTTTATGTATTTTCTTTTGTTCCGTCCCTCACATAACCATTTAGGTACTTAAAGAAAGATTAAATAACTATTTTGAAAAAATAGATCCCGCTAAGTGTCATGTCGGTAATAATTTTCTCAAGTCAGAGGTGTAGTGTTAGAACCATAAGTACATTCTAAAGTGCCTAAATTAAAAATAAAGATATTTGACTTTTTTATTTTTCTAAATACTCGCGTCGGGAAACTTGGCCTTAAGTGAAGTGTACTAATAATGGATGCTACATGTACTTCCCACCAAAGTACAAAATAATGTGTTTTATTTAGACTCATTTTGAATAAAAATGCTGTTGGTGTGGGTCTTATTTATTATCCAAAATATAAACTTTTTATTTGGTTTAAGGACGGTCAGAATGAATAATATATCGATATGTATGAATCCAGAACTGCCATATTTTAGTAACCATAATATGGAACTGGAAGCTGAACTGCGCAGTGACAACGATGGACATCCGATCCTAAATGCAAACTTAACAATTAAAGAGGACCTAGAAGAAGGTGACAAGAAGGGAACATTGAGTGCCGGGTTTGAGACGACCGATCGTGTGATGTGGCGGTACAAAGCAAAAAATATTAATTGTAACAGTTTTATTGTAAAGCAGATTTTTAATTTTCTACATATACCTTTTCACGGGAAGTGTGCTGTCAAAAAAGGTTTTTACCATATGCACGGAGTGAATCTCAGCCATACTGTATACGATACCGCAAGAATAGTCAATGTGGCAAAATGCGGTGATTGGATTTTTGTGCTGGACATCCATACACCAACCAGGACCCTTGTTTGTTGGCGGTTTCATGTATATTTAGGAAGTTGTACCAAAACTATTAAGAATGTGTAAATACCGTAAAACGGGGTGAGAAGGGACGAAACTAACATTCAAACCTGAATATTATTTTATTCTTACATATGCAAACTTGATGGTTATAATAAACTAGCTTTTCTTCGGAACTTCGTCGGCCAGCCATGCCCGTCTTTAAAGTATTTATGCTGGATAAAAAATATTCTATGTCCTTTCTCGTAGCTGAAACTCTCTCCATACCTAATTTTATCCCAATTGGTTCAGCGGTTTAAAGCGGATTTCATACAAAGGTGACTTAGGAACTCCTCTTTGGAACTTGAAGCTCCTTTTGAAATAAGAATACATTACTTAGGTTGCAGTATTATAATAATAATAATAATAGGTTGCAGTAGCCTTTACAAACCATCTCACCAGCCAGTCATCCCTTCTCTTTATAAATTTTTAACCCAACTGTTCTCGCAATCCCTACTCACCCCATTTTACGGTAGGCAATGAATGAATAAGTACGGCATTTGTGTACACAATGAATGAAATAAATAAATTATTACCTCTGCCATATTTCTAGTATATTAACATCCACTACTACTCGTATAAGTATAAAGTACATGGGTGATTCTTCGGGCGTTTGAACCGCTCTTATTACTCTGTCCAGATATCTGTAGAAGTGCGTGCATTGTATTAAGTAGGTTTTGGTTGTCCTTTAGCCAGCCCAGGTGTCTACCAGTAAACCAAAAATAACACCAAACTGTGTGATCATTTCTACAGAAATCTGGACAGAGTGATAAGAGCGGTTTCATACGCCCGAATAATCACCCACATATAACAAAACAGCAACAAAGTCTCACAGGTGAGGGATATGAAATACTACCTATTTAATTATGTAACACACTCCTGAACTTGTCTCATGGTTAATAATACAGTCGCCACCAGATATATTGGATATATTGGCTGTGTCACAAATATTTGAACATGCACTTTATCGCCTTGACAATAGATGAGTTGTTCAGATATTTTTGACCACTTCCACAGCTTCGGTTTATCTGATGGCAACTGTCACAGAGTAGAACACACTTAATTGAACTTTATATAATTTCATTGATTTAATAAAATTTAATTTAACCTATAAGTAGCTAATCCTATGTTACAATTTAAAATACTGATATTAATTACTTAAAAGTAAAAATATTATATACTTTATTTTAGTCTTTATTCGTACGCTTTTATTTTATTAAACTAGTGAACGAATCAAACTATTATATTGAATATTTAGAACTTTTTTTTAAGAAGAGACTAGGTATATTTATATTTATATTTGGACCCGGGTATGTCCTTAAACTACGTCCAACAATGAGAGGTAGGGCACAGCGATGACCATCACGCTTGATTCTGGGGCAGCCCAACTGGGGAAGTACCTCCTCCTTACAGAAGACCACAGCCATAATAGCACTGCTACCTTTCAGGTATGCAGTGTTGTGTTCCTGATGGTGAGTAAGGTTCCCAGAGCTCCAACCCCCCTTAAAGGCCGGCAACGCGCTTGTGACTCCTCTGGTGTTACGGGTGCCCATGGGCGACGGTAATTGCTTATCACCAGGCAATCCGTCTGCTCGTTTGCCGCCTATGTCATAAAAAAAATAGGTATTTACATTTTTTCCTCAGTATAAATTACGTGACGTAAATATTTGTTTCATTGGCTTTGTAACATAATTATAATTGTCACGAGTCATAAGTTATGACTCATGACTAATCATGATTATGTATTAGCGCAGAAACCAATAGAACTATCGTATTAGGTAATTTTTTTTTTTTTTATTAATCAGGAAAGTCTGATGCTGTCGCTCTGTGAACAGTCATTAGGCAAGCATTTTTAATTAAGTCGGTACCTAATACCAAAAGCTCCCACTTCAGACATCCTTGTGTTATCAGTAATTTATTGATAGATGAATCGTTAAGTCTTAGTTTTTGAACTAAGTAGGTACCTATTAGCATTGACGTCAATTGATGACGACAGCTTATCTAAACTTTGCACATTGCTTTTTGAAATGACTAACGATATATTTAGTAACCTGTACCCGTGCATGACAGCACCATATACCGTCATACTTGCGCGGATCATTTTAAAAAGAAACTTTCTACAGATTTGCGACAAAAATAAATGTCTATCATGTAAGTTGTAACCCTTTTCCAATCTGAATTACTAATTTCACTTTATTTTTAACAATTTCGCTTATGTTTCCATTTTTACTCATCAAAAATTTCAAATATCATATGTTAAGAAAGGGTATTTTACATTATATTTAAAAAATATATCACCCCTCAACTGCAGTTTCTGTGTATTTACATGGCTAGTGTCATTTTACATGAAGTGCACATATAATCGCATTAACCTGCGTTGCCACCAGAGATTAGCGAGGATGTGTAGCGAGTAAAGTGTATTTTAAAAACCAATATAATCACTTTTTTTATGACATACCTAGGCGGCAAACGAGCAGACGGATTGCCTGCTGATAAGCAATTACCGTCGCCCATGGGCACCCGCAACACCAGGGGAGTTGGAGCTCTGGGAACCTTACTCACCACCAGGAACACAACACTACATACCTGAAAGGTAGCAGTGCTATTATGGCTGTGGTCTTCTGTAAGGAGGAGGTACTTCCCCAGTTGGGCTGCCTCAGATTCAAGCGTGATGGTCATCGCTGTGCCCTACCTCTCATTGTTGGACGTAGTTTAAGGACATACCCAGGTCCAATTATTTACAAAGTATACGGAGATGAAGTATTCTATTGGCTGTTAATACTCGCTCATCTCTGGTAGCAACGCAGCCTAATGCGATCATGTGCACTTGATATAAAATGACACTAGCCATGTAAATACACAGAAACTGCATTTTTTTATATTTATGACCTAGAAACTAATCCTTTAAGCCAATAGAAACTGCAGTTGAGGTGTATTACCTTTTTTTAAATATAATGAAAAATATTTTCTGAATATTCTATACTTTTTTTTAATAAAGACTAACAAATAAAAAAATCTATAACTACATATATAAAATGTGTGTTTATAAAAAAAGCCAACCCCATATATGTACAATCATGGGCAGTACAATTATTTACACTAACAACGACATGACAATGACATCACCAACGGCTTTCGACTTTAGCACTGCGTGGTTCTATAGACTCGATGAATCACTATTTGCTATTAATGAGAAAAAACGGCGGAAAATTTATTCCGTCGGTATTATTATGAAACCAGTTTGTTCCCACGGATTTTACGGGAATATTTAAAAAATCACGTCAATTCGTCGCTCCGTTTTGCCGTGAAAGACAGACAAACAAACAGACACACTTTCGCATAGGTTATTTGGTAAGTTGTTTAAAAGCTCTAAATATCGTTACCGTTTAATTCCACGGTACCTGGAACTCATCACTGTACTATTTAAGGAATTCAATTAATGATTTACCTATATTTAATTATACTCGTACTCTAATGTCCTATCACCTAAGAGATTTCGCGAGAAATGGGCAAGTTCAATAAACTTAACGTCATTACCGCGGAACGACAAAAAAGACAAATAAAAAATAAAGACATTCAATTTCATTTTTTTTATAAGGAGGTTTTTTCTTTCGCTCACTTTTGTGCTATTTTTAGAGAGAAACAATGTACTAACTAGATGTACCTATTTTTAATATACTGAATATTATCTCAGTGCCCACGTTATTCTTAAGGATAAACTTGTATTATATAGATTAGGTGGCGTAAGTTCTATCATTTGAAAATTATCTCAGTGGTCACGTACTGAAGTTCAGAACAAAAAACATTTCTGGAAATATGAGTTTATACCCATTATAAATAGGAGAAGAAAAAAGTAAGTTTGTAATAATTGTCTAGCTAGCGAATTTGCTGCTAAACCAAAATGATATAGTAGATTGTTTGACAAGGGGCTAAAGTAGGCCATAGTAC
Organism: Grapholita molesta; assembly: GCA_022674325.2. Lineage (NCBI taxonomy): Eukaryota > Metazoa > Arthropoda > Insecta > Lepidoptera > Tortricidae > Grapholita > Grapholita molesta. Next base: position 6,177,990 of record CP053136.2, on the reverse strand, counting down.
CACGAGATGGTTATTTTCCCGAACGAAGTGAGGGAAAATTGTTCGAGGGGTAATATGGCGTTTAGACCCGAGTTATGCATACTAGTTTTCACTTCGATTGCGAGAAAATAAGATAAAATAACATTTCAACAATTAACAAATACAATTTTATTCACCCGCAATGAATTCTGAGTCAAAAATGTTTAATTTTGCAGTCTTTGTATTTTTTTTACTGCTTTGATACAGATAGGATATATCTACGCCGTGAATAAATGCCATAGACAACGTATAATTGGGGCTTCAAAGAGTTTGCCAACGATTTAAACTTTTTTTAATGCTTGTGAAGTAGGAACTAAAAAGCACCTAATGCTTTGACAATTTGATTACGTTTCCTCATTGGTCGATTTTAATATTGTGGTATTGTCTGATTAGTTGATACTTTATACAAAGTTTCTTTTAATGATTTCACATTTTTAAACAATATTCGCACCAAAAAAGAATCTAGAGTTCCGATTAACTTCGATATGTGTCGCGATTGGTGGATTTAATAAGACGAAGTGTTCTGGTTGGTCAATTTAAAACGTTTTGTATATCATAAATATGTATACATATTTTCCCAAGAGGCTAAATGTATTACTTTAGTCCGCCTTGGCAAGCATAATATCACACACTTTTAGAGCATGAGAAGTGAAAAGAATATTAGATTTGTAAGAAATTCACAGACCTTGTTATTTCTTGGTCAAGATGACTAACGCAAATTGACGGCTTCTATCAAATTAGTCGTTTACCGTACTCGAGAAACCCGTTTCCCAGTTCTAAGTATACTCTATAAAAGAAAGATCTATTGACAGTTGACCACAACTATTTCACCACTGGTAGAGCGCTGGTCAAGAATAAAAAAAAAAAATGAAGGTTGTGGCTCTGGTCTGTTTATTAGCTGTGGTGGTGTCTGCCAGACCTGGGGACAAGTACACGGACAGATTCGATAATGTGAATCTGGATGAAATCTTGGGAAATCGGCGGTTGTTGGTGCCTTACGTCAAATGTCTTCTGGGTCAGGCTCCCTGCACACCTCCTGGGAAGGAGCTGAAATGTAAGTATTTTATTTATTTATTGCAAGAGTAGAAAAGTACAACTTGTACAGCCAGGGAGTTTAATTGTTGAGCCATTTAGGGCGTTGGGCATTTCATAGAGTAAGTATTAAACAAAAGAAAATAGCTTGAACCGTAAGTGGCTCAACATTTAAAGTCGGTGACTGTACATGAACTTTGTGATGACTTACTAACTTCTTATAAATGTAGCGCAAAAAGATTTTCCATCGGGAATACTCCGGTCTCGACCGAAATACAACGGCACCCGTACTGTCAATGAGTGACCGTATTAAATGTGTGACATTTTCATATCTATTAACATGGAACTTTATTGTTTAACATCAAATGTCAATGATTCGTTTGACATTTGACACTAAACAGTAAGGTTTCATATTAATGGGTATAAAAAAGTCACATGTCGTCGTATTTAGATAAAGATTCGAGTTTTCTCGAAAGTAAATAATTTCTCACTATAATATATCTGTAGGTACCTTATTGTCATCGGCTGTTGATAAGTAAGATTAACGAACGGTTCGAATTACATAAGTGTTTGTAGCGAGTCTTAATCACCGTCCGTCCGTTGTCCTTAGTTCTAAAAATAATGACATACTAGGTATTAAATTTATTTTTTACAATAACTCGGTTACATCAGAATACCTGTTTAGTTGTTATTATAGCTACATTCATTTCGACAAGTTAAAACAAAAAAAAAATATTAGTGACTCTATCCACAGGAGATTTTTTTTTGAGGAAGTTTACCATTATAGAGAAACTAATGATAGCTATAGCTAAGGGGGTACCTATAAATGAAATGTACCTACGCCTAAAAAACAGAACTCTCCATTCAATCCAATTCATTGTAATCATATTTTTTTCCTGCTATTACAATCCTATTTAAAAAAATATAATTGTCATACCTACATCCTGATACACTGAATAGCTCTGGTATTAAAATAATATATGACATTATCTAGCAAAAGGGACCTTATTGCCGATGGCGCTTACGTCGAACCGCGTTGCGTTTGTATTGCGGCATCTTGAACAACGGCGTAAGCGCCATCGACAATAAGGTCCCTTATCATAGATAATGTCACATATATGTTCCCAATTGGTCGTCACGTGTCGAATTCACGTTTTGTTGACATTTTATTATATCTCAACCGGTACCTATCGTGTTTACTGATCTATGTTGTAATTTAAATCGCTGAAAAGGTTGAGCGAGTCGAGCGTCAGTTCAAACCAATCCTTGGTTTCTTTGAACGCATGAGCGTTAAGTTCTACTCGTAGAGTGTAGTTGCTTTATTCCCGTATTTGTGTTCAGTATAGGAAGTGTGTTCACAGAGGCGTCAAGACTAACAAAAATACGTAGCATTAACTTGAGGGTATGTTACGTTAGTTCGTGTCAAGTTTAGACTCACCTGTGCCAAAGCAATTAAAATGTTTGGGTCCTTTGAGTGTTGATCTGGTCGTAGTTTTTCAAGGTCAGCAGTAGAAGTTCTGTTATCTTATACGCATAAATATAGCGAATTTAACTGCCCATTGTAATCACATACAAGGAAACTATCCTATTTTAATGATAATGACAATCTTACCTTTATAGCTTAGTCTTGGGACCGGTTTCAGTAAAGGCGGTTAATGATAAATAATTAAATATAGCAGGACATTCTTACACAAATTGACTGAGCCCCACGGTAAGCTCAAGAAGGCTTGTGTTGTGAGTACTCACTCAGCTAACGATATAATATAATATATACTCAATACGTACATATAAGTTATTCAGATTTGTTCCCGAAACATCCATGATTCAAGAACAAATCTGTGACCCTAGGGAAATATAAGTCATAATGGCTCAGTAAAAAAGGCCATAAGTCATATAAAATCTTGGGCACTTGCACCCTTTGCCGCTGTGCTAATTTGACCTATACCATTTTTCACTAGGACCTCAGAAATATATCGGGTGTTTCCTGTAACAAGAGCAATAATTTTAGGCATCGTTTGTACACCACAAACGTAGCACATTTATTCTACGACTGTGCTCATCACACAAATAATGCCCTTACTGGGATTTAAACCCTGGACCGTCGGCTTCATAGGCAGCGTCACTACCCACTGGCGCTAATTTTTACCTACAGTTCCAAATTAACGTATATCATTATTCTTTTACCAGCCCACATTAGAGAAGCCCTAGAAAACGGCTGCGCCAAGTGCACAGATACTCAGCGTGCGTCCACACGCCGAGTCATCGGGCACCTCATCAACAAGGAAGGCCAGCAATGGAACCAGCTGGTGGCCAAGTACGACCCCAGGCGCACGTACGTCGACAAGTACGAGTCTGAACTTAGGACCGTTAAAGCTTAGAACTAGATTAGGTTAAGCAAAAGACTGATGAGTTTTGTATAAGAAAATAATGAATAAAACATAAAACACTGATTTGGTTTCATTATTTGTGTATTTTTGTGGGTCAAATCCAGGGGTGGTCCAAAGTTCATATAAAATTGCGAATTCGATTATTGAAACTCCGAAAATGTATCTCGTACAACTTTACATCCTAATGTTCATTATACATTTTCATTATAAACAATACTCATTGGAACTTCGAATTTATTATATCCATAATGTCATTCTACATAAATATCTCTATTACTAAAATTTATGCATATATCATTACTCGAAATATCGATTTTAAGCAATAATATTTGGGTAAATAATATTAAGGTTATTTTTTACGTAGGTCATACACAAACATTAAAACTGCAATTGCGACGAGCGAAGCGAGGAGGAGTGTTAGGTATCTTGCGTTCACAACACAACTGACTCGCTGTCAAAAACGAAATACAGTGCCAGAGTCACCGATAGGTACGACGACGAGCGAAGCGAGGAGGAGTGTTAGGTATCTTGCGATCACAACACACCCGACTCGCTGTCAAAAACGAAATACAGTGCCAGAGTCACCGATAGGTACGACGACGAGCGAAGCGAGGAGGAGTGTTAGGTATCTTGCGATCACAACACACCCGACTCGCTGTCAAAAACGAAATACAGTGCCAGAGTCACCGATAGGTACGACGACGAGCGAAGCGAGGAGGAGTGTTAGGTATCTTGCGATCACAACACACCCGACTCGCTGTCAAAAACGAAATACAGTGCCAGAGTCACCGATAGGTACGACGACGAGCGAAGCGAGGAGGAGTGTTAGGTATCTTGCGATCACAACACACCCGACTCGCTGTCAAAAAAGAAATACAGTCCCAGAGTCACCGATAGGTACGACGACGAGCGAAGCGAGGAGGAGTGTTAGGTATCTTGCGATCACAACACACCCGACTCGCTGTCAAAAAAGAAATACAGTCCCAGAGTCACCGTCAGGTACGACGACGAAAACATAAATAAAACATGTAATATAACTCTTCTGATCATATGAGTACAAATGATTGTATGTAATAAGTTTATAAATAAAGAAATTCTTACAGATAACATTATGGGCACAGATACATTCTCAGTGATAACATTATTAGTAAAAAAAAACGGAATATGAATCGTTATGAATAATGAAGGTAGTAGTACAAATAACGATGAAAAAAAGAAGGAGAAATGATGATTATAACTACAAAGCGGTATTATTATAAATATTCGAACAATAAATTATATATGAGCCAATATGGACCCCAAATCCAGGGATTAGTTGCCAAGCGGACCCCAGGCTCCCATGAGCCATGGCCAAATACCCGGATGACGATGATGGTTTTCGTGGGTATGTGTTTGGGTCGGTGCACCTTAATATAAATATCATTAAAGCTGTGGTTAGTTTATACATAGAAACAGATATTCCCATTCAATCATTCATTCATCGTCAAAACGGTTTTCCGATTTGGTTGCAGTTTTAAATAGGTAAAGACAAACTGTTACATCAGCAATGGTTCTTGGATATGATTAATCTTTAAATGACATGAAATTTGTAATCAATTCAGGGGTTATACAATTGTAACTAATGGTTGTCACATGCGAGCACTGCATATCGTCACACCTGGTAAAGTCATAGAAAATAAGTAATAGAAAGATGCGGACTCTACTGGACCCTTGAATACATAAATTAATGAATAGAACTATGTATAAAAAAAAAACCTCTCCAAATCCCTCCTTGACCCTTGCAGATGGCTTGTGGATATTATAACTGATAGTTATTCCAAAAAATCCTATAAATTATCAGGCATAAGGATGGTAAGGTCAGTTGAGTTACTCAAAGAGAAATAGTATGGAAACCCCATATCAGTATTTCATTTACTCCAGTGTGTTATGGAATAGCATTATTCTAAGGAACATAAATAAATTGTGGTTTCATTTTAATAAAAACTTTATTGAATAAAGTTAAACGTCATTGTACACTGACTTCATTTTGCCAACTCATAATTCAAACAGTTGTCTAACACTAGGTTCGTAAGGATAGTTCAATTTCATAAGTTTTGCACAGAAAAAAAAATGTTGATCCAGGGAATAGGTATTGTAATAAGAGAACTTGAAATAATGATTATTGTATTAAATAAGAATTTAATTAAAAAATATCCTCTGTTTGATTCTGGTCTGTTTTGATTTAAGATAAACTATCTTGAACTTTATAATCAATCTCTTTTCATAAATCTTTAATTTTGAAATCTGTACCACGTACAAAAATATACAATGTGTTCAAGAATTTGAACCATTAGTGAGATTATCTTAGTTCAAGTTCAAGTAACAAGATAGAGTTGAGACATCTGGATCTTTATCAAGAATATTTTTTCTGTGCGAGCCTTCACTTAATCGTCTCGAGCCAGGAATGCCTCGTAACTCGCCTGGAACTTGTCTCCAGGATCGTACTTGGCTTTGATCTGGTTCCAGTACTCCGGTTCCTTCTCCTTCAAGTGCTTCACAACCTTTCGGGCGCCCTTCCTCTGCTGTTCAGTGCACTTCTCACAAGACGTCGTCATGGCGTCTCTGATGGTATCTGGAACAAATCATTATAATGTTAAAAATCATCATTATTTCAGTCGAAAGATTCACTGTTCGATAATCGATAACCTAGAGCCCACTGGAGGCAAACAGGACCGGTTATTTTGGCGATCCTTGAGGGATATGTCTTTATATGACACAGAATTCCATTGTACTCGGCTCGGCTCGAGAAAAACTTTTTTTTTATGACAATAGGTGGCAATCGAGCAGACGGATTGCCTGATGGTAAGCAATTACCGTCACCCATGGGCACGCGCAACACCAGGGGAGTCACAAGCGCGTTGCCGGCCTTTATGGGGGGTTGGAGCTCTGGGAACCTTACTCACCACCAGGAACACAACACTACATACCTGAAAGGTAGCAGTGCTATTATGGCTGTGGTCTACATACCTGAAACGTAGCAGTGCTATTATGGCTGTGGTGTTCTGTAAGGAGGAGCTACTGCCCCAGTTGGGCTGCCCCAGATTCAAGCGTGATGGTCATCGCTGTGCCCTACCTCTCATTATTGGACGTAGTTTAAGGACATACCCGGGTCCAAAAACTTGAGAGTGATTTCATAGTTAGTGTATATTCTTAAACCAATAAAATTGATATGTTGTTCACAGTTATTTTGAAATAGTAACTAGGTCTTAAAAATGTAAACATATGATGCATAGAGAAGGGCAATTTAAGAGGCATTTAGCTGTTGATAATGTAACCACATCTATCTACTGGTGTAAATATATTTTTCATAAATTGAATATTCAAAGAAATTAAGACTACTGTTGTCACGTTTTAATACACATGTTGTTGTTTTAATACACAAACGACACACTTTTATTATTAACTATGATTCCTTTAAGCATGGGAACCGCCATTCGAAGCAATAAAACCTACAATACTAAACCAGTTTAACGACTGGTTCAATTTATTGGTATTCTACAAAAAAGTAGTTTTTAATTTAAATAGGTATTTAAGACAGGATACGGGCGATTTATTGTGTTGGCTCTTATGGCATTTACAGATACAAAAAATACACTAGATACTTTTTTTTTGTTACACACCTGGACCATCACAACACTTGTAAAACCGGTCGATAGAAATTATTTTTTGAGTTAGTCTGCGAACACTTTTATTAACATAGTCTAAAACCAATGTTAAAATATTTTTTTTTTATGACAAAGGTGGCAAACGAGCAGACGGATTGCCTGATGGTAAGCAATTACCGCCCATAGGCACCCGCAACACCAGATGAGTCACAAGCGCGTTGCCGACCTATAAGTGGGTTGGAGCTCTGGGAACCTTATTCACCATCAGGAACACAACACTACATTCCTGAAAGGTAGCAGTGCTATTATGGCTGTGGTCTTATGTAAGAAGGAGGTACTTCCCCAGTTGGGCTGCTCTAGATTCAAGCGTGATGGTACTTCGCTGTGCCCTACCTCTCATTGTTGGACGTAGTTTAAGGACATACCCGGGTCCAAAAATTTCACATTATATCAATCGCTAAAGTTAGCTGTAATATAAACTGAAATACGTGTTTTCTTTCCCCTGCTGTCTTTGTTCCCATATTATTTGGGGTCAGACCTTCTCGTACGTTTTCACTACGTCATAGTGATGGTGCCTGACAATTTCTCAAGCTCCTAGTTATTCGAATATCGTAAGCCGCGAATGTTAAAGTAGGCGCGGATTCAAAGCTTTTGTCTCTTATGCCGGTCGGTGTTGTTACTTTTTCTTAAGTATAAAATGTCATCTATTTCAGTTTATAATTTAAGAGTAATGTCACTTGTTAAAAACCAAAGAAAATCCAAATAAATGAATAAATAAAGAAAATCCAAATATTTACTTATCAAATACAATTTTTAACTTTACTCTTTGCACCTCTTTGACACGTCTTTGTTTAGCCCTGTCCACCAGGACTTTACCAATTAACCATAGGTCTAAATGGGTACAAATGGTTTTGTACCTACATTATCTTTTTGTGCAAAAAAAAATTAAATAAATAACAAATAATGAAACAACACGCATCAATAATATATTGAATATAGTAATTAAAACTGTTCCTAATTGCATTCAGCTATACAAAATTATGGTACGCTCAATATATGTAAGCCTTATTAACATAGTACAATTCAAAGACACGAACCTAAACAATGGTGCCATGATGTGTTTCATTACCAAATGAGAACATTAACAAGATAAAGAATCAGAAATAATAACATAAATTAAATATATTAATTACCAAATAATGCGAGTACAAAATTAATGACTTTTCAATGTATGTCGAACACAACTTACTTTTCAGCTCCTTCCCTTCCGGCGTGCACCGCCCTTGGCCCAACAAACATTTGACATACGGCCCCAACAATCTCTTATTGGCCAGAATTTCGTCTATATTTATATTATCATATCTATCCGTGTATTTATTGTCCTCGGCAATGGCCAGACAAACCAGCCCCAAACACAGCACTAGCAACTTCATTCTGTTTGTTTTGATGGAGGATCGGACACTGAAGATTAATTGCTAATCGATTCCCTTTTATTTCATCTTTGTTGCAATTATGATCCTTGATAGCCACTGTAACTTGTGTCAATCTACGTTTAGGATCTTCATTACAAAACTTAAGGAAATTTCTACGTTACTACATAAAAATAAAGTTTAAAATGGAATAAATGTATAAATGTAGTTACGCCATGTTATGGATGACGCATTGTTAGGTTATAATTAAGTTTAAACGCTGGCTGGATGCCGGTTAAGTGCATAATAATTGGTCTAAAGGTTCAAAACGATTGTCTATGTAAACGAGATTCTTATTGTCCTCTTTTGTTTATTTCTGGATTAATTATAGGACTTAAGAAACTGAATGACTAGGAAAACTACAATCGATTGAATTCTTAACACCTTGTGATTAAAACTTTTGAAATTAGATTACAGTACTCAGTAGGTACTGGTAGGACATAAGTCTGTGAAAGTACTCGCCCTTAGCAAGATTAGAAAAACCAGAAATGGCCTGAGTGACTCTCCGGGACGGCGGCATGGCCGACAAATGTCGACCGTACCGTCCTTCAGGATATACTTCCGGTAGTTATTCGTCATGATAATTTCGTCCGCAATTGCACAGGCAAACCTCTTGTTTTCTCCGAAGAGGTCCCCGAATCGTTAACTATTGATTATTATTTTTGTACACATTTGTATGTCATGGCGTAGGGATGTGACGACCCCATCGCCCACTGGTTTTCTCCAGTGCAATCAGTCAACGTAGGGCAGCTTGTGGCGAGCTGTTGGGGAGTAGCGACTCCACGTACCTGAGTGCCCCTGGGGTGCCCTGTCGGACAGGTGGGACAGGTCCCCTGCCTCTGGCTTGCCTTAACAGGCCGTCCAGAGTGGGGTCGCTAGAGCTGCGTTCTCGAGGATAGATGTGCAATTGGCTATATGTTTAAAGTCCAGTGACACCTCTCTACCCTTAGCCCTATGCACCGGTGTTAACTATTGATTATTATTATTGTACACATTTATTATTACTTCATTGTGTGTTACTTCATTTCATACAACGTTTAAATAGCAAAAAATAAATAAGTACTACATTTCAAGTCCTATACTAATACAGAACGGATGCAAATTCCAGAGCATTTTGTCATAAATATTAAGATCTCTACGGCATATATTTTAGCATTCCAATATTAATTTCATACTTTAAAAACCTCGCAAATTATCTGAACACAGGAGTAAAATAAAATAAAACATGACAAAGATTGCTAATATATTTTTTATTAAAAAATCATATAAAATTGCGAAAATAATAAACTATGTAACTAACTCAGAGTGAGATGAATATTTTATTAAAATGCAAAAAGTTTTATGCATAGAACAATATAACCGTAGTGAAAATATACTGAGTAATTTCTTGTAAGTATAATTATAAAATAAAAATAAAAATCTTAGTAGTAATTTGACCCATTTCTAGAATAGAGACAAAATGGGCAATTGCGAGAAAATTTCCAAGGCCACTAAGACACATTGAATTTAGTCTCCTTGATCATATATTTTTTTACTATAGTTATAGCTAGCCTAAAATAGTCGGGGCTATAGCTGTCACGTAATAAGTATGTATGTGCGAAAGAGACGCTAGGCTCAATTGGCAATAAAAGCATGAGCACGCACTTCGTTCAGGGGCTGAAATGGCAACCGTTTATAGAAAAAATAATCCGAATGACAGATCGAACGAAAGGTCAAGTGATCTTGTCCATTCATTATTTCCGTTTCGATTGTTTTTTCTACATGGCTGAGGAGATATAGCCTATAAATATAGTTAGTGAACATGACATTCAGCTTTGAATTCTGGCGTTTTCGGCTGGCTTATAACTAGCTGTATTACTGTGCCGTATTTATTCTTCGGGAATGGTGATGCCATGCTCGCGCGCACGCTGCTCGTAGGTCTTCTTAAACTTGCCCTCAGGGTCGAAGCGGGCACTCAGCTCACGCCAGATCGGCAGCTCATTCTTGATGAGATGATCAATAACCTTCGATGTACCTTTCTTTTGAGCTTCGGTACATTTTTCGCAGCCTGTCTGTAGGGCCTCTTCCAGGTGATCTGCAAATAAATAATAATGTTAGAGAGTTTTTAGATTAAATAATACTTTTCAGAACATGCTTTATAGATAAAACCGACAGATTGATTAGGTTTTAAAACGTACACACCCCACAGCCATTAGGACCTAAAGTCAGATAGTAATCATATTTAGCAAATTTTGCTAGATTTAAAATTATTGAACTATAATATTGACAATTTCTAAAAGGATCATGATTCGATATGAGCCTCAGTATACATTTGGGTATAATGTCCCTGAAATAAATTTGTTTTCTAGAGGAGTAAAGTAAACAAAATCATTTTTATTCTTTAACTTTTTATCGGTATAAATGAGGGAGCCATAGTAAAGACGTAAATCGATTATAGAAATGCAATTGAAACGAAAAATCAAGTATGGAAAAGATCAGGTGATTTATTACAAGTCAGATAAAATCGCCTGATTTTATCCGGTTTGTCAAGAGAATACATTATTTTATCGTTTTGATTCCATTTCTTTCAATCTATTGACAAAACAAGCAATGTTGGACCATTTAGGGTGAATCGAAATATTGATGAGCTCATATCGAGTCAAAATCTTGGTAAGAGTGAAAAATCTGTTAATTCAATTTATCTATAAACTATCTGGTGTTCGATTTCTAATTATTCTTATAATGCATTATCAAATACACAAAAACGATAAATAAATTGAAAGAAAGAAACACTCGCATAGGTTAGCCATTTGATAAACAAACTATAATGTTTATATTAGCCTCACACAAATTATAAAATCATTTACCTGAGTTAAATCATGTTTCAAACAAATATTGGATGAGTTTGAATATGAAGTCGCGTAGCTACATTCTAGTAATAATATCATTAGCAACCCGTTCAAGGCACTGGTCCTATAATACCTTCTCAATCATTTGGGCACTGGTCTCACCGCGAGCTAGTAAGTTATGATCTATCAGCTATTTTAAGGGACAAAAGATAATCGCACCCGTGTAAATAAAGAGACATATATATCACATATGTCATAGCCGGTCGATCGTAGTTCATCGCCGGGCGATGAGCTATAAATGTATATCTCTCTCTTTTATTTACACGGGAGCGATTATCTTTTGTCCCTTGAAATAGCTGATAGATCATAGCTTACTAGCTCGCGGTGAGACCAGTGCCCAAATTATTGAGAAGGTATTATAAAGTATTATTGACAAGTTGAAAACCACAAGTCACTTACGATATTTATTATCAGAAAAATTATATAATTTGGAACAAGTAAAAAACACGAACCTGTCTCAAGCGAGACTACAAGACGCGTCAGGTCTCAGGTCAAGGTAAGTAACCTGTTCTCTTTGACACTCGAAAACAATGCATATATTTACAGATTTATTTATTACCGAGTTTGCGACACTCTTCGATGACTGACTAGTCGATGACGAGATCTCCTGCCTGGATGTTTAAACATTGCCTAGATATACTCATGAGACTACGGGTCCCACAGCGATTGGGTGGTCTCGGGGTGAGGGTGTCAGCTGTGACTAGGCTGTGACAGCCAAAAACGGTTAAAATCTGGTATCAGACACTGGGGCGCTACCGCCAAAAACGATTTTCGTAAATTTCGGACGTTTCTGTCACTCTCATGACGCCTTAATTGGAGTAAAAGAAAATACGAACTTCGACGTTCGTGGTACCAGGCCTGGTGACTAAATAGTCACTTTTTTAAAGTATATATAATTTAATTAATATCGAAGTGATTTCTACCGGTAAGAGCGTGCGACTTGCATTTCGGACGTGCAAACCCCGGCTTGTACCAATGAGTTTTTCGGAACTTATGAACGAAATTTCATATTTACAAGTCTCTTTCGTTTAAGGAAAACACCATGAGGAAACCGGACTAATTCCAATAAGGCCTAGTTTACCCTCTCAGTTGGAAGGTCAGATGGCAGTCGCTTTTTTAATACTAGTGCCTACGGCAATTCCTGGGATTAGTTGCCAAGCGAATCCCAAGCTTCCAAGAGCCGTGGCAAATTGCCAGGACAACGCGAGGAAGATGATTTTAATTTACAAGATGTGTTTTTTTAAACGCCAAGTTAGCGAGCAAATAAATACTATTTTAAAGTTAGTATATTAGTAGGTACATGTAACTTACTAAGGTAAGTAGTTCTGTGTATATTTGGTTCCTGCTTTATTTGTATTTTTTTGTCACTAGCTGTGCCCCTCGGTGGTACCCGTGGTTTATTAGGTAAAAAACTTAGCCTATGTGTTAATCCAGGGTGTCATCTAACTCCATACCATATTAAAATCGCTTTAGACGTGAAGAAGTAACAAATATACACACTCACAAACTTCTATACTAAACTTTATAATATTAGTGTCGATAGTGTAGATACTACCCGAAGACTATTTTTAAGCGACTACAGTTTCATGTCGATTGAACAAGACAGCTAATAAACATTGTCACGCGACAATTACGAGTACCGAGTACGCATTGGTACGCGCCTAACTCTAATCTTCCAGTATTTCAATTCAATGAAATTAAAAATAAACATTGTTTAACAAATAAAGCCTTTCAAAGGTGTACTTCCGTTTTTCTTTGAAGTCACGTTTTTAAAATGTCGTAATTTCTAGTGATGCTGTAAAATGCAAGTTATATTTATTTTTAAATTATATTTTATGAATGATTTGCATAAATGTTTTGTTGTTGCATTTATACAGAATGAATCAGGAGACGTCAGTAGGATTAACGCCACGGATCCAGTTAATAATATTAATAAGCCACGGTTTCGTACCGTAGCGTTTTTTTAAGTATTACAAAAAACGTTTTAATTTATTTACAAAATGCCATGAATTAAATGTCATGAAGTCATCAGTCTGGTTACCTACTATTGACAATTTATTTTTTGTACTGATAATTTGTTTTATTTTGTTCATAAAGCATCTGTCATTCCTCATCAGAGGATTTATGTGCATTAATTTGTTGTTGTAGAGTGACAATTATATTTGAGGACGAAATTGTTTCTTACCAGAAAGTGGGAAAAAAGGAAAAAGGTGCAGGTTTTTTTCTTAAGGGCAGTAATAAACGATACAGTATAATTTACTGTGTCTGTAGGCTTGATCCTGCTCACGACTCACGAATCACCCTGTATATACCTACAGAACTGTTTTTTAATTATATTTCTAGCCGATTCTAAATCTACATACTTGACATTAATTGTCATATCATAAAGTAGCAAACAATCCATGACACATACTCACTTTTCACTGACAGTGCATCGTGTGGTGTCGGAGTGATTCGTTAAGTGTCGTGTTTGCTTACTTACACTGTTTCTCTACCAGGAATTGGATTTTCTTGTTCACACTCTGACCTTAAGATTTGTTCACAATGAAGTGCTAAGCTGAGACTGAGACACACAATCCTCAATAATGTATTGTGTCCAGGCTTTCTACACAAATGTCCGGCCAAACTGGCTGGTCTGACCGATTGATTAGGTTTTGCGACCTGGCAACCCTAGATTACCAAGTGCTATTTACACAGTATGGTTACCTTTCAGCTCCTTGCCTTCGGGTGTGCACTTGCCCTTATCGAGTATGCAGTTGACGTACGCCTGCAGAAGCCGCTTGTTCCCCAGTATCTCATCCAGGTCTATCTTGTCGTATTTGTCCGTGTACTTTTCGTCCGCCAGAGCCCACGAGGCCACGCACAGAACTACGAAGTACTTCAGCATCTGAAATTTATTGGTGTAGGATGTAGTGTTCGGTTACAACAGTACCTATCTATTTTAATCGAAATAGGGAATAATCGGCCACTTATATTTAGGTGATCAGATGCTCCAAAATATTTTTGAAATTTAATTTAAAAGGGTGTAGCAGGATAAGCCTTCAAAAATTGCCCCCAAAGCTTTGAGTTCAAAACTACTACCAGTTGATGCCCCGTCAAAATGAAAAATAATCCACACCAATTTTAACCCTCTACTGCCGCCTGGAACCCCGTGACATTCATTTAACCCTAAAAAGTTTTATTTTTTTCTCAAAAAGTATAAAAACGGAAAATTATGAAATTTTTCATAAAATGTTGATGTCATCTATACAAACTATCAAAAAAACTAACTCTCTACTTACTTATTTTCCTAGAAAAACCTAAATAAAAAATTAAACACACTGTATATCAGTTCAAGCTCATCGTACTATCACCATTTTTGTACTAATTATTAACCAACCACCCATATCATAATAATATATAAGTTTCATGTAAATAACAAAGGTGGAACAGTGTGAAAATATAAGTATTGTTCAGTACGTACCATGTATGTAACACGCTTACCAAACGTTGACGACACTAGTAAAAGATATCGGCCCGCCAACCGGGAAGCCATCCGTAATCATTTTTTTTTTGTTAATTTGAAATGGAGGACAAATGAAACTCATTAATACTTATTCGAACAAGTGTTTCTGTTTATTTTACTTTTATTGTTTTGTAAAAGGTACTACGTAATTGAGTTACTTAGCATTTTATGTAAGTTCTTGAGTCCTGCAAGCAAAATAAATTAAAAAAAATGGCCCTCGGCCGTGATGCTGGCCGTGTTCGATTTTCAAATATTTTTTTCGTAATTCGGTCTTTGGCGTAAAGCATTGCTGCTGTTTTAAAAGAAAAAATGTCTGCAAACTGCGATTTAAACTTAAAGAAAAGAAAATTAATTGCTAATATTTTCAAAAACGAGTTAAGTCCTTATATGAGCTGGCATTTCAAGTTGTTATTACGCCACTACAAGAAAAGCAAGAACTTATTTAGAGAATGAATGGAGACTGTCCTTGGACGAGCCAGTGGGTACCGATGAATTTATTTAATATATCTTATTAACTGTAGAGTATAGTATGTTATTAGTTAGATCCTTCATGCGGCTACGCTCCTGTGGCAAGAGTATTTTGGATATATATTCGGAACTGTTTATTTTTCCGAGATAAGTTGATACAAGCTATTCCTATGCGTATATGACATGACATGACGCTAATTCAGTGGCGTGTTAATTTCACTCGTATGTAGATATATTTATTTGTTTAAACCAATGTTACGGTTTTATTAGCATGTTACAAAGGAAAACTATATATTGATGATTTTCTGATATTTATTTAATAATGTCGATTATGTTTACGGGTTACAATCATACTTGTAATATAAGATTGATAAAACATAGTCAATAGGAAGCTTGTATATTTTCATTTACAATTTATTTCGTATTTGTTATACTTTTTTTTTTTTTTTTATGACATAAGATGGCAAACGAGCAGACGGATTGCCTGATGGTAAGCAATTACCGTCGCCCATGGGCACCCGCAACACCAGGGGAGTCACAAGCGCGTTGCCGACCTTTAAGGGGGGTTGGAGCTCGTTGTTATACAGATAAAAAGTATTCAGCGATCATTTTCAAGAAATTGATCGGAATGCTTTTTCTTTAAGTTTAAATCGCAGTTTGCAGACATTTTTTCTTTTAAAACAGCAGCAATGCTTTACGCCAAAGACCGAATTACGAAAAAATATTTTGTAAATCGAACACGGTCACAGCATCACGGCCAAGGCCATTTTTTTAATTTATTTCGCTTGCAGGACTCAAGAACTTACATAAAATGCTAAGTAACTCAATTACGTAGTACCTTTTACAAAACAATAAAGTAAAATAAAAACAGAAACACTTGTTCGAATAAGTATTAATGAGTTTCATTTGTCCTCCATTTCAAATTAACAAAAAAAAAATGATTACGGATGGCTTCCCGGTTGGCGGGCCGATATCTTTTACTAGTGTCGTCAACGTTTGGTAAGCGTGTTACATACATGGTACGTACTGAACAATACTTATATTTTCACACTGTTCCACCTTTGTTATTTACATGAAACTTATATATTATGTAGATAGGTAGTTGGTTAATAATTAGTACAAAAATGGTGATAGTACGACGAGCTTGAACTGATATACAGGGTGTTTAATTTTTTTATTTAGGTTTTTTTCTAGGAAAATAAGTAAGTAGAGAGTTAGTTTTTTTTTTGATAGTTTGTATATATGACATCAACATTTATGAAAAATTTCATAATTTTCCGTTTTATACTTTTTGAGAAAAAAAATAAAAACTTTTTAGGGTTAAATGAATGTCACGGGGTTCCAGGCGGCAGTAGAGGGTTAAAAATTGGTGTGGATTATTTTCATTTGACGGGGCATCAACTGGTAGTAGTTTTGAACTCAAAGCTTTGGGGGCAATTTTTGAAGGCTTATCCTGCTACACCCTTTGTGAATTCATGTTTGGTTAAGGTACGATTTACGACATTTTAACATTTGTCTTAAGAATGTATAGTAAATTTGTAGAGATACAAAAAAAATATCAAATTGATCATGCAAAAAAAATTGTGTGGGACTGTGATTGACTCGTAATCCTGGTTAAACGAGACACTCATATATTTAGTATTTTATCTATACAATAAATACGTATGAAATAGTTTGCTTTTCGTCTGATAAATAACTATGCATAAATGTTCACGGATAATTGATTCCCTATGATCTTATGATAATGGAACCTAAGAAGAGAGTCAAAGAAACATTTTCTTAAATTTAACAGGCAAGTCTATATAGTCATATATTCTCATCTCACTAGCTCGGAAAGAACTGTTCTATTCTTTAAAAAGAGTTAGCAAAGTTGCATTTTATTTACAAGAGTCCAAAGTAATTTCATACAAATTGTTTATTACTGATAGAGTGTTTTTTTGATGTCGTCTGGTAGTAAGGTGAGAACTTATGTGTTTCACTCGGTAGCAAAGTGTATTCCCCTCTCGTACTTTGAAACTCTCCCAATGCTCAAGATTCCACTCTTTGAACCAATTCAATTTTGGAATCTTTCGCTAGCTCGGGTCTCAATTTTAGCACGAGAAGGTAAACACTAACTTTGCTCCCTTGTACAACAAATAAGTATTACAAAGTCATCATAGGAATTAAAGCGTAGGTAAATCACAAGTGTTTTCGTGTTGTAATGTTTGTTTAAGGCTAACATACCATTGTGTCGGTCAACAGTAATCACCTAGAACTGCGAGGGACTTGTGGTAGTTAGAGCCTCGGTGTAGTATTTATATGGTAGGTGCATTCGTGGTTAAAACATCTAATTTGCACGGAACATTACGCTCTTATGTGATCGAGGTAAAAACCTTGTCGTCACTCATACAGGGGGCTTAGAAAAACTGGATGTTTTAGAACTATTTACTTATGACGACCGGTTTGGCCTAGTGGGTAGTGACTCTGCCTGTGGTCATGGGTTCGAATACCAGTCGGGCATTTATTAGTGTGATGAGCATATAAATAAATAAATAAATAAATAAAATGTATTTATTTCAAGTAACAATGACTCATACATTATATTATGTATATATATTTGTTCCTGAGTCATGGGTGTTTTCTATGTATTTAAGTATTTATATGTATCTTTCTATTATATATATCATCGTCTAGTACCTAACACAAGCCTTACTGATGTCGATTTGTGTAACATGGTCCTGAAATATTTATTTATTTACCAAGAGCATATATACCTGAAGCTAAGGAAAAGCTTACATGACTAAACCGACAACGTTTACTTCCTCATGAAATTTCAAGTTGTAATACGTATATTTTTTGGAAATTAATGCAATTATTGGCACTATAAATTACATTTTGATCTGGATTCATTTGTATAAGTATTATGACATAGTCACTTATGGGCAATTTCACTTTCAGGGACACCCAATTACCTTAATTGTCAAATAAAAGTTAAATCAGTGGTCAGTTTAGTGACGACAATTAAGCTTGAAATATTTATGTAAATCATCTTTATTCGCATTTTTCTATTACAATAACACGTATTATTTATGGATTAAACATAAAACAGCAGATTATATTGAAATTTAAAGCTTAATTGTCGTCACTAAACTGACCACTGATTTAACTTTTATTTGACAATTAAGTTAATTGGGTGTCCCTGAAAGTGAAATTGCCCTTATTTACTACTTAAACTCAATTAAGGCACTCAACTCAGGTATGAGTACTTGCAACTATCAAAATGAGCGATGTCACACATATACACTGATATTCTGGTTCAACTGGTAAGCGAAATTTAATGAATAATTTTGGACCCGGGTATGTCCTTAAACTACGTCCAACAATGAGAGGTAGGGCACAGCGATGACCATCACGCTTGAATCTGGAGCAGCCCAACTGGGGAAGTACCTCCTCCTTACAGAAGACCACAGCCATAATAGCACTGCTACCTTTCAGGTCTGTAGTGTTGTGTTCCTGATGGTGAGTAAGGTACCCAGAGCTCCAACCCCCCTTAAAGGCCGGCAACGCGCTTGTGTCTCCCCTGGTGTTGTGGGTGCCAATGGGCGACGGTAATTGCTTACCACCAGGCAATCCGTCTGCTCGTTTGCCGCCTATGTCATAAAAAAATATTTTAATAAATTAGTTTTAGACGTATTATTTTTCTTTACATCTTCATTTTTATGTAGTTAACTTTACTAAAATACGCGTAGATATTTTATGATTCATATTTTAATTTAGGCTTAGCTAAATTTATATTGAATTGTGTTACAACTTACGAGGTTTTGTTATTAGTTTTTGTGAATTACGGCACTTTAATACACCATGAACCTGATGATGTATTGAAGAAGTGCCGTAATTGAAAAATATTTATGACGATTTGATAAAGAAACAAAGAGTACCAATATTTTACAGTACCAGGTACTAGTTGGATATTGGGCCCTGTATGTAACTAAGTTTAATAGAAACAATGCCTCATAAACAGGACGTTTATATCATTGTAGATATGTTTATTAGATAGATCCAAGTAACATACTTTAGGTATTATCCTAACTTCAGTATTCAAACTGTTTGAACTGCATAGTTGTACAGATAGCGAATCCGCATAGTTGGCAGGGATTTACACCCAGTAAGATTTTATGAATATTTTATGTGTAATTATAAAAAAATACGATTATATTGTTATGGTTTGTATAATATCACCATACTAGAATATTAAGTTTATGAGATTATAATATTAGTATGTTTCGTTGCAATATGGACTTTTAATGACGTTAAAAAATTGTTTAAATGGCATACTATAATGTGACAAAATCTAACTTTAAATCTTTACTTATATAGGTGATACTTGGTAATTAATACCAACTTATTTTGCCTACCAACACTTCCAATTCATTTGAAGCTCTCGAATAATGAAATCGATATTTATGCATATTTAACTTTTTATGAATAATAGACGATGCGATGAATTGATTTACATTAAAATTATAATGCATTCTCAGTAATAAAGCATTGTTTTTTTTCCTTGTTTGCATGCTTTTCCATTAAAAGGTTGTTTAGACCAGTTTTTGTGAAAGGAGGCTTGTTGCGCGGACGTCATCGCCGGGATGTAAATCTAAATGTTACGACATAGTGTGAATATTTATTGTTTTCCTTATATTGATTTTAATTTATTGATTACAATTAGACTTTAGAGCATAAAACAATAACTATATTGTTCAAAAAACAATACATTTTTCTTCAGTAGCTCTAACTAACTTTAATAAGAATTAATAAAATACCCACAGAAAATAAAACGGCAAACAATTCCATTACATTTATTTAAGGCTATACATCAATTATTACAAATAAGATCAACCTCAGTTTTAGCCCCATTATGTTTATGAAAGACTACCTACTTTATAAATTATAACTCCCTGTACCCTACGATAGGTGTATAATTATATTCTTGCTTCTATTTACAATTCAGAAATTATTTTGATATCGAGAAACCGCAAAAACCGATAAGCGATCTAGATTTTTATGACGATGAGTTTATTCATCCTGTATATTAATGGAAATAGAGTCATTCTAAGTCTAGGGTTTTTTTCTGTTTATCACATTAGTAATAATGATTATTTCTTTGCATAATATATGGTATAACTCAAGAAAATCCTTGGCATTGTAAGATTTACAATAATAAGTATTTATGTATGTTATTTACGCACAACTATTAAATATGCAATAGCTTATATGTAACTGATTACAAGTCACGCAATATACAACAATGTTATTCTTATTTTTCTTAGCATCTTGTTAAAATAAAAATAACACGAGATTTTTTTCTCTAAATTCAAATAATCAAAAATCTCGTCTTGTGTGGATTCTATTTGATAAAGAGAAAAAAAATGCTTGAAAACTTCGTAAATATGGATATACAATATTATAAAAATACTTGTTAAATCCAGATAAATATATTTTAATAAAGCATTTTTGATAAAATTAATTTGTTGTTTTAACCATAGTTATCCTAATTTCATTTAGGCTGTGTTTCCACCAGTACCCTTACCATGAGTTGTGACATTGACGTTTTCGATAACGAGTATCGAGTTTACTATCTGTGCATCTCGTTCGCACTAAAATAGTACAAACTTCAAAGTCACAACTCATGGTAAGGGTACTGAGATAAGCAAGGATGCGAGGGATGCATTTATTAAGACACAATAGAATTACTTAATTCCTCTATCCTCCGTAAATAATGTGATTCTATCCTTTGCTTCCTAAAAACACATACCTCGCTACACATCCTGATGGAAACGCAGCCTTAATCTAACAAAATGATTCCTGACGAGGGAAGAAGTGGAAAGTAGTACCTGAAAAATATTAAACCCATAAATACTTGTCAGTATAAGGTCTGACAAACCATCTGAGCCAGATATATGTAGATTGCACATATTCTCTATTCCAAAAGCACTCCATACATCTAAATAGGTGTTTGTTTTGATAGGTACCTATTAAATATACATAATACATCTACCTTTGTACTTGATAATAAACGTCACAAGTAATAATACTTATGGCCTAGAACAAAGCGAGGCAGTTCCATAATACTGACCGCAAATTATGCAAAAACGTCAGCCATTAATAAGACGAGTGGAAAATTAACAATTTAGCTTTATAGTCCAGTTGACAAAGCAGTGCAAAAACAAAATAAACATTTAACAAACAACATTTTCTACGTGTAGCATTTAATTTATAACATACATTTCAGCCGTATGCAGTCCACTGCTGGACATAGGCCTCCCACAAATGTGACTTATATCATCTTGGGGGGTAGTTGCCATAGTCGCCACGCTTGGCAGGCGGGTTGGCGACCGCAGTAGCTGTAGATTGGGTTTCGACGGACGCTGCTGCCCGTCCGTAGGATTTTTCCCTTTATCGCCTCTTACGACACCCACGGGAGGAGATGGGGTGGTGCTATTCTAGTCAGCCGGCATCAACACGGCATAATTTATAATAGAATTTATAATTTATAAATTAAATTATTCTACATGTAGAAAATGTTGTTTGCCATGTGGTAGTTTAAATAATCTTATTTAAATTACACAGTTCACGTAAATCAAATCACGTCTATCGTGTAGTCTTTCTTTACACTTTTATTTTCATGATTTAGTATTTTCTAAAATATATCTTGTATTTTATTAAACTGTTTACTTAATAGGTTTTCTTGTGGTTCTCATAATTATGGACATTAATATTTACCGTATATGTACTGAAATTCGCCCATCGATATGTCCTACGACATCAGTTCGCGTACATTAGAACAATCGGACTTACCGACATTACATTGACCCCCTCTTATACCCTAAAAATTAAATTGTGTCATCAGCTGTTTGACGTCATGACGTTTTTAGAACACTTTACAAGTATTTAAAGATAATTTTAGCATAGAAAAACAATCTCCATTTATCAGGGTATACAGCCAAACATTAGCGTACTAAGGACTTAATAAGTAATTACAATTTGACAGAAGCGTTACTGACGCATAAACTAATCGTTATCTTAGACACGGAAAAACACAGAATGCTATTCAAATGTCTATTGTCATATAGTCACTACTTTAAAAAAAAACTCGTATTTTGTCCAGTCAATAAATAAATAAAAATTATAGGACAACTTTCACAAATTGTCTGAGCCCCACGGTAAGCTCAAGATAGATTGTGTTCTGTGGGACTTCTGGGTACTCAGCTAACTATATACTTATATTATATATGATATAAAAATACTTAGATATTCAGAAATCCCACGACTCAGAAAAAAATATCGTGCTCATCACACAAATGGGATTTGAACCCCGGACCATCGGCTTCATACGTAGGGTCATTAACCACGAGGCTAAACCAGTCGTTAATCAAAAGAAGAATGTCGTAACTGTGTATGGGATGCATAGAGAGTTACTGTGTGTCAATTCAGAGTAAAAATGTGTAATATGAGACTTTTCAAAATAGTGTCGATATGCACATACTGTATCTTGAGAACACAGATAATTACCGTAAAATAATACATAATAGGTACATAGCTTTCTTGCATTTGTATAAAAGCTATAAATCCTAGTAGTTATTTCGGTAATCTAAAAAAACACAGAGAAATAAGGCTTACACAGTAGAAAAGTTTTATCAAATTAAGTACAGTCAGCAGCCGAAGTTGCTAAGCGGGGTGTTCAAAATTACCTTAAAACGACTATATAAATAAGAGAATAAGAACGTGTCAAGATCATTCTGAATATCCCGCTTAGCAACTTATACTGACTTATAATATATATTTTTATAGTCGCTTCTGCATTTTAGAAACTCCACGTTTTGCTACCCGGCAGTGGGGAGGTATTTATTTTTTCTTAGGCAAGACGGAGCCCATATTGCTTTACGGTTTTTTGATTAGCTCACGGAAAACTGTTGTTATGTGGAATAATTAGGTAAGCCGACGGGGATCGGGAATTGTATGGACGCGTCGCCGCTGCTAACCGGTGTAAGTATCTAAATACGTTCTGCTATATGCTACATTCGCTAGGTACGCGTTGATTTTTTTACATGATCTCTACTAGGGAATGTTTCTAAAATATTCTTTTATAAATTTAAAACGATAACCACGCCATCTACCAAATCTGTGCTGCATTAGATGGAATATTTAGTCTAAGCAATAGACCATCGGACATCGCTTAACAGAACGTAGTGTTTCTGAAGCGAATATATAGATGGCAGCATAGTTGCGTTGTGTCGGTATGAAAAACAATGGAACAAAGAGTTACAATAAAATTTTATAAAATCGCGCCCCAATTTTTACACTAACTAAATGTCGCTAATTAACACAAAAATATATGATACGTTTTGTATTAACTGCTTAGCCAAAAGTTTATTTGGAACCAAAGTTATAAAATAAAGTACCGGGCAGTACGCTGCTAGCTGAACCAATTATTTAATTTAAGATTCGTTATTAGGCAAATATGACAGGGTTACCTTTTTGCGATAATTAAAGAGGTATCAATAGAGGTATGATATCAATTTCCTTAAAAATTGGTATCAATACACTTAAGGAAATTAGACAAAGTTTAAAGTGTATTCTGTACACATCGTTAAAGTAAATATTTAGGTATAATAGCGATTACACCTAAAAACAGACCAAGGGGCCGATTTTTGAGCGTCGCCCGAGTACTCGAATCGTGACATTTTAAACTTTGCTAGAAATGAAGAAATGGTATTTTAAAAACGTGAATGGTAGAAATTAATAATCGTGGGTAAACAAAAATAACCGTAAGAAACTTGTGTACGATTATTTTCGTTCTCAAAGTTTTTTGAATTCGAGCGCGCGACTCTCTAAAATCGGTCCCCTGATTATACATTATACTGAGAATTACCAAAATACTCAGCGTACTCCCTTAACAACATATACTTAATTTATTAATCGGTAATCTAGTTAAATAATATATATACACACAATTGAAAGCTAACTTAAGGATATATAATATGTACATATTTACAAGTAAAAAACTGGGATAAGCTCTGAGCAGGATGGTAGGCTGGCGGAATTGCCCCGCTTGATGGCGATTCCCATACGCTGGGCAAGGAAGAAGCCAGCCCTCTGGTCACCCGTAGTATCAGTGAGTCTTATTCTTAATTTATTAAAAATTAAATGGGCCCCAGGACCCCACGGACCGAGGGTCTTCACCGCAAACGGCTCAAACATGCAGCTTGAATCTATAGCTGCATATTTGCACCGCTTAAGATGTTTGGCCGCATTGGCAGCCGCTCCAGCCCTGGAAGAGGTTACTGGGAGATGAGAAGGCGCAAGAGTATCCACACACGTAGTATCCCAAACTAGAGGCCTTCCTACCTCCCACGGAACCAGGGTCATGCCATCGGGTAGCTTCCCTTCGTCGGCCCGTCGGCTCTAAGATTTCAGAAGATCAGGTTTAAAATCAAAATCTCAGGAAACGGCTGAATCAAGATGAAGGAGGTGAGGGTGAGGACTTGAGGAGCTCAGCGGGTTCTTGTGGTGATCCTTGGTACGATTCCAAGGCGCCTATACCTAGCAGTTAATGTAGGTACCTACACTGTCAAAACCTTCTATTATTTATCCTACGTCCTTCATCCGCTAGGCTGGTTTTTATTTAAAGTCCACGTTGACAAAAATTGCTATTGACGGCGCTTTATTATGAGAATCAAACTTGTGCGGGAAAACCACAACAGTAAATGATTACAATTAGTTATCAATTCGTTAGCGTGCATCATAAACAATGGGCAGGAGACTAAAAACAAGAGGAGACAGAATACATAACCATAGATCAATCACTATCAAAGAAGGCAATCATTTTGAACGTGCTTTTTACCAGCGGCACTACGACGAAAAACGATTTTTGTACATTTTGAACGATTGTCTCTGTCACTCTCATGACACCTTAATTGGATTTAAAGAGAAAGATGCTTAAAATATACGAACTTTGATGTTCGCGGTACCGGGCCAGACCAGGTATTGCTACCAGGCTACCAGGGTATCAGGTTGTTTAAGTATTTAGCAATACACTTTTCTGAATATCTTCTTACTGCTATACAAATAAAGAGTAGATAAAGAGTAGTAGAGAAATAGAGAGTTTGGTTCTTAACAGATAAATTACTATTTTTTATTATGCAGAAACGTCTGCTAGCGAATATCATCGATATTTAAATCGAAAGAAAAATAGAAAAATTTGACTCGAAGCGAGACTCGAACCCACAACCACTGGATCACTAGCCCAGTGCACTGCTAATTGTGCTATCCGAGTACCGCTTAGACCTGTGGAATTTACTATCTTATCCTTCGTGGTATACGTCATCATGGGTGACGTGTAGTCACATCTACCGCCAGCGTATTGAGATAAATTACTATTCAATTTCTCATAAACCTATATTGCGGCTTTCAGTCGTGTATTAACTGCATTAAATAATAATTATAAGGTTTAGTACATAAACTTAACTACGTTATTTAAATTAACGTATATTTAAATACCCCGTAGTGGATCCAAAAGGCGACATAGAACCGCGAGACTTCCTGTAGTCCGTGACGGTGCTCGGGTTCAAAACCTAACTCTTAAACTATGAAATAAATTGCATAAGCACCAAGTAATTGTTTATCATCTTGTAATCGAAATGAAAAGCAGATTGACCTGAACGTAAGGGCAGTATATTTTTTTTTTTGAATAATTCTACGGAGTTTACGTGTTTGAGGCGGTCTCAATTAACTAAATCTGAGTGGTGTGTAGTAGCGAGCAATTGGGAATTTTGTGACCGTTTTTTTTTATGACAAAGGCGGCAAACGAGCAGACGGATTGCCTGATGGTAAGCAATTACCGTCGCCCATGGGCACCCGCAACACCAGCAACACAAGCGCGTTGCCGGCCTTTAAGGCGGGTTGGAGCTCTGGGAACCTTACTCACCATCATGAACACAACACTACATACCTGAAAGGTGGCAGTGCTATTATGGCTGTGGTCTTCTGTAAAGAGGAGGTACTTCCCCAATTGGGATTCTCCAGATTCAAGCGCGATGGTACATCGCTGTGCCCTATCTTACATTAGACGTAGTTTGAGGACATACCCGGGTCCAAAATCGGAGTGAAAATAAAATATATGTTTATTGTAACCGTACTTTCTGTATTTTCGCGAGCTGTGAAGTAGTTTCCCATGCTGCGCCGGCGTCTTGCGCAAGCCGCCTGCGTTGCAGTTCCTAATTGACTGCATTTAGTTTCTATGCTCAACTTAAACTTTGATTTTGTAATGCTTTCATTTGTCCTGAGGAATGCTGTGTAGCAATATGGGATATAATGGTATCACCATGTCAACGATGTATTGAGCTAAATTTAATAAATTATGCGCAGTCAGCGTTTACAAATGATCATAACTTGTTTATTATGGACTGGTCAACTTTTATCTTTCCTCGTTGTCCAGGGAATATTAATAATATATTTCGGCTATATAATATGCCTTATGCCTATTAGATGACTTTTAAACAGTAACGTGCTTAACATTAGCGTGAACGTGCATGTTTTGTGAATTTGAATGCAATCAAACTAATAAAAGGGTCTTAAAACAGTTGAGGAGTTTCTTTTTAAAAATACTTATTTCTCTATGTCAACAGGGGTTATTTCTCTTTGAAAACCATAAATAATCAAGCCCTGTTCAAGTGTTCACATAAAGAAATAAGTCCATTAACTATGGAAACAATTGACGCGGAAAAGTGGATTCACCCTAGGGGTGTTTTTATGAGACAAGGTTTCGTTTGACTGCAATACAGGGCTGTTTGTGATCATGAAAACTTTCATTAACCCTAAGGGCAAAACTGGTATTGACCCTAAGAGTAAAACTGGCATTGGCCTTAACCGCTAAACTGAAATTAGCTCTTAGGACAAAGTGGCGGAAGTAAACTCTCAGGGTTTAGGGGGAATGCATTTATGCTTAGTCGAAACTCTTCCTTAAACTGTAGAGAAAAATATTAACATTTCAGCCGTAAGACTTCCACTGCTGGACATAATAAGCCTCCCCCAAATATGACTTGTATCATCAGTTGCCACGCTTGGCAGGCGGGTTGGCAAACGCAGTCGCTGTTGACTCGATTTCGATGGATGCTGCTGCCCATCCAACGGTTTTCTCGCGTTTTACGACAACCACGGGAAGATATGGGATAGTGCTATACTCAGGAACCGCACGGCGACTAAAAAAAAAAAACTTTTTACAAAATAAATAAACGTCTTAAGTATTAATCATATAACCAGTTATTAGATGTCTAATAGCATGAACAGAATTAACTCACTTTGCTTACCTGAAGAACAATCAAACTGCACTCATTGTATGTAAATCGACTAGGTAAGGAACCTAGGCGTTATAATAGTTTACGGAATTATACTAGATATCTTGTTTTGCAAGTCACTTGTGAAATATTACCAATTAGGTGCATCATGGCAGCTACAATGTCACAATAAAGGCTAACAATAACTTTGTTTTATTTCCTACTTTTTTGACGACAGGCCTGGCCTAGTGGGTAGTGGACCTGCCTATGAAGGTCTTGGGTTCGAGTATTTATTTATCTGGTAAACACAGTATTCGATCCTAAGTTATGGGTGTTTTATATGTATTAAATTATGTGTGCATATTTTATATTTATCGTTGGCTGAATACCCTAATACGCTGATATAATAGATATAATTATCTATTATATATATTATATCGGCGTTAGATACCTATACGTATAGGTAAAACAAGTTTTATTAAATACACTGTAATAAATACTAGGACTAGGTGAATTTAATTATGTGAGATTGTCAAAAATGTTTTTAAATTATTAAGAATTGAATACGGTCATAGCCTAGGTCATTAGCGATAAGCACAAAAAAAAATGAGCCGCAATCGAACACGGGACGTCCATGGTTTCGTAGGTTGGGCCACTATAGACTAAGCTAAGAGGCCGATTAATCTGTGTAATTTTTTTCACTTTGGATTTTCTGTTTTCCTTATTCAAGAACCTTTTTGCTCCAGTAAGTAGTATGGACGAGTAATCCAAGTCCCTGTTTTGTTTTTAATTATCTTGGCTTTCCTGTGAATCCTCTCAATTCCAACCCAAAATGATCTATCAGAAAGCACGTCACCTACAGGTACAAGCGCTCGACTATTATTTGATTATAAGGTTAGAACAGCTGATGTCACAAGTGTGTCTAGGTCAGATAGTTAGCCAGCTAGCCGTAAATGCAGGAAACATTTAGAATTAATAGTACAATACACATCATCGAATAGTCGTAAAATTATTTATTATTTGCTTTATCCAGTAAAACAATGGAAAACAGTAATTATGTGTAATTTTTTATCTACATATATTTATTTCTTGTTGAATCTGTTTCAATCGTATATCTATATTACTGTTTAATACGTACTTTTGTCCTGACCACAGACTACACATTACATAGACGCCGCATTTCAAAGCGTTTACAAGCGTCGCCAACACACACAAGTACAATTGCTCTAATTTGCTTTCAGATTATTATACAGTTTTTTAGATAATCAACCTTAAAGCAGAACGAATTACGCGAGTTTGAAACTACGATTACTACACCAAAACAATGTATAATTTCATAGGCAGATTTTCATTCAAGTTGCCATTGTTACATTAAAATTTCGATTAATACGTTGTCGTAAGTGACGACAAAGGGAAAAAAGCTGACGGTTGGACAGCAGCGTTCCGTCAAAACCGAACCCAACCCGCCTGCCAAGCGTGGCAGCTATGGCAACTGCCCGCCAAGATCACACAAGTCATATTTGGGTGAGCCAAAGGGCTCCAACGGCTTTGTCCAGCAGTAGAATTCTTAAAACTTCAACCTGAATCTTCTAGAATTCACCTTGTTGGAGCCCCATGACAATTGAAGAATGTGCGAAATATCAAGATTATCCTTATAAACCTTTAAGTTTAGGCCGTTTGTCGCTGTCCCTAGGTAATAAGGAATCCTTAATAATGTTAATTGTCATGGAGCTCCAACAAAGTGAATTCTAGGATGCGGGTGGGTTCCCGATCGCAACATGTTCTAATGCTTTAAGGAACCTTGCTTTGCGGCAGTTTCTGGGACATTAAGGGACAATACCCGGGCCCTTAAAAAATATTATTATATTTTAATCCATCTTTTTTATTTATTCATAAAACATGACTCCTTAAAAGTTATTGAAAAAAAAAACTTACAAAAAAAACGTTATTCCTTATAAACTTGTGGAAGGGACACTAAAGCCTAGCATTTCATAAAAATACAATTAACAATATTGGCAAGAAAATTAGAAAAAAAAACCGTTATACAAATTTTTATAAAACATGATTGCCAAATATTTTTAGTAAATTGGCTTTTCCTATAAATGAAACAATAAAACCGTTATAAAAAAGGGCAACCCAATTGCATAGCTGCAACGGTGTCAGAGAGACACACATCTTTTTGCGTTAGTGCTAAATATACATAAAATTACGACCAAAAACTTCAACACTAAATAAAGTACCAAAATGCAAGGCATTGAAAACAGTTGACAGTCTTAAGTCTCCTTATTAACAAGATGGATGATAAAGTGCACTGGGAAGTACAGCAGGTAATTTAGAGTAATATTGGCTAATCGTTCCTAATGATATCGAAATCGGCAACTAATCAATTAAAATCTTCCGCGTGCAGCAATATCATTGTCTGATCGATACCTATTATGTCCTGGCGATCATTTCAATTGTCAATGACGTTGGTTGATCTTTAGCTATAAATGTTAGTCACAGCTGGCCGTCACAACATACAGCCCCGAGACAGCACACGGTGAGTTGTCTCAGCATTTTTCTTTTCCATTAAATCTAGAAACATATAGGTTAGGCCCTTAACTTTGCAGTTAATTCGCTAATAATCAGTTAATTATATTTATCCTGGAACAAAAATAATACTCATACTAATGTTTGTTTTAAGTGATTTATTGAGCATAAAGCGATTAGCAGTTAAGTGTTTTTTTGTCTTAGGGAAATTAAGTATTAGAGAAATCAAATCCATGTCCATTTAAATAATAAATTTATAGAATATTACTTAATCTTTAATACAAAATAATAGAAACAATACTTAGTGGGTACTGTATAAAAGTAATTTAAATAATATTTCTTATTTCCATGTTTTTTTTTTTTACATTAAACATAATTAAATTTGGTCTATTACAAAATAAATGGCACTCTTGCGGCCTATAACTAACTAATGTATCAAGTGCTGCGTTGTCTTTAGTAATGATTGCACCTTCCAAAAAGGTTAAAGGTTCAGAAGGTTATTTTTTAAACAAACTTATATACACAACTGGAAACGATTCAAATTATTTTAATAATTTATTTTGATTTAATTTATTTTACAATATTTATATCAAAAGAAATCAGATTTAAATAAAAGAAATCTTAAGTAGTAAAATTTCGATAAAAATTATATTATTTACCTACCTACTTATTGTGGTCCGGTAGTATAATTGGTCAGAGCGTTGCGCGCGAGCGGCGAAAGCTGGGTTCAAATCCTGCCTAGGTCTGATTAATTTTACTTAAGTACCTATATGTAATCTATTTCAATTTATAAGTTATATATATCTAAGTTAATTCTAAACTTAGTCGTTTCGTTTTGATATAAATAACAACAATTCTGTATAGAATGATCGAGACAAGAGTGCCTTGATTCCAGAAGTCCTTAATAAATAGCATGGAACTTATAGTACCTAACTAGTTTGCATTGATCTTACATCCTCATAATTTTCCACTAGGGCCGTTTTCTATAATTGCCTAATTATACTGAGATTTCTAATTACTTACTGGGAAAATGATACAAGGGGTTTCATTTGTGATTAATTATCATTCTGGAAAATTATGCTATGAAAAAACGGCTGAGACTAGAATTTATTTCTAGTTATTTCCACATTGACACTTGATAGTTTCTATCACTTAAGATTAAGACTGATAGTAGTTACCAAGATGTAGACAGGTCATCAACATGTTAATACTCAATACATCTTTATTGCTTAGGACTTTGAAGATGACATAAACTGGTATGGTGTCGACCACCCGGAAGTTTATCTTGTCACAATAACTAACATAACTATACAGGTACATATGCGAAGGTGGGACAAGAACAGTGTAGATAATTCGATAGCTTAAGAGTATTAAACAATGGGCTGAAAACTAAAAGACGACCGTAAGGCGAAAAATATAATGACAACTATTAGAATATGTACAAAAACAGGATTCAAAAATAAAGACATAGACAAAACAGTAAAACAGTATAAAATCTATAACCTAAACCTCGACAAACAGCGTCAAATTGTTTCCGAGCGATAAAGATAACATCAAGTTTAGTGTTTGGAGTAAGTACTCCATACACTAATGTGAATCTCTCTCATATCCTTAATTATTAGAAGAACTTGATACGCTTTCCTCTATATAATTTCTAGGTCAATATAGGAACAGTCGGCATAAAAATACGTTATATTGTGTATTTAATTGTATCTCAAGAAATATACTTATATGTTTAAAATTGAATACTGTGAAGTGGAAATCCATAATACGTCAGTTAACCAGGTTGCCACATTTCATTGACAGTGGCGAGCAACCAATTAGATTACCACGTGTTATTACTTCCCCACGTCACATTGCACTTCACTTACATCTAACAAAACCCTGCAAGTGCACCTGAAAATCTATTCAATTTTATACTTTTCATGTATGTAATAAGGTACACATTTGATCGAGTTCAAATGGACATGCGATGGATTTTCCAAAGCTGAGTGGTGTGTAAGACTAAATAACAGTTCCCAACGTATCATCTTGACGTTCACAACACAGTACACTCGATGTCGACAAAGTTCATATTGCAATGAATGTAGGACTGTTAATAGCTTAGTTCATGTCTCAATTTTTTGCTCTAGGCCATATACTAGATCATCTTTCCAGCTTTGGAAAATATTATTATATCAGAGTGCCTCAAAACATTGTAGGTATTACTTTGAATAAATAGTTAACAGTTATGTTTCGTCAGCCATTAAGATAGGAATGGTTATGGTATCTCCGCGGATTACAGTCCATTCAAAAAGTTAGAGCATGAGCCCTTTGGTCATGTTCTTGGGAAAGACGCGCCAGGAATGCACTTGCCAAGACTTGAGAAGTTCTGCTATTTGTTCTGAAAACAAGATATGTCATTAAATAAACAGTTTGTTGAATTAGCTACACTAATAACAACATAACATAATATACTCGATGTTCAATAGGTGTTATTTTTAAACATAAATTGATAAAGTGTTATTAAAAAAGTCCAGAACAATGAACAATAGGCAATCATCACCATTAGACGTCACAATTAAAGAGCCATACGTAGATAATACGAGGACGCGCATTTTTGCTGGTGGACTACGAACAGCATTCCCATGAAAGGTTTAATGTGAGAATTTTCCCTTTAAAAACTGTGCCCGTTACTATCAGATGTGGCTGTTATTTTCAGTTATTATTAATCGGAACTTTTACTATAAAAAGCGCATTAAATAAATTATTAAGGGATTGATCTTAATTGAAATAGACTAATTCCTTACTTCCTTTTTTCTTCAATGTATTTCAACACCATTAACTATTATTTTCAGATATCATGAAGCTTCTAATTGCTATTGCACTGGCGTGCATAATTGGGCTGGCGTACGGCCGGCCTCAGACGAAGTACACCAGCAAATGGGACAATATCAACGTTGACGAGATCTTGGAGTCCCAGCGGCTGTTGAAGGCCTACACCGACTGCCTCATGGACAGGGGCCGCTGTACCCCAGACGCTAAAGCCTTAAAGGAAACCCTGCCCGACGCGTTGGAGAACGAGTGTGCCAAGTGCACAGAAAAGCAGAAGCAAGGATCCGATAAAATAATCAGGAATCTTGTCAATAAACACCCTGATATTTGGAAGGAGCTCTCAGGCAAATTCGATCCTGATAACAAATACACCGAGAAGTACAGGGACCAGCTGGAAAAGGTCAAGCAATAAATGGAATTCCTCTGAGTCACGGTGGAAGAGGTACGAGCTTGACGAGAGATTGTGTAGCCATTTTTGTACATTTTAATAAACGTCATTGTACCTGAGTTTTGTTTTTCTTCAAACTGAAGTGCGATATTTATAAGCCCATTGTGTTTTGAACTTAAAATTTGTATGGCGATGACAGCTATCATGGACCTGTCCAAGGTTTATATAGGTTCAAATGACTGGTATTCAGCCATTGAAGAAATATAGTGGTGAACGGGTTAAGTTTTAATGCTTTGCTCAATTGTTTTTGGTCAAGTGTTTTGATATTGGTTTTCTAAGTAAAGTAAATTGTATTTTTTATCTAAAGTAGTGGATTGGTGAGTCATTTAAAATCGCATTATATTATTATATAATATGATACCAAATGCCACCCAATATAGCCCAAATCCAACTAGAATAAATAACTTGACTAGTAGTAGTAGCCAAACTTATTATTTAATTTTTATTGCACAATTAAATACAAGGAGGTACAAATGACGGATTTAGTGCCATTAGACATTCTCTACTTGTGAACCACCGGGCTTAACGGACAGATTCAATACGAGGTGCAGGAGTGGAAAGTGTTGGGGAGGCCTTTGCCAAAGGGTACACAGAATTAGCAATGGAAAATAATTGTACAAACTATACCACAGATTCGGATGGCTATGAAAATATTTTTTTATTTATTATCACGGGTGGGGGTAGTACTGGGATTCGATCCCAACGTTCCCCTTGGCCAATAAGGTAACTATTTATCAGCTGACGTACTGTCACTAATTACTAGTGAAATTCACTCATCGTACGAAATAAATAAACATGCTTCACGAATCCGGTAGCGTACTCGTATTAGTGAAACATAAGGAGAATGACAAAAACAACAATCACAGATTCTATAAATTTCCATCAGAATCAAAATATCGTGCATGTAAATAAAATATATGCAATATAGATTTTTTTAACAATAAAGTTATTCTGACCTATTCGTATAAAAGCTACATTAGCAGCTTTTGCGTGGAAGAGTAACATACATCCATACATTAGTAGGATTAAATTGAATATATTGTGAAAATTTAGCTAATGATTTAAATAATGCCGTGATCACCCGTGATCGAGCAGGAAAAATTCAAAATGTGAACGAACGTTCTCTTGAATATGATCCTGGGATACGGAAGTAGGTCGTAAAAACACCAACGATCATCAATTATATGCGCGAAGACCACTGTACTTTCTCATTTGTTCTGGAATTTTCGGCCGCCTCTGCTGCTACAGCAGTTCTCAAGGTTGGATGGAGATGTGACAGGGCTAGTGTCATACAGGCTGCATCTCTCACCAGCACCTGTCCTTGTTTCCACGGAACCAACACTATACCGTCTGGTCTGTGGCCGTCAATTCTAGAAATGCTGGTAGGTTGTAAACTGATCGCCGATGTTATCGCACAACATCAAACAGTGGAATAGAAAAGCAATATTCATATATTTAAACTTTATTACACAATAAATACTATGTATTAAATACAAGTTTAACTAAACATACTGCAAATAAAATATACTTTATTTTCGAAAAATATACAACTGATTACAATTTGAAAATAACTACTTAACTGCTACGTTAAATCTAAAAAAGGTCCTTGAGATATTGTACCAAGGATGCTGGCGGGATTTCCTCGTTCTATCGCAAAGCTGATAAGTTGCGCGAGGAAGCCGCCAGCTCTTCGCTCATCAGTTATGTCAACTAGATGCTTCGTAATTTCTAGAAAATGTTTGTGCACGCTGGGACCACGCGGACTTAGCGTCTCTACTTGAAACGCTACAAAATGGTACTCTCTGCCCAGGCTCTTAAATTCAATGCGTTTCAGAATTTCGGCATTTTCCGTCATTGCGCTCACTATTATATTAGTTCGTTGGCGATGGGAGGGCGGTAGTGTATCTACGCAGGTACCAACCCAAGGAACTAAAGATACCCCAGAAAGCCTTTTGCCATCATCTCTGACAATGCCGGTCGGGTCAAGAAGAACAGGCACATTGATGGTGGCAAGAGAACGACGAATGATGTCATTAAGTGATGCGTGTCGAGATAATGCTTTGTTTACACGTGTAAACAAAGCATTTTCACTTTGAACAACCTTCACTTTATGGACAAGGTAATCCATGGTGTCCATCTGCCCACGGCCGTGCCACAAGAGCATACATACTTACTTACGGTTACTTGATTGCTTGATTGCTTGTACCCCTACCCTATATGATACATAAAGTATGTTATAGGTGGTCCTACTTACCAAGTCCACGTCTAACGACTGAAATGGCGATGATGATAAAACCACAATTGGTGTACTTAATGCCTATAATTAATTATAATCAGTGTGGAAAGATAAATTGAATTATTAGGTAAATTGAATTATATTCCTATAAGACTTGGTATGCCTTTTTAAACAACAATAATTATTGCTACCGGTTACAGGTATTCTCCTGCGCGTGCGAAGCCGTGGGCAAAAGCTAGTTAATCTTATAATTGTCGTAGATATTTCTTAAACATATTTACTCACGTTTATTTAGTTACTGTAATTTCGTAGAACTTAAGCTTCCATTTTGAAAATGTAAATTGATTGGTAATTGAATTACCAAGAGTGTAGAGGCTCGTACACGTCAGTTCTGCGTCGTTTTCCGAGTCTTATAATCATTAAATAAAACTTGAAATGCTATTTCAGCCAATACTAACAATATTAGGCAATAACTTATGTCCTATGATGTTTATTAGCTGCCTTAACAAGGAAATATAATGATAATTACGAAATAATGACTAATGTCTGAGCAATAATGCCTTAAAAACTATTTATGGATAACAAGTACGTACATCTTCTTATACACAAAAATGAATGTTTTTACATCATGGAAGTTATTTCTTTAACATCGATATATTGGTTGATACTTCGATATAAAGGGCTTACCCCGACTAGATAATTTATCATACTGCATCGAGAAATTAAATGGTAAGTGCCTGATATATAATTAAATATACTTATTTCGTTAGTTTCATATTAGCTAGTAAGTTAGTTTAATTAAATATACTACCTAGTTCCTAAGTTATACGCGCCATATATGCACTATTTTTTTAGTATGCAATTTAGTATATTCTAATTGATAACGAATCTATGAATTTAATTTAATATACCTCCTTAAGACAAATTAACACTGCTCGTAAAATCGAGCAAAATTCATTGAAACGCTAGTCCTCATAAGATAATTAGTAATTTTAATCAATATAGCTCTCACTTTACGATCCATGCGAATTATACTTACTTTTTTTTTTTTTTTTAATAAGCCTACGGAGTGTCCCATTGCTGGGCAAAGGCCTCCCCTCTTGATTTCCACTCTTCCCTGTCATGTGCAATCTTTGGCCATTCGTTGTGGAATGAATCCAAGTCGTCCCGCCACCTCCGTCTTGGCCTACCACGTCGTCGCCGCCCATCGTGAAGCACCCACTCTGTGGCTAGTTTGGCCCACCTTTGTGGATGCATGCGGCAGACGTGGCCAGCCCACTCCCATTTCAGCCTGGCGGCCTTGATCTTGACGTCTGCAATCCGGGTTTTTGAGCGCAGCACAGAGTTTCTGACCCGGTCGATCCGTTTCACTCCCAGTATGCTACGTTCCATGGCTCGTTGGCAAACCTTCAATTTGGTCGTTTGTGCCTCTGTGAGTGACCATGTTTGCGCACCGTAGGTTAGGACAGGCAGGATACACATATTGACGAGTTTACGTTTGAGGGTTAAAGGGAGATCTCCCATGAGTAGTTCTTTTAGAGACCAATAGCTTCTCCATGCGTTTTGGATCCGTCTCTCGACTTCTTTCTCCTGTCCATGGTTGAAGGAAAGTAATTGGCCTAAATATGTGTACTCGTCGACATAATGCAATAACTGTCCATCTACCTCTACCCTACGCCTCGTGCTATTGGTCATTATCTGGGTCTTAGATCTGTTCATTAAAAGACCAGATTGAAGGCTTGCCGAGCTTAGGTCTTGCAACATTGTTTGGAGTTCCTGAGCTGTTGAGGAAAAAAGTACGAAGAAACGAAGGTTGGTCAACCGTTTTTCGCCGACAACTATGCCCTTGTTTTACCATAGGCCCGCCAAATTTTGAAATATTTGTTCGAGAGTGCTTGTGAACAGTTTCGGAGACAGCGGGTCTCCTTGC
This sequence comes from Grapholita molesta, assembly GCA_022674325.2. NCBI lineage: Eukaryota > Metazoa > Arthropoda > Insecta > Lepidoptera > Tortricidae > Grapholita > Grapholita molesta. The sequence continues at coordinate 6,140,314 of CP053136.2, read as the reverse complement.
TTTACACCTCGTTGGATTTTGAACGACTGACCAGAAGATTGTAGTTTTATGTCTGCTGTACTATTATCGTAGATGCAGTTGAGGAGATCTATGTATGTGGGTTCGATGTTTTGATTACGGAGTGCAGTAAATATAGAACAATGTGTAATACTATCAAAGGCTTTTGCATAATCTACAAAAGCAAGATAGATCGTTCTATTGTATTCGTGGCATTTTTCTATTATTTGGTTAAGAGTATGTAGATGGTCGGTAGTTGAGAAGCCGGGGCGGAATCCAGCTTGCTCGGGGGGTTGATGTTTATCTAGTTGTCCAGCAATGCGACACTCGATAACTTTCATGAACGCCTTATACAGATGTGACACTAAACTAATCGGGCGATAGTTGCTTATATCCTTCTTGTCCCCTTTTTTGTGTAGTAGCACTATGTTTGCGTGAGTCATTTGTTTGGGGATCTTGCCTGTTTGTAATATACTATTGAATAAATTGGTAATGTGGGGTAACAGGACATTTTTCCCGAGAGTTAGGCATTCTGTGCTCATACTTACTTACCTTTTTAATAAAATTTCCAGAAACCATGACACTCTCAATAGTAATTACGCTGTGCCTATTCGCCTTCGCTGTTGGGCGCTCTCAAGGGAAGTACACCGACAAATTCGACATCGACAACATCGATGCGGTTTTGGAGTCCGAAAGACTCCTAAAGGCCTACGCTGATTGTCTCATGGACAGAGGCCGATGTTCCCCCGACGCCAAGGGTTTGAAGGTAATCGTGCCTGAAGCTCTAGAGAACGAATGCTACAAGTGCACAGAGATGGAGAAGCAAGGAGCAGCCAAAGTTATTAGAAATCTTGTTAACGAGCATCCTGACATTTGGAAGGATCTTTCGAGCAAGTATGACCCTGACAATATATACTCTCGGAAGTATAAGAACGAGTTTCAGATCGTCATAGCATAAACTTGTGAATCCAGGCAGGCGATGACGAGAGGCACGAATTAGATTGAGAGAGTCATTTGTTTAGTTAGTCATTTTACATTTTAATAAACGTCGTTAATACTAAATGGTGTGCGTTTTTGTTCTTATCATTATAACAATTAAGGTTTATATTAGAAGTCCAATGAAGCTTCAATTATTGGTAATAATTGTTCAATTGTCGTCTAGTACCTACAAAATAAGGATTCTTAGGCTTATTGTGTGTGTAGATCGATTTGTATAAGATATATATAGATAAGATATAAATATTTAGATTTTAAAATTAAAATGGACATTTAACTTACTTTTACAGAAATGACCAGTAAAGTGTATTTCATAAATACACTAGGTACATTTTGGAGCCTGAATCACATTGGAGCAGAGTTAAAGATCGAGTTCAGTGATGTCTTACAAGAGAAACCTATTCATGTCCAGCAGTGGACTAAACAGGCTTATTGATAACCAAACCTAACTAAAGCCTAAAAAGTTTTGTCTGCTTTAAGCCTTCGAACGCCAAGAACCACTAAAGAGGTCGCGCGTTGTCGCGGCTACTACGCCACCGACGCTGTTAAAGCAGTTGTTCTGCTGACAGATGAGGTTTATGTTTTTTCTCTACTAGTCGATACGATGGCGTACACGTCACATTTTGACATGAGAGGAAAAGTGCTCAAACTGCAAATATGTAAAATACACGACTTACACACATACTTTACAAAAATGTTTTTCTAAACATGAAAAATACTATCACTAAATATACTTAAAAAATAAGACAAGTAAAGAAATTCGCAAGTTTTATTTTCTATTTTCAGCCAGAAACTTGTCAAAGTCATCTTTGTGTTTGTCTTCTGGGTCGAACTTTCCAGTAAGCTGTTTCCAAGACTCCGGGTGCCTGTCCATGATGGCTCTGATGACTTGCCTGATCAGCTGCTTTTGTTTCGGCGTGCATTTCCCGCAAATGGTCTCTAGGGCCTCTGGGATCACTTCTGTAATAAAATAGTGCTACTTTATTATGTTGCGTTTTTAAGTCAATATTCCCCTCCTCACTCGTTACCCGACGGAAGACCAGCGCTGGCTACCCGGGCTAGCATCATGCTGAGTCGGGACCATTTCGAGGCAGTTTTGTCAAATATGTTACAGTTTTTTTATTTTTTTAGTATACTGCCTTAAATAAATGTTTTCTATTTTGATTCGTCTACAATTTGTCGCAGTGCGAATAAAACATTTAAGCGCACTCTATACATTGTAAACTTTTGATTATTCTGCATCTTACTGTAAAACTAGGTAAAAACTTGCCAAGTCGCACTATTAAGATGCAAATGACATAATAAGTCACTTTAAGCAATTGGTACCTAAACGTTATGCATGACTGGAGCTGTGGTCTAATGACCATTGACAGAACTTGCCTACCTACTTACGAGTAGATCTCACTATATTAATGAAACCGTTAATTTAACTTGGCAATCCTTAAAATTGTATTTAGTTTTTGATTTACTTTTACCTGCGTTTTAAAAAAGTATGATTTTGTTTATTTAATAGGTATGCATATGCATCTATATGATTATGAAATGGCGCCTAGAGTTTGTAAATAGTTTACAAGCGTGGTACGTGGAAATTGATCGTATGCGTAGAATTATTTATTATCAATCGGAATCTATGCTTGTTTCCCACAATAAAACCGACAAAATTTTGCGGCAAACCTATTTAAAATGACTATAATACAATATAATAGAATATAATTTTTTATTTAACACCACATTGAAAAAATGTTTACAGGCAATGCTACAAAACATTACAAGCCTTAAAATAGAGTAGAAATAAAAACTTTTAAAACTATGATGCTAAAAAGGAGCGAACCTCAGCATGTGTTGCTGCAGGCTTACCTACTACAACGCTGGTTTTCAGGCCGACCCTTCGTACAATACGAATTTGCTTGCTGCTTATCGGAAACTGTACGGCTAAGACTATTTTAGTTTGTGTAGAAAATAATATAGGTATGTTTAAGTTTGTGGATATATTTATAAGATTATACTTTATGATACTATGACATTTATTAAGATAGGTTTGATGTTTAAGCTAAATAAATAATTATGTTGTGTAATTAAGTATAATATATGTTGTGTAATTAAGTATATATTGAGATAATATGACTGTAACACATGCCACAATGTTCACTTGCACCATCCAGGTTTAGCTAACTAACCCAGAGTTAAGGGTTAAAAATGGATTGTCTTAACCGGTAAATCTCGGGTTTGACGACCTCGGTAGGCAAGTCAGCCAATTTTTTGAAATTAAATAGATGACTTAAAACTGAACTTACTTTTAAAGTCCTTAGCGTCGGGAGTACATGGCCCCTGGTCGAGGAAGCACTTGGTGTAGCCCAGCAGGATCCTGTCGTTCTCCAACAAGGGCTGGATGTCAAAATCGTCGTATTTGGAGCTGTAGAAGTCGGCGGTGACTGTCGACAGCGCGCTCAGAAGGGCTAGGCTTGCTATCAACATTTTTTACTGAAAATTTTAGACTAAACTTACTTGAAATCTTACTAGATAATACAAGATTACTTGTATTATCTAGTCTGATATTAACATGAGTTTAAATATACAAAAATAATAATAAAGAAAACGGTTGATTACATTACCATTTTTTCCACTCTTTACCTAATTAAGTTAAGACCTAGCCCCGGAAACGGATATATTTAAGAAGCTCTTCGTTTAGAATGCCATGTTATAAGTATTTTAAAACACAGACGCCTGGCAGCAGTTAACCGGCGCAGCTAAGTGTCAGTCCAAACAAAAAGCTATAAATTGACTAAATAATTGTATTTATCTCTCCTTAATTTTTATCTCTCCTGTGTTCCTCAATAGTTATCAGCTTGTGTCGATTTAATTCCCATTAAAAAAAATATACTTTTTGAATGTTTAGAACTTAACATTGGTAATATCTAAGTACCTACTTAAAATTCAAAAATATGAGATTATAATAAGTTATAATCTCATATTTTTTAAGTACTCGTATTTTAATGAATGCAATAATTACTTATAATGCAATAAGTACTTAACTAGTTATTAAAGCTAAAAAAGGCTCTTGAGGCATTGTAGCAAGAATACTGGCGGCGTTTCCTCGTTGTTTACAAGAAAGTCAGAAACTAAATGTCGTCTTTGACCCAAATCAGAAATAAGTCGTTTACAAATACCCAATATTACCTTTTAATAATCCGATATAAGCATCCTCTGCAACAAACTGAACACTATCAACAAAAATGTTATAGCTAAATATAAAGCCTTAACTTCCAGGTGATCTCTAAGAAGACTGTACATACTTGTATCACATCCTCTATTTATAAGGCTCCTTGTCATTGTACATAATGTACTTAAATGGGCATTAAGCAAACAACCTAACAATTATTATGTTCGGATCGTGTATGTAATTTTAATGTACGTAAGTATATGACGGGTCCTTTACCGCATTATGTGTTATGAGTAGTAAATATGTACTTAATTCTTAAACATATATTTACTACTATTACATATGCGCTATATGTAAAAGACAGTAAAGGTATTGTATATATTTATATGTTTGAAACAACAGAATTAAAATGTTCGTACATAATAAGGAAGACACATTGCCCATAAGTTTTCAAGCCAATATTGTGAAAAAGGCATTAGTCTTGATACAATGCCGTATTTTGCTCACGAAATAAGATATGTGTATCGTTGAGATTTTAATGTAATTAAAACGTCACTAGTCACGTTACTACTATTTAGCTACAAACGGATAAATTCACGAGTACTTATATCGCACTAGGAGACATGTTTCAGGTAAGTTCTGGTACCAATTTCCAAGCCGAGTTGAGGTTTTAATTTAATCGTTTATTTTTGACTATTATTTCTTTAGCTATTTCTAAAAGTATACTTATTCTTATTCCTTCTTGTTACATTATCCTTTTCATTGTCATTCACTCCCAAAATTAAACCTAATGAACCATTATTACATTAACATTACATCATAATACGAGTGTTAAAGGACGGTAATGGTATGTACAATTAAACACATTCGAGAAATTTAGTTCGTTTAATGTTTATAAAATATTAACTTACAATAGTCATCTATTCTATAATATAAATAAATTATGACTTATACTTCTATTAAATGCACACTCTGTATTATAACCTTGTCAGCCATCAAGCCCTACATACGCATTTTGAATTTGAAGTTTATCTAAATTTACAATACTCGGAACACCGCTAAAAATATATCTCAGAATTCATTTTCCCCGATAAACTCTTGCTAAAATCTGTAACTAATATAAAGTTTATAATATCCCGAGTCAATTCTACTACAGATAGAGTACAGTCAGGCGCAAATAGATCTCAATTTTGCCTAAGGTACTATTTGCTTCAGTTTTAGACAACTAAGCAATTTTCCTGCAGTTTATAAGAAAATTCATAAACAAATCAACATCTCGACTAAAAAAATGCAAGTAGATTGCAAGTTCTAGATACCAAAAATGTGTTGAACATAGATTAAACACATTACCCTATTTATCTGTATGTAGATGAGATGGCTATGTCAAAATATTTAGTGTATATAAAAGAGTTACCTGACGATATACTTATTATTATTAATCGCATCACAAACAACAGCAAATCACAATAAAACATTGCTATTCGCTATGGAATATTACGCTACATATACTAACTATTATTTATGTCTTCTACTCGTATATGTACGTACCAATGTGTCAATGAGTATTTGAACAAGTACACTTTTTAATGAATAGCACCAAAACAGCCGCGACAAAAACAAAAAATTAAGGAAAGTAACGTTTGTCCTACTTTCACTATTGGGTTCTGACTGATGTTATCTGTGAAATTTTGCATACAATGAAACCATAGTACTGCCATCGTTACCATATCATTTTACATAAGTAATTGATATATTTCCGTGTTGTAAAGAAGCTCTTCTAGTATTATTTCTCTGGCATTTCCAGAGTCTTTAAAATTATGCCGTGGGCAAGGAAAGGTGTAACTATAATTTAGCACCCCTAATTAATGCATTTTAAAACCAATTCTGCATTTATGAATTTGAAAAGTTTTATAAATAACGATGCATTACAAGTATTTCATCATTAAATAGCTTGCTTGTTATCAGTTTAAAAAAACTCTTCACGCTATTCAGCAAGACTTATTTAGACTGTTCTTCTAAATAATTAATTTTACTTATAGAACGGCAAAAGGTTAAACTTATAGTACGAGAGCCCACGACCAAAATTTTTGTCTCATAGCAATACGGCTAAAACCGCATCAAATCGATAGATACGATTATCCTGAACTCGAAAATACTAATATCAGACATTTTCCGCGTAGCGTTTGATCTGACCGAATTTTCAAAATTGTCAAAGAATTTTACCGAACTGCATCATAGCAATATGTCTGATTTGCAGACTGTAGTTGAATGATAGTTCTGAGATACCGAAAACATATTTTTCAGACGTTAGTGGTGTAGCGCAAACCCGTAAAATCACTTAAAAAAATTAAAAATGAGACAAACAAAATGTCTCATAGCAATACGTCTGAAAATCTTTTTTATTAGTAAATTTTGGTTATTTGATGCGAACAAAACAATTTTCAGACGGAAATGTGAACGCATTAAATTTTGAGACCGTTTTGAAAATGTTAACAAATTTTACCGATCGGTATCATAGCAATATGTCTGAAAATTGTTGGACATGATAAAATAAGTTGTCCACATGTGCAAAAAATTTATATCAGACAAATTAAGTGTAGCCCCTTCTCTATCAGACAACTTTTCGATACTCAGATATCATTTAAAAATCGTATTGAGGCATCTTGACTTTTCTGTTACAAACCAATGAATATGTTGCGACCCTGAATTTATTAGATGATAATTAACAAAGAATTTACCCGAAACCGTAACATTGAAGTTGAAGGACTGAAATAAATCGCACAAAAGGAAACTGGGATGAAGTTGAAAATTAATAGACAAGGGAGATTCTTGAATATCTATGAAGGCTGTAAATTTAAAAAAACATTTAACAGAGGCGTCGGCCAGGCGACTCCGAAACGTTATTTTCGTTTTTGGGAGTATATGCTACACTTAAAGTGTCTGAAAACAGGTTTTTGGTAATCATGGCAGCAATACGAAAAGTTGAAAAAAAAATTATCCGTATTGCTATGATACAGGTCGGCTAAATTTGTTGACATTTTCAAAAATGCGCTCTGGCTATATGCTACGCGCAAAATATCTGAAAACAAACTCTTTCGTAATACAATTATAAAATCTATGTACATTTTCACTATCAGACGTATTGCTATAATACCGACAGTCTTTTTTTTTTTGACACAGCAGAAATGGCCTCCCACGCAGTTGCTACACTTTCGACCGTTACTACACACCTAGTCGGGTTCAGAATCATACAATCTAACGATTTTATAGGGTTTTTGCCGTATTGCTATGAGACATGGTTTTGGTCGTGGGCTCTAGAACTATTATGTCGTCAAAATGACAGTCACCGTCCTTCCTCTTCATTTGCCAGTTCTAACCAAATCCTTTCCTAAACTTATATCTCTAGTTCCCAGTTACCAAGAACTTGTAAAGATCATCCCGGTTGGAGCGGTCAGGGTCGTATTTGTCCAGCAGTTCGTTGAAGCGCGGCTCACTCTTGGCCCTGATACCAAGCAGGAGGGTGCGCACAATCACCTTCTGTTTCGGTGAGCAGCGGCCGCACGCTGTGGAAAGCGTCTCGGGGAGGACTTCTGGAACAACCCGATAGAAAAAGAATTGAATGAAGAAGCAGGCTAGAAATAATCCAATATTGAATAAGGGCCATCTCAGACGCGAATATTGTTTCCTCGCTTTTGGCGTTGAAACGCCCGGCTCTTGGGGTACCGACGCCCAGCATTTTTTCAGGGCACTGTCTAAGAGGCTGGCAGATGCGTCCGGGGCCCGTAGAGCTGGCAGCTTTATCGCGCAGCGAATTGGTATTGCAATTCAGCGGGGAAATGCTGCCATCATCTATGGTACCATACCACGGGGCGAATGTTTTAGTTTAGTAAAATTTGTTGTATTTTTATTAATATAAGTTTAGTGTATAAGGTTTATTATATTGTAATTTATATTTGTCAATAAATCGAGCTCTTATATTATTCTGAAGCTGCTAATTTTGTCGCTTCTATAGCATAAAACGAGCCCGTCACTTTACCGTAATCTAGATGAATAAAAAATACTAGTAGCACATAGCGTGTCTAAGTAGACCCAAGGTTCCTGAGCTGAAATATATTTAGGTATACTGTACAAGTTTTATATCGATATTCGCATACATTGAGATTCTTCTGCTATCGTTACCACACTTTACAGTTGATACAGACTGGTGCTGTAACTAAAGAAGCGTTTCATTTTAATTCTCCGGTAATTGCATCAAATTTTATCTCATTGACAGGTAAAGGTGTAGCAAAGTAACTATGCTTTGGCACCTCTCTAAATTCACCGATATTTTTTACTCATGTATCATTGTTACAAGTAAAATTGGCATCGATATCTAAACCTCTGCTCCTGGCTACAAACATTTCAAACACCAGATAAAAATGCGTATAACGTTACTTACTTTTGAAGTTCCTTCCATCCTTAGTGCAAGGTCCTCTATCCATGACGCATTTATAGTAGGCGAGGAGTACTCTCTCGTTCTGAACGATGGAATCGGCGTTCACGTTGTCATAGCGGTTGTAGTACTGTTGCTGGGCACAACAGGTCGCCACCACCGTTAGCACGAGGAGAAGTAAATGTTTCATGTTTATGCTTGCCTGGTACCTGAATAAGAAAATAGCTTTTAACATTAAGAATCTATTGGTATGATAGTTTTGCGAATATATACTTCCTATCGTATATGTAATCGTATATATAAACGTACTATAAATTGGTTTCGTGTAACACTATTAACCTATTAAAAACAACTGTATGTATGTAACGACTCACTTATACTTAAATAAGGTTATGTATGGGAGTAAGAATGTAGCTTAACCTATCAATTTGAATTTCAGTTCTCTTCAACTGGCTTTAGAACATGTTTGCTAGTTATTCTTATACGGGATGTAACAAAAATATTCGGCATCCGCGTTTAAGGTCGTATTAGATGTCTTGTTGATATTAGAAATAAGTTTCACTCTTATATCGCAGACTGTACTTTTTTGCATAATAATAAACTATTAATCGAGAAGATTCTAACGAGCCTATATACCACCTATGTGCTAAATTTCAGCTCAATCGGTGAAAGATATCTGTTAAGAAATTGAGTTGCAAGATGTCACTCGAACATACATACTTACATATTTACATACTTACATTGCGAGTTGAAAAAAAGCTTGTAACTAAAACACAAATGTGTAGAAAATAAATGCACACTACTAACACAATAACAATAACTAACACAATATATTAATAGGTCGCAAGTTAATATAAAAACCGAAAAAACGGATTAGATACCTATGTACTTCTTAACTACTATCAGATAAATTGTAGAAGGTTTTTTCGACAAAGTTTATACCCTAATACATACAAATAAATACAAACAACGCACCAAAGTATCTTACAAATAAAATATTTTCTACAGTTCGCGTTTCAAAGTTTCTATCGCATTTCATTTGTTAACAATTGCTATTTCTCTAAAGCAATTAAACAATTGCGCTCTATCATACGCTACTATTGATGCTGACTGTACACCAAAGGAAATATACAAAAACATACGTGTACACTCAGAATATAATTTCTTTGTTTGACAAAAAATGCACCTTGTAGTATTTACACTGGCATTGAACTTCGTCAACACATATACTGTTACGCTTTCACAGTCTACACATCACTTTCTATTTGAAGTTGATTAAAAAACAGTGTTTACACGAAACCGATATACCAAGATAATCCAAAATTGGTAATTTCAGAATAAAACAGTATCAAAAGCAGGTCTGTTCAAAGCTATTAGTTGGAACATTTCTCTTGGCTCGATTATCTTGATTATGAGTCTCGTGTGTTGGACAAAAAGAGAGTACTCACTGGAAGCAAGTCCTGTCGGCGAGTGGCTCTGTGAGTGGAGGTGCACATTTCTAAAACCAGTCTTGAGAGGTCGACGTAACGGGACGCATTCAAAGCACGCCCCGGGCAAGAAAAAAGTTGGTGAAGAATGTCCACTTTTTGTTTACTTTGTTAACGGGCTTATTTATATGAGTACCACCTGTGCCCCGCGTTGTTACCCGCGGTTTATTAAGAAACAAACGTAGCTTATGTGTTAATTCAGGGTGTCAGCTAACTCGATACCAAATTTAATTAAAATACTCCAGCCGTTTAGACGTGAAGAAGTAACAAACATACACAATTACACACTTAGCTCACAAACTTTCGCCTTTATTATAATACTCGTATTAGTGTAGATGTAGATACATCACATAATTATGAATACACCCAGGCAGTTCGCAGTTTCCGTTAGGCCATTTCTTTACAAAGTAATATACAATTCTATGAGGTGAATAATCTTTCTGTCATTCCGACAAATTATTTTCATTTAAATTTTGTTTTTAACGATTATCGTTATGTTAATAATTTTATTACATTTTTCACTTTTGCAGAATTTTTTGGTAATATTATAATCCACACAAAAACACCCAAAAAAATAAATTCATCGCTGGACTTACCTCGGAAAATATAAAGATAGCAAATTCTAATTTATCAGTAATGTATCAGTAAAGGTACTGCATACGAAGCCATTTATTGCAAAGTTCAAGTTCAAGTTAAACTTCATATACACAAGAAAATATCTGTCACGCAGTTAATTATCGTATAATCAATTATTACTGAGTATGTAACTTTGTATGGGATTGTTCCTGAAATAAACATTTTCAATTCATTTCATTTTCCTATTGATGTGTAGGTACTCACTCATGTGTATATAAGTAGTTAATACGAATTTCAAAGCGCTGCATATTGAAGCTGACCACTTATTTTGCAATAATGTTTACATTTTAAACGCAGAGAACAATCTGTGGCTATCTATTCTGTTCAGAAGAAGAAAGCAGTTTAGTAGTATAAGACATACGTTAGGAGTGATTTACTTGTCACCTTTTCCTCGAGCTACATTACGGAATCGTTCATTTTAATTTAGTAGTTTTGATATAGGACCTGATTCCATCATTATTTAGTAAAATAATAAAATAAACCTAAGTACATTTTAGTTTATCAAATATTGCTTTGGCAAACAAATGAATACCTATTATGTTATACGCAATGGGAGTATTCAAATATACATACGGAGGCTATTTTTTAAGTTTATATACGCAGCTACGTCCCAAATAATTGTAACTAGATTTTTCTCGCAACTTCGTCGGCCAGTAATGCCAATTATCAAAGTATGGTTGCGGGATAAAAATTAGTCCATGTTCTTTCTCATAGCTCAAACTCTCTTCATACCAAATTTCCAATACAAAAATCACTCCCCACTTTACGTTAGGGGGGGACCCTAAGAAAACATTTTTTTCCACTTTTTATTTTTGCACTTTGTCGGCGTGATTGATATACATATTAGTACCAAATTTCAGCTCTCTAGTGCTAACGGTCACTGAGATTATCCGCGGACGGACGGTCGGACGGTCGGACGGACAGACATGGCGAAACTATAAGGGTTCCTAGTAGACTACGGAACCCTAAAAAACTGGCTGTAAAAACTAAGTTAAGATAAGGATGTACCTTGTAATTTGAATTTTGTTACTGTTCAATTTCATACAGGATATAACATAAATATTGGGGATCCGTTCAAAGGTAGGTATATTCGGTGCCGGTGTCGTGTTATGATTAGAAAAAAGTAAAAATAAATTGTATCAAATTTTTTTTCAATGGAGCAGGTTGTCCAAGGCAGCCAACTCTCATACAAAAGGCATTTTTTTTGCATCAGAGATTTTTTTCATATCATCATCATCATCTCAGACGTCCACTGCTAAACATAGGCCTCTCCCAAAGCGACCAACATTGACCGAACTTGCGCCACCCGCATCCAATGGATTCCCGCGATTACCATGAAGTCGGTCCACCTTGTGGGGGACCTATCCACGCTGCGTCTTCCGGTAGGGGATAGGGGGTCGCCACTCAAAACCTTTACGCCAATGGCTATAGGTTCGGCGTCCATTTTTCTTCTACTTTTTCCTAATTCGATCACGTCACTAAAGCGCTAAAACGGATGCCTAATATTTTTTTTTACCTTGTATAATTTGTAAAACTAATATATCCATAAGCCTTGAATTTCGGTTTGAGTGCATAATTTATGAATTAATTTATTCTTTAGGTACAGTTATTTAGTGCCAAATATATATTTTATTACACACAAAAACCGAATTCAATTAACGGTTGTGCCCATAACTGAAGAAGGGTTTTTGACCTTATGAGATTTGACGACAGCAAGCCTGTGGTGATTTTGTTTGTGGAAAATAGATGTTGTATCGATGAATATCGCACTTTGATCTATTATCCCATTTATTTACATACCTACATACATTTCAGCCGTATGCAGTCCACTGCTGGACATAGGCCTCCCACAAATATGACTTGTATCATCTTGGGGGTAGTTGCCATAGTTGCCACGCTTGGCAGGCGGGTTGGCGGCCGCAGTAGCTGCAGATTGGGTTTCGACGGTCGCTCCGTAGGATTTCCCTTTGTCTTACGACAACCGCGGGAGGTGATGGGGTGGGGCTATTCTAGTCAGCCGCTATTTATTTACTGTAAGGCTAAATATCAGCCATAACCTGACCTACCGCATTTAACATCTGTACGACATTTTAATGGATTCATTTGGCTCTGTACAGAGATATCAATGCGAAAAAAATGCCAAAATATGTATACATGCACCTTATCGTCTCAATATTAAAGCACATGTATACATATTTTATAACTTTTTCCGTATTGTTTTTTTTTTCTTGAATGTAAACTTTCTCCTTACAAATATTTAACGCAGGCAGCGACTCAGAATAATCCTTCTTTTGTTTAAATATTACACGTATATTTTCAAATCTATGGCGGAGTGTTTCATTATGAGTAAATCTACTTAGTCTCTAAAGCAGGGATTCCCAATCTTTTTCAACCTGCGGGGAAGTTACAAAATTAGTATTTTGTCACGGCGCCCTGGTCCTAGCTATTGCAAAAAGATATAGTAGATAGAAATAATTACCTACATTACCTACAATAATAGTAGTCAGGTTAGGTTAGTTTAGTTAGAGGGAGGTAGGAAAAAAATTAAACATGCACAACATGAATCTATCGTCGTTGTACATAGATAATAATATACCGACTCACGGCGCCCTTCGGAACTTTCCACGGCGCACCAGGGCGCCGCGGCGCACACTTTGGGAACCCCTGCTCTAAAGGGTTTGGGAAGGACAAAAAGTTAGTCTAAACTCTGCACCAGTGTACGGACCGAAGTGTCACTGTTCAGTGTCCACTGCCAACATAAATGTCACATTTAAATTTTATGGTGTTGCTGGTCTTCTCATAATGTCCTTATGCTCTTAAATAGATCGCCATTTGTACTTGCACGCTGCATAAAGTGTACAAAGTGTTACAAGGCGTTATAAAATGGTTTGTATGGATTATATGGACATACCATGAGCCCTAGAGGGCTGGACCGACCCCCATACAAAACATAACATCATTTCAGCCGAAAGACGTCTAATACTCGACATTGGCCTCCCCCAAATATGACTTAAGTTCAATGTGGGTAAGACTGTCTATCAGGAAAGACCGTCTACCAACCAATTTCCTACATTATACGATAGGTATTTTGTGACAAATGACGGACCTCCCTTAAAAAATAATGTATGCCGGTCTTACCCACATTGACCTAATTTTTGAAGCCAAGGAAACTAGTTATACTTAGTACTTCAAGTAAATAACAACTACATCCAACATTTATTTTGAAATTTTATTAAGCCAGCCATTGGCAGTAGCTCGGTGTCCTAAGAGGGTGAACTTGTAGTTTGTCCAACATTAGATAGTAATAACTTGTCGTTAAGCATAGCGTAATCCTTGGGATACTTGTTAGAGAACTCTTTCAGAGTTTTGTAGAAGAGGTCTTTCTGCTCCGGAGTGCACTCTTCACACTTGTTTCCGATTAGTTTCAACAGCTTATCTAAAAAATAAATAAAACATGTAAAACAAACGATGAACCACAGATAATGGACGTGGCAAAATTATAGACCGCTTGATAAGGCACGACTATATTAGAAGGGGACATCAAAGCTGGAAGAGGAAGAGAAAAACCACTTGGTTAGAATATTAACGCACTACTAGCTACATGTAACAACTAAAATTAAAATGAGGTGTCGTCTTTCAGGGACCTGAAGAAACTGGCTGAGGGCCGGGAAAGATGGTTTATACTCCACTGACAAGAGCCATGCTCTTAAATTACGATGATGTATAAATCTACTACTTCAGCCACAGAAGTCCACTGCTGGACATGGGTATTTCACATAGACTGCGATAAGCAGCATGGGGGGGTTAATGCCATAATCGCCACGCTTGGCAGGCGACTTGGCGATCGTTGTATGGTCCACCGCTCTAATGCATGATTAATGTACAAATCTAATCAGTACAGTCAGCAGCAAAAGTGGCTGAGCGGGTGAAGTGTTCAAAATGACCTACACGCGCTCTTATTCTCTTGACAATAGAGATGTGTTGACCTCATCTTGTGTTCGAGATGTTTCTCAACCCACTTCTGCTGCTGACTGTACACACTAAAGACTATTTTATTGGAGCTGACATAGTTATATGAATAAACAAAGTTCTACGTACGTAATCTGGCAGTAAATATGTAACGTGATTTTTAAAAATATAAATTTTGAAAATAATTGTTTGTGTTTAAACTTTCGTCAGACATAATAACTAACTATTATCATTATCACGGTTCTACTCACGTTTATTTAGTCACCCGTGTTACAAGTTTCGTAGAAATTATGCTTGAAAATGGAGGCCTATGTTCTCCGAAATATGTCGCGCGGGTGACTAAATAGACGTGATTAGAACCGTGTTAACCGTTAGTTTAAAAATAATATTTAACTGTAATAAATATCATAGAAAAATTATTAAGTATTTATTTATTTATAACAAGTAAACTTCAAAGTGTTAATCTTTATTTTAATATGCCACATCTTTGTTATAACGGACGTTTTAATGGCGTCGGACACCATACTTGAGTTTTAGTTTTAGGTGTGCATTGTAACACCAAAATTCACTTTATTGCTATTTACAATTTTACAAACCATGCATTGATAATATAAGTACTGATGGCCTAAACTACTAGTGTTTTTATCATTTGTCACAATATCTGTCACGCTCCGGATACTATAGTAGCCCTCAAACGAAGAGACGACTGAGGTCATAAAAGTCCGGGCGTGGGCCATAAACCTCGAGCATAAAGCATAAAGCACGGGTCGAGCAACACAATGGATAACTGATAACGCGAGCTCAAGGGTTTTATGGGCCCAGTCGCCACTTTGGTTGAGGGCTAGTATAGTATACGAGTATGAGTGCGAAAGTGATGAATAGCGTTATAGCCGATAAAATGGCCGCATGCTGTCAGTTCTAGTGTACTTGCCTGCTGGCCGCTGTCACAGCCAAAACAATAATGGAAAACTAGGATTGTTGTTTCAATATTTTATAAAGTTATTAAACAGCTCACTTGATGGCGCCATAGTTACAAATATGCTTGTTATAATCTCACGATAGCCACTCATTGTACTTTAGGCACTGGTCCCTGGTATTATGTCATAGCCGATGTGCTACAAATATATATCTCTCTTTTATTTACACGGGAGCGATTATTTTATGTCCATTGAAATAGCTGATAGCTCATAGCTTACTAGCTCCCGGTGCACAGTGCCTTAATGCATTTAAAATATACCAGTCCGTTCATATAATATGGTAATCAGTAAAGATACATTGTTTGTATGATATTGTTACAATAACTTGGATAAAATTTATAAGGTTTTAGTTAGTTATATTCCTCGCGGTAGTGAGGCGAAAATTATATGTATCACTCGGCACCAAAGTTTGTTTCCCAGTACTAGGTGAATATTTTTTTTTCTTTAATCAATAAATCTTAGAACGCCAGGGACCCCTATAGTAGTCGAATAAAGTGGCTGTGGCGGGTTTTATGACATTTTTAGATTATGCCCCAATAAAATATCCCCAAGAAAAAATCCATAGTAAGTTGTTATTTTACTTAAACGCCTGTGAGTTTCATAACAATATCAATTCATTCGAGTAATTGCCATTACGGACACGTTGTATAACTAACACACGCACGCAACATAATTATGTTAATAATATACGTATTGTTTTTAATTTAACTTAAAAATCTCCAATGGTTATTAAAAACTGATTCTTTTTACATCCTTCTACTCGTTATAAGACACACGGGCTAAGTCCGCATTATATTTGACATTAAACTTCGATTAGAAACCCGTACCTTAAATATTACACAAAATCCATATCGTCTATCGGGAAACCGAGGACCATCTTTCATATCGTCATTACTTTGATAAAACCTCGTAACTCATTCTGGCATTCAAAAGTAAAATGACGTAACTATGTATGGGAGGAGTACAGAGTTACTGTGTTTTAATTTAGAGTTAGAGTTCTAGAATATAGAGTTAGAGAATTTAGAGTTATCTGTGTCAGATACGCGATTTTTTCAAAGTACTTAGTGACGCTATATCCACGTCCTTCAGCAACAGTGTAGGTAAGGTTAGGTTCAAACTACTTTTGTTATCATTCTAGTTACTCATACATACCTACAGATACCTTGTTTATTTTTGACACCGCTTTAATTATTTTTATTTCAACATTTCAAATTCTATAATTTCTACTTGATTCCTCGGCGTCACGGCGGGATTAGGATGTAATAAAGGGTATTTGTACGAAGAACACAGGCATGGTACGGCGAACATCCAAGTTCGTATATTTCGAGCATCTTTCTCCTTTGCTCCAATTAAGGCGTCATGAGAGTGACAGAGATAATCGTCCGAAATATCGAATATCGTCTTTCGCAGTAACGCCTCAGGAACTCAGAGCTGTTACCCCATACCGGTATCACATAATCCAGGTAGGACCGATCTTAGATACGTCCAGATAATGCGGTAAGAGATGAATAAGGATTTGTACCTTTAACGTCCTGGTATCTGCCGCAGGGTCCGCGTTCCATCAGGCACTCAAACAGCACCTTCCATTCGGATTCGTCCGTCAGCAGCAGGGTGGTGTCGGTTTTGAACAGGTCTTCAAAATCTCCGGCTGCCACGCTCGCCAACAAGCAACTCATACACAGTAGTAGCACGCGCATCCTGAAATAGAGAAATCGTCTACTTGTATGCACTTTTTTGAAGTCTTATTTATAAGAGTAATAAATAAGAACTTATAGATTTGTGATCGTATAGCCTTAATAAATATAAGTAGGTACCTACTATAGGATAGAATGTTGCATGCTGATTATTTTTATAATATAATATTTTTATATTTTTTCATATTTCATATATCAACTCCGCATCCGTCCAACTGAATTAGAGACGATTTTTAAATGTAAACATGTATTTTATTTTTGTGCAACAGTACTTTATTTTGAACAGATTTAGTATTTAGTTTAAAATGTATATGTGCTTTTATATTTTTATAATGATATTTAATATCAATTATAATGAAATTATTAAGTTTACTTCTTATTATGATATAAGTCAATATTAAACACATTTATGTATCATTATTTAATATTTTAAACTGTACACAATTTGACATATATAAACTATAACAAGTAAAAACATAAGTAACTATAATAAAATTTAATTTTAGTAAATACATGTAATAAAATGAATTAAAAATCTTTTTAATTTTCATTGTAAGCAAAATAGGTTTTATTTTCGTAATCTTTAGCTTTTCATCCTTATTTGAGGATTCGTTTTATTGTTCTTACTTTAATGTTATATGTAATGCTATTGTTATTTTAAAAATATTTTTTTTTTGTATTTGAGTGCAGAATCCTTACAGAAAACATAATAAATTAAGAAGTAAAGTTAAACACGCTTTTAACATTTAAACTCTATTAGGAAAATCTGTCGAAATGAATTATGCATATATTTACCTATTTTTTATAAGATACCTAGTATTAAGTTTAAAGCAATGATAATTGATATTTTATGTTTTTACTTGTATTTGTTAATAACTTATTTTTTCGCACTTTTTTAAGACTTAGCGATTTTAAGTTTTAGTTCAGTAATTTTGTTTATCAGACCTCCAGAGTAACTAGATACTAAATAATTAAAATAAATAACGTTATTATTATAATGATAGTAATGAAACAATGATATTATTTGTTCTTGTCTATGATATTAAATAGGATAAGTACTTAATAGAATTTATAGTTTTTCTTGAGTGAAATAAAAAAAATGAAAAATAAAATTTGTAAACCAAAATTTAATGTCATTAATTTGGATCATACAAATATAAATAAAAAATCTATAAATCATGTTTTATATCTAGTTTGATGCATGTCGTCTATCTAATGCTTTTGTTGAGAGGTAAATATCAAATTATTTCCCCAGTTATATAAATTAATATTCTAATTTATATTATAGTGTGCTAGGAACGAAAAATATATGACGTTACTCAAATTTTAGTCCTAGGTATATATTTTTTTTTATAAATGAAATAGACACAAGTAACAATTCATTATTACTTAGTTACTTTCAGTTAATGCTTTGTCATATTTAAATAAATGAATAAAAAATAACTTACATACCTGAAGTTGATATAAGTGAATGGTAACAAAGTCTACAGGGCAATGTTAGATATTGACATTGGGTAGTTTATATAAGTGCAGGACATTAGCTCATCGAAAGAACAAGGAATTGTTCCATCTCACGAACGCCATTGTACTAGTCAGGTACTTCTAATAATTATCGGTAGGTCTCAACTCACACTATTATTAGAGCGCTTTCAGACTTATTGTTCGGCGACTAAGATTTGGCGAGCCCAATACGAACATTTTCCTTCGAATCGCTGATAATGCCATTAGGCTTTCTAGTTCAAGAATTGAAGAGCCCATAAGCATTGGTAGCGATAGCGAATTTGGAATTAGTGATTCGGATCAGAACGTGGGTGACCCACCTCTATTTTACACCTACAATTGTTAAGTTCTGGCCTGGTACTGCGAACATCGAAGTTCACAAATTTCAAGCATCTTTCTCTTTTACTTCAATTAAGCTGTCATGAGAGTGACAGAGACGATATTGTTTTTCCCAATTGCGCCGCAGCGCAGAGATTTAAAATGTGATTTACCTACAATATTTTGTATTTTTAATAATATTATAATAAACAGTATAGTACCTCTGAATGTACCTAACATAATAAACATTATAATGAACAAAACAATTGGCAAAAATATGTACTGACATTTAATAGAATTATTGAATTATAATTTATACAATTAAGCATGTTTTATATTTATGAATAAATGATCTGAATAATCTGAATATATATTAAGTGGTCGTTATAGCATTATACTTAATATTAAAAAAAAAAATTACATGGCCAAGGTTTGAATTCAAAAGTTAAAGGCTAGTCTGAAAAGGCTTTAACACCGAGTGAATTTAATGTTTATAAACAGACACTATAGTATTAAGATTAAGACATAACTGTTAACACACGTTCTAGTCGTTTTACACTAACATGTATACCGTGCTTATTCTGAGGCGTCACTTATACGTGAGCAAAATGCTGTATTCTAATCTACATATTAATCATCTTTAATTTAGAGTAATTTTACATAAAAATAGCGAGAGCAAAAAACAGGTTACATGGACATGCAAACTCATTATTTACTGTAGCAGACTTAACAAGTTTTGTCCTAAAATCTATTGTCTTAACAATTTTGCATTGTTATCAGCCCTAATCATTTATTATTCTATCAGTTTTTACTATAGTAAAAGGATTCCATAAATCAAATGCGTCCTAAGTATTAACAATGAACGTAAACACTATTATACATTTCAGCCGTATGCAGTCCAATGCTGGACATAGGCCTCCCACAAATATGACTTGTATAATCTTGAGGGTAGTTGCCATAGTCGCCACGCTTGGCAGGCGGGTTGCGACGGACGCTGCTGCCCGTCCGTAAGATTTAATACTAACAATACCCTGCTGTGTGGAGCCGGCTGACTAGAATGGCACCATCCCATCTCCTGCGGGTGTCAAAAGACGCGACAAAAGGAATAAACTGAAGCATGGCAGCGTCCGTCTAAACTCAATCTAAAGCTACTGCGGTTGCCATTTCGCCTGCCAAGCATGGCGACAAAGGCAACTAACCCTAAAGTCATATTTGGAAGAGGCCTCTGTCCAGCAGTGGACGACTTACGGCTGAAACGATAATTACGATGATGATTACTAACACTATGTCCATTTTTTTAATACCAAGAGTGCCGAGCGCTGTACGCGTCGACGGCTCATAACAGCAATGAGAGAGGAGAAATGATGTTGCCGCGGTCGTAAAATATGAAATTTGTTTCGTTCACAGCCTTTTAATTTGTTTCGTTCTGGATAAATGTATAGATACAATTTGACTATAAATTAAATTGGTATATGAAAAAAACCTAGACAGCAGGATGTTTCTGTTAATTCCATATTAAGTATATAACATAAACATCCTGTCATCCATCCATTTTTTTTAATGGCTAAAGTTCATAAGTGCATAGTAGTGTGCCTATCGAAAAATAAAGATCTTTATTATCTGTTATCAAATTAGTAGTACATAGTTATTTCCGAAAACACATTTCTTAGCTATGCAAGACATGAGAATGAATAAAAGAAGCATTGAAAATAAATTTGCATTTTCTTTATTAGATGCCTAGCACATGGTTTTGATGTTGGTATCAAACGATAGATCAACTATTTTCACGGAGCTCTCAGAGCTCAATTTCAAAGCCCCAGTTGTAAAAAAAAAAACTTTATATTTTCTGCGTTTTCTTGAACATGTCATGTATCTGTCTCCATGTGTCTGGGTACTTGCTCTTGGTTGTTCTGATGTATGTGCCCACTACCACCTTCTGTCGCTCGGTGCAGTGCGCGCACCGGTCATGCGCTATCTCCACTGCTAGTTCTGAAAATAAAAATGGCGTTCGACAATTTTAAACAAAATTTAACTCTTTGACCGTTGTTTGGTAACCAATTATATCGCACATTATGTCAATGTGATTGCTATAAACTAAAATAAACAATTCTTATGTAATAACTGCTGGTAACATTAACATGACATAGCAGGCACTCGCTAGATTCTGTGTATATCAATTTAAGGAGAAATTATACAGAGTCTAATATATCGCTTTAAAAATATGAAGTATGGCAATGTACATATAGCTCATGGTGTGGATTATAAATAAATAAATATTACAGGACATTCTTACATACTCGTATATTGACCGAGCCCCACGATAAGCTCACATATTTGTGGGTACTCAGCCAACGATAGGTACATATGATACACAAATACTTAAATACAGATATAGACACCCAGGACTCGTGAACAAATATCTGGGTTCTCACACAAATAAATGCCCTTACTGGGATTTGAACCCGGGACTATCGGCTAAATAGGCAGGGTCACTACTAGTGACGGCGGGTTAGGATTATTCTTAGGCAAACCGTAGCCAATATGGCTTTCCTTTTCTGTAGGAGCTGATGGTAAATCACTCAGGTATATAAAATTAGTCAACCGTAGGGAATCGGTTTCTATAGATGCGGCGCCACTGCTACCTACTAGGCCAAACCTGTTGTCAAATTATCACCATGCTTGAATCTGGAGTAGCCCGACTGGTGTAGTGCCTCCTCTTTACAGAAGACCACAGCCTTTATAACACTGCTTCTTTTTTGTGTGTTCCTGGTGTTAAGGTTTACAGAGCTCCAACCCCAAGCCCTTATAAGTCGCCAGCGAGCGTGTGACCTCTTTGGTGTTGCAGTTGTCCATGGGCGGCGATAATTGCTTACCATCAGGCGATGCGTGTGCTCGTTTGCCTTCTATTTTCATAAAAGCTAACTTTATTTATTTGGAAAAGTTGAAGATCGCGTTTTTAATCTGGCCTCTTCAATTCCTGTGTCTTCAGGCTATGTCACTTTTTTAAATATATGACTTATTTTCTATTTATATTACAATCAGTGATCGGCACTATGGGTGCAAAACTTTAACAAAACTTGTTAAGAGGACATAAAAGAGTGTATAGCGCCATAAATACATGCATATTGATATTCCGATATACAATTAAATTAGACAGTAATTTGCCAAAGTTATTCGTATTTTTCTTGATGGTAAGTATTACTAAACCTCAGTTCAACAAGTTTTGTTAAAGTTTTGCACCGATAGTGCCGATCACTGATTATAGATATAATTTAATTATTCTTGTTCCTTCACCCATTACTATCATTAGATCATTACCTCTCACTTCATCCCAGTATGGTCCACAGTCAATCTTCCCCAGGATACAGTCATTAACTGATCTGTGAATGACGTCATCAGCCACTATCTTCTCTATCTCTATCCTGTCGTATTTCTCGTCGTAGGAGTAAGCGAGATGGGCAGTGCAGATGAGTATAATTGTTAATTGCATTATCAACGACGCTGAAAACAATGAATATTAAAAATAATTGTTAATAATTACAGGTTGGCTTTTAACCTTTGCGTCATTTACGTATTGTTGTGAAAAATAAATAAAAACTTGTAATAGTCCGGCTCAGGACTACATTTACGAGTAAAACATTGTAATTAAGACTCTTATATATTTATGTCTCTATTGTACTCAATAAAGCATAACTAGAACCTATATAGTCATCAATTATTCGTTCTCTTGTTTATTTAAATTTATATAGTATATTAAAGCAAATCCATTTGGTGTAGGTTTTTAAACAGTGATTAGGTTAGGACATAATAGTTATAACAAACCATATATTTATATTAATTTTTTTTAAATTCATAATTACATTTCTTTTAACAAACTGTATTTTAGCATAATATTATGCGGCCCGTATATCCTATTAACTCCATTAAACGTTAGTTGCCAGATTAGAGTTATAGCTCGTATCTCGTAAAGATTGTCATATGTAGCAAATATCTGATTTAGTACACCAAACAAAAATTGTCAAACTCATTCAATTTTGTTCCATATCCTCACGCAAAAGATACTAAATTCAAACTAACTATAATACTATATAGTGCGAATCATATACGGGCGAATCTCTTATAGATATTTCGCATAGGGACATACAAGGAACTATCTTTCTATATCTTTTGCTTGGAATTATAATAAAAACATTATCGAATAAAGTCGGCCATACACCGACGTAACACTCTAGTTAAACGGTTGTTGACAGTTGCTCATACCTCGCCATAAAAAAAGCGTCATACTATAATAAGTGTAACTAAAATAAACTTTTAGTTAATTAATATACCTACTATTAATCCAATATTTAATTTAATTGTTTATACAAAGTTAACACAGGCGGCGCTAAAACGTGTCAAATATGCTCCCCTCGGCTCTGGGTACATCTTTGCCCCCTTTACGGTGGAGACGGCGGGCTGCTGGGGGCTGATGCAAAGCGTTTCGTCTGCGACATTGGCCGTCGTCTCAGACAAAAGGCAGAGGAAGTCAGAGTTGTTTCTGGTGCAAA
The DNA here is from genome assembly GCA_022674325.2 of Grapholita molesta. Classification (NCBI taxonomy): domain Eukaryota; kingdom Metazoa; phylum Arthropoda; class Insecta; order Lepidoptera; family Tortricidae; genus Grapholita; species Grapholita molesta. The sequence continues at coordinate 6,116,601 of CP053136.2, read as the reverse complement.
AGTTGTCCATAATTGTAAAACGCCGCAATGCCTCTAGCACCTATGGGCACTTTTGCATCAGAAATGAATAAATGTAGTGATGTATTTATTATTTTATTTTGCCTATTTTGTTCTTATAATATTTTTATTTATGTGCAAATATTTTTTTTTATTTATAAGTTTGTATATTTAATTGTTTGCACATATTGGAGTTACTAGCTATAGAAATAATTTAGTATCAAGTTATCTGTTTAACTTACTAAACAAGTAAATACTTACATTTTGCTTTCCTCAGATCAGTCTGGCACTAACACTAACACAGCATGTCAAAATAAGTGACATCCATATAACCCGATTCACCGTTTATAAATAAAGGTGTTTAAACCTTTGTCATTCCAATACCAAGCTGAATACATTACTATTTGAATACGCATTTACAAATAAATAAAAAAATATATTAGAACCCTTTGTAAGTTTAAGCATGGAATTATGTACCTACGCATTAGCTGATATAGGTTATAATGAGACTAATGATGATTGCTTTTGTTCAATTCTTATGGTAAGAAGTCATTTAAATAGTGAACGAGTCATCGATTATATATAATTAAGGAAGGATATTATCTAATCATGTCAGATATTTATAGAAGAATTCAAGATTTATAAACAAAACTCATTAGCTGACTTGAGGTCTGAGCGCGACTGTGGCGCCGCGCCACTGTTGACGGTAACAAGTCACATTAGTTATCTGTCACATTGTTCGCAATAGGACTCCTTAGGATGTATATGGACCTCATGCTGTCTGAAATAAATGATGATTTGATTTGATTTGATTTGATTTAGGCGGCTCAGACTAAAATGGGAAGAGCTCGAATCTCCACGTGATAGAATCAATAATGAGGATATCTATAGAAGCACCAAAGCATTAATAACCATGATAATTAAAATTATACAGTTGATGTGACAATTGACAAGCTACGTAAGCTACGGGAGTCACCGTCGAGTGCGATCGTGATCCAGTGGCACTCCCTTAACGGCAATGCGGACGACGCCGCTGTTTTTAGTGGGTATTCTCCTCTCCTCCTCTTGGCTAGCAAGAGGAGCACCGAGGAGAGAGTCCCATATACCCCCTCACTACCATCATGGGCCTACCCCAGACCCGGAGGGGTGCGTAAACGCATTTTCCCCGCGACAAAAAAAAGGCTACGTAACCCGGGGAGCCGATGGCCGTTGGGGAAGAGAGGACACCACAGTGTCGGACTTCCACAGACTAGATGCACCAATGACTTCGTAGGGGTCACTGGGAGTTGGTGGCCTCTGTGTGCTGGAGATCACTCCCTGTGGCGGTCTGGGGGAAGCAATGGCCGACAGATAGTTATCTAATATTTGACATGACAAACTATGAAGTTAGTTTTCTTGTCTCTCCCATTTCTCTCGTTAATTGACTGGTTTTATTTACTATTTACCTCCTGTAAAGTACCTACTAAATAAAAAGACTATTTAACTTTTACACATTCTTTTTTTTATAATAATTATTATCTGGACATAGAACAGACATTAAGCTGTATGTGGGGTCTGTGATTTTTGTATTGAAGCGTAAGTAAACCCAGCCAACCTAATGTGAACCCAGTCTTTATTTTTTCGCCTATGTTCAACTTGGCAGGTTCGCTCTGCTTTAAATCTACTTGTGGTTAACACTTTCGCCACCAAGTACCCGTCTGTCGGGCACACCGGTCATAGGCGCGTAGCCGATTACACCAGAAAACCCGTATGTAGCGAAAATGTCGTAGTGCCGCGTAAAGCCCGATTTCGAAAGTGTTAAAGAGAGCAAAGAAGTAGATGGTCAAGACGGCAGCCGCGAGGGCCGAAAACGCAGGTTCAAATCCACAACAACACACACACAATTGGCCTTTTTCATGTCATCTATTTAAATTTATAATGAGTACGATATTAAATATATAATATTATAACAGGGATAGCATCATGCCTGATCTCGTTACGCACTGCCGCCTAAAACTTTACACACAAGAATTGCTTCTGTAGATGATGGCGTTAACACTTAACAGCCGGTGGTTGCAACGGAATAAACCGTTAATATACTGAGTGTGTCTTTCATAACGATATTGGTTTTAAGTTACGATAGTTTAAAGTTTTATCAAAAGAATATAACGATTACCTTTTACTCCGCGTTTAGACATGCTGGCTCGTCACTCGCCTCGCTATTCGTCGGAACGTTCGACGAAACTTTGCCTATACAAAAATACGATGCGAAGGACGAGACGAATAGCGAGACGTCCGATTACACATGCGTGCTCGCGTTTCGCCTCGCCATTCGCCTCGCTACTCGTGCGAATGTGTGGCGGTAGCATCACAATTAAGAATGTTTAATTAAAAACAAAAAACTCGAGCAGCAATGTAATGCAATATGCAAACATTTCACAACGTCAATTGTTAAGTTTTATTGATTAAATTATTACTGATACATTGCGTGCCCAACTAATTTGTATTTAATTTTTTATTGTTTAACTAAATATGCTAATTTCAGTTCATTAGGACTTATACTTTCAGCCCTTAAAATTAGTGTTGTTATGAAAGACACACACAGTATATCTTATTTCATCTTCATCTGCCTCGCATTGTCCCGGCATTTCTTAATAGACCAATAACAACTTATTTTAATAGCGGGAATTTGCTAATTCGTTATCTAAAGCGGAGGAAAGGGGTAAAGGCATAACTGTCAGTAAAATATTGGACTAATTTATGGGAGACATTCTACCTCTATACTGGAAACGGAGTTTATGCAGAAACGCTGTATTTATAATATAAGCGTTCTAAATAAGCGCCTGCTATTAAATAATAGTCAAGGCACTAATATGTTGAAACGCCACCTAAGTATATTTTATATAACTTAATAGCGGAACTTCTTGCTTCTAAGAAAATGCTAGGCACCTGTACATGTATATACCTGGTGCGGCCTGTAATAGGAGCAAACATTTTAGGGATCGCTTCCACACCACGAACGTAACAACATTTGTTCTACAACTATAAATAATTGGGTAATTTATTAATTGTGATTTTTTCGAACAAACTAAATATGTAGTATTTTCAATTAACAGCATCTAATAATCTAGTTGACGGTTACTGTCAGCCTACAAACTTCATAGTTTTCGTCATACATTGCTTGCTTGGAAAATATTTTTTATTAATATTTATTAAACTATTAGTTATTTTCAAAAGTCGTAAACCAAATGTTGCTACGTTTGTGGTGTAGAAATGATGCCTAAAGTTAATGCTCCTATTACAGGCCACACCCGGTAGCTGACTTATAAGTTATAAATATTGCTAACAGCCCGAGCTCATTTGACTTTATTTCGCTATAAGCCCAAGTAAATATATGGCCAAATCATCCTATATTCAATAATTTGTACCGTTTTGTTCAGACGATTAATCTAGGCCTGAGTAATGCTTAACTAGCCGTAGGTATATTAATAAAGAATTTTATTAGACACAACAATCGCCATCAAATATATCGGAGCTGTGGAGGTGGTCACAAATATCGGAACAACGCCTCTATTGTCAAGGCGATAAAGTTCGTGTTTCGATATTTTTGATTACCTTGGCTGCTACGATATATTTGATGGCAACTGAACATATAGATGACTACGTTTATAGCGGAAGTAAGGGTTTAAAAAACAAATATTTAGATAATGTTGTAAATAGTTCAGATGATTCGTCATTCATTTAGTGTGCTATAGTATTGCCATCCAACGAGGCAATGCGGCCAGCCATCTGGGCACTTTGCCCATTGGCAGCGATTTGGGGGATATTTTTTATTTGTAATTTTAGTTTATCCTTTCTTTATAATAGTATTGTAATTGTGTTTCTTTCATGTGATTAAATGATCATGTTAGGGTACACATTTCTGCGTCTATTTTTAATATTCTAAAACAAAAAACTTATAATTATATTTCTATAACATTAAACATATTATTTTGCACCTTTAGTGTGCTTTGTTTGTTGTTTTCGTGTTTATTTGGTATTTTTGTTTTCTTATTGTCCTTGTTATGTTTGTAAATATATAAGTAATTCAGTATTTTATAAATTAAGAAAATTTTATTTCACTTTGATGTCAGCCTTCGTCATATTGAAGTTGAAAATTGTTTATTTTAGAATAAGTTCCATGTGTAAAAAAAACGTAATAAAATTTAAATTAAATTAACACGCTAATATATAATTCCAGTTACAGTCTTATTTTATCTGTAAGACAGACATATTTTAACTAATTACTTTAAGGCTAACATGAGCACGCTTGTATGGTTTTTGAAGAAGACACTAATTAAATCGTAATACGGTTGTCAAAAATTAAAATAAAACCTATATTAAACTAAAGAAACAGAACGGACTGGAGCAGTTAACGAAATATAATGAAGGAACTGTTCAAAAACTTAAAAAATTCGATTGGCACACACACAGTACACTTTTTTCTGAAAAGTGTTTTCTTTTTTCAACACTATAAAAATATTATTAAACATGAACGGGACTTAACCGCGTATATTAACTTTAAAATTTACCTCCGACGTTTCAAGTTCAAGTTGATAAACAAAATCAAGTGCGGGTAGTTCGAAAAACTCGCGCGGCTAGAAGATGTTGATGTGAACTTCAGCCAGTCTTAATCCGAGACCACGAGGACAACGTCGTCTTCGAAACGTCGGAGGTAAATTTTAAAGTTAATATACGCGGTTAAGTCCCGTTCATGTTTAATAATGTGTACAAACCGTGAAAGTTTAAATCACTATAAAAATAATTACGTGACTATTAAGCCCAAACTCAAACCTTTATTCAGTAAGTAGGCTACAAGGACACTTTTATATACATCGAGTATACAAAAAGTTAAAGAGAAAATAAAAACTACACCGTTTCTAACCCTACACATCTGACCCGAGAGGTATTTTGACTTGTATGAATTACGAAGTGTACCTAATTAAAAAAAACTAAGCCCCTTAGTAGTAAATCCTATGTGTTTGTGTATGTAAGTACATACATATTACATCCAAGGCTATATATATATGATAGCAAAATATGAGATAACATCTGCGATTCCCAAATACCATTGACCTGATACCAAAATAATATCAGTTATCTTTGTGACAATCAAATTTGTGAAGGTTACCTTTAATTTTCAGTAGGTAGGATATTGTAATGTCAAAACCAAATCATTATTTCAACATTACGAACAAAGCAATTTAATAAAAATTGGATAAATAATGCATTTCCGCAGCATTTTGGTATAAATATCCAAAATCATCAGCGGAATATGTCGTTCTTTCTGGACTCTAGCAGCTGCTACATCGTAATTTTGGTAAGAATATTTATCTGAAGCAATAATTATCAGCTTAGAAGTACTTGACGTTGTACGTTGTACGTTGTACTTGACGACCGGTCTGGCCTAGTGGGTAGTGACCCTGCCTATGAAGCCGATGGTCCTGGGTACGATTCCCAGTCAGGGCATTTATTTGAGATGAGCACAGATATTTGTTCCTGAGTCATGGGTGTTTTCTATGTATTTAAGTATTAATATGTATCTATCTATCATATATATCGTCGTCTAGTACCTACAGCATAAGCCTATAGAGCTTACCGTAGGGTAGGTCGATTTGTGTCAGATTGTCCCGAAATATTTATTTTATTTATATTTATTTATTTATTTACTTATTAAATAATTTCAATTTTGTCTGTTCTTTGGAGTATTATTGGACTCTCACTTACAGCGATCATATCTGATCTATGGGGCACAAAACGGACTTAAAATTAAATATTCTTGCATACACGTTTCCTGGAAACTACAGCTATCATGGAGTATATCCATATGGGTCCCAAGATACAGGCTCAGCCTAGTTTGGGATCCGCTAGACATTTCAAATCTATATAAACTGTGTGTGTGTGTCAAAATTAATATTTTTTTTTATTTTTTTTTTATATAATATTAGGCACTTAGTAAAAAAGTAATCACGGATTACGAGGCCGATTTTTAAGAGTCATACACTCGAATCTTGTAAACTTTGAGGACGAAAATAATCTCACACACTATTATTAGCCATTACAAAGCTTCTCACTATTATTTTTGAACAATATAGTTTTGATACTAACGATTATTAATTTCTATCATCCATGTTTCTAAAAAACCACTTCATCTTTTCTGACAGAGTTTAAAATGTCAAGAGTCGAGTACTCGACGCTAAAAAATCGGTCCCCTGAGAATGACTATTCTATTTCTCGCTCTCTCTCTCGCACACTATTAGGTACTGTAAAGGTTGTAACCTTCACAGACTTCTTGTTGATTGTGATTCCTGGCTGGCTTAGTGTCAGTTCTGAATTTAAATTCTATTTTGAATATGTAACCAGAGAGTTCCTAGATGAGTGAGTTGGAGACAGTCAAAGCGAGTAGTTGATTTGTCTTGTATTAAATAATACGAATAAAAAGAATATAACAGAAGCTATCTTTATTATCAGCTCTCCATCTAGGCGCGAACCCCCCTTACAGTACTCTATGGTGGGTTAATTTTCATCATCATCATCGTTTCGCTTTATTTGTTTTTTTTTTTACATAACCAATAGAAGATACATCCAAATATAAAGGTCAAGATCATATACAATTTGTCCCGTACTTACAGGTAATCACAGTATACGTATGACATTAAAACTTAAATTGAGACTGAAATTCATTACAATCAACTGACCTTACTGAAATAAGGGAAAAATTGAACTATCAATGCCTCGAGCGATACTCGGAATCATGACTCTAGAATACATATGATGTGTAGTCAACCAATTCGATTACTAGGCCACTCCGAACCTTGTCACAGTGACGTTGATAAGAGATCTTTTGCGTCTTTCATATAGATTGTGGCAAGGAACGAAGTGGCTCATAAATCAAATTGGTTGACTGTACTCCGGGATATGGTGAAAATTATCAGTCATCGGGGTGTCTTTGGTAGGTCAGTTAATAGAGCGGCGCGCATGTATCCCGGAGTAGTGAGCTCGAGTATCACCTGAGGCAGTTAATTTTTCTATTATTTTTTTATTTCTAATTGATAAAACTTATGGATCCGTTAGACCTCGTTAGTATTTAAAAAATATATAATTCTAAATAACCAAAATGTTGTCTATTCTATTCTCTCCCACCTTGCTCATAAACTTCTTTGATAGTGATATGTAACTGCTATTTATTTAACTAATATTCGTTTCTCTTTATCTGTTACTTTGCTCGAAAATTCAAAACACTTAGCCTGCAAGACGTTTATTTAACAAGGGGGTCTCACCCTTCCAATGTATGTGCCATGGTGGTGGAGTCAACCTATCCGTATTCGGTGTCGCCACGATGCCCAAGCCTAGTGAATATGTGACATTAACTAGCAAAAGGGACCTTATTGTCGAAGGCGCTTACGTCGAACCGCGTTGCGTTTGTATTGCGGTATCTTGAACAATGGCGTAAGCGCCATCGACAATAAGGTCCCTTGTCTTAGATAATGTGACATAAGTATAAATACAAGACAGATTTCGTTTTGCACTAACGTATTTTGTTGTTTATAGATCCCGAAAACCTTCACTATGAAAGTCTTCATTCTGATCGCGCTTTTCTCCCCTCTGGCACTCTGCTACGACGCCAAATACGACTCCATCGACGTGGACAAGGTGCTGGCTGACGAGGCTCAGTTCAGCGCGTACATCAACTGCATGCTCGACAAGGGACCTTGCTCGGTGGAGCACTCGGCTGATTTTCGCAGTAAGTTCATGAAAAACTAGTCTTGGCGTTGAATTTGATGATCTTGTCGGCAGATTTCGACCACGGTGACCAGTTCAACTCCTTAGCTCGGCGCTGATGAAGTGCACGATGTGCACATAAATAAATAAATATAAATATTTCGGGACAGTCTTACACAAACCGACCTAGTCCTACAGTAAGCTCAGTAAGGCTTGTGTTGTAGGTACTAGACGACGATATAATATAATATATAGATACATATAAATACTTAAAATACATAGAAAACATCCATGACTCGGGAACTAATATCTGTGCTCATAGGCAGGCTCACTACCCACTAGCCCACACTGGTCGTCAAAGCACATGATACTAAAAGAATAAAGTAGTCCTCAGATCGGGCGCGCTCCCTGATACTGCTCCGGTGTACAGTCAGCAGCAAAAGTGACTGAGCGGGTGAAGTGTTCAAAATAACTTACACGCGCTCTTATTCTCTTGCCAGTAGAGTGTTGAGCGAGTGTGTTAACCTCATTTTAAACACCTCAATGGCATACTCACTTCTGCTGCTGACTGTACTAATAGGGCTTTGTAAATTTTAAGCGTTTGGTTTTCTGACATCAAATAAAGTGATCTCTCTGTTGTGTCTGCTTGGCGTTTTCGGCCAACAGGGCTTTTAATGTATAACGGAAATCAGACAGTGTATCTGCAGAATGACTTCCGGTATACAGATTTGACGGATATATTTGTACTTGTATAATTGTACTCCTATTTAGCTAATAAGACTTATGGAACTAAAACAAATCAGGTTCAAATAGGTCATTGTTACTAAAAGGTACAGGATACAGGTACACTTAAATAGGGTTCCGTAATTAACATAAGTTAACCACTCCAAAAAAAGTGGTGAACCTTGAAAAAAAGATCCTCCTCCTCTAGGTTCCTCTAATGTGTTGTCACGAGTTTAACTAGATTGAAAATAGATGACATATACTTAAGGAAAAGCAACAATGACTTCCGTCAGCGGTATCCGTCATCTATCTTCAATTTATATACTTAAAATCAAAACGAATAAAATGTTTCATAAAAAGTAATTTGATTTGTTCTAATTTGAGTATAACTATACTTTAATTCAAGTTGATACTGGATTAATAAGTCGTGCTTTTAAAATAGAACTTCTATTATTGCATATAATTTCCAGAGCTCCTCCCCGAAGTAGTTGCAACTGCCTGTGAAAAATGCTCGGACATACAGAAGGCCAATATGAGGAAATCGGTGAAAGCTCTGCAAGAGAGGAAGCCGGCAGAGTTCGCGGAATTCAGGACCAAATACGATCCTAAGGGAGAATATGAACAGAAATTCGCTGCCTTTCTCCTGGAGGGCCAGTAGACCCAAATCGCTTTTTGTCATCTTCCTTAAATATCCAAAGACTATGCTCTTGTAACCTTTTGTTGAGTCTAACTAATATGGAAACCATGATGACATACACGACGAGGGATAAATAGAAAAAATTGACAAGTCTAAGCGGTACTCGTATAGCACAATTGGTAGTGCACTGGGCTAGTGATCTAGTGGTTGTGGGTTCGAGTCCCGCTGCCAGTCTATTTTTTTATATTTTTCTTACGATTTAAATATAAATGATATTCGCTAGCGGACGTTTCTGTAAAATAAGAAATAATTTAATATGGAAACACCTTATAAGGGTCAACACTGCACAATGAGATACATTTCCAAGTGTAGTTACACTCTTCAAGTTAAAAGCAAGCAGTCATTGGCTACATAACGCGCGTTTGTTTGATAGTTCACAATTTTGTAATATTGTAAACAAAAATCTCCCTTAATATTGAAAGGGTTAGGATATTCTGAACAGTAGTACAATTATTGTAGTCAGTAACAACAGATCCTCATGGTGTTAAAGGAGCATAGGTAAAAAGGAAGATGGCCTAAAAGCGTCTTATAACGCCAAAGAATAATTGTTACGACGATGCGCTTAAAAAAGATTCGATTTGGCAAGTGTAAAAGACTCTGAACAGAGTCTTTTACAAACGCATTGTTGTTAATCTTACAATATCTTTGGCAAAGTGATCACTGATCATCATTCGACGACCTCGGCTGTTCCATCGGACCTGTTTTTTACTTTCGCGTGAACTATGTGGAGCTCAAGTGATACTTAATTATTAATGGCGATATAGTGTGATTGCAATAAATATTTTAATCGTGATGTTAACGTTTTATTGATATCAACTTTATTCTTTTTTTAACTTAGAATAAGTAAATGTACAAGAGCCTGAAAGTGTTCCCTTATTTATATGTTATCTTCAAACTTATGTCATTCGGAGTAGAGGAAATTTAATACCGGGGTGAGGGTGACATTTATTGGATCTTACAACGCGGTTATTCACTCTTCATGTCAACTACAATTATATTATTTTACCTATTAAAATAATGGATTGACAATGTCTGTACAAAATTGTCTTCCCTGATCCTAACAAACGCACTCAGCACCATCTAACTACAACGTTTAGCAACAGTAGGTCTCATTTCTACTGTGTATAAGTCTAATACGGGCGAAGAATTAAACCAGACAGGATTTGCCAGTACAATCATTAACCAAAAGGCTTTTCTTTAATTATACTTATCATACATATGTAATTATTTTTGGTAAAATTTCTGAGCAGTAACGTACTGCGAACGTTACGCGATATGAGCTTTAGAAACTAACTGTCTGAATTTTCTTATATGGATAAAAATTGAATTGTACTTGTAATCAAAAGTTATCTAAATATATTTCTTATGCCCTATTCTACCCTCCGTTAAGTGATTCGCCCGTATAAGATTTACACACTGTATACTAGTTCTTTGAAAAGATTAGATTGGTTTATTTTTTCCGATTTTAATCTAAGAGGCAACTAGTATAATCCTTTCCGTACACGGAACAATGGTGTTCCGGACATTTGGGAGCTGCATCGAGCCAACGCGCAGAGGCCCTTTCGACAATTTAATGAAATGTAAGTGGTACACTAAGCGGATATTACCCCTGTCCGTATCAGGGGACGCTCACAGAGACAGCACCCGCCATGGTGTAAGGACTATGGAGTTTAAATGAAATCTAAAATGTACAAGCCTATTGGCTGGAAAGGATGGACTGATGACGTGTGCCTAATAAAATGGTATACAAGTTTATTTCCGGCAGACGGTGACTCACCCTGTGCGAGATGGCCCACACAAAAAGTGACATAATTATATTATACAGTTTCATTATTAAACCTATAACCAACCATAAAGTAAATTTTAATTATTCTACGTCTATCCACACTACCAACTCCGGCGCAGTTATATAATAAACAGTTACGTGGCGACTTTGACCTTGATATATTATAATTCGGTTAAGTTGGAATATTTATTACGAGTTTGTAACCTAAGTGGATTACGACAGTTATTTGTTTAAGTTCGTTTGCATACTTCGAGTTAAACTGCGAATATTTGCTGGTGTACTGGAAAAACCCACACAAAGTTGTAAGTTTTTGCTAACTCTACCCACCGTCCTTTTTCTTGAGTGTTAAATAGAAAGAGATACAAGATGTTTACTTAAAATTGGCGTATTTTTATTTCAAGCCCGTTATTTGCTAACCTGTCCAACGTGTCGCATTTATAATCTTAACTAAGTAACTAGGTTACTTATGTATATTGGATATTGTGTACAGGGATTATAGGGTACGGCGAGTAGGCAGTCAATGTGATAAATGAGCGAGTGAGAGTCTTCGTTTTAGTATTGACAAAAATACTTTGGTATTCCGGTTCTTCCCTACGATCCTATAACGAATTTGGTATGTTTTTTTTTGTGTAACTGTAGTATTTTATTTGACTATCCAGTCTAGCACTTAGGTTTATTTTGATTTGATTACAAAAATATACCTAAAAGACGTTTTTTCTTTTCATTTTTTATATATAATATATATAAGCGGGTGGTACGAGGTCTACAACTCTCAGTTATATTAATATGTATGTGTTGTTAGTATTAATATGTATTTATTTACACAACTATTTGGTAATGTTTTTATCATCCGTACCATAGTTGACTTTAAAAAAAAAAAATCATTTCAACAATAAGACGTCCAAATATGACTTGTATCACCTTGGGTGGATTTGCCATAGTCGTCACGCTTGGTAGGCTAGTTGGCTACCGCAGTAGCTGTTGAATCGGTTTTGCTGCCTGTTTTTCTCTTTGTCGCCTCTTACGACAACCTCGGGAGGGATAAATTTATATTTTTTCCATACGGAAAAATGAATGAAAAAATATAAATATATGTCGAAAGTCGACGTAGTTCTAAAATACCTTCATACTGGCGTGAAGTGACACAGTATAGGGAACAGTAATGCTCTCATATGTCGAAGGCCAAGATCCCTTTTTTGTATGTCGGAGGGCCCTTTTTGGGACACAAGCCACTGAGCAATTAAGTATAAATATGTAGATGGTCGTCGGTCCGCCTTGTGGTCGGTCTCCACACGCTGCGCCTTCCCTATACCTACGTGGTTGCCACTCGAGAACCCTTACGCCCAAACAGCCATCGGTTCGCGTACAAAGTGCCCCGCCCTAGCCAATTAAGTCATGTCATAATTATTTATACATCAAATATTGTTGTCAAAATTACAGGTATCTTATGTACTTACTTTAGGTATCTTATGTATTAATTAAGTCCAACCAAATAAATTCCGATCGTTTGACGATCGGTTTGGCCTGCCTAAGAAGCCGATGGTCCTGGGTTCAAATCCCAGTCAGGGCATGTATTTGTGTGATGAACACAGACATTTGTTCCTGAGTCATGGGTATTTTCTATGTATTTAAGTATTATATGTATATATCTATTATATATTTATCGTCGTCACGTACCTACAACACAAGCCTTACTGAGCTTACCGTAGGACTAGGTCGATTTGTGTAAGAAAGGTCCCGAAATATTTATTTATTTATTATTTCTTTAAATTCCATTATTTAGAAAGATGCCACTTGTACACTTCATGGGTTTTTAACGCGTTAAACTGTTTCAAACAAAAGCGACGCAGCGATCCGTCGCAATAACGAACAGGGTTGCGGGCTTAAAGGATGTTGCTAATGTGTGGACAAACCGCAAACTTCTTACTTCGAGGTAAATAATTACATTGTCTGTTCCATCATGTGCAATAACTGCCTGTGTATTTATTTGTTTAACCATTTCGCCGCCACGTCAAAAAAATATGACAATCTGGTTTTTGCAAGCAAGCGAAAATACACCTTAGGTACCTCTCAGTACGTAGGTCCAAGGCCTCGACTTATTTTATTATTTATTATTAGTTTATTACACAAAGAGGTACAATTTAAGGATAACTTGAGTCCCACAAAACTGTTTGCAATTGATATCAGCCGTGGCGTGTGGGACACGAAATGTTCGGACTTCATATCAAGTTAAGGGCGGCGGAAGGGTTAAAGGTAATTCCACTAACAAAATTTTTTTTTGTTTGGTTCTTGGATCAAACAACTACTTACTAATATTACATAACGGGGTATTTAAGTGTATGTGTATTTTAGAAATACCCCGCTATAATATTCCTAGCTATGTATGTAGCTTAAAACTTATATAGTTTTTGCGGATGCGTTAATTCAAACATAAATTTTCATTTTTCATTTTGTGTATGTGTATATTTATCTCTCTCTCTCTATTTATGGTGTTCACTAGTAGTGTTTTTTTAAAAGTAGGTAACTAAATACCAACTGCGCGGGGTGGGGGAACCGCCCTATTTCAATATAAATAAATAAAAATAAATAAATAAATATTTCGGGACAATTTTACACAAATCGACCTAGTCCTACGGTAAACTCAGTAAGGCTTGTGTTGTAGGTACTAGACGACGATATATATAATAGATAGATACATATAAATACTTAAATACATAGAAAACACCCATGACTCAGGAACAAATATCTGTGCTCATCACACAAATAAATGCCCCGACTGGGAATCGAACCCAGGACCATCGGCTTCATAGGCAGGGTCACTACCCAACCCACTAGGCCAGACCGGTCGTCAAAATGACATATTATTGTAAGTACCTAATTATTATTATGACGTGAATTTTGACTTTTGACATATTGAGATTAAATTTAAACATAAAAGTTTTGTTTATTGTGTATTTTTAATTTCTTGAATAAAAATAAATTCTAGTAACAAAACAAAGGTATACTTCTCTTTCCCTCTGTCTATCTAGTCATATAATAAGATGAAACTGTTTAGCTATATCATACTCCCAAACTCACGCTTTAGTAGACCCATGGTGATCCATGATAGTCATGGTCCTAAATGTTGCCCAGTATTTAAATAAAAATACAAATAATTGGCCTGAAAACCTATTTAAAAGCTGTTCTTAATGTAAAAAATGATGGTGACATATGATGCAGAAAGATTGCGGTGTCAAAGATTATGCCTCGACATTATACAACCGGCCAATGAAACCGTTACGTCACCAGCGCCTGCGCAACGCTTGACACACAAATCGACACGCAATCGCACCAATTACAATTACTGCGTACAGTCAGCTCATATATAGACTACTGTACAGTCAGTTGTAATAGTCACTTGCGAATATCTGACCCTGTTTACGCATTTGGTTACAGTTCACAGCTGCGTTACTTTCTTCTCAAAGAAAGAGATGCAACCAAAAGAAACACGAATATAAATTTAAAAAAAAATACTACTAGCTCAATTTCTAGTCTCTATACAGAATTTACCTACTTTTTTAATTTTTGTTGCACTACAATTGGCTATACGGAATTATTCTAAGTTTACAAAATAACAACAGACACGCAAGAATAAATAGGGAATTTATCTAATCTAAACTTGAATATTTTCAGGGCTGAAATGTACTATTTATTGTAATAATTTGTAAAAAACTACACACATTTTATGATAACCTAATCACAGTTTTTATATTCCCTGACATCACCGGACCGAGCTGAGTCTTTTTACATAGCCGTAACGGCCGTTGCACGACCGGCCCGTGCCCGAGTCGAGTGGATCGGGCGGCTCGGTCAAGTGATTCGTTCCATTTAAAATCAGATCGGCTCGGACGCAGGCCGGTATAATGTGAGTCAACTTTAAGTCCCAATATTGTCTATTTGATGCTTAACGGTAACAGTTGGATTCCTAATTGATATTTATATTAAGGGAAGATTGCACTAAACTGGCTGAATTAATTGACATTAAACTGCAGAACCGTTGATTACTGTTAAATTTTCGTGCAAGGCAGGCTTAGTGGAACCTGCTTTGCTGGTTGTAGTGTTCAAACTTCAGCTTAAACCATCTTATTGTTTTTTGCAACCTGGGATTTTCTTAAACCTTTCACACTTCTGCTTAGCCTGAGGGTTCTAAAGCGGAAATCTAAGTTCGCAAATTTCGAACGATTGTTTCTGTTACTCTACTCGTAATTATCCCTTAATTGGAGTAATAGAGACCGATGCCCGAAATTTTTGAACTTCGAAAATAAAAGGCAATATTGCCTTATAGCTTACTCGATCGCGCTACCATTGGGAGATTGACATTTTTAGTAAAATAATAACAAAATATATCGGATATCTTTTAATACAGTATCAGTCTATATTGTGAAAAATACAATAAATAATGCTTTCACACAGCTAACCAAGCAAAAATTTGTAAAATGTAGAAAAACGTTTAGCTTTAAAGTTATACCTAGCGACAACAGAAGTTTTGGTTTACAATATTCTCATGCGATTGAATTGAGGTAAAATTGCTACCCGGATTCAATCGATGTAGATTGCTGTAACCATCTTAATCTAAGTTAACCTAAGTTTCTTAAATATATATTTAGCTATCAATGAACTTGTTGAAGTTGGCAATGTGTTTGCCAGTGGGGTCGTTTTTCTTGACCAGGTCATCCCACTGCCTGGGGTGTCGCGTCTGGATCGCTTTTATGACCTTCTTAATGTTGCCCTTCTGTTTCTCTGTGCACTTTGCACATTGGGTTTCTACGGCTTCAGGCAGCGTCTCTGTAAAAATAATATATAGCAAATTAATCTCTTAAAAATCTTAAGAAGATTAACTATGTTGAAATTACGTTATGACGATCATAAAAATAACGTAATATGGTCTCTTTAAAAAGTTGGATTGGGAAGAACGAGTTGGATTGGTCAACTGCAATGATTGCTTCTAAACGATTAGCAGCATAGAGATTTAGTCAAACATTACCTTATTAGTTTACATTTACATTGACTGCACGAAAAAAAAAGAAACAGATGACAAAGATTTCAACCACGTTAAATTCACTAAAGAACATCCAACACAACATCTTAACCAGAATAGGAGATGCTATTCAGCGGGTAGCCTTAAACTAGCGCCCTTCAAATTCTACTCGAAGTTCTACATTCTCATTTTATTTGTTATAGAAATTCAAAGGTGTTTTATCTTTAATAAATATCTAGGTTTTCTCTTTGTAATCGTTCATCATCAGAACCTTCGTTCAGCATTAGATCAATAATAGGATAACACGAAATATAAACTTGACACCCGCTATATTTACGTGGAATATTCTTCACGGTCAGTTAAATGCATATAAACAAAACTGGTCAATAAGGGCAAACTCCACTCCATGTTTTTAAACATATCTCGACATTTCCGCGGGGTGCCCTTGACCGCCTCTTGTTATTAAGTATACAAGAGGTTTTAACGCACCAAACAAGTTTTGTACTTGCAACAAAAATAGACTAGGACTTGACGTCAATCGTAGTCTCCAAATAAAACTATGTTGAGACCATCCCGTCACTATTGTAGGGTTCCGTTGTCGAAATGATAAGAACGAAACCCTTGTAGCTACGTCTTTTCAGTCTGTAAGTATGCCACTAGCATGGCATGTAAGTATTTTGAGTGCCGCTATTTATTTAGGTTCGAAGTAAAATTGCTGTACGTTAAACATTAAGTTCATTTCATTCATATTATGTTTATCAATTAATTTTTAGGGTAGTTGGGGCAGGGGGCTCCATAAATAAAATATCCACTAAAACACAGCATGTTTCGCACCAATCGATAAATACTTAAAATAATAAAAGAACCTCTATTTATTCTTTTCATGTTTTTTGATAAAGTGTATGTTTTCAGAAATAATCGCTCTGATAGGTCAAATAATTGTGTCCTGTCTAATTTTTAAATCGCCTATCCAAAGTTTAAGAAAAAAATTTGCAATACCTTACGGCTACGGAACCCTTCAGTAGTTGAATTTGCATTTGGATTTAAATGCCAGCAATAATTAAAATTAAATTTTTAATTATTGCTGTAATTGCTTTAATAATTTGCAAGCTATTTCCTTGTCCTTTTAATTATACCAATTTATGAGAACAGGAGAAAAACAAAAAGTATTAAGTTTACTGAAAACTTATTAAATACCGAATTTGAACACAAACCTACATAAATTCGGAATATATATTAACATGCAAAAACATAACTAGATTCTTAAAAAGTCCATATTTTTATACAAAACTACCTAATATTATTATTATTTTTGCTGCAGATGGTGGAGGCATTAATGTATGTAAAAATACGCAAGTTACTTTAAGAGGTTGGGACTGATCCAGAATGTTATTACACATGATTTTGGTGTCAAGAAATATCAGGATACGGTTTTTCTAATCTTAGGCTGCATACAGACTTAATTCTGTCAAACTTTTCATCATTTAGTATGCATTGTCAAAATTTTGTCGTAGGACGATAATAAAATACGTATCCGGAGGCGATGCCAAACATCGGCAAAAATGTATTGCTCCAACAATAAAACTATGCGACCATATAAAATACCACTTACTTTTGAAATCCGTGCCTTCGGGTGTGCAGCGACCCTTGTCCAAGAAGCAGTTAATGTACGACTTCAGTAATCTATCGTTTGTAATCAGCGTCTCCACATCGAAATTGTCATATTTTGAGTTATATTTGTCAGCCGCAAACACCGCGACCAGCAGACAAGTAAACACAATACAGCTCTTCATTTCGATTCTGCAATTTAAATCGATTCTATTAATCAACAGTACAATTATAATTTTAAAGGGCGTGCGAGACGATTCAACTACCGAATGACAATGATATCTGCTCGAATAGAACTCATGGACATATACCAGCTCCATGTGTCTTGAATTTTGATTAGTTTGTGATACAAGTTTGATATCAAAGGCGAATGAAGGGAATCGAAGCCGGAAAATAAATACAAAAACTACAGCCGCGCCTGTGGCAAGGCATTTCCTTCACCAAATAGGCAAGTTGTAGGTTGTGTCGATTGCGCTATGTTCCACTCTAGTTCACAAGGATCACTATATTTCTTAGTGAGATAACATAACTGGCAGTTTGTAAACTGTCCACCCACCTTTTACTCTCAATAGCGAACCCAAAGACTAGCCCAGCAGAAAGCGACAGTGCTTTTATATTGACGACGATAAACCCACTACCTTCACCGGCTTACGGCCGGGTTGAACTAGTAAAAGGTTATGCGATTTTGAACTCTAACTTTATGTAATTTGGGTGTGAATCGAGCAGCCCAGTCATGCAATGGGACCTTTGCAACGAGCATGTTTGCCTCCGTCTCTTACAGCCTATAATCCAAACATACGTGGATTACTGCACCTTACCAGGAAACTTGAGTAACTCTTGGTTTTGGTTCTTGCGTCGAAAGGAAAACGCAGTTTAAAGGTGTCGATGATACTTTACGATCTATTGTGTCTATGAGCATGTAGTATTTATAGATACCGTTTACATGGAAATAGTTTTAGTTCAATGTAGGGTGTTCCTAATTGTCAAACAATCGATTGTTTACTTACATGGTTATACGTACATAAACCTTACTGTATTTATGATTATTAATTAATAAATAATAAAGAATATAGTGACGAACATACTCGTATATTAATATAATATAAAATTAAAAAACCGGTCTTCTATGGTGATCCTTTTTTGGAATTGATAAATTAACTTAGAATATTAGTTTGACGTATATTAATATAAATAAATTCCTTTTGCAAGAAATTCTTATATTATTTTTTAAGAGAATAACTAAACAAATTACATTGTATTAAATTATAATTTTATATAAAAATTATACTTTTTTATGATTTTCATGGGAACCAATTTGCCAAAAGCTTACAATTAGACATAACTTATACTTGTTGTTAAGTTAAATTATTGTTTACACAAGCGTAAAAGGAGGTAAAATACGAATATAACATTATATTATGATTATGACTAATGGCATTGCTAAATCAAGCGTCCACTCGGTAACTATGCTAATATATTGCAATGCACCTATTACGAAACTTAATAGTTTATCAAGGAAATAACAATTTAATATTTAAAGTTTAAATTATTCCGTCCAAAAACATGCAGCCAGTTTTAGTCTCAATGACGATATGTGTATAATTGTATAGTACTAAAAATTCCGGTTAGGAATAAAAATAAAATAATGTCACGTCGGGCCATGGGCCGTTACCCAGCAAAATAATATTTTAAGTTTAAAAATAAATTCGCAGGTAATTTAAAGATTCAGTTTAATAATAAGCAAGTCCCCCGGTTTCTCTCAGAAGTCCTGACCACCGGCATTCTGAGCATTGCGCTGTCGCTATTTTCATATGTTTTTGATGTATATTTATTTACTTTTTTTTTTTACTTACGTATACAAGCATCATTAATAATCAAATATATCAAATAACATTTTGATTACATCCTTATCTATTAGTTAGTGTTAAACATACATAATAAAATTAAATGTAAAAAACCTCGCCAAATCCCCCTGCCTCCGGTATGCAATTATTTACTTAAAAATATATCTCACTAAATGTTTAAATGGAAATCCTCGTTCAGTATTACAAGAGTAAAGTTGAAAAGTTGTTTTTATTCAGTATTTCTACCTACATTGCGGCCCCAAATCGCAAGTTGCGAGCTGTTGCGAGGATTCAAGGTTGCGAATATGCACTTTTATGTTAGTCGACATTAGCTGCTGATTGCAAATATGATGATCGCTATAGTATATCGCAGAGAATATGTTGAAGTGTTCGCCGAAACCGAATCAACAGCTACTGCGATCGAAACCCGCGTGCCAAGCGTGGAGAGTATGGCCCCCATATGATACCAGTCATATTTGGCTGAAATGTTGATGATGATGATGATATACGAAGGGCCCGTTCTAATCTTTAAATCTGCACCTGTGTTAGAGCAGGATTGTGGCACTTTCCACAACTAACCTCATATAATATTGAGGCACATTTCACAACTAGCCTTATATATATTGTGGCACTTTCCACAACTAACCTCATATATATTGTGGCACTTTCCACAACTAACCTCATATATATTGTGGCACTTTCCACAACTAACCTCATATATAAACTCCTGGACATACACCTTAAGCATCAGCGATCTTCCTCTCAAAGTTGTCGTAGTTCTTGTTGGTTGGATCGATCTTCTTCTTCAGCTCGGCGTGGCTCTCGGGGAGGTCTCGTTTGAAGGCTTCGAAGGTGCGCTTGGCGAAGCGACGTTGTGATGGAGAGCACTTGGCGCAGCCTGTGGCTACCAGTTCTGGTAGCACTCCTGGGAATAAAAATCCCAAATTCTAGACGTTCGCAAGTAATCAAAACATCTTATTAAACACACGGCTTCCATCAAGTTTTACATCGGCCACTCGCGACCTGTTTTGGAGTATTTTAACACTGAACAGTGCTGATCCGTTATACTTGAGTGAAGCCGTGTGTTTAATATTTAAACAATGTTTATTCTTTCCTTAGTATTCACCAACGACTAATCAGTCTTTTTAGTGTTCTGATTGCAACATGTTTTTTCTAAAGTTACTATTTTTTGCCATAACGGATATACAGTATTATGTGCTAACGTCAGTCTCCTTCTACCTAATTATGATAGAGTCCTATGAAAGGCATTCAGACAGCGGAGCGACACGGGTCTATTCTGACCTAGGGTACCTAAAAGTTGTAAAACAGAAGCATATGAAGATAAAATCTGAATTGATTACATGGCCACTTTGGTAATAAAGATTCATACCAACCTTCACCGCGATGAAGTAATAAAAAAACCCTTTTTTTAAGGCGCTGGAGGTGTGTACATCTCACACTATGCCTATTATATTATTCGATGTATTCAGTTTATATATCGATATTAGATACCTATTAAAAAAATGTTTTAACAAAAATTAAACCTATTAACTGGAAAAATATAATAAAAACTACTTAAAAAGTCATTTAAAGGGATATGTTTGTCGTACCTTTTTCTTTTTATCGTTTCTGAACCTTTATCATTTTGTGCAATAAAGAGTAATGGGCTCATTCAAGAATCATGTGATCGTTTTTGGGCTAATTTGGATCCCCCCCGTCCCCTTGGTGATATTTGGTGACCTTAACTCTACAAAAAAAATTGCATAAAAGCGAATTGTATAACGTTCTTATACCTATTACATAACACTTTAGTGATGATAGGTACCACTTAGTATGTCTTGGTTAATTATGCTTACGGGTAAATGAACCAAACACGAGCTTCTTAGCTATATTTATCTAGTTGATGATTGATATTTTATGCGTCATTTTTATTATAGATTAATAATTGTCTTATAAACAAGTTTAAAAAATGTACCTTTAGGTAAGAAATTTCTGGGTTTTTTCCTATAGTTTGGGGGTTGATTGATTGATGTAAAATAAAGTTGATATTTTGAAAATCTGAATGCCCGTCCCATTACACTTACCCTAATGACATGCTCAGGGAAGATATCATAACATAATAAAAAACAGTCCTAAATATCTACAGCATGTATCTATACGAGAGGCAACGCATTTAATCTGTTAATTGCCGTTAATTTAATACTTTTCCGCACTTTATGTTATTGTTTACCGATTATCCTATGATTCATCATTTTATTTATAATTGACAAGTTGTACCGTTTCTAAGTCAGTTAACTCTTCCCCTATCATCCTGTGAAATGTTATGTTATTGTCATAACATAAAACCACAACTCAATACTGTACATACATAACTATTTAGCATTTCATTAAGTGTCAACTTATCAATTTTATAAATAGATAATTTAGCAGAAGTATCAGTCGAATTATGTTGAAATTATCGTGAAAACAGAGCCAATTATTACGTTATCAATATCTTAGATGTCACGTCAATGTCAATTTGTTTTTTTTTTGTTAACGTTAACAAACAAGGTAGGCTCACCATTTTCACTGACAAACTTTCTTGAACTGACGTTTCGTTCGATCTTGACCTTGACTTGTCAGACCTTAAGATTGTAAATAATGAATACAGGATGCTTCACAATTATAATATATTTATCATTAACTGAAGGAGAAATTTAATAAGAGCTTGTATTTCAATAATATGTCTACCAAAATCTTATCCCTTACTTACACTTTTACGGGTTCAAAGCTTTGCCTCTCGTAAAGATACATAATGTATATTCCTATTTATAAAAAACGATATCTATAATTTCTTTTTGGAATAATTTGTCATTAAGATATAAATTGAATAACGAAAATAATGCAAGTAGTAATAAGAACTTTTGACATCAAAACATGTATGTTCATTGTACGTTTAATGACTGGTTTGTCCTATTATATTTAACCTCGTAAAGCCAAAGCGTGCTGTTGAAATTACAATGTTGATTTTAGTAGTTATGATATGATTATATCATAACTATAGTACATCGTAACAAACAAATCTATTATAATATACTTCAGGGCGTTCAAATCCTTAGTATTTGACGCAAAATGCTTCAATTTGTGACTTATTATAGGTACATTATTTGCTCCATATGAATCAGGAATGTGGAACACACTCTATAACACATAACAGCAATCTTTTTTTTTATTAATTTTCGAGTTGTTTTTGGGTACTTACGAATTATTAGCAAGACTCTTACTCGTATTATGCCCGCTGCATTTGGTTACATTTGAAATATAAATATGTGGACAGATTGGTTGTCAATGTTGTCTACTTAAATTACGCGAAATCTACTTAAAAAGGCTGCATAAGACTTATAAAAGTATATTGAAATTGCTATTTTATACGGGTTTTTTCTATACGTTTTTGTTTGAATAAAAACAAAAGGTCATCAAACTTTTACTTCCAAAAACCGTTTATACGCTATGTTATTACAAATTTCTATTTGATTACCTAGATACTCACGTTTAAAAACTCTTCCCACAGGAGTACAAGGTCCTCTATCCAGGAAACATTCCATATATTTCTGCAAAAGCCTGGGATTTTCAACCAAAGTTTCGACGTCGAAATAATCGTATCTTCTATTGTAATACTCTTGAGATACGACCGAATACACAAGGAAGAAAAGCAAAAACACTCTCATTGTCTCAATCCATTTAAAATTCAGCACTTTTGAAATATACTTAAATTTTTGATACCGTTGCGGATGCAAAATAGATTTCGCAATGATCGGTCTGATCCTAATGACGTAATGTTTGGAATTACTCCTATATATAACCGTCTCATCTCATATTTAATGCATGATTAAATAGTGACGCTCCACGTACGTTACAGCCTTCAATCTTAAGATAAGGAAGCTGATATGTAAATATATAATAGGACTTTATGTGCTCTTTGTTGATGTCAACACAAAGACTGAAATTAAAACTTCCTTACCTATACAGCTACCGGCTCACTTTTAGCGTGGCCTTATTGGTCCACTATAAAAGCTCCAGCCAATGGGAAAACGGAACACACGCGTCCTTGAAACGTGAATCCAATACAGAAAAACCCGGCAACAACTAGGGCCATGCTCAATGTAGGGTTCCGTAGTATTCGATCCGTTACTCAAAAATGGTTCAACCGCTCAAGTTCAAAATTGTTTTCCTTGAAAGCCTTTATTAAGCTGTACCTACTGTCATGATTTATTTAATATTTTTTGGAGTTAGAGGAGGGAGCACATTTTTTTTAATTTCTACAGCAATCAATTCCGAAATATTTAATTTGTAAAAAAAAATTGAGGGAAACCCCAATTCTATGTGTACAAACCTTTCTAACCATATGTTTTAAAAAAATGACCTCCCACTTCACTTGTAGGGGATTCTGCATATGGTAACAATCACTGAGCATTCCCGGTACAGACAGACTGACAGACATGGCGAAACTATAAAGGTTCCTAATTGACTACGGATTCCTAAAATGTTGGGTCTAAAAAAAGACACAACTACTGACGTCATTAATGATCCGGTACGAGTTATCAACCACATTCATATCGATTGAATTTCAACCTAAGCATTTCACTTTGAAGTTTATATTCGGTTGTATCCAACCGATAATAAGTGTATTGATTTAAAATTAAAATTAAATCATTTTCAAAGCGACAAGGCGAAAGGCTACTAATAAAGTTTGTGTTAGGTATAGGTAACATAGGTTATTATCTACAGACAATGAGCGTGCCAGACATATCCCGGGAAAGACACTGTAGACGACACCGCTTATATCTGAGCGAGACACGTGCCGGGGCAAACACTGGCAGACATCATTTATTCATAACTTAACGTGCCATGTCTAACATCAACAAACACTGTCGTTGGCTTCGGAAACCGCTCTCACAAGTACCCTTTTCCATAAGTTGTGACATTGAGGTTTTCGATAACGAGTAACGAATTTATAATGAGATGCACAGTTAGTAAACTCGGTACTCAAACTCATTATCGAAAACCTCAGTCACAACTCATGGTAAGAGTACAGTTAATGAATAGCTTTACGCGCGTCCTGCAGCAAATGCACGCTTCATAGTTGTGTGAAGTATTTAAATGTTCAGACACTTCTCTCTCTGAAACTTTTATGCACAAATAGATGTTTACTAAATTAAGTTATTAAGCAGAAACGTTTGCTAATAAAACCATAATGTTTAGATCTAATAATGTTAAGGACAAATAGAAAAAAAAATACTGCTTCGGGCGCGCATAGAATTCACGCCTCCGGGATACACGCTCGTCGCTCTGCCATCAAGAACGTGCTTACTACTTACTAGAAGCGGGGTAAAAAGAACGAATTACGTCTTCACGATGCCAATATGTACCTACTCTATTCACATTATCCGATAAATACATGCCAGGGGAGGAACATGAATTGAATCGCAAAACTTGTTTTTATGCGACAGGTCTCTCGTGTCTGTCGGGGTCTTCGATGACGTGTATATACATTAGGCAATAGACATAATAGACGAATATTATATTGTCTGCCATGGCACGTGTCTGGCACGTATAATGTCTGTAAATATACATGGGCCTTGGAAGCTATATCTGATGACGACACCAATGAAGAAAAAACAAAATCAAAAAGCACAAAGGTTTATTTAACAAGTTGTTTCAATAAAAAATACATGTTTATTACGCTTATAACGTTGATATTATGAAATGTGTACAAGCTTTTATGCAAGAGCCTTTTCCAACGGTCCAAAATACTTGTTTTCTGGGTCGTACTTCTGTCGGAGCACCTCGTAGTCGGCAGGGGCCTTCTCCTTCAAACCCGCAAGGTATTTCTTTAGTATCACCTTCTGAGCCGCTGTGCATTTAGCACATCCTTGTTGTATGGCTTCAGGCAAGTCATCTATAAACAATATTAACAACAGATTATATACCTAAGAGATAAAAAAATTGTGACATTTTAGTATTCATGAGTTTGACGTGCATACAGACTGACGTACATTCTAGATATAAAATGAAGTCCGAAATACCACAGCCGGCCATAGGTAGGTACTTCGACTTAAAATACTTTTTACAATATGCAGACTTATCTGCTTATAACTATTCTGAATGCAAAGAAAATAATATAATTGTATGCGAAATAACTATACAAAGATCTGTCGGCGTTCCTGATACCTATGAGGCGCCGGGTGACCAGAAGGCTTGTTTCTATTTTGCACAGCGGCGCTACCGCGAACATCGATATTCGTAAATTTCGGACGATTGTCTCTGTCACTCTTATGACATCTTGATTGGAGTAAAAGAGAAAGATGCCCGAACTATACGAACTTCGATGTTTGCGGTGCCGCTCCAGAGGTCCAGCCCTCGCTATCCTGCGTGGGAATACGGCCAGCCGTCTGGGTATCTTGCCCGTTTACATCGATTAGGGCCAAATTTTCTTAATAGCTCTAGTTTTAAGTAGGGTGAGTTGTTAGGGTATTTATTGTGTTGATTATGTTTTTCTTGTATTTGTATTATAAAGAAATCGAACACTATTCAAATGTTTTATGAACGTAAGGTACGTGTGGTTGCCCGACAGCGTCCCAATGGATACCACATTCAATTTTGAGCATTGTCAATAGAGGTGGCTGAAGCGAAGGCGTCAGAGGATTCGTGTGTCGAACAGTGACCAGTGTACAGTCAACCAATTTGATTTATAGCCCACTTGTTTTTTTTTTTATGTCATGGCGGCAAACGAGCAGACGGTTTGCCTGGTGGTAAGCAATTACCGCCGCCCACGGGCACCCGCAATACCGGGGAATCACAAGCGCGTTGCCGGCCTTTAAGGGGGGTTGGAGCTCTGGGAACCTTACTCACCATCAGTAACACAACACTACATACCTGAAAGGTAGCAGTGCTATTATGGCTTTGGTCTTCTGTAAGGAGGAGGTACATCCCCAGTTGGGCTGCCCCAGATCCAAGCGTGATGGTCATCGCTGTGCCCTACCTCTCATTGTTGGACGTAGTTTAAGGACATACCCGGGTCCGGTGCCTTGTCACAGTGAAAATCTATAAGAAAGACGCAAAATATTTCATATTAACGTCACTGTGACAAGGTTCGAAGTGGCCTAGAAATCAAATTGGTTGACTATACATTTAACTTATGATTGTAGGCTTTTGGTTAGAAACCACGCAAAAAAGTAGATGCATTAAGTTAACTTGATGATTGTGACTTGTGACTCATCTTACAAAACGATTCATCATTAAGTTGCATTGAGTTGCCTTGAATCGTATCCACCGTGTACTCGAACATTGTGTACTCTGCACACGGAAGCGACAAGTATGTTTAGCTTAATGAGGCTAACAATCCTAACGACGTAAAAAGTTGTAACTGCTTAAAACCTACAGTTACACTCTAGTGGGTAATCAAGAAACGTACCTATTCCTAAATACTAATATAGAACCATCTATTATAGGACTCGTTTAGTAAGCTGAATAAAAATGCCAAGTCCAAAGGGATTCCAGACCTAATTTTCTAACTATAATACTCTTATTCGCATAGACACCATTTCCTGGCTGACAAAAACATAACGAATATAATATGCACACAAGCTGTTAATTACCACTATTGACAACAAAAGACAAAAACAATACTATATTTTTGATCCACCATAAAAACACTATCATTTAACGAGGACGTGGTACCCTAACTATTTTCCATGCGCTAATAATACTAATCTAGTTAATATAAAAAAATGTAGTACCTAAAATGTATTATACAGCTTTATTGTTTATATTTTAGATTGTTTACCCTCCTTTAATATAAATTGATATATTTTTTTTTTTTTATGATATAGGAGGCAAACGAGCAGACGGATTGTCTGATGGTAAGCAACTACCGCCGCCCATGGACACTCGCAACACCAGAGGAGTCACAAGTACGTTGCCGGCCTTTAAGATCCCTATACGCTCTTTTCTTGAAGGTTTGGATGTCATATCGGTCCGGAAATACTGCACACGACAATTTATTCGAGAGTTTTGCTGTGCGAGGCAGGAAGTTTCTAGAAAAACGCACAGTTGAGGACTGCCAACCATCTATGTGGTGAAGATGGAAATGTTGTCGTGTAGAGCGCTGGCGGAAGGAAGCAGCTGGGATTAACCCGAACAATTCCTCGGAGCACTCTCCGTAATAGATGATCTGTTAGAGCTACACACATTTAAGAAAACACTTGTGATGCGTTTAATTTTGACGTCTGAGAATCATTATTTTTATAATCATTACTGTTTCACTCACTGACTCGTTATAATATACGTATATCCAGTGCGATATAGTTTCAGCTTATATTGAGTAAAATTATACGGAAAGATTTCTTGATTAAATGGAAATTTTTAATCTTTAGTAAACATATTTTTGGAATTCGAAATAAGAAACTAGAAAAGGCTCCGTTTAAGATGTGTTAAGTATTGATAGGTTTTAGGCTACTTTTTTATATCAATTAACAATTCAGAAAGAGAAACAGATCAATTTGATTTAAGAAGATTCGTTATTCTTCTATATTCGTTCTTCTTTCAAACGTAGGTAGTAATAAAATTACTTGTATAAAACATTAATCTTGAATTCACGGAATTAAATATTTTTCATGAATCATGGTCATCATAGTCCAGTCAAGTGTAAAAATTCGTTCACTGCCAAAGTTTCAAAAATATTATGTACCGAGCAACTCTATTGTACAGTAAATAAGGTTGTAGGACGTATTTATGAAAATATTCTTTCGGTCCGTATTTTTGCACTAGACTGTCCCAGGTCTCAGTTGAAACATAAAAACAATATCTTTGTTTTCTGTGCCAGTATGATAATTTATATCTTTAAGTTTGAGATAGAAAAGTTTTATTTAGAGTTACTACATTCCCTTACCCTTAAAGCTGGTCTGGACCTTGTCACACTGGCCCTTGTCCACGAAGCAATTGAACCAGGCCTTCAGCGCCTCCGGGTTGCTGACCAGGGCGTCGATATCCAGGTCATCATTCTCCGGGGTGTAGGTGTCCTGCCCAGCAGCCAGGAGCACCAGGGAAGCAAGGACGATCAGGAATTTCATTCTGTATATCTATGGGATAAAATAATGAGGATAATTTAAAATTTCACAAAAAATAAAAGTTGAGATAAATAATCATAATGCAGAAATCATAAAGATAAAAAGTCATTAACTATACAGGTATCAATTGCCTTTTTAGAAACTAAAAATATGGGACCGTAGACAAAACGGAAACGGACACAAAACTTTTGTGACCTTTCTTAGATTTGTCTTTCTGCTATAATTTCGTTCTTATTACTTTTTCTTACAAATAATAGTTATCTAAGCTACTACGGCCCCTGCAGTCAATACAGTACTACAGTATACCTTCTGCCTCCCTTAGTTGCTTTTCACTTCCTACGCCATAAAATGCGTGTATGCCTTTTTTTAGAGCTACGTACATTTAATAAAAAAAATTGAGATGCATTTCAATTTTACTTCCGAGTATCACTATTTTTATAATCACTATTGTTTCACTGTTTCACTCACTGACTCGTCATTTATAAAGATGACAGTTACACATAAGTTTAAGCAATTAGCGTTAAGTCATGTATATCTATAGTTTATACTTTTAGGTAGTCAAAAAGTAAACAATCTTGACATGTATTTTTATTGAAAATCAGTTTTGAAAAATAAATCATGTCAAGTATGTGACAATTATGTATCACATATGATTACTTACATTATTTTGCTTTCGGAAGTAATAGTCACTGATTTTTTAAAAGTATTTTCAATAAAAAGACACGTCAAAATTGTTTACCTTTTGTTAAATACCTAAAAGTATAGACTATATTGCGATCCTTCGAAAGAAAGCAGTTCAAGAACCGCATTCTTTCACATTCTCAGACAAATTCAAAACAAAATTCAAGACAAAGTATTAATATTAATATTGCAAATTATAAAGTTCTAAAGTACAGTAGCCATCAAAAATATCGAATTTGTGGCGGTGGTCATAAATACCTGACCAACACCTCTATTGTCATGGCGATAAAGTGGATGGTCCGATATTTGTGACCAACGCGTACGTAAATCAAAATACTAACTAAAAATACAATCTTAATGATAGAAATGTTAACGTCGGGCAGTGTTGTACAGCAGCGATCGTCTCACAAAAATGATCTCGCCGGAAGATCAGCGCTGACTCTCCGGTCAGCATATATGCAGAGGCGGGTCCACTTTGTGTTAAACTTTTTAATTTTTATTTTTTTATGTCCCAATTGTTTTATATGTTACATGTTTGTAGTTTTAATGTAGTTTATCACTAATAAATATTTTGAATTTGAAAACTAATATTTAACCATTTTTGAAGATAGTATGATACACACCAATACTACTAAACAGTTTAAAATACTAACCTTCAAAGTAAATGAGTTAGATTGAGGAAGGTTCGGTAAGTTTCTCGTCCAATACTACAAGTCGACTGAATAACAATAACGCAGCAGCAACAAGATAGTCCAGGCGAAAGTTATGAACTTTGACTTGGTTATCTTCCTCGTTACTAATGAGTGCTGAGACATACTGTCACTGAGCGGTTATGTAAATAAGTCACTTAGTTGCTATCGAGAGATTGCAGTAGCAGAAATGTAAATATCTTCAATAAAGAATCATCGTAAAATTGGTACAAATAAGCCTGCAAAGTATATGTACTGCACCATGGACTGAATGATTGCATCTGGCGATCAAAATTAGCCTGATCCTGGCCAGGCGTCCTACACTACATCTACATCAATTGTTGCCAAAAGACGTACACAAAAAAATAATGTTTGGACTAGAAGTTAAATCAGTTAAATCGGGGTCTAAGAGGAGCACGACAGGCGACGTTTAATGCTATTATCACCACGCTTGGCAGGTGGGTTGTCGATCGCTATGTGTTCCACCGATCTAATAAGAGACGATGCTGTCAGTCCTCGGGTAGTTTCGGGTCGCAGTTTAGAGGGGTAATACCCGATATAATACAGGAAACTCTATAATTTAAATAATTAATGTTTCTTTTTTTGTTTATAACTATATATTTGTCACCTTTTATTTATTTGCAATATATTTCCCAAAAAATATACTGATTATTACGGATGTCAACTTTATAACCTTATTTTTGCTTTGAACAACGAGTTGGTCATATATATGTATAAATTTTAACTGCTATAAGTAATTAATCCAATAAATAGTTTCAAGTTTAATACAATAAGCCTAAAACGGTTTTATTTTTTTATGAATAATGTATCCTTATTAAATTCAAGATTAGCTTTATATAAAGTACAAAGTTCGGTCTAGAAAAATAACTAAATAATAAAAATATGTAACTTAGAAGGAACTCTCACCTGCAATGTTATACGAAGAGTGAAGAGCTTATTACCTCCAGTCTTTTTATATGTGCCTTTATTCTCACAAATGACTCCGTTCAAGGACATCAATTTTTTTATCAAGTAAATATATTTTTTCTTACAATGTGCATTTGAAAGATAAGAATATAAATTTAAGCATTCATTCGTGACCAGCATAAGGTAAGTCATTTTTCTTATAAAAAACGACACACAAGTTTTACCTGCGAACGGTTTAATTCAGAAGTCATAATGAATAGCGTAAAGGTGACCTACTCCGACTTTGTATTAGGGCTACGGAAAAATACAAAATCCAAAAAAAAAAAACAAATATAAAAAAAGGTTTTTGCTTAGCGTATTATCGAATAGTTGAGACAGTATTGAACTACCTAGCCCATGAAAATCATTCATACATAAATTAGAAACTTAAAAAAGTATTTTCACAAATACGTATTAAGTATACATACAGGGTGATTTCTGGGTCGTGACTCGGAATCTATTATTTGATGAAACCAACGTTAACACAATTACTTTCATATAGGTAGTTTATTACAAAACCTTACACATTACCCATAAATTATTTTTAATTTTCTGTAGGTGAGTGTCAATACGCTGACGATAGATGTGACTACACTAAAATTAGGTGAGTGTCGACTAAGAAAAAGATTAAGAAAAGGTTACGGCACTGCTTTTGCTTACCCTTTTCTTATTTTTTTCAATTACAATAATCTTAACTAACCAAATCATGGTCTGCCTATGCCTTTTGAAATATGCAGTATAGGGGGCAACAAGCAAGACGTTACATTGAGTAGGGTGACCAAATTGTAACCAAATATTTACTTCCCATCTGGAAAGTAAATTTTTTGGTCCTTTTTAATTGCATTGTAATGTACCTAAATTATAAAATAAAGATATTTCATATAAATTATCTGATTCGTCTCTAATAGTTGCTTAATTAAAATGCTCACTAAGGTAATGGCACCAATGTTGGACACTTTAAGCTGACAGGCACCAATGATGGACACTTAGTTCTTATTTCAAAAATCATAAAGTTATAAATTGAATATGTCCCAACAATTGCACAACACTTAACTCCTTTGACATAAGCACTAATGTTCATGATTGGTTCCTTGTCCATTACTGGTGCCGTCACCTTATATGATAAGTTTTAAGCACATTTAACACTAACAATATGCAATGAGTATAATAAATACATATTGTTTGTTAGTATGTCATGTAATTTAATACTATATTGTCGAATATGAAAGTTAGTTTTATGGTAATATATTCTTTGTATGAAGAAAATAGATTTTTCCCCTCACTAGCTAGTAAAGCGCTTGTTTATCCTTTAATACGAGAGGGTAAAAACGCATTTTATCCACTAGTGATTAAAGTAAGTTGACTTCTCATAGCTCTTATTGCTATGGTTTTAAAGTCTAAATTCGCGAAGTACAGCTACACAGCAACACTCGCTACGCTCAGGATTCTATTTTAAAACAACTCGCTTTGCTCGTGGTTAAACTATAGAATCCATTCGCTTGCTCGAGTTTCAATCCCACACTCGCAGTTAAAATACAGTTTTGCAGCCTTGTATAACAAATAACTATAAAATTCTTAAATAGTATTTCTTTTCACGAAATTGATACACTTTTTGAACATTAAAAAGCCAATATTCGACAAGACGGAGTTCGTTCATTTCTAAACTGTACGGAACCTCAATATATGCATTGTATTGTAGATCGGTCTTTGTTTAAATACTTAGTAGGTACTTTAGACAATTTTAATAAGCGTGATAACCATCCTGCACACGTTTGAGGAAAAAATACAATCTAAACTGTTCATCTCATATTAGCGTTTACCTTGAGGCTGGATGAATTGAGCTAATTTTTATATAAAACTAGCTAGTTTCGAAGTACTAGTACGAAGTTCGCCGGGTCGGCTGACCCGGCGAACTTCATACCGCCTAAAAAGCGACAAAAGTAGTGATAGCTTTAAAAAATCATGGGATTTTTGTGATTTTTTTGTACTTAATGTCTCAATCAGGGCTGTGACGATTCCAACCAATCCAAAATCATTTTAATCGGTTCAGCCGTTCTCGAGTTATAAGCGGTTGAATAAACCCCACTTTCTTTTATATAGATAGATATAGATCTTAACAGTAACTTCCTTTACACTGTATAATCCTGAACGATAGCATGCGTGCAATTTTATCGTCTGTTATCCGTCACTATCGCTCTCACATACATGTTGGAGCGTGATAGATATTGTGACAATTGATAAAAACCTGACCATATTATGCCAGCAGGACTAGAAAAGACAGTAATTGCTTATTTTTGTATGTTGTACTCGTATGTCTTAAATGATAATCGAAATCCCGTCTATATCATATATTCCGTAATAAATCGAATTTCAAATGGTTAAAAATTTTGATTTGAGTTTATTCTTAAGTAGTATACCAATTCTATTAGCTTCTATTGACTATAAGCATACCTGCTATTACTAATACTGATTTAAAACTCTAGTAATAGAAATTTGTGACGTATCGAGTTTATCGTCATTTTTTTTATTGATATCTAATAACTTGCCCCTAGGTGTCCCAGTCCTGAATAAGCGTAGCGTGATTGGATTATTTACTGTATAGACACTAGGACCGAATTAGATTCCTATATACTTATTATCAACTAGCTTTTCCTCGCGACTTCGTCGGGTAGTCGTGCTCGTCTTTAAAGTATCATTGCGGGATAAAAAATATCATACGTCCTTTCTCGTAGCTCAAACTCTCTCCATACCAAATTTCATCCAATTGCTTCAGCGATTTAAGCGTGAAGAGATAACAGACAGAGAGAGTTACATTCACATTTATAATATTAGTATGGATGTGACTTATATGACGGAGGGACACATTATACTAGCTTCTCCCATCGAAGTCTGCGATTCGAGTGGATTACCTTATTTGTTTTTATATTAAGCAGAAACGTCTGCTAGCATATTATCGATATTTAAATCAAAAGAAAAAAAAAAAAAAGAAAAGTCCCAGCGGTACTCGTATGGCACAATTGGTAGTGTACTGGGCTAGTGATCCAGTGGTTCGAGTCCCGCTGCGAGTCAAATTTTTCTATTTTTTCTTTCGATTTAAATATGGATTACCTTATTGTTAATGTGGCCAACTTTCATAACAATTTTCTAAATTATAGCCAATACATTTACTGGTGTATCAGGTATATTATTGTGAAGATCCATTAAATAAATAAATATTTCGGGACAATCTTACAAAAACCGACCTAGTCCTACGATAAGCTCAGTAAGGTTTGTGTTGTAGGCACTAGATGATAAAATATGTAATAGATATATACATATAAATACATAGAAAACACCCATGACTCAGGAACAAATATTTGTGCTCATCACACAAATAAATGCCCTGACTGGGATTTGACCCCAGGACCATCGGCTTCATACGCAGGGTCGCTACCCACTAGGCCAGATCGGTTGTCAAAATCTGTTCAGTAGTGTTCGGTTGAACGTGAAAGTTTGTATCCGTGGATGTGTATATTGTCGTAATGTACATACATTATTACATATCACCTATTTGAACCCCAATGAACCATATCTATAGGTAAGTTATGAGCTCAATTAAGTATCCAATGCATGCTTAATGCATCTTTTTTTATGAAGGCAGTAAGTACAATCACCGTAGAGCCAAACAAAAGACATGATAGATATGCAGTCGTTAAAGCTTTTTACTTTTAATATACGTCTTCTATTTAATGGTGCAGTGAAAGTAGATCACTTTGTCAACACCACTACGTTTTATAAAGAAAAATATATTTTTCACCTCACTCGCTCGGAAAACCTAAGTTTATAGCGAGGAATCTGCGTGGAAAAGCCTATTTTATCCGCTAGCGTGCAAAAGTAATTCGAACTTCGAAGTCGATGATTGTAATTCTCTGTAGTGCATGTAACTTTTTTTAAAGTATAAATCTCCTTCTACGCGTGACTGCCGCTAACGCAATTTTTTTAATTAGTTCCGATTTTTATGTTTTTTGACTTATAAAATAAATTTAATTGAGAAAACTATTCCTGAAACAAACAATGAATTCAATAGTGTAGTAGTAGTAGTCAATCGCCCTTAAGAAACCGAACGGTGCTGAGTTATACTATTTTTTTTAAATGAGTTGCAACTCTGAAACGAGGTGAATTTCTAAAAGGTTTATTGGATATTTTAGTCTCTAAATATGGTCAGGATAACTCTGGCAAAATTATTCGGTTTCCTCATGTTACGCGCTATATAAAGCAAACAATTTTACAACAGCTACTTAACTAGTAGATTAAATCAAAAAAAGGGCCCAAGAGGCATTGTTATTGTATCGCAATTCTGATACATTATGCCAGGAAGTCACCAGCTATTTGGTCAACCAGACGCTTCACGATTTCTGCAAAAAGTTTGTGAGCGCTGGGACTCCATGGACCTAGCCTTTCTATGCCAAATGGTACTCTCTGGCCAGACTCTTACATTACATGCGTTTAAAACTTTGGGCGCTTTCCGCCGCTGCGCCCGAGTTTACATTTAGTTCGTTGGAGATGGGACGGCGCTAGTGTGTCTATGCTAGATTTAGTCTTTAGCTAGTCTATATATATAAACGTGAAAGTCCTGACCGACTGACTGACTCAACGCCCAGCTTAACCTAGATAGCAGATTTTTTTAACAATAGGTAGTTTATATACCGTAAACCGTGACAAACCACTATTGTGATTGTCGTTTTTTTGTAAAATTCGATAATATATTGTTATATTTTTCATAATTGCCGTGTGATGCCGGCTAACTAGAATAGCACCACCCCATCTCCTCCCGCGGGTGTCGTAAGAGGCGACAAGGGGAAAAATCCTACGGACGGGCAGCAGCGTTTGTCGAAACCCAATCTACAGCTACTGCGGTCTCCAACCCGCCTGCCAAGCGTGGCGACTATGGCAACTACCCCCAAGATGATACAATTCATATTTGTGGGAGGCCTATGTCCAGCAGTGGACTGCATACGGCTGAAATGTGTGTGTGTGTTTCATAATTAACCTCTAGCCGCCCAGTGATCAAAATTTGCCAGGCCAAAATTCAAAATGGCATTCAATGGGAGACCTATTTATAGGTCTCCGGGCGGCTAGAGGTTATGTTTCACAATTCACAATTAAAAACTTACTACAAAATGCAACTAAAACTAACATAAATCTAAAAGAGGCCCCTGTGGCATGGAACCAGAGTCTGGCAGCATTTCCTGGCTGAATCGTGAGGCTGGTTAGGTAATTAACTCTGAGCGCGGTAGCTGCCAGTTCTTCGGTCTCCTGTGGTATCTCTGAGTGTCTTTGAAAAGTCCTATCATATTACTTACATTGTATTAGTTTTTAGAGATAGATAGTATCAATATTTGGGCAGTTCTTCACAATGTCATTGTCGGATTTGTAAATATTACGTTAAATTATGTAAAACTACACTCAACTTTTGAAGAATTCTTGTAACAATACTTGTGCTTAGTCTTAATTAATCTTAATTTACGAAGTTTCTTCTTTATGTTCGGAGATAATCGCAAGACGACAATGACGTTTGTGGAGAACTGCCCATTTAGTTTCAAGTGGCGGCTGCATTTTTTTTCCGTATAGACAAGACGGAATAAATACTGAACTGCAGGAAAATTAGTTAAGGCGGGAACCTGGTTATATGTACGTTTTCCCCGAAGTGTGTTGGTTCTTTTGCAGATAGGCTCTATCTCGACCACTTTTTATATAGAATCCTTTCTATACCTTTCTTAATGCGATAATGTAAATTGCGTTAGGTATAAGTTACTGTCGTTTAAGTATAAAATTAATACGGAATTTGTCTTTGTGTTACATTAGGGAATAATGGTTAAGTAGTTAATTTAGAGAAATCTGCAAAAATACTGGTAATCCGTTGTAAGACCATAATGGTATTTATTATATTCCGATTAGGAAAAATTAAAACGCAAAAAAATATTTTTATTATTGTGAGTGGATTATTATTGTGTGAGGCACAAATTTTACAAGTAAACGGTACACAACAATTTTGGTAACCCTGTATATAAAAAATAACATTAGACAATAATACAATATGATGAGATTTCGAGTTTATTTAATATGCGATAAGCAAATTATACAAATAATGTTCATTTGAATTTATTATCTTACTAAATAATTGTGTATCACTCTCACACAGCGATTTACTTAGAGAAGGTCATGGTATTGACTCATAAACGCCTGTTGTACCTTATGACAATTTCGTTTGTTTCCTCTAAATTGACCAGTCTACGATTTTTAGCATTACCCTAAATTACTCGAAAACAAAAGAAGGTAGGAGACAAACAATGAGCATACTGTCTTTAAGGCCTGCCTATACAGCAAACACCACTCGAAAGAATTACCAAATTTGTCGACAGGGACCACTTTTCTTTATTTTAGCCTGCTAGACCTTTTCTGCTAATTATAGTAAATTTTATCCACCGGACCAGAACAAAACAAATGATTTAGTCTCTTGGGTAACCCATAGGATTAATATCATCGTTTTATAATCAAATAAAATCACAAAAAAACTTGAAAACCATTTATTTACAAAACAATAAATCACAGCAACGCTTTGATTCTCCACGCCATACATTTTAGTCGGTCGAGGCCAGAAACTTGCCAAAGGACTCCTTGTATTTGCCCTCGGGGTCGTGCAATTTGACCAGCTGCTCCCACTCGTTCGGCAGTTGTTTCTGGACAGCCCTGATGACAGTGCGAACGATTTGCCGCTGCTTGGGAGTACACTTGCCGCAAGTAGTCGCCACGGCCTCAGGGAGGACTTCTAGAAATGGAATAAAGGAAACATTAGCACTTTTATATAAAGTTTTGAAATATTAAACATTAAAACATAACTTTGCGTGCTGATCGCGTCAGCAGAGATTATAGCATTTTTGAAACGTCGGTAAAAGCAGTACATTCAGTTTGAAGCCGATTAAGTTCTGTTTACTTAATACTTTAAATTATAATGATGTGGGACAATCATGCCAGTTAAAATCCCATTCAATATTTTTTTTCAGTATCTTTTAAATTTTAAGCTAACATTTCAACAATTAAAATAGTTGATCAGTGGGGTTTGTTAAAAAATAAAGTGTAATTATTGAAAAGAAAAATAAACATTAAGCGATGTTAAACGGTTGCCTTCCCTCAAACATAGATCAGAGACAATTAACCAACTACAAATAAGTTTATGTCATTAAAAGACTAGACAATTTTTTTTCTACACGTACTCTTAAAGCTGGATCCTTCCGCGGTGCAGCTTCCCTGGCTGAGGAGGCATTTGGCATAAGCCTTCAGAAGGCGAGGGTTGTCTAACAACGCCTGGACATCGAAGTCGTCATATTTGGTGTCGTAGTGGTCGCCGTCGGGACGCGCAGACGCCGCTGCTGCCAAAGCGAAGAGAAGCACGAGCACCTTCATTTTCTTTAAATACTGGAAAATTATAAAACTTCGATTAGTATAGGCATATTTGATTGTTGAATTTAACTGGGGTAAAATTTGTTACGTCCCATGGTCGCTTCTTTGGCTATGAACTGTAGGAATAGGAATGAATATGCTTAAGGCAGTGGGTAAGCAAAAGTTCAGGTGCTCGATACACCACCATACCACCAGTATATGCCATCTTTAAACTTTAGTCATTAAAATTATTAGTGACTCCTGGGTGTCCAATATTGAGAATTAACACCGAGCACATGACTTTTAAAACCATTATATGATGTTAACATTTGGGTTGTATTTTATTCATAAATAACTATTAATTTATTTTAACCTCTACCCTTGTTTAAATTAGTCATTGAGCAAACGTACCACTACAAATATCTTGACAAGACAAAGATAAAATAAAATTGCAAATTTGCTTTATATGTATGTAGGTAGGTAAGTGAGGTAACCGAGTGCATGAAAACTTGAATTATAATGGCCCTGTTCATTGAAATAACGATTAAAATAATATTATCTCTAATGTTCTTCCAAATAATAACAAACCACAATTGTAACAAATCTAGTGAGAATCCAGGCTATCCGGTATTATGTTCTGATTAGAAATTTTTTTTTATTTACATTCTGCATTCATTACATAATAGGTAGTAGCCAGGAAATACTATTTGATACCTTTTTCCCCTGGGAATTTTTCATACCCTCCGAAGAGGTTTCCGGAGTCCATACCCAACGTGACCGGAGACCCGACCCTCCACATCCGCTCTAAAACGTTCTTTGAAAATAGTGGGAACATCGGACTTTATTTTCAGGAGTGTAAAATTTTCTTTCAAGCCTCAAATGTATTTGATACTTAGACAATTAAAATCAGTTGAATTAATTCGATTTGTAATGTTTTGTCCTCCCTGTACGTATATAACTATAACTTAACTAAACTTTGCCTCTCATTACCTTAAATCCTCGCTACCTCTCGTAGCGAAATGGTTCAAATTTAGAATCTTTCGCTTCTAAGTATTCATCAAATTACTTTTATAAAATATTTAGATTTGCAATGATTTTAAGTACCTAGTAACACTACTTAATAAATCACAAATGAAAATAGATGACATTTAGGTGAAGATGCGAGATCAAATCCTTGTTCTTAAGTGTACAAGTATTTCGTCTATAAATTTTATTTATAATCTAGCTTGTTAAAGTCAAAATATACATAAACATGATAGGTTATAGCTTTGACCCTCTATAACAAACTCAGTTTTGACACTCACCTGCTTGAAACTGTCGCCGCAAAAGAGCAAGTTGGACTGTCAATACAATTGTTTGTATATGCCTTATATATAAATTTTCTGTTTAAATACGATCCTTGAGTCGCGTACATATGACCAGCAGACCACGTCACAATATAAGAAATATATCTTGACGGGTACTAGAAAAACTAAATGATTAATTGAAAGATAACCTTCAAAAACTCGTACTAATCCTTCTAGATTACTTCTAATGTAATCCTTACGCCTAAGCAAACAAAGTTAAGTTTTAATTAGCGTCATTCATGGAAATAGTTGTATGACGAATTCCTTCATGACTTGGACTCATACAGTAGGAAAACAAAATGTATTTTTTGGCGTTTTTGTTGCTTTAAAGATAATTTTGCACGATGTTTACTAGGACAGGAACGTACAATAATGTATTTTATGATTTTCGACATACATAAAATGAGTCATAAAAATCGTTTCTAAAAGACTATGCCATTGTGTTTGTGGTTCAAAGATCATCATGTGAGCATACGTCATATATTTAAGATTTATTGGTTTCTGTTATACTCCATCCATTCAGTTTTAACTTAAGTGACTTGTGGTTCAAATCATCTAATAAATACATTTTTACAAATTGTTGCCACAATTTTTGTTTAACAATTTCAACTTGGCCATGCAATATTTACCGGTATTTTTGTATGGCCGATACCGGAATTAATTAATTATGCCGCAACAATGGTTATGCCGTAAAATTAATCAATTATACGGCATAACCATTTTATTAGGCAGACGTCCGGTTTTTTATCCAATAGCCCAGTAGCTAGTCCATACTTTCCACCCAATAGCCTAGTACATTCTAGATTTCATTAAAACTGAATAGTTCTTACACCATGCGGGTACTGTCTCTGTGCGCATCCCATGATACTGACAGGGGCAACATCCGTTAATGGAATGTAAAGGTGTACTTAAATTGTCGAAAGGACCTCTACGCCTTGGCTCGATTCGGCTCCGCGTACGCCGCACAAACGTTCGGAACAAATTGAAACTTGTAAGTATATTTAATATTTCAAGTTGGACACTCGTCTGTCGTATGGCAAAGGGTGCCGTATTATGATTTAAGGTTTTATTTGTGAACAGAAATTCGTTCTTCTATGACCTATGTATATATGACAAAAATCATTAGCACTTAAATGAAGTCGCTTAAGCAACCTATATGGTCTGTAAATGCGATAATAATCTTGCTTTAGGACCCGCCTGGTGATTTGATTTACAATTTTCCTTGAAGGAACACTTATGAATTATCATTTCCTTAACAGACTGGCATTCGTGATATCCTTGTTTACTTACGACAATGTCAGTAAAAAAGTTTGGGGTTTAATAGCCAACGTTGAAAATAATTGTCACGGAGCACTAAGCACTAAGAGTGCCGAGCACATAGGTATATAACGATAAAACTATATAAGTAAGTATTTAAGTAAAATATTTAAGATACACTGTGCATCTCAGTGAGGGTTGTTGAGGGGCTAATTGCATGTTGTTATGTAGTTATAAGTGAGACGATATTTTTATTTATTTATAGTATATATAGATTTGTTACGTTGTGAGAATCAAATATCACTTTGGGATCAATTGCGTGGATGCTAAACAAATGTCAGAAATGAGAGTTAAAGTTTGAAACGCGCACTTTCCGCTCAAAACACTTCTTACAAAATGATATGACTACTTACTATGACGTTACGCCTCTAGGTCGTCAACCACTTTAAAATATGGAAAAATAATGTATTTTTTGCAATAATGCCATAAGTTAAGTTTAATAAATTTACTGTACATTTTGTATTTCAGAAAAATGTTAGGAATCGAATTAATATATAATATATTTTTTAATTTCGCAATTTATTTAAACCTTAAATTTTATCATTTTAGGGTCAATTAATTCTCTTGGAAACATTTGAATTTTATTCAATGTTTTCTTTATTAAGATATATTGCTCATATGATATTTATTTAACTTAATGAGTATCATCTTTACCTAACTTATTATTATCTTTAATTGTTTGTTTTTTTACAATAAGAATATTATTTATTTGATTATATTACATTTAAATTAAATTAAATTAAATTTAACTTAATTTTGTTTGAATTTGTAACATTAGTCGTCATTCCCTATTGGTCTTAAGTATTGTGGATTTTATCTGTTTGTTGTTTAAATAAAACAACTAAAACTGGTAACTAATATCGCGTATACAAATTTAAACAATATTACGTTTTATCTCCTAATAATAAAATAAAACAAATCAAGTGCTTATTTATAAACATCGCTCATACCTACTTTAGTTAAATAATGTTTTATCTTTAACTGTCACTTTCACAGTTGTGCTTGTAAGATAAGGATAACAGATAATTTAACTGAAGTATGTTTTAGAAACGTTTATGAATTAAAGTTAGAGAGATTGTGATTGATTTGTTTATTTAAATACTTCCTCGCGACTCCAGCCTCTTTAAAGTGCTTAGCGGGATACAATTCGTCCTATATCCTTTCTCGTAGGTAAAACTCTCTTTACACCGTATTTCATCCCAATTAGTTCAGCGGTTTAAGCGTGAAGAGGTTACAGACTGGCAGACAGCGTTACTTATACTATATAATATGTATAGTATGGAAGTATCAATGGAACAGCATAGTTAGTGACATTTAACTTATTTACATATGTAACATTATTGACATCAAAAATAACATGTTTAAAGTCAATATAATGCTTTACAAGTTTTTCAGGCCCCTATTTCACCACAGCGACAATTGTCACGATTCCCGACATATGTACATATGACAATTTCTGACGTTGCAGGTGTCCATTGGTTGCATTAACCGCTTACCATCGGGTGGGACGTGTGCTTGTTTGCCACCAACACGTTAGTTTCAACAAAATACTATTATTTTTTATTTTATCATCAATAGATAAGTAGTAGTTTGGTAAAGAGCTGGCCTGGCATCACAGTGTCATTTGGATGGCAAACCAACTTAATATTGGCACCATTATCATAAGATCAGACGATGGACGTCCACTGCCAGACATAGGCCTCCCCAAGTGACCCACAGTGACCGCTTTTGTGCCACCGACATCCAGTGGATTCCCGCGTTCTTTACTAGGTCGTCGGTCTACCTTGTGGACTCCACGCTGTGAACTGCGCCTTCCGGTTCATAGTCACCGCCAGAACGGTCGAATCGAGAACCTTCGTGTCGCAACGGGGCTATCGGTTATCATCGGTGCAATGTGCCCGGCCCACTGCTACTTAATTTTAGTTATCCGGAGGGCTATATAACCGATATAGCCCCCCGGATAACTAAAATTAACTAAAACTACTTTGGTTCTGCTGCGAATGACATCATTTTTGATGCGATCGCGCACCATATTATACGTAGGCATATTTCAGATTACAATAATTTAAGTTAGAATTACTAGTGTTGTCCACTGTCTTGGAAATCACTACATACTCATAGTATAAACAAAGTCGCTTTCTCTGTCCCTATATCCCTATGTATGCTTAAATCTTTAAAACTCCGCAACGGATTTTGATGCGGTTTATTTTAATGGATAGAGTGATTGAAGAGGAAGCTTTATATGTATAATAACATCCATTAAATAGTGGAGCAATACTAATATCAGCATTGCACCCGTGCGAAGCCGGGGCGAGTCGCTAGTAGTACAATGAAATAAAATTACAAAAACTTTACTTACAAACCATTTATTAAAAAATCAAAAACAAATTAAATTAAAAAGAACAAAAGTAAAATAAAAATAAATAAATAAAATAATTTAGTAACTTAATAAGTACCTGTGATGTTAATAGTAGCAAAGGCGTTACTCCTGTATTATCAGGGAATAACCCCGATTCGTTACCGACTTTTTTAAAGATCTCCTATTAACGCTGCCATGCAGTGGTATCTGCGTTATCGGGAGACTAACACCTAAATGATAACACACTCTAGTCGGATTCATTAAGGAACTTATTGAAGTCATCATGGAATTCGTTGTTAGGGTCTTCCTTGGCAACTAGCTCCTTCCACAGCTCAGGCAACTTGCTCTGGAAGCCTTTGACCACGGTCCTGATGAGGACCCGCTGCTTCGGCGAGCATTTCGCGCAATTCGTCTTTAGAGCATCGGGGATAGTTTCTGTAGATAAAAAAAAAACAAATTTGGACCTCAGAAGTATACAGACAGTGACATTTTATTCTGTACAGAACATAATAGCCTAGTATA
This sequence comes from Grapholita molesta, assembly GCA_022674325.2. Lineage (NCBI taxonomy): Eukaryota > Metazoa > Arthropoda > Insecta > Lepidoptera > Tortricidae > Grapholita > Grapholita molesta. The sequence goes on along the minus strand of CP053136.2, from coordinate 6,072,783 downwards.
AAACTACTGAATGACCACCAAATACGACATGGCTTCATGGAGGTGATTAAGAAGGACTACAGATACTTCACTGAAAACCGACTAAGTCATAATTTTCTGAAGAAAAGAACGCGTGAAATGCCTCTTTATAATCAGCAGTGTGACAGTAAAGACCAGTATCATCATGTCAGCCGTAAGCCATCCACTGCTGGACATAGGCCTCCCCCAAATATGACTTGTATCATTTTACCAGATAACATTTTTAGCCGCTTGTAGTTGCCAGCTGCCACCCTTATTTTATTATAATAATAGAACTCACTGAGAAATTTCAAGCACATGAGTGGTTATAGTCACTGCTATCTAATAGGCACTTTGCCGTAACTCTTGAGCAAGGCGCTCATGGCCAACAAAATTTTGTCTCTCTTAGTAATGAAAGACAGAAATATTTTATGTTTATATCTCTATAATTCTCTCTCCCTCTTTATTCTTCTTTTTCTCTTAGCGACGACAGAAATAATCAACTTACTCTTGAAGTCGTGCCCCTCAGCAGTGCAAGGCCCCTTGTCGAGGAAGCAGTTGCCGTAGCTCTTGAGTAGCCGCACGTTATCGACCAACTCCTGCGCATCGAAGCTGTCATACTTCGTGCTGTAGCCCTCCTCGGGCCTCGCCGCCGCCAGCGCCAACAGCACACACGTCACTAGTACTACCTTCATAGTTATTCTGAAAATATTACTTGTTACTTAACAAGGAGACTCATGCTAAGTTGCTATAAGTTTATTGTCCTTTCAAGAAATTGCATTCTCAGTAAAGAAACTACTTATATAAAATATTTAGATTTGCAAAACTACTTAATAAATCACAAATGAAAATAGATGACATTTAGGTGAAGATGCGAGTTCAAATCCTTGTTCTTAAGTGTACAAGTATTTCGTCTATAAATTTTATTTATAATCTAGCTTGTTGAAGTCAAAATATACATAAACATGATAGGTAAATAGCTTTGACCCTCTATAACAAACTCAGTATTGACACTCACCTGCTTGAAACTGTCGCCGCAAAAGAGCAAGTTGGACTGTCAATACAATTGTTTGTATATGCCTTATATATAAATTTTCTGTTTAAATACGATCCTTGAGTCGCGTACATATGAGCAGCAGACCACGTCACAATATAAGAAATATATCTTGACGGGCACTAGAAAAACTAAATGATTAATTGAAAGATAACCTTCAAAAACTCGTACTAATCCTTCTAGATTACTTCTAATGTAATCCTTACGCCTAAGTAGACAAAGTTAAGTTTTAATTAGCGTCATTCATGGAAATAGTTGTATGACGAATTCCTTCATAACTTGGACTCATACAGTAGGAAAACAAAATGTATTTTTTGGCGTTTTTGTTGCTTTAAAGATAATGTTGCACGATGTTTACTAGGACAGGAACGTACAATAATGTATTTTATGATTTTCGACATACATAAAATGAGTCATAAAAATCGTTTCTAAAAGACTATGCCATTGTGTTTGTGGTTCAAAGATCATCATGTGAGCATACGTCATATATTTAAGATTTATTGGTTTCTGTTATACTCCATCCATTCAGTTTTAACTTAAGTGACTTGTGGTTCAAAACATCTAATAAATACATTTTTACAAATTGTTGCCACAATTTTTGTTTAACAATTTCAACTTGGCCATGCAATATTTACCGGTATTTTTGTATGGCCGATACCGGAATTAATTAATTATGCCGCAACAATGGTTATACCGTAAAATTAATCAATTATACGGCATAACCATTTTATTAGGCAGACGTCCGGTTTTTTATCCAATAGCCCAGTAGCTAGTCCATACTTTCCATGCAATAGTCTAGTACAATCTAGATTTCATTAAAACTGAATAGTCCTTACACCATGGCGGATGCTGTCTCTGTGCGCATCCCATGATACTGACAGAGGCAACATCCGTTAATGAAATGTACAGGTGTACTTAAATTGTCGAAAGGACCTCTACACCTTGACTCGATTCGGCTCCGCGTACGCCTCACAAACGTTCGGGATACATTGAAACTTGTAAGTATATTTAAGATTTCAAGTTGGACACTCGTCTGTCGTATGGCTAAGGGTGCCCTATTATGATTTAAGGTTTTATTTGTTAACTGAAATTCATTCTTCTATGTATATATGACAAAAATCGTAGCACTTAAATGAAGTCGCTTAAGCTACCTACATGGTCTGTAAATGCGATAATAATCTTGCTTTAGGACCCGCCTGGTGATTTTATTTACAATTTTCCTTGAAGGAACACTTATGAATTATCATTTCCTTAACAGACTGACATTCGTGATATCCTTGTTTACTTACGACAATGTCAGTAAAAAAGTTTGGGGTTTAATAGCCAACGTTGAAAATAATTGTCACGGAGCACTAAGCACTAAGAGTGCCGAGCACATAGGTATATAACGATAAAACTATATAAGTAAGTATTTAAGTAAAATATTTAATATACACTGTGCATCTCAGTGAGGGTTGTTGAGGAGCTAATTGCATGTTGTTATGTAGTTATAAGCGAGACGATTTTTTATTTATTTATGGTATATATAGATTTGTTACGTTGTGAGAATCAAATATTACTTTGGGATCAATTGCGTGGATGCTAAACAAATGTCAGAAATGAGAGCTAAAGTTTGAAACGCGCACTTTCCGCTCAAAACACTTAATTCTTACAAAATGATATGAGTAAGTACTTACTATGACGTTACACGTCTAGGTCGTCAGCCACTTTAAAATATGGAAAAATAATGTATTTTTTGCAATAATGGAATATTTTTCCACAAGTTAAGTTTAATAATTTTACTGTACATTTTATTTTTCATAAAAATGTTAGGAATCGAATTAATAGATATATTTTTTAATTTCGCAATTTATTTAAACCTTAAAATTTATCATTTTAGGGTCAATTAATTCTCTTGGAAACGTTTGAATTTTATTCAATGTTTTCTTTATTAAGATATATTGCTCATATTCATATGTTATCTATCTAAGTTAATGGGTGTCATATTTACAACTTATTATTATCTTTATTTGTATTTTTTTTTTACAATAAGAATATTCTTTATTTAATTAAATTACATTTAAATTCAATTAAATTAAATTTAGCTTAAATGTTTGAATTTGTAACATTTGTTGTTATTCCCTATTGGTCTTAAGTATTGTGGAATTTATTTAAGTTTTTTGTTTAAATAAAACAACTAAAACGGTTTATATTGCGTACACTAATTTAAACAATATTACGTTTTATCTCCTAATAATAAAATAAAACTAATCAAGCGCTTATTCATAAACATCGCTCATACCTACTTTAGTTAAATAATGTTTTATCTTTAACTGTCACTTTCTCAGTTGTGCTTGTAAGATAAGGATAACAGATAATTTAACTGAAGTATGTTTTAGAAACGTTTATGAATAAGAATTAGAGAGATTGTGATTGATTTGTTTATTTAAATACTTCCTCGCGACTCCAGCCATGCCCGTCTTTAAAGTGCTTTGCGCGATACAATTTGTCCTAGGTCCTTTCTCGTAGCTCAAACTCTCTCCATATCAAATTTCATCCCAATTATCTCAGCAGTTTACTTACTTATATAATATTAATAGTATAGTATGGATGTATCAATGGAACAGCATAGTTAGTGACATTTAACTTATTTACATACTCGTATTATGCAACATCATTGACATCAAAAATAACATGTTTAAAGTCAATATAATGCTTTACAAGGTTTTCAGGCCCCTATTTCACCACAGCGACAATTGTCACGATTCCCGACATATGTACATATGACAATTTCTGACGTTGCAGGTGTCCATTGGTTACAATAACCGCTTACCATTGGGTGGGACGTGTGCTTGTTTGCCACCAACACGTTAGTTTCAACAAAATACCGTTATTTTTTATTTTATCATCAATAGATAGGTAGTAGTTTGGTAAAGAGCTGGCCTGGCATCACAGTGTCATTTGGATGACAAACCAACTTAATAATGGCACCATTATCATAAGATCAGACGATGGACGTCCACTGCCAGACATAGGCCTCCCCAAGCCAACATCCAGTGGATTCCCGCAATTTACTAGGTCGTCGGTCTACCTTGTGGACTCCACGCTGCGAGCTGCGCCTTCCGGTACATAGTTGCTGCCAGAACGGTCGCATCGAGAACCTTCATGTCGCAACGGGGCCATCGGTTATCATCGGTGCAATGTGCCCGGCCTACTGCTACTTAATTTTAGCTATCCGGAGGGCTATATCGGTTACTTTAGTTCTGCTGTGAATGACATCATTTCTGATGCGATCACGCACCATATTATACGTAGGTATATTTCAGATTACAATAATTTAAGTTAGAATTACTAGTGTTGTCCACTGTCTTGGAAATCACTACATACTCGTAGTATAAACAAAGTCGCTTTCTCTGTCCCTATATCCCTATGTATGCTTAAATCTTTAAAACTACGCAACGGATTTTGATGCGGTTTTTTTTAATAGATAGAGTGATTGAAGAGGAAGGTTTATATGTATAATAACATCCATTAAATAGTGGAGAAATACTAATATCAGCATTGCACCCGTGCGAAGCCGGGGCGGGTCGCTAGTAGTACACTAAAATAAAATTACAAAAACTTTACTTACAAACCATTTATTAAAAAATCAAAAACAAATTAAATTAAAAAGAACAAAAGTTAAATAAAAATAAATAAATAAAATAATTTAGTAACTTAATAAGTACCTGTGATGTTAATAGTAGCAAGGCGTTACTCCTGTATTATCAGGGAATAACCCCGATTCGTTACCGACTTTTTTAAAGATCTCCTATTAACGCTGCCATGCAGTGGTATCTGCGTTATCGGGAGACTAACACCTAAATGATAACACATTCTAGTCGGATTCATTGAGGAACTTATTGAAGTCATCATGGAATTCGTTGTTAGGGTCTTCCTTGGCAACTAGCTCCTTCCACAGCTCAGGCAACTTGCTCTGGAAGCCTTTGACCACGGTCCTGATGAGGACCCGCTGCTTCGGCGAGCATTTCGCGCAATTCGTCTTTAGGGCATCGGGGATAGTTTCTGTGGATAAAAAAAAACTTAGTTTGTTTTGACCTCAGAGGTATACAAACAGTAGCCTAGTATAAAACTACTGAATGATCACCAAATACGACGTAGCTTCATAGTAAACTTCCGGAACGATAGAGCTAGCACCTAACGCCTGCCTTGGAGGCAAGTAAGAAGGACTAGAGATACTCCACCGAAAACCGACTAACTCATAAGTTTCTGAAGATAAGACACGAGCCAAATCTTTCGGCGTCTTTATACCCAGCTTATTGACAGTAAAGACTTTTCATCATCATCATCATGTCAGCCGTAAGTCGTCCACTGATGCTGAACATACGCCTCCCTCAAATATGTTTGGGGCCATAATCGCCACGCTTGGCAAGCGGGTTGGTGACCGCAGTAGCTATCGATCGCTTTCGACGGACGCTGCTACCCGTCGGTCAGTTTTTTCCCTTTATCGCCTCTTACGACATCCATGGGAGGAGATGGGGTGGTGCTATTCAGCCGGCACCACAAGTCATAAAAAAATAACATTGACAGATAAAATTTTTAGGCGCTTATTTATAAACGTCTATCAAAAGTCAAAACTAAATACAGTTTTGACTTGTCTTGTTTGACTTATTTTGTCCTTATCTGTCACCTATACAATTGTTTTTGTATAATAAAAACAAAACATAAATTAACTATGTAGGTTTTGACATACGTTTATGAATATGCCGGTTAGTCACTGATATAGTCGCTGCTATCTAATAGGGACTTTGCCGTAACTCTTAAACAAGGCGCTCATGGCCAACTAAATTTTGTTTCTCTTGGTAATGAATTACAGGGCCATGTAATGTTTATATCTCTATAACTCTCTCTCTCTCTCTCTCTTTCTTTCTCTCTCTCTCTCTCTCTCTCTTTGTGTGTGTTTCTTCTTCTTTTTCTCTTAGCAACGACAGAAATAATCAACTTACTCTTGAAGTCGTGCCCCTCAGCAGTGCAAGGCCCCTTGTCGAGGAAGCAGTTGCCGTAGCTCTTGAGTAGGCGCACGTTATCGACCAACTCCTGCGCATCGAAGCTGTCATACTTCGTGCTGTAGCCCTCCTCGGGCCTCGCCGCCGCCAGCGCCAACAGCACACACGTCACTAGTACTACCTTCATAGTTATTCTGAAAATATTACTTGTTACTTAACAAGGAGACTCATGCTAAGTTGCTATAAGTTTATTGTCCTTTCAAGAAATTGCATTCTCAGTAAAGAAACTACCTTTAAATGAACCTTTAAATAAATATGTATACATATTTATTAAAATCTTAATATTTGTAAGTAGACTTAAGTACTTTTTTAATTAATCCATGCAATTTTTTGCCTGACACAATTTGTAGATAATCGTATCTCTATTTAGCGCCGTGGTTTTAAGTCGTGATTTGTTTTTGCAATATTATTTAAAAAAATATTAAGGCATTGTGTCTGTACACTAAATGTAAACTATAATGATTTACTTTCATATACAACAGCTTAATTTTTAAAGCCTCCGAAACAATCACGGTTACTTTTATTTGCTGATCAGTAATCATTTTTTAATACACAGTTTTCAGTAGTCTAGTGACAATCCATGGCAATATTATTTTTGTAGCAGTCTCGTGTAATTAGTGAATCACAAAATAATTATCACTAAAATTTTTACTGAATTTCACGCTATCCATGATTCAGTCTAAAATAATCTAAATACTCTTTCCAAAGAACAACTGTAAATTTATATTTTTTCAATTCCCCGCCAAAGCAATGGCACTTGACATAGTTACATCTACTTGCCTTAAATATTAGAGTGTCCATAATTATATCCAGTTGTAATTAATGTTAACAATATTATTAACTTCAATTAATTACATTGTTAAGTTAATTGCATGAGACGTCGCCAAAACTTCACTGTACATTTATATATAACCTTTAAGACAATTGGTAAATGATAAAAAGATTACTTACCTAGTAATTTATGTATTCAATTTTGACCTTACTCCTTCTTATGTTCTAGCACAACTGTCCCAATAACAACCTACTTGGGATCCTTATATATTAAACACTCAAGTAAATACCTGACGAACTAAATTGATCTGCAAACTGAACGTTGGTAAATATGGCAATGTCCAGCCGATGCAAAAAATATTATTTAATTTTACACCCTACTCCTTTGTAATTAGGTGCAAATTTGAAAGCATGTGTTAGAGGTCGACCGCCCATTATCAAATGCTGACGCAGGACATCGATGAAAAGTTATGGTTGGACGTGATGTTGATGGATCTGCAAGGTTTGCATTCGCACCGACGTGACAATTAATCTCTATTTGTATCACTTTTTAAAGATTGTTAGGGTTCCGTAACGACAAATTTATATGATTAAGTCGCCTATCTTTGTTATATTTGTCAAAATCCAGAACAGATGGTATGGTTCCCATTTTATCGCCTATTACGTCATCTTGACTTTCGCAGTTACATATTTGATGGAACCTGACAGCCATATTTATAATCAATCAGTTAATATCGATGTAGTTATTTTATTTTGTTATTACATCAATATGTACATATAATAAAGATCGGACTACCTTAAGGCCAAAGCAAAGTATGCCGTAATCGTGTACCCAATTCAAATATGTGCACTAGCACTAAATAAATATAGTGTCACATCATTCACATCCAATTATAAGGATATTAGATACCTATTTGATCTCAAATTTACATTTAAATGCATAAGACATTTTTGGCGCGTTACTGTCAAATACAATAGTATCAATTTTTACATTTTTATGCTAACAATATCTATGCATTTGTTATTTATTTGTGATTTTGATACGTTTAGTTAAGTGCAATGCAAATGCAAATATTTCAGTGACACTAAATACACAGTTATGTTACAGTTATGACAGTTAAAAACGGTATAAGTTTCATACTAGTTGTTCGTCACTTATACCCTTTTTCACTAGGGTTACAGATTTTATTTGTGGTTGTTATGTGTCAAACATCTAGAAATTATGTATCAATAAAAAAAAATACAGAAAAATTGACGTTAGGAAAAAACTATAAATTAGAGTATTGAAAAATCTTTTCAGCTCTTTAAATTTCATACCATGATAAAGAATATGTAACTTTATATTATGATATCTACAAAGATATGTTCTTACGATAGGAGGAAAATTGTGCTTACATATTCTGTTTTATTTAACTGTGATGATTATCAGGGTGTTCATTTATCAAGTGAACCATTCTTAGAATTCATGTTAACTTTGTTATGACTACGATAATTATGTTACCAAGAATAGCTTCTTGTTGACTGCGACATGTTACGTAAAATAACGGTCTATTACTCTTTTTTTACTTTTATTTTCTATTTTTATTTATATTACTTACTATACTTTTATTTTCCGTTTATATCCTTTTCTGGTAATTATTGGTCACCAGAAACAATCTTGACGCAAAATGTGTGACTCAAAGAAAGGCCAAATCGAGCGAAATTTTTTGTCTTAATTTAATTTTATAGATAACTCCAAAAAAATGCTTGTCAACAAAATTACTTTCGAACCTTGTCTTATTTTGTACCATGAGTGGCACAAAATAAGACAAGGATCGGACAAACGCCAATAAATGTATAAAATACTATTTTTTTATTAACATAAGTAAACCTCTGCTGTACGGAACAGGGTTATATTTACAAAATGACGGGCGTTTGTCCGATCCTTGATAGTAACACAGTAGGAAAAAATTTTTTAGGATATGCTTTTCTAGTCGAAAGAATCCGAAGGAAAAATAACAAAACAATCTGCAGATTACAATACAATTTATAGCATTAGCATTCCATAAGAATCTTAACGGTTTTTATAGAATGCACTATACACCTATTTCCTACCAAGTTATCTGGTGTGAATTAATGTTTAGACGACAAAATGCCTCAGTGCTAGTATTTTGGCAGGCGTTCGATGAAATATTGGTACAAATGTAGTAAATCCACGTAGGTGTAAAATGGAAGTAGCCATTGAAATTTACTTGTTTTTGATGCAAATTTAAATGATAATTTCCATTGTCATTTACATTCGCATTAAACATAAATAAACAGTCACTTGAAATTACTTAATTAGATGTTGAGTTTTACTGGTATTTTTACTAGTAATTTAATTTGCCTCTATTTATATTACTTTACTTTGAAGCTAATATTTGGAGTTTAAACTCAAAATTATTGTTATGTTACATAAAATACACACGATAAAATTGAAGTGGGAGGTACATGATCCGTAATCTAAAATTGTTCTGTGGTCAGGGGTTATCCATTTGTTTAAATAAGTAAATATTAGCATTTATCTCACTATAAAAGATTTGTAGGAAGCTCTGTAGCCTCAGATTTATTTTTGTTTTCGAGTGATATACATATATACAGCCATGAATAAAATAACCGTGAGTATTATAGTTAAATTGTTACAATTAACCGGCCAAGGAGATTTTTAAAGAATTTTTTTATTTGTCATCTGCTTAATTTGTTATTATTTGTATAAATATAGCTGCGTAATAATAAACAGATCTCAGTAACATAGTACTAAAAATTGCAAAAGAATGTTGACTTAATAATGGTATGTCTACGTTCAATAATATATTATACAGCAAAGCATGCAAAAGTATCTACACTATCATATACATTTCATGGTTTAGAACCATCATTGTTCGAGATTTTAGTAGAAATCTGTGGTCAATCTCTATATTACATCCAAATATTTTACCTTATATAATTTCTTTAATTTATGTCCTATATAAAAAGATATACAATTGACTCGTAAAATGTATATTTTATGAATAAATGATTATTAAATAATAATATTTCATAAGTAAATGACTATTTCTAATATTCGTCTAGATGTGGGCCATTCTTAAAACTAAGATGAACAATTCCAGCAATTTGAAAATTTATGTGGTCCAAACATTATGCAGTTTCCGATCATTCTAGTTTTTGAGACTTTTTATTATTTCCTACTAATCAGGATATTTTTACTGTTTCCAGTTTGTTTTGCTGCTGGTCGCTTTATTTGCGCTGACTACGGCGCATCCCCAAGGTATTTTTTTAATAATATGTATTAAAGTTTACACAATTTATTTGAATTCATAGTGAATTCTGTAGCAGTCTTTGGAATCAGCATTTATTTTTATTGTTTTAACTTCTATATGAGATAATAGGTCGATCAGAAATCGCTAAGCATCTGGTTGACGTTACTAGTGACTGAAGAGCTGGCGGCTTCTTCGCACAATGTATCAGCAATGCGATACAATGAGGAAATGTCGCCAGCATCCTTGATACAATGCCTCAAGGGCCTTTTTTCGTAGTTATAATATTGTAATTATTGTAAGTAAATATTTGCCTTGTCATTAAAAAATATGGTTTTCATAAAAAAAATTAAAAGATAATTAATAATTTCGGCCACTCCTATACAGAAGTTATTATTCAACAGAGTTATCCCTCTTATTCTTCATAAAGTAGTACAATAAGCAACGAAAGTAGTTAAGCCGTCGAGGTGTTTTAAATTAGATTGACACGTCTTTATTGTTATGAGAATAAGAGCATTTTAAAATCATTGTAAACTCTTGGCCCGCTTAGTTACTTATGCTGCTGACTGTACGTACAAATTTATCTGGTCGTGGGTAACGAAGCATTTACAGAAAGTCTTAATGAAAACATCTGTAAAAAGGTTCGTAAATATTGTACCAAAAATTCTACAATACTAGCTAGGCATGGGTCCTAATGTAATAAGTATGTTATGTATGTGTAATGTATGTATTTAGTTACCTACTTTTAATTACCACTCTTTATTGTTTTTGTTACAGGAGTGAACATCGTTGATCAGCCGGGCAGTGGAGGAGGTAATTTACTAAATGAATAACTGAGTGTTCAATCTGTGTTTAATATTTCAGAAATTCTCATGTACACGCGTTTTTATTGTTTCAGTAAGCGTCGTTGACAACAACCCAGGTAACTATTATTAATAAATATTTAATATATGTAATATTGTCTTCGGTTGCCGCGATAATTACTCATGAAAGAAAACAACCCGATGACCAAGAACGCTGCTAAGGGTTCGAAACGTCAGGAATGTCAGGATAAAGTATAAATTAGTATACGCGATTAAATTCGGTTTAGTTGTTTTATTTCATATAATATATGTGTTTAAAATTTAATCTAAAATTAAATTAAATGTTTATTAATTCATTTCAGGACACGTTAATGTAGTTGACGGGGGCCAACAAGGTAAGAAATCAATTTATCATGCAATATACAGGGGAAAAACTTAGCTAAAACACATGGCCTATGTAGTAGTAACGTGTCTGTACACGCACGTTGGTGTTCTATATTCAAATTTTGACGTAAGTTCCATATTAATTCTCTGCACAACCCATAGACATGGTCTTTCTATCTATACGTATTATTACTCTTTTCGCTGACTAAGACCTGCCCATAGACGTCCACATGGAACGGTTCAATGTCGTAATCCCCAGCTTGGCAGGTTTGTTGATGATCGCTGTGTGATCCACGGCTCTAAAGAGACGCTGCTGCCGGTCTTCCAAGATTTCTGGACCATATGGCTGTGTGCACACTAGCGTATTTTCCCCGCGTTTTCTCACCATTCCCATAAAAAAAAGATTACGCCGTGAAAACGCGGGACAGACACGCTAGTATGCACTAAGGGCGCGGGCGCACTATAACGTTTCTATCCCATTTCCTCGGCGTTCCCATATAAAATTGCACTCTATGGAAAACAAAACAAAGCCTTTGGAAGCTTGACGCAACGCTCCGTTAGCTCCACTACGGATTATATATTTTATATAGCTCAGTATTATAAATGATATGATATTTATTTTGTTACAGTTGACGTGGTTGACCATGCTGGTAAGTTGCAGGGTTCTGTACTATAAATACTACGCTTGAATGCCAACTTAACGTTCCAGCAATTAATAAATAGTTTATTATATTAATAAGTATTTGTGTCATTATCTAGGAAAAGGGACCTTATTGTCGATGGCACTTAGGTACGTCGAATCGCGTTTCGTTTGTATTGTATCGTCTTGAACAACGACATAAGCGCCATCGACAATAAGGTCCCTTTTCGTAGATAATGTCACATTGTCATACTTTAGTACGCTGTTATCATCATCATCATCATCATCATTATTTCAACCGCAAGGCTTCCATTACTGAACATACGCCTCCCCCAAATATGACTTGAAAATTTTAAAATCAGCCCAAAAATCTTTATCAGTCAATATCATCATTCAATATCATCTCTATAAAGTCATCACATTAAAGCATTATGCATTATTTAGGTTATTAATTATATTTATGTTTGCAATTATTGTTATAATTATGCACATTGTTTTCAGGTCCCCCAAACGGAGCAAGAAGCAGTTAGCCTTTTAGATAACGTAACCAACAAATACAAATTTAATGTAAACTCAACTTAATATTCTTAATATATGATTATATACTATTTTATTGCACTTTTATTCAGATCCTAACGTTCTTAGTTTCAACATCGTCCACCAACTGCTGGACAATGGCCTCCCCCAATGATTTCCACAACGACCGGTCCTGTGCTGGGAACCATCTGCAGACGCTGACTAGACAGTGGGTCCACCTAAATGGGAATATTCCAACGCTACGTCATTATTATTCAGTTAATGGTCTCTGGCACATTGCGCGCAGAACCGATGGCCGTTGGGGCGGAAAGGTTCTGGAGTGGCGACCACGAACTGGAAGACGAAGCGTAGGTAGGCCTCCCACAAGGTGGACCGACGACCTAGTTAGAGTCGTGGGATACCGCTGGATGTGGAGGGTGCAGGATCGATCTTCTTGGGTCATTCTGGGGGAGGCCTACGTCCAGTAATGGACGTCTTTCGGCGGACATAAACAATTTTATATTGCACATTACTTGTGTGCAATGTGCAATATTCGACTATGCCATGTCGGTTTCTCCTGTAGATGTAGACGGATTGCAACCAATGTTTTTATTTACAGATAGCATTAAGAAATACTACTCTTAACCCACCTGGTAGATCCAAGCTGACCAGTTCTTAAAAATATAAACACTGGAAGTAACCAACGAAAATGCCAAATGAATAATGATGAATCCAAAGAAATCTTTGATTTTGATTTTTATGGGGATCATTACAGGTATATTTAGAAAAAAAAAACTTGATGAACTAAATAATAGTTAATGCTTTATTGCAAATTGCGTGACAAAGTGTAAATGTTACAGGGTTCAGTTTAAACTCAATCAAGGATCCAATACAGCTTCCAAAAATAAACATGTGACCCTGTATCACATACCGAACACTATATTATATGATGTATTATACATTGTACGCCCAACCTATTGGCCCGGCGAGTTGGGCAATGAGGTCAAGTCCGAGCGGCATCCGCGGACTGATTGGAAAATAACCTCGCCCCGGCAAGTAACTTGGTCGTATTTGACTAAATATATTTACATATCCAGGTCCGCAGAATACGATTTCCCGCCAGCTAAACTAATTTCCTCTCAGGTCAAAAGTTTTATTTGGTTTCATAAAGAAAAGTCAATATTGGCTACCATTTTTGCTGAATAATTGTTACTTAAATAACTATAATGTGGACGACCATGTTGCTTCTAGGTTTAAATCGTGGACTTACAGTATTATGCTAAATTATGTACAAAGAAAGAAAATGTAATACCATAATTGCTACTTACCTACCTCGCATCAGTTTAGTGATACAAATGTATAATATTCCTATTAGGGATACATTTATTTACAGAAATTACAATCGTATTATGATAACTACAAGTACTTAACTAGTTACAGTATAAAATCTAAAAAAAGGCCCTTGAGGCATTGTACCAAGGATGCTGGCGGCATTACCTCGTTGTATCGCAATGCTAATACATTGTGCGAGGAAGCCGCCAGCTCTTCGCTCACCAGTTAGTAGTTACATCAACCAGACGCTTCGCAATTTCTGCAAAAAGTTTGTGCGCGCTGGGACCCCATGGACCGTTTAGTTAGTATGATCGAACACTTCAGTTATATATTGTAATTAGTATTTTATTCCACCAGCATTATAATATTTTATCCTATTGTGTTTTTTTTATAGTATACTCGTACATTAAACTAACATCCCCAGGCTCGCGGGCCTACGTATCAATGAATGAAATTTCAATTTTGATTTGGTAGTTGATAAAGAGCGTCAATTAATTGTTTTGTTCCATTTTGAAAAAAAAAAATTATAGATTATTTCCGGACTGCAAAAACTACTCGATCGAGATCACTTATCAGATAACTCGGTGTAGGTAGACCTCCCACAAGGTCGCTTGACGACCTGGTCAAGCCAAAAATAATAAAATACTAGCTGTGCGGTGTTGCCCGCGGTGTATTTGGGAAAAAATGTAGCCTGTTTTAATCCAGGGTGTCAGCTAACTCCATTCCAAATTTTATTTAAATCGCTCAAGCCGTTTAGACGTGAAGAAGTAACAAACATACACACTCACACACTCACAAACATTCGCCTTTATAATATTAATGTAGATTAACTGATAGCTGCAAAACTATACTCATGCGGTAAAATAGTCTCAGTTACACTACGATATGATAGAACTCACGAAATGGAAACGCAATCATCAAATTAATAATAAAATCATAATATTTGGATATAATTAGTTAGGTAAGAAAACAGTACCCTATTTAAAAACAAATAGCAGCCAATTCAGTAGCCGTCAGTCAAGTTGCTACTTAATCATACGTATTAACTTCTAAGCAAGCCTTGTTAAACTAATCCACAATCATTCTTTTTAATCGGCGTGACTATAAACGGTGATCGGTTTGTCCCTTTTCAATACTTCGACAATAACAGAGACATCGAGCTGTGACGTGCCAGTTAGAGGTAACAGCCTTAGTTACGAAACGAGCGGAGGAGGTTACAGCGTAGTAACTTAACAAACACCAAGACTCGCGTATAGTAAATTTATTTCTTTATTATTAAAAATCAGTTCTGTGATCAATGGGCTTCTTCAATAATCTCGCTGACATCACGCACTAAAGGAGACCAACTGACTTTAATTGAATGCGACGAGGTCTGCCCGAGGCGACTGTGTTCATCCAACTCCGCTTACGACACTCGTCTCAACGCAGCGAATACACTTAAAACGAGTATTGATATTGACAAACGATGACCGAATACATCGCTGGCTTGATCTGCGCGTTTGTCCTGGTGAGTTTACATAATAATAACTAATATTTAACCTCTATATTTGACTCAGAATCGACACGCCGTATGCCGTATGCGTTTAATCAATAAATTCTTCGATAAACTTTTTATTATTGTATTATCGCTCTGTTCCTAAAAGGTATAAGCGATAATATAAGCTTCGTGAACGTGTGCCTTTTGTATTCTGACGGTGTGGTATCAAACTGGTTTGGTGACTTATTTGTTTCGATTGCAGGCCGCTTTATTCGTCGTTTGGTTTGCATACTGCATGTTCGTGAGAGAACGTCATAAGGACCACGTTCAGTACAACATATCGGATATAATAAAAAGGAATGAGATACTACAAGAACTTGAGGCTGGTGAGGAAAAGAGTGAGAAAAAGAGTGGTCTCACAGCTGGTATATTTATTCTCCCGTCGCGACACAAGCATAAAGAAGAAACAGAAGGTAAGGACGATTACGACAAGAGGCCGGATTTTCCGGAGAATTCCGTACTATCACAGTTGAGCACAGAGAAGCTAGTAGAAATATTTAACGAAAGTGAGAAAGATGAATATTTTTATAAAGACGGCACACTTGAGATAGGCTCAAATGCGTCGTATATTAGCGATGTTTAGCATTCGACATCTTCCTGGTGAAATACCTAAACATTTCTTCTCATCACTCACTCCTTTATTGCATTCATGTAATGTTTTTGAGTGTTTAGTTAACCTAAAAGGAGAGGAATTATATCGAAGTACAAATTACTTTAGCTGGCAGTGTAATTAAATGTCAGGGACAGAATTATTGTTCGAAAGTCTTCGTTCAAAAGTACTCGGACGTTTATTAATTGAGCTAATGTACTGCTATGCCGCTGATGTTTAATTTGTTTAATTACGATTGTATACCTACCTATATAGTCAGTGTCGAAAGAGTCACCACTTAATATTAAAACAACTCTTTCACTTTTTTTTGGACTTATTTATATTAAAGACACTAATTATTAACATTTTACCTACATTAAAGCACAAATCACTCTGTGTTTAGTAGCTACATTTTTAAAACGTAATAATTAAAATATATTATATTATATAACAAGGCACGAAATGTTAAAGAGAGGTGTTTATAGAGATTTTATAAAATAAAAACTAATTTTGAGTTAATTATTTATTTTATTTTTCACCTTATATAACCCCTGTATTTAATCAATATAACGTAACTCACACACTGTTAAAGACAAAAATCTGTCACAAATTAATAAAATAATAAATTTCATTGATAAAAATAAGTGAACGAATGTATGATCTAGTATTTTATAGATCGATTACAAATAAATACATATAAACAGGAAGAATACATAATAACGTAAAGGCTTGGGCACATAGGCGCGTTTTGTGAGCGTGGCGCGACGCTGCCGTCCGAAATCTGTACCTTATTTTGTTACATTAGCCACACCGGTGTCACGCTGCGCTACCGCCACGCACACAAAACGCACCTATTTATGTGCCAAAGCCGTTTACGAATGCGTTTGATGTAGGTACACTAAGGCTGCCGTCACAACATATCAGCGAAGGAAATGACCCAGAAATATTCATTTGCAAGCTTATGAACTTGTTTCATTTTCTATAATATACATATATTAAAAATAAGAAGTATGTATCAAAATAAGTAATATTGAGCACTCATTGAAAACTCAAGATAAAATCTAATTGCAAAGGACTATATATGCATAACTACATAACATATATATTTATGAGAAGCTTGAAAATGTTTTTACGTTAACTTAATATTTAGAGAGTCACAACGAAGTTTTGAGGAAATAAAGTAACTAAAAACTTATTATATCACGTGAATTGAATGTAAACCAGACCCCCGACGTTTCCCTGGCATGTATCCAAAAATGCAAAGAACACGAAATGAGTTAAAATTTGAATTCAATATACGCGATATAATCCGTCCTTACTTTTTATTTCATGAACTATTATCGCGGCATTAAAATATAACGTTTTAAACCTAGATATATTTTAGGGCATTACAAACATGTTTTAGTCTGTAAGATCTTTAATGCCGTCCGCCATCTTATTCAACACGCTGCGCTCGGTGGGTTTGAAGACGTGGACGACCGCGTCTCCAGCGTCGCTCAGGGTCTTCACCATGTCGTTCCATGCTCCCTTCATGGACTCCATGATGTCTCTCTTCTCGCGGACGGGCGAGGCTGACACCAGGGCGAAGATGACCTGTTTAATCATGTTGATAAATGTGACTGTAACTACGCGTGTTAAAACATATGTTTTTTCATAAAAATATACTTATTTACATAACCTTAAATTGTTACAGACCGCCGTCATATACCGGGTGTGGCCTGTAATAGGAGCATTAACTTTAGGCATCATTTGTACACCACAAACGTAGTTGACATTTGTTCTACGACTTTTGAAAATAAGTAATAGTTTAATAAATATTAAGAAATAAAGATTTTACAAGCAAGCAATGTATTGCTTTTGCTGTTTGCTTCATAGAAAACTATGAAGTTTGTAGGCTGACAGTAAACGTCAACTAGACTATTACATGCTGTTCATTAAAAATACTATTTAGTTGATTCGAAAAAATCACAAGTAATAAATTGCCCAATTATTTAAAGTTGTAGAACAAATGTTACGTTCGTGGTGTAGAAGGGATCCCTAAAATTTTTGCTCCTGTTACAAGCCGCACCCGGTATAAATACCCGACATATTTATATAGTCGATCGTAATATGCGCCATATCATAAAATGCCTAGGCATATCTTAAAACGGGGAAAACATTATTGATTCCTATAGTCAACGGTCAGTAGGGTATCTGGTCAGTTTGGCATCTGAAGTAACCTAACGAACCTAACTAACCTATCTATTACTTTAATGTGACTATGATCAAAATATTGCACAGAAGATTTTACGATCGTCCGGCGACCTACCGATCTCTTTATACCTATGCAAGTCGGAATATCCCCTTTCTGTTAAATAAACGATTTTTTTTTTCATATTGAAACTCCAAGTGAGTAAAGTCAGTCTAATGTTTTCGATTTCTAAACAATAGAAAACTGAGTAACATGCTAAAAAAGAGCCCGCTTGAATAAATAGTAACATTTCACTAAATAATAAAATTGTTCCATAAATTAAAGTATATTTTGTAATAATTCATTAATACAACTTGTCCTATTATTTTTAATTTGATAGAAAATGGGACAATAATTAGCAATAATTTATATTATTTTACTTATTTTTTGTTAATAAATTCTGTCTTCATATTAACGAGAATATATTTTTAACGGACCAAGGTCTTAAACCAGTCCAGAAAACTTTGTTTCTATTAATAAATCAAGCTATTTATACTAAAACAACCAACCAAATGTTGATATGAAAATATTTAGGACGCATTTCGTTTGCCATTGTGCTAAACACAATTGTATGATCACATATGAAGATAATTATGTTTAAACTCATTGAAATGGATAGTAATGACCTAAGACGGATTTAAATAAGGTATATATAGATCTTTGTGACACAAGAGGAAAAAACAGACAAGAAGAGACGACCCGAGATAATAGGATAAAGCTCAGGAACAAAAAAAAAGAAGATCTTTGTGACGCAAAGAGATAAAAAAAGTCTTAACACGTGTTAAGGTTAACACGTGTATTCTAATACTTAAACTAACAACATTTTTATTGCTACATGTCTTACACATATAGTATAAAAGCATTTCAATATAATGTATAAATGAGCTGCTAGTTCGTTCCGAGGGCAATTGAGTTCTTTCCTAATAATTTCGCTAAATTTGTTTACCGTTGATTGGTCAGAAAACTAAGATGTAGAGCATTTTCACGTTTGTTTGGACAAAAGTTGAAATCTTAATAGACTATGGAATAAATGTTATACATATTTATGTATCTTTTTCTATGGAAAATTACTTAAAAAAGGATGTAGAGAGATGTAAAAATAAATATCACTTTATGATTTAACTACGGAACATGGTTAAAATGGAAATATATAAAATATATCGGCGAATAAAAAGAAACAATCTCAAACTCAAACTTTGTGTTTTGAAATTACTGTTACTAGAATATGGTCTCTCAGGAACTTAAAACAACAATAAAATAGACATTTGTGTTAGATAGCCACTTTAACTGGGTGGTTAGCCATTCCTTCGAATACCTTATTGCTATTTATTTATGGAACTGACTGTATGATTGTGTTGAAATGGTCAAGTATTTCATCGTATATATTGCATAGATTAATCCAAATTCCAGTCCCTTTATGTAGGTACAATCATATTCAATTTATGATATAAATACTTACAATGCACATGAAGATCGTCAATCGGTAATCCATGATCAAAAATATGCTTAAACACAGGCAGTTCAAAAACAGAAGATTGCGTGAGAGTCCTCTTTTATGTATGGCTGGTCTGAAGCTTTGCTTGCTACTGGTTCTGGATACAATGGATCAACAGGATGCTCCGATTTTGCTCGTATCACGCACGTGTGTCATAGTAATCAGCCGACGAAATTGCAGGACAATGGACAGGGCTGGAGCACAACAACCAGTGATGCGCATGAGTTATGTCTCATCAAAATATCAAATCCAAAGTATTGGGCTTGGAAATAGGTATGCACAACGATCAATCACTGAAGTAGTTACTACATCTTTTCGAGTCAGTCGGCAAAATTCTTTGCACATTTTACCTAATAATAAAAACTTAGACTAATACCACACTGGATCATCACTCATTGAGGGGAAGATAAAAGTTGATCAGGCTGATAAAATTGGAAATCAGTATTTGGATTCGATTCATAATATTTTGTTCATTATGGTGCGGTAAAAAACACCGTTCACTCACCAGTAAAGTTTAGGTTATTGACTTCGTTGCTTGAAACCCCACGATTTTAATCCAGAAATTACACTACCGCAGGTTTGTAAACAAGGCCCGAACGTAAACAACAACTATGGTATAAACATTTTACTCTATTAGCTAACTGAATCCACTCGTATTTATGACTTAAATTTTTAAGGTTGCCAATCATTGTTTTTATAGTCACTTTAGTAAGTTTAACTTAGTAGTGAGCAATGTACATTTATCCTTTATAGGATTAAGGAACTTTTAGAAACCTATATTGTTGTTTAAGCATATCACATATTCACGCCAACGCATTTTTGGTCGTCATCTAAGAAAATATATAGATACTACAACAGTTATAGCCGTACCAATTATATAAAAAATACAAACAAACATACATTATAACAAATAAACGAAAATAAATACATCGGAATCAATCGAAAAGTCACGTGCTATTTTTCTATACATTATTTTCTTTATATATATAGTTCTCTCTAGAACTACATAAAACCAAAACCATATACGTGGCTGAAAAACTGTGACTGAAAAACTAGACAATCATTCACTTCTAATTAAATTATTTATATTTTTTCTTCTTCGTCATTTTCCTCACAGCTGAGGGTGGTGGCCACCGAAAGTAACTCCATCTGTAAGGACGCTCCAGGTTGCTCTGTTCTGAGCCTGATGAAGTCCGGACTGTGTGCCACTAATATCTGCCTTAAAGAGAGGATCCGTCCAGCGAGTTAGAGCTCTGCCTCAACTTCTTATTCCTTCGACACGACCAAGACATTATGTCGTATTTATATTTCACTTTTTTTATAAAGCCTAAGTGTACTGCAAACGCATAGGAGCTGCTGGAATTCTTTGAAACTCGACTCAACACTGCACGTTCCGGTGAGGTTAATTCCAAGATTTCACCAACTACCAACTACTAAAACTAACTAAAAACATAAATATTTTTAATTTTGTGCAATTCTGAACCGTAACAAAATCGAGACTGTTCAAATCTTCTGCCAATTTTACTATCCTGATTAATCCCAATATTCTTAAGATGACTTTTAAAAATAAAATATATACGTATTATATTTGGTTAGTAAAATGTGGCATACATAAACCAGACTTGTTAATCCATCACTACACCGCGTTGGCTACGCACGAAGCAAGTGGACACACCTCATTATAGGGGTGTGGGCGAGTCAAATTAACTTGTGACCATCATGGGGGAAATCGATTGTAACGGCGAGCTTGCAATACAAATTGTCTAATATAAAATATGTACAAAACATATAAGTAAAAGGATGGCTGCTCAGGAGGGCATTTTTAGGGTTCCGGAGTCAACTAGGAACCCTTATAGTTGCGCCATGTCTGTCCGTCCGACTGCGGATAATCTCAGTGACCGTTAGCACTAGGAAGCTGAAATTTAGTACTAATATGTATATCAATCACGCCGACAAAGTGGTAAAATAAAAACTGGAAAAAAATATTTTATTAGGGGGGATTAAAATATGTATAGTAAAGTGTGGAGTGATTTTTTTCTTCATTCTAATCCTAGCGTGTGATATATTGTTAGATGGGTATTTAACAATGAATAGGAGTTTACTAACATCATTTTTTGATAGTGTAAATATTTTTGGAAATAATCGCTCCAGAAGTAAAAAATAATGCGTAAATATCAAATTAGAACATTAGCAAAATTTTCTAGAAAAATTATTTTGAACTTGATAGGCTTAATAGTTTTTGAAAAAAGTTACAAAACAATTTCTGAACTAAGTTTGTAAGTTAACCGTATAAGCAGGTATTTATTGTACCTGTAAAATGCACAAAATCACAATGAAATGACGTTATTTTTAATAAAGCAAAAATGGTGAAAATCGGTTCAAGCAATAAAGAATTATCCCAAAAAATCATCCTCCATACAGATGTAGTGAATCATCCTTTCCGATCGTAAAAACTCGGAACTTACGACTACTTCCGAATGGTGCCGATGTGTCTATGAATTACTGTATTATATTAGTAAGTGACGTGTAGGTTTCAAATAAAGGAAGTAATTTACTTATGACATTGATAAGTAAATTCCAAGACCAAGACAAAATAATTTATTTGGTAAAATGGCAAAGATGATCTTTGCCATTTTCGAACTATTGGATGTAGGTTTATTTTCGTATTTTTTTGCAATATTTTTACTTACTGTTTGTTGAAAAATTCCACTAGCCTCCGAAACTCGGTTTTGGACTTTACAAAATTATTAAGTAATGTTGGTATCTTTGAATTTGTCATTTTCAGTAAAGAAATATAAATATATATTGAAAATAATTTCACAGGCTTGCCGACCTAAACGTTTCCCACGTTTTAGTGCTTTTGGCATGTCTATTAAATTTTTTTTTTTTATGACAAAGGTGGCAAACGAGCAGACGGATTGCCTGATGGTAAGCAATTACCGTCGCCCATGGGCACTCGCAACACAAAGGGAGTCACAAGCGCGTTGCCGACCTATAAGTGGGTTGGAGCTCTGGGAACCTTACTCACCATCAGGAACACAACACTACATACCTGAAAGGTAGCAGTGCTATTATGGCTGTGGTCTTCTGTAAGGAGGAGGTACTTCCCCAGTTGGGCTTCTCCAGATTCAAGCGTGATGGTACTTCGCTGTGCCCTACCTCTCATTGTTGGACGTAGTTTAAGGACATACCCGGGTCCAAAAATAGTCTATTAAAAATAACTTAATACTATTAACAAAGCAATCCTCTGGTATTAACAACTCTATATCGATACTTCATCCCGCAATGATGGGTGATGGGTACTGAGTGTGAGTGAAGTAGTAAGACAAATACGAACATTTCCGAGAAAACACGATAAGAAAGGATTATTCACTACATCTGTTCTTTAAGCTCGCGCGCATAGTTTACTTAATTTGCCGATAGATGTCGCTGTAAGTGGAACGTTCATACCCTACACGGCGGTTTTAAGATTATTTCTGATATAATGGGGTCGGAGCATGCATGCCCATACATGTGGTTGAAACTGACTGACTTGAAATGACGCTGGCTGGTTATTACTTCATGTTATAACCCCTTTCCACTACTCGTGGTGGGATTGAAAGAGACAATATTTTTTCGAATTTCCCATATATAGCTGGAATCTATAACTCTTTCTTTAGTTGTTACCGTCTTTTGTGGTCCCGTTTTTAGGGTCCTGTACTTTATATATCAACTCAATGTATAAAATAGCCCATTTTTAACTCTTAAGTGGGAACACTTACTGTGACGAACGGAACACTACTTACTACCTACTTGGCCGGTTTTTTCAATTATACTTTGTTTATGTGTTCTTAAGGTCGTAACTTTTAGTATACCCGTTTTAACCCATTTTCATAGAAATCGCATTCTTGAATTTCTTAAGTGTTAGGGTTGGTAAAAGTATAAAATTAATTTTGGCCAAATTAATGACCAAAATTAATTTTATAATTTTAGTCATTCATTTGGCCAAATTTTGAGTGAAATAAAACATATTTTACGAAATGTAACTTATATATTTCAGTTTTTGTAGAAGTAAAATATTTACATCTACGGTAAAACTTTGAGATCTAAAAATTGAGATCAATTAATAATCAGAATTGAAACATAAATATTTCACGATAAACGTGAATCAATCATATCACAATTGAGTTCTGAATTTGCAACATATAAATTCCAACGTGTGCTTTCATAATTTACAATATTTAATTCACGTTTACGTTTAATTTGACGAGTTATAAAATGTTAAACAAAAATATTTTTGTTCTGCCATACAGTATCATTATAATACATATAAAGGAAAACATACTATTAGTAAGCAACAACTGGGCCTGCAATCTGCAACATTGTATAAAATAAATCATTGTATAAATTAAAATAAATCTTTTATTTGTTACTAGTGCTCCCAAATCATTTATTATTTTAGATTATCTTTTTTGGCTATTTATCGCAGACTCAAATCTAGTGAAAAAAATCAACAATTTTTATTTAATGTTTTGCGACGTGGGATTCCAAACTGGCGTTATGCATCTCTGGATAAAATCTGATTGTTTGGTACAGACTCGCATGCAAGTTTATAACATCTCATTAGAATAATTTTTGTAGACTCTGGAACCCTGCCTACGTCTCTTTTTTATTTCCCGAAGTCTTGATTTATGTTTATTTTTCTGAAAGTTGAAATATTTTTTAGTAGGTAGCCTTGTATCAAGGTACTTAATAGCGTCCTTCACTCGTTTATTTCATGTGCATGTATTCAACATTATTTTAATATATGCTATGTTACAAATTAGACTTAAATCAAAATGTAACATTCAGACTTATGAGTGTTGTAGAAAATGAGAAATAAACAGTTGAATGCTTATTTTTCATTTTACTTAGCATATAGGGAATTTACTAGATTAATTGCGTTAAATGAAGGACCAATGAACAAGCAGAGAAATAAATTACTTAGAAACAAAACACCTATAAAATGTTTCCATGATATAACCTAGCTAGTAGGTTATATCACATCAAGCTGATACACGTCTGTCCGTGTATTAGCTTGTACTGCGTATTGCTATTAGTAGAAGGTAACTTCTAAAGTACCGCAAGCCTCGGATAGTGAGCCTAAAATTAAGATAACTGAATAATATTGATATGTTACATGTTAAAACCATTACCCTCCGTTATTCACACAGTGGTGCGTAAAAACAAAAATGTGACAACCCTATGCCTGATCTGTTGGTGGGCAATGTTGAAAATGGCCGTTTGCTACAATAAGCCTTTTTTACTTAAAATTACAATCAAAACAAAACACAGATCTTGTTTTATTACAAATTATAACTTTTACTTACCTTCTGCGGTACCATTTTGCAGTATTTACATCAACACTTCGTGCACAATTTGCCCAGAAAAACACGTGCGCACCCGACGAGTTGCTACAAGCCACTATATGAAGTAAGACGCAAAAGAAATACTCAGTGCTGCCTCAGATGCAACCTAGTTTCTCCTAAAAATAGTAGTGTTGCCAGAACAATACAATTTTTTTCTACACTAACGAATTTGTTCTAAATTGTCTCTTTGGGCAAAGTTTCCTCTAGTGGCAAAGTTGGCTAGTATTACGGTGATTATAATTTTAGGAATGATAGCAGTTGATATTATTAATAAACATTCACAGAGAGGTCTGGAATTATCTAAGGTATAAAGTTTTACATTCAACTTTATCAAACCCAACAAGATCTCAGTTGTTTACTTATTCTCATTGCATGCAGCAGTCATCCTTACTGGAATTATTGAGCCACTTGACAATTCTCGTAATTTAGCCCCGTAAACTATATCTCTTTAGTGCCGACGTGCTTGAGCACTGATAATAAAAACAAGTAATGATGTAAGATGAATATTTATAATGAAAGAATATTTACAATCAATAATTACAACTTTAGGATTTTTAATTGTGCAGCCGTGATAGGAAAATTCAGAAGTGACTGACACTGACGCGACATCTGTAGGGATGTGGGCAGCTCGTAGTGTTGCGCCACATCTCCTGATGTTGAATCATACCCGATTAGCATTACACGGCTACTTAAGTTACAGACATAGTATAAACAAACGAAAAATGTTTATGTTTTTATTGGAATTCCTTCAAATTACACGCGTCTTTTGAAATACTGATTTGCAACTTTCGATCAAACCCGTGTATATATTTTCATCACTTTCTTCTTTCGCGTGTGCATAATGACATCTAAAATAAAAGTTACTTCTCACGGTTATACGGTTACCCAGAGATGATACAGTCGGTAAGAAAACGGAATAGCAGCCTTAAGGATGATTCACGTTAGACCGTCGCGCTTCCTATACGTCGACCTCACGAGCACGAGCCCACCGTCGACCTATCGCTTCACTTACCTCTTCGGTTCGAGTCCGAGCGGCCCGAAACTCGAATATTGACATTAACACGAGCGTCGCGTCGCCGCTCCGCTCACGAGGCCCACCGGCTCGAGCACGAGCCACCCGAGCCGCCCGTCTCTAACGTCAGCCGAGCTGTCTAAGTCATTGTCACTTGATGTCAATTAAATTCCTTGTCAATAATAATAGCAGAACTAATAGAAAATAAGAAACAGAAAAATTTAGTTATAATATTAGCCATCACGGCTATAATAGCCAATGAAGAACAAGAAAAATCACGCAGACAATGAGGCATACACCCCTTTTGGTGCACACGTTTGCAGTACAGAGAATATGTGTTACTATATTCGTGACGATTTTTGTATAATTTCCAAACCACGAGGAAATTAAGAACCGGTTGATGAATAAACAAAGCTCCAGAGTCAATATCCTGTAAAGATCGTCTAGCAGCCTGCTTAAGGTAACCGATAATAAAATAATAAAATATATGTATAGGTATAATGAGTGCAAACAATATCGTGGTCTTTTCTCTTTAAGCCTATTAGGCAGGGATCGTTACCGGTATTCTTAATACCGCTTAAAAATTAGGTATAACCGGTTATAGTTGCATTTCGCTATTTATATCGATAAAGCTCAGATTAGCGGTATAATCAAAACCGATATTCAAATATATTAGCGGTTTTGCCAATTGACAGCAATACCTCTATTTAGCACTTTACCCCTAAAAACTATTACCGGTAATAGCCGTCAGTGTCAATATACTCGAGTCGTATGACAAACTAATTTACTTATACAGTAGGTATATAGTTGACACTTCAGCCAGCCATGCACATTGTCAGCGGGACCCATAGGGGTGGCGAACCTAAGCCCAATTAAAACAAATATAGATTTATCCTATTCAAAACATAATTGAAAAAAATATTTGTAGTACTTAGTAATAGTAATAAAAAATACTATGTATGTATATTCCTTGGCTGAATAGGGGTGTTGACACATATTTAATAACAAAATTAAGTAAAATGGACAAATAATTACAAACATAATCAAGGCAAACACGTAAAAATAATTAAAAATATATGTTGACGTGATTCAGAGGTCACAATTTAAAAAGTATAAAATTCAGATTGTATATGTATAACCTTGGTACCATTCGATTTCTCACGTTTTACTGAAAAATAAAATGCAATGCAACGATATAACATAAACACAAAATCTCTCGGACTCAATACCAAGGAAGCAGAATTAACATCTTTATTTCCCGAAGTCCTTACCTGGTAATGGGTAAAATAAATAAAAAACCTTATTTATTAGTTGCCCAGAAACGAAATAAGGAACTAACCAAAACATTTTCAAAGATATACGGCTGTAGCATTTTTAGGTTTATATACTTTCGTTAGAATCAAGTAAGTATAGGTACAAATACTTCTCAAGTGTAGTGACAAGTTGACAACCCTGTTCCAACACTCATAGTTCTGTCATAAAATTATACATGAAATGGCGGCGCTACCGCGAACAACGATATTCGTAAATTTCGGACGATTGTCTCTGTCTTAAGCCTTAATTGGAGTAAAAGAGAGATGCTCTAAATATACGAACTTCGATGTTCGTGGTAGTTAAAGTGATGAAGTATGTCTTGTCATTCAATAGAGATTTTGACAGCCATATCTTAGGGAATAAGGGATAATTGATTAACAATTTGTAATAAACTATCGCCTTAACGACTTTAGTGCTGGAAGAATATAAAGTACCTATTTTGTTTGCAAAAAAGCGTAAGATGTATGAAATCCTGCGGCGCTTCCGTCTTTCTCGAGCGAAAGCAAAGACCATTTTACCAAAAACGCGTAAGATGTATGCAATCCTGCGGCGCTTACTGTTTTTTCGAGTTGATAAAGTTTGTATTGGAGAGATATCTTCGATTTTTAGTATATTACTTCATTTTTTTTTCATACTTTTTTACCGTTTAAACCTTCCCTGAGCAAAGATTTCGAGATATTTCGAAGAAGAACAAATATTTCGAGACCAAAATTAGCCAAACCAGTAAAGCCGTTCTCAAGTTATAGCGTGACCAAGAGAAATAGGGGTTCATTTTTATACATATAGACAGATAGATTACAGATATAGTGAGAAATTATTTTTCTTCAGAAAAACTCGTACCTCGATCAAAATAAGACGGCATCCGTACTATCAATTAATGATTGTATTATATGCATGACATTTTCATATCCATTAATATGAAACTTTATTGTTTAATGCCAAATATATTTTTTCAGTTTGACGTATAATACTAAACAATAAAGTTCCATATTAATGGATATGAAAATGTCACTTATTTAATACGATCATTCTTGGCAGTTCGGAGGTCATCGTATTCCGATAAAGATCCGAGTCTTCCCGAAAGAAAATAATCTCTATAGTAACCATTTAGTAGTAATGTTTAATTGACATCTCTGCCCTGCTAAGGCAAATGGCGGTATCTCATTTTTAGAGATTTCGAGTAAATTGAGAAAACGTGAAATGGGATTTCGCGTCCACTCTGAAAGTCTTAATTTTAAAAGTAAAAGTGTTTTAGTTCTATTAGCCATCCATATTTTCTTATGACAAGCATTAATTGAAAAAAAAAATTTGGTTTAGACTTTTATTTGAGATACGGCCATTACGCTTAGCATTGGTAGCTCAGTTTTTTGAGTTACTGCTAATTCTCTTTGTACTCTCATATAAAGTCTCATACTAAAATCGGGTGCTAAATAGTAGTTAAAAAACAATATAAATATTTAAAAAAATAAACATTTTATTTGTTATTTATTTTATTTACAAATGACAGCTACTGGATTTAATAAAATTACAAACTAAATTTATCTCTTTTGCGTTATTTTAGTGCTTAAATAAATGTATCTTAAATGTATGACAGTTAATCATTTCCATACATTTTCAACGAAAAGGGTTTTCTATTTTAATGAGTGAACTGAGTGACATGCACTTAAACTCAAAACAATAAAAGATTTTGCAAAAATATGTAATTTCATAATTTGTTTTATAGATAAACAATGGAAAAAATATATAATTATTATTTATTTATTTAAACTTTATTGCACAAGAGAAAACTGGAAGTACAAAAGGCGGTATGTATGGTATTTTTAGTCAAATAAATAACGAGTTATAAATAAGTAACCAAATTTTAAACATAAACAAACAAATATCACGATTATGTCCTATATGGCTGTAATCAAGTGTTAAACGTTAAATTCCTATAAATTTTAATGCTTTTTTATTGAAATAATAGGTACAAACAGCTAAAAACTCCACTTACCTTGTATCTTTAAGTATGGTAGTTGCATAAACTGCCTTGCACGTTGAACAATCCGCTTCTATAGTATCCGCAAAACTATCTGGCCGGTAGGGTAATAAACGTCCGCTACCGTTAGGGGTGTAACATGTCGATAACTTATAATGTAAATGTCGATATAATTATTATGTTTTCAAATGAAATCTTATATCATTATTGATATTGTTTTTAAAGTTATCTAATGAATAATACTAAATGTTTAAGATAATTAAATGTTTAAGATATTTCTTATACATTTAATTATCTCATTTGACGACTGGTCTGGCCTAGGGGGTAGTGACCCTGCCTATGAAGCAGATTGGTCCTGGTCCTTGGTCCTGAGTTCGATTCCCAGTCAGGGGATTTATTTGTGTGATTAGCAGACCTCGAAGTCGCCGTGGCACGAATACAATTTTGCTAGGGAGAGACACACGATATTATTTTATCGATAAGTTGTGCTTTCTTATGACAGTACTTATGTTATGATTATGAGATACTTAATGATAACTTGCAATATCTATTAAACTGTATTATTTATACAGTATGAAGATTGAAGTCCGTAAAGGTCGATTAACGAAGATAACGGTATTCATACTTTATGAATGTAGGTATAAAACATGACGTTGACATAATATGACAATCTTGTCCGCTCAGAGAATCGATGGAATTAATATTACGCGTTTTATTACGGCCGTTTTTCCGATCCTTGCTTATAAATTATAAATAATAGATCTCGTTCTCCCATCTATTTGGAAACAATGCGTAACAATTTGTATGCTATTTGAAGTACTAAACACAAGATTAAAATACTTTGTTACTTGTTACTAATATAAAGTTCATCATTGATTAAATGAAAATAATGAAATGCATTTCTAGGTTTCAGTTTACTTTGCATTAAAATTGATGAAAAATATTTAGTAGTAAAGGTTGATTTTTATTTGAATTTTAAAATTCCTAAGAAGTATCCTAAAAACTCCTATATAGGTAACATTGACGGGAAGTAATCATCACAGTTTAGTTAATTTTCAATTATTCTGTAAATTTTACAGCTAATAATATATGAAATGTCAATTCCGAATAAGCATTCAGTTATCGATAAATTTTATATCGGAAGGAAATCCCTAGTTAATTGATGTTATTGCCACCGCGACTTCGAGGTCTGGTGATTAGTGATTAGCACAGATATTTATTCCTGAGTCATGGGTGTTTTCTATGTATTTAAGTATTTATTTGTTATGTATCTATCTAAAATATTATAATAGATATATGCATAACAAATAAATACGATATATATATATCGTCGTCTAGTACCTACAACACAAGCCTTAGGTACTGAGCTTACCCTAGGACTAGGTCGATTTGTGTCAGATTGTCCCGAAATATTTATTTTATTTATTTATTTATTCTCAAATAATTAGCAAAATACGTGATTAGGTAAGAAATGCATTATTAATTATAGTACGTATGATTGATATTGATATTTAAGTCATTAGAAAATATATGAAACACGACATAATTTATAGCTCCTTATTATTTTATTGTAATACTTTATGTCAATAGTTCAATATAACTATTTATACTTCGATAGTAACTATACAATACTGCTATAAAAAACACCACGTAATTTATATTCTTTGCTTCATTACTTTATCGACATTCCTTTTTATGCGTAACGCTACCTGCCCTATTGCTGCTCGGCGCGCTCCATAAGCTGTGCAGGTGTGAAAGAGATAGCACAATTCCGATGATTTATTACTTGACCGGCCAGATAGTTTTGCGGATACTATAATAAGTAGGTTTATTTAACAAAACCACTAAGTCAGTGAGCGGTATCTCAATGAGATACCGCCAAACCACTTAGAAATAATGACTGACCGCTAATTGCTTTCGAATATGTCACACGCAAATTTATATTTTTAAGCCGCTGCCGCTATTTCGCTTAAAACAACTGAGTTACCGCCTAATGCCTTAGTAAATGAGAGGAATTTTGAGATATGGATTTTCTTTTTAGGTATTTTTGGTACGGTTTTAAGTAAAATTTGTAAAATTCGATTTTTACATCTAGTACAGAATTTCTTAGGCTACTTGATGCAATATTTAACTCAAAAATATATTTTTTTGAGTTACCGCCAATTGCCTTAGCAGGGCAGATCTTATCTTTCAATTGCAATGAATACCGGTATTTAATACAGGTATTTAATATCGTAAATAGTCTAGCCATAGAGGTATGCATAAAAGCGAAATGACAACAATACCTCTAATTAGAATACAGGTATTCTTTTATTAGCGGTAATAGTCTGTCAAATGTATACAGGTATTTAATAAAACCGGTTTTACAATCCCTGCTATTAGGTTTAATAGTAGCCACGTATCGTTATTTCATAATTTTTCAGTTAAAAAAGGAAGTAGAACTTGGTCTTTGGTAAGCATTTTTATTATTTACAATTTTAGGACGAGCATTACTTTTATTGATTACAGTGTCATCAAATGAACAATATATGAACAGAGGATACACAGTCTGCAGTTTGATGAGGAGGCATTGAAAAAATTGCTGTCCAAAGATTGCTTTGTGCGAAACACATTCTGTGCTGACGCGCCTGCTTAAAATTGCTACGGTATAGATATATATAATATAATATCCAAACAGGCTATTCTATTGTTCAATAAGTATCTAATGATATATAACGAGATGACTTAGGTAGGTACAGCAACTCCGGAGATAAATTAGAGCTCTCTTACGAAGCAGATCCCATTCCCATCCCATCCCATTTCCTTCGTTTTTCTAACAAAGCAAGGATGCTGGTTCGGGAAGAATGTTAAGTATCGCGCAAAATACGCGAAGCGATTAATATAGATAGTTGCTCTAATTTTAATCGTAATGGTGGTTGGACTGGCTGCCTATAGAAGCCTGGCATGTATGGCCAAATTTAGAAGTGGAAGTTTAGTAAAGTATAGTTCCGAGCAAACTAACGACGCCGGTTGAAGATTGCCGTGAACCGGTCACAACATCGAGAGCGGCAAAAGCAGCGCAGCGCGCAGCAATTCGTTGAAGCAAACGGGTGTCGACACACAATGTTTGATAATAGTGTTGAAAATTTAGACCTTTCTATAGGTACTCCAAACCAGTTCGCGTGAGTGAGGCTGTGAAATGTACAGTGACTCACGAAACTTTAAATACAATATCAAAAGACCATAAACTTATTTTTACCATAAAATTACATTATTAGATGCCGTATTATAAGTATATTACAATACCGCAAAGAATAATGTACGTTTCTGACCTATTGAATTAAAAAATGAGCATTATTTTGTTCACACATACTCGTAGATAGAATATTAAACGTAGATCTTTGTGTTATAACAAAGATCTTTTTAATATTTTCTCCTTGGATAAAATAAATTGCATAAAATACTGAATTCATAATATTCATCACACGATTAGAAACAACGTGAGACTAGTGAGTATCTTTGGCGTGAAGGAATTTAAAAAACCCCTAGTTTGCCTGTACCTTCAATACAGTATATATACCGCCTTCTTACTAGTCAAAAACTTTCTGTCAATATTGACAAGCCGTCTAGTTCCTAATAATCGTATGTTTAATAAATAAGGACAGGTTCGTTTTTAAAGTAAATCGTTTCTAAAAGTCAAAAGGGTAATGTTTTTCCAGCGTAATGTAATAATTTCTAGTGCGACCTAACAGCCAAGGTGGTCTCATAACAACCAAACAAATAGGGCTATATACGACTGTACGTATAGACATTTATAAACCTAATTGTAAAACATGCGTGTCCGCTTCTAAAATTAAACTTCCCATAGTAATGTGCCTTGCCTAAACCAACTGTAGTCTGACAATGATCTGGCCGACGGTACATATATCCATCAACATAATTGTACCGATAATGCTTTTGCAAAATTTTATCAACGTCTTGCTAAATCATAATAATATGTTCACTGATTTTCGTCTCATTTTCAGGTTTCCATCAAAAATTTTAAGGAACGCAACTTTGGATAAAAATTGTTAGTCCTAGTTATATAATCTTTGGTAAGTAGAGGGTCTGGTAAGGGACTTACTCCCTTACAGGAACTTAGTAAGTTAGTCAAGTTTACTTGAATAGTGACATACAAAACATAATATCTTGCAAGCAAACAAGACATCTAATACAGCGAACTCTCCGTGATAAGACTATTCATTTTAGGTCCTGTTTGTTATAATAATGTAATATAATGTACGTAATTATCGGGGCCGTAACGATCAGGCATTGACAAGATCCTATTACTGTCCGTCCTTCTGCCCGTCTTTTCTGCCTGTTAGCAGTTAGAATGTACCTATATAGGTACCTACTTTGACTGACATCCATGTATGGTCCTGAGATAGCTCTATTCATCATCTTATCAATCATTCTAGTACCGAACCGTACCGAAGGACGTCCCTCTGCTGGACATGGGCCTCTCCCAAAGCAACTCACAATAACCGCCACCCGCATCAGTGGATTCATTCTGTCTTTATCAGGTCGCTAGTGCACCTTGTGGGGGTCTGCCCACGCCGCACCTTCTGATATGTGGTTGGTACTATAACCACTTACCCGTGCGAAGGCAGGAGAGGTTGCTAGTACCTACCAATAAATTATTATTTGTGTAATGACGTTTTCTGCAGTACTAGGTACTTCCTGTGAATAACTACTAACTACATAAGGTTTGTGGTTGCCTAAATTATGGGTACTTACACAGCGATTTGGGGCATACGTTTGTAATGTATTTACAACATATTATATAGGTACTTTCCCGAGCAAAGGTGGTTAGTTGCGAATAAAATCAGATTTTACTAACGATGTTCTCCGCAGTGTTTGGTACTTCTTATCCCACTAGTGTTTTCTTGTAAGAAACATTGACTTCCATCAGTCATCATCATCAGCCTTGAGCCGTCTACTGTTGGACAAAGGCCTTAACTTCGGTGTTGCCGTATTGACCACGTTTGGTAGGCAAGTTGGGAATCGCAGTAAAATACACCGTAGACGCCGGTCGCTACTGCTCATACCGGTGGGCTTCGACGCAGTTTAAGGACATACCCGGGTCCATGTCTCATTAGTAATATTAATAAAGGTTTACTGCAACTTACTTGCAATTTTTGTTCTATAATATTATTAATGTTATAGGTGTATTATGTAGCAGCCAAGGGAACTGGGCTGAATGACTGCAACAAGCGATCGACAGCCCGCCTGATCCCGGCCGGGAGTCCCTACACTACATGTGTATCTACATTAAGTATCAGTGATACATAATTAAGTAAGCTTGTAGGATCTGTAGATGCCTTTAACAGTTATTTAATTTACCTAGTAGTCATTAAGTACGTAGGTTATGTTGAGGATTTTTTAATAGAGTGTACCCCCAATTTAGCCGAGGTACAGGCAGATTAAAGAAGAAATGGCGGGACGACCTAAATGTTTTTAGCGACTGGTGGGAATACGCACTAAAGAGGGGAGGCCTTTCCTGGCAGCTGGACACAAACTAGGCTAAGAAAAAAGAGTAGGAAGGGTCAGGTATCTAATCTTAGTGCGGACGAGTGATAGTAAGTAAATATAAGTTGTTGTTGTATGTTGTATAATTAATTTAATGAATGGTTGGTTAAATTGTAAACCCGTGCTGATTACTCCACAGTGCATCCGTTCGTTTATAACATTAATAAATATTCAGGACAATTGACTATAGGTCTGGCCTAATGGATAGTGATCCTGCTTATGAAGCCCATGGTCCTGGATTCAAATCCTAGTAACGTCATTTATTTTTGTTCTGAGTCTTCTGAGTACCCACAACACAAGCCTCATTCGTCAGTGTATTGTGCGCGCGTACTTGTAATACGGCAGCTGTTGATGGTGTATAATCCTGGCTACGAAGTCAGTCTGGGCAAGTTCTCGCCGTTAGCAAGATGAGAACATAGAGAACAAAGGTTTTCCAACCCTAAAAGGGTTCCGGGCCCGATTACTATTACTAAGACTCCCCTGTCTGTACGTTTGTCCATCTGTCTATCTCTCCATCTCTCCGTCTGTTCGTCCGTCCGTCTGTCTTTCTGTCTGTCTGTCTGTCTGTCTGTCTATCTCTCCGTCTGTCCGTCTGTCTATCTCTCCGTCTGTTCATCTGTCCGTCTGTCCGTCTGTCCGTCTGTCTATCTCTCCGTCTGTTCAGCTGTCCGTCTGTCCATCCATCAGTCTGTCCGTCTGTCCGTCAGTCCGTCCGTAAGTCTATGTATAGGCCACCAGGCTGTATTACATAAAATGTTCACAGATAATGTATTTTACTTACCTCTATGTCAACGAATACTTATACTGAGTAAAATATTCGGCTCTATAATGCTGCGAACCTTTCAAGTTATTACTAGCATTTGGCCGGTTTAATATATAAGTAGGCAGGTTAACTAAGATAGGTAGGCAAGCCGATAGAAATGGTGTTATGTAGACGCCATGCATAGTTAAGTATGTATATATATAAAGTTCATACGTTAATTTGAGGATTTTAGAATATTATAAGTTGATGTACAGTATGTATAAATAAGAGAGGTAAATGCATGGTTAGGTATATTAAGTTCGTAGGTTAATTTGACCACATGATAATTTTATACTAATTCTACGCACAGTATACTGCAAGCAGAAGGTAGTTTATATCGCTCATATGGAGCACTATTACGAGTGGCTTTGCAAAAGCGTCACTGACTAAGAATCTACTTTGTCTGGATTGAGGACGTTGTCATTAAATATCATATTTCTAATTTTAATTCTTCATTGCATCGGCCGTAACTCGTCCACTGCTGAACAGAGCCTCCCCCAAATAGGACTTGTGTCATCTTGAGAGTCGCCACTCACATTTCTGTTATTGATACAAAAATATTTTAACCGTCTTAACTCCAAGAACCCTTAAAGTGGTCGAGTAATGTCGTGCCTGCCACGCCACCGACATCTAGAGTGGCTAGAGCGGACACTGCCAAAGCTATTTTGCTGCTGACTTATAAGGACGACGTATTACGAGTACGTATTACGTTATTAGTCGAGACGAGACGTTGGCGTACTTGACACGTTTTGACACAAGAGGAAGGTCTTTCAAAAGGTTAACACGTTGGCTGCCCGCCGTAAAGTCAGCATCAATTAGCGCATGAAACAGCGCACCAAACGAATCTAACATTTCTTAATTTCTTCACAAAAAGTGATGAATAAAATGCAATATAAACTTTGAAACGCGAACTGTAAAAAATGTCATTTGTAAAAAGTACACAGGATGGCAGATCTTAGATATTGGTGCGTTTTATTTTATATGCTAATTGATGCTGATTGTACTAAATTACAGCATTAATCCCATGCCCAAATACCCAAAAACATAAGGTTTTGATCCCACCAATGATGCTCATGGCCACACAAAGAAGACAAAGTGATGCCACCCGTGATGCCGAACACAGGGAAGGTGACTTGATCCCAAGAATGATGCTCATGGCCACATATTCCACCCGTGATGCTCTTCGCAGTCTACGTGTTAAATAATCAGTATCATATCATAACGTAATTTGTTTTAATTTCATATATGACGTACGTCGAGAGAAGTTCCAAGCTTCAACCAACTGGACAGTAGCGCTGAGACTACGGAGCATTTACTGTATCAACGGAGGCATTAGTCAAAAATATAATTAAGTTCTGGATTAGGATTTTATCACACGTCAACTCGAGCCTTCATGGCTGATGTATACATACAATATTTAAAAAGTTATTATTGTTTAATTTAATTTGTTTAGTAAATTTTTTTTGATGTTTGTAATTCTACTCAGATAGACTTGGCGCTATGTTTTCTGCAGCTTTTACGTATAAGTACGCCTACTATCAGTCAAAGAAATAAATTGTGCTTTCGTGTTGTTTTATTTCTCAGAGGTGGGGAAGGAGTAATTTTAACTAAGTCACTAAGGGCCGATTTTTCAATCGTCAGTTAAGCCTTATTCGACGAATAACTCTATGGGTATCTGTCAGATATGTGCTTATCTGACAAATGAAAAATTGGCCCTAAGTAACAAATATATTCATTCAAGTCTTATGTACCGTTCATTTTATTACAATTAATATCATATAGATGGCAGCCAAATATAGCTCGCCAATCCTTCCTTCTAGGCACTGGTCCCACCGCAAGCTAGTAAGCCATGAGCTATCAGCTATTTCAAGGGACAAAAGATAATTGATCCCGTGTAATAAAAGAGAGATATATATTTATATCTCATTGCCTGGTAATTAACTACGATCGCCCGGCTATGACATATAAATATGTCACTTATTTACACGGGATTGATTATCTTTTGTCCCTTGAAATAGCTGATAGCTCATAGCTTACTAGCTCGCGGTGGGACCAGTGCCTAAATACAAATATCTGGACTGAGATATTTGGATACTTTGGTTGCTAAAAACTATGCTTATAAGCTTATTTTCCCTTATACCTAATATACCCACCGTATACCCTATAATATACCATTTGGACGCCAGACACGCCTTTACTGGTGTAGTGTGTTCCTTTACCAGTTGAGACGTTGCGCGTTTGCACGCCTAGGTTCTTTGTAGATAGTAATAGTATCTAAAAATGAATAAAAATTACATATATTTAATTTGTTTTATTTTAGTAGTTGGTGTGAAAATTATCCTGAAAAATAAAAGCTAATACTTGGTCGCGGCAATTTTACCGTGATCCGAAATAATGTATGAGATAGGTAGTATTATCTCATAGTAGTGCACAGGGCGCTTTATTTCGTAATAATTAGTATTTTTTTTTCTATCCAAAGCACAAAAGCTGGTAATATTTACAAACTATCATTATTTATCTTTCTGGCAACATTGATGAACATCTACAGGTGCCACATTATGCGGCTAAATATAATGTCGGTTGGGTTTCCATATTTCAGAAAACAATTTGTGACATTTTGTAACGCACATATTTTTGACGTATATTCCGATACATGAAAAACCTCTTTGGTGATTTCAATTCAGACTATTCAAACACAGAAAACTAAATAATAAAGACTGTTAATTGTTATTGAGGAATTCGTCGAATTATCTTCATACTGGTTTATAGTTATATGGTTATGTAGACACATGGTTATGTAAACAGGCGGATTAGTCCATTAAATTAGTTAAGAAAGGGCATAAGAAAGGATTAAATTATTTGTTGAATTTTACATTTGGTATTTAAGAAAATTCATATACTATACCTATACCTAAGCCCTACTATAGTGAATGCTAAATTGTTATGTACACTTGCTATTAACAACACCAAACCAAACACCGGCTCGACAATGTCCTCGTATTATAATATTAATCCACTTTTAGGTTTTCACTCTCTCTCGCCGGCCATCGGCCCATAGACAGTGACAGTTCTTATTCTGCGGCTTTCCCGCCAATACAAGGACACACGAGACAGCGTATGTATGCTATTTGAGTTAGTCTCATAAACGCATACACTACACCTACCATACCACTAGGGCCTACATCGAACTTTGATTTTTAGTATTATATTTTTTAAATTTAGTTTATATATTTATTTTTTGTGATAAATATTTATGTTATATGTTAAATGAGGTTTTGAAATTATGAGGCTCATAATTTATATTTTAAATATAAATTATGAGCCCTTTGCCTAAATATTCGGTTCTTTTATTTATGATTAACGAATATTTATTATTTGATTATTTTTAAAGAAATGTGTCAACTCAGCACTCTTTGTTAATTCCTCGTCTCTGCACAAGTAATATAACCCGACTAAAGAAAGAATTATTTATCCCCTCATATTTAGCAAACAAATTGATGACATTTTGCAACCTCCGTAGTCCGGCCAATACCGTTCCATCCGAGCCATTTTTTGCGACTAGGCGACCGTCGCACGCCCGTCGACATCCTGTCGACATCCCGTCGCCCTCACATCACCGGGCCGAGCCCAGCCCTTTGAACATAGCTGTAACGGCCGTCGCACGTCCGCCCCGTGCCCGAGTCGAGTGGATCGGGCGGCTCGGTGGTCACGTGACTCTTTCCATACAACGGAACGCTCGGAGCGGAAACGCGACGGTCTAACGTGAATCATCCTTTAGTTAGCCAAATACCTAATTCAATTAAGGTAATTGACTTGACTCGTCCCCCAGGCGACGACGACTCAAAGAATTATGACTGAATGTTGTTGTGACCTAGCCAAGAATGCTAGAATGAATAAGTTCTTAAATAACACTGACGACCGGTCTGGCCTAGTGGGTAGTGACCCTGCCTACGAAGTCGATGATCCTGGGTTCAAATCCCAGTCAGGGCATTTATTTGTGTGATGTGCACAGATATTTTCTATGTATTTTTACAGGTGTTTTCTAT
This sequence comes from Grapholita molesta, assembly GCA_022674325.2. NCBI lineage: Eukaryota > Metazoa > Arthropoda > Insecta > Lepidoptera > Tortricidae > Grapholita > Grapholita molesta. The sequence continues at coordinate 6,033,029 of CP053136.2, read as the reverse complement.
GTATTTACGTATTTATATGTCTATTATATATCTATCTATTATATATATCGTCGCGAATTATAAAAAAATATATTTAAAAAGACACTGAGTAGGTATGTTTTGATTTAAGTATCCATTGGCAATATAACCACAGAATAAGACACAAATATCTGTGCAACGCCTCTATTGTCAAGTTGATAAAGTTCATGTTCAGATATTTGTGATCACCAAGGATCGGACAAACGCCCGTCATTTTGAAAATATAACCCTGTTCCATACAGCAGAGACTCAGCTCCGACACACACGTCCACAGCTCCGACAGGAAAATACGGATCGTAGTCGACTGTACGTAACGTGACCAGGTGTAAAACGGTTTTTTTTTAATGAAACTCGGAATGTACATCTTGCATTTTTATTACGACAGTTGTTTTTTGTACCAGTTTCACGAGTTACAGGCGTGTTATTGCTTCTAAGTTGCCTACTGGCATTTTTTAATCCACTATTATTTGGGTATTTTAAGATTTATTAATGTAATCTTTAATCAAATATACATATAGCCATTACTTAAGTAGATTATTCGTGAATACCATAACACCAGCTACAACAACTTGGTATATATTTTTTAAAGCTTCCTATCTTCCTTTATCTACATCTATATTTTTATTTAAATAATTGAGACAACATAATTGCCTATTGTTATTCCACCATATGTTTTATTTCCCGCTTTTACTGTCTGATTGTATGAAAAACAAATTGTGAATTTTGAATAGGAGACTCGTCATCTATTATAAGTGTTTCCTAACCATGTGACACGGTTTCATCCTATGGTTTGTCCACTTAGGTAAATATAAAATTTGATCCACTACTTATAGTCTTATTATTCAGACAGAGCGTGAACTGTATGATTCTTGTTTAACCTTCAAACATAGCACAAATTCTTTGCGAAACTCTGTAGTAGGATTTCCAAAATTTAACTCTTAGGCAATCAAAGTACTTGCGGATATTTTCTCCTAGATTGTCGAAACCCTGAAAAAGAATACATTAAGTCAATTAAAAATAAAACACTTTAAACATTCTCAGAAGGTGAAAAACAAAAAATTACGAAACATTATGCAACTTAGACGCGCGTATATTATTAAAACGACACGAGGCAACTTATTGTAAACTAGTTTCTACCGCAACTCAACGCAACTATGTAGACTCATGCAACTTACAAGACTATGGATGTATTATGGAAGTTGACATCAGCGAGTTAAAACACCACATTGAAAGATAAATTCCGACAGATATTTTTGTTACTAAATGTGACGTAATTATTTGCTTAGTTTTATTTGAAAAATAATATTTAAATCTTTTGTCATTTGATTCTTGAATTTTGAGAATTAAACGAGTTAATGAGATTCTTCGGTAGATATAAATCAGTTAAGACAAAATCTTGTATTAAAAATGATTTTATTATTTGAGCGCGACTTATGTTATTGTATTACTGAGTAAGATTCAGGCGTTACCGACGCACTTCCAGACAAATCCGGTGCACAATTTTTTTGTCTCTCCTCGTCTTTGTAATTTGTAGAAGCCTAGTTAACTCTATTAAAACTAAAGTCAAAGTATTATTAAAGTTATCTTCATCTATATAGATAACTACGTTTTTATTAATACCCGATGTGTGTGGAACAGGTGCACGATTTATTTTATTTTTACTTTTTTTTGTAAATGTAGAAAATATGATTGTGATGTTTTATATTCAGAAACAACTTAATACATAACACAATCAATAATTTAAATTAACAATAAAAATTCAACTCAGACTAACATAACATTATAAACTTCTCATTCCCCGAGACGACTGGTACTTGGTGCAAACGTGCCAAAAATACTGGCATCTTCATCTATATAATTGCATGTATTCCGAGAAGTAAATTGGTGGAAGTGACAAAGAAGATATCGATTTTTTTTGGTGGCGACAGTTTTGCGAGTTTACTGGTCGGGTCACAAGTTGATGTTGCGCCGTCTGAGAGCGTGTGTTGCATCGCGGTTGACAGTTGTTGCCCTTTTGTCTAACCGTTTGCGAAAGATGTAACTATACCTGTTGAAGAGGTACTATCGAACAAAGTGATTCATGACATCATGACCCACCTAGCCGACAAACGGTTTGAAAGTGTCATTAAATTGATTTGACACTTTCAACCGTTTTCGATGTAGGTGGGTCATGAATCACTTTGTTCGATAGTATATACAAATTTTGACTTAAATTCCATATTAATTTTCTACCCAACACAATGACGTAGTCTTCTAGTTAAGTTTTCACCTACAGTTAGCTATATCTACTGGTATCCTAGTCTGTCAACATTGAAGCCCGAATTTTATACATGTGTGCATTAGAATGCATGCATATAAAGAAACTTAAACCTATTCCTAACATTGCTTGACCTATATAAGTATAATAGTAGAGGAGATATAGCGTTTGGGGTCAAAATAATTGCCACAGAACCGGAGTTTGGTGTTTTTAGTTCTTTGTGTGTATCTTTTTGACATACTAAAAATATAGAAAAATATATGTGTGCAAAATGCGATTTTCCACACGGCAAAGATTTGAAAAACTGAAAATTCCCCATATAAAACCCAAATTTTGTATGCTCTCAAATTACAGGAAATTACACACAAAAAAGGTTATGAGGTTAATTTCATAAAATAAACGTAAAATAAAAAGTGGTGACCAAAAAAAAAGATTTTTCAAAAAAAAATTTTTTTTTGTTAAAATTGTTAATGAAACTTAACCTATATAGACTATATACACATCAATATACGTTACAAAAAGAAAAGCATGTTTAATACATGAATATTTCCTATTATACTTAAATAATACAAAAAATAGACTTTTAACTATCACGACAAAATATAGAGCTCCTCCATAGACTGCCACATGGAGCAATCTTCAACATACGTAGTAGAATTTCACAACAGGTAGGGCTGAAAGTTAACATAATAGAAGCATCAAAGATGTCCTTGTCGCCATGTATACGATATCGGTTGGGAACGTTGCTGTCGAAGTTGTTGACAAATATTTTTATCTGGGACATGTATTCCAGTTAGGCAAATTAAACTTCGAAAAAGCAATATCAAATTGGGCTGTGGAGCATTAAGGAAGACTGACCGTGAAGGTAGCGTGTACTGGAAAGACCTATCGCTCGGACTATCGCCACGTAGATGCAGTTTAATGATGTTCCGTAAAAAAAGACAGAAAAACCGCCATGGCTCGTAGAATTGCACTGTTGAAGTGGCAGTGGTGGTCGATGGCCGTAAGGACAGAAAACTCCTAGTATAGTGGCGACTACATCTAGGAAAGCGCAATATCGGACATCCACAAACGTTAAACTAACGCTGGTAGCAGTGACTACATTATGTTGTAGATTGCTCCATGTGGCAGTCTATGGGTGAGGTCTATATTTTCTCGTGCTAATTAAAATACAGCCTATATGTTTTGTATAATATAAGTATAATTAGAAATATTCATGTTTTAAACATACTATTATTTTTATAACGTATATTGATGTGTATAGTCTATACAGGTAAAGTTTAATTTTCAATTTAAAGAAAAAAAAATTTTTGCTTGAAGAATGTTTTTTTTTATTCGCCACTTTGTTATTTACTTTTATATTATAAAATTAACCTCATTATAGTTTTTAGTGTGTAATTTCCTGTAATTTGAGACCACACAAAATATGAGTTTTATATGGAGAATTCTCAGTTTTTCAAATCTTTGCCGTGTGAAAAATCACATTTTGCACACATGTATTTTTCTATATTTTTAGTATGTCAAATAGATGCATACAAAGAACTAAAAACAACAAACTCCGCTTCTGTGGGAATTATTTTGACCCTCGCCTACAAATTTTCGTACGACTCCTGTACTATAAGTAATATACTCTTAGATAGGAAATATACTAATTTCTAGGGCCCAAAATTTTGCGTGCGGTTTTGGAAAAGTGTTAGGGAGAGAACACTAACGTTTATCGATGTAGGAAAATAGAATAGTCAATGACATTAATTTATTTTTAATTAAATAATACTAGCATTTTTGTAATTAAATACCTACTCGGGTTATCAACTCTTTGTAGATATACCTATATGTATTAACACTGGCATATGAGTATGTTTGATATTTAATTTTTATTGTATACGTCATCTTCTAGAATGAATGAATAGAATGCATCATCAGAAAGTTTAAGTAAGTTATTTTTTTTAAACGCTAATAAAAAAAACTCGGTTTATCAAATCGTTAGTGTTATCTCCCTTAGACTTTCCAAAACCATACGCAAAATTCCGGGACTTGGTCTGTCTCAATGCGTTACGGAAGCTGGAACGTACTTTACGAGCTTAATATGTAATATAAAATATAATAGAGATAAAGCTTGTTCACGAAAAAAAGTAGCCACTGCCTTATAATTTCTTTTTTTCGTATGAAACCATCGTAATTGTTTTAAGTTATCATAAAAACCAACTCATTTTCTTTCGTTTTAGGTAATGTTGTGGATATTTTTAACAAGTGTTCTAAATCTACGGTCCATTGAAAAAATGCATTTTCGGAGAGATTTTTCTAATTTGAACAATTAAGCTTGCACTATTTATGCTCTGTACTCAAACAAATTATCAATACTAGAATGTCCCGTGAATAATTTCTCTTAGATTTTACTATCGTAAACAAGCCAGAAACATTTGTAATTTAACTCAGAAAATGACGTATTTTTGTAACGTTCATTTTTGTTTTAGCACTACTTGGCGTTATTAATATTTTTAGACGGTCGAGGCTTGTTTTTTTCGATTTTGACATTCTAAACGTAAAATAGACAAGCTAATTCGTAATTCTATGACTGTTTCCATTACATGGACCCACCAGTTAACGGTGGAGACTCATACAACGGTGGCTACTCTTTTTCGTGAACATGCTTTATTGTATTGTCTAACCGGTTTACTATAACTACTACTACTTTAGTAAGATTTCCATCAAAATTTCAAAAAGTACTTACTGCAACGACTACATCGTTTTTATCTTTTTCTTTATCTTTTTCTTTATCTTTTTCGTCACCTTGTTCTTGTAGCATTTGTCTTCTGCCTTCACCTAAACCATCACCCAGCTTATGTTGATGCGGCTCAGATTGCTGACCTCGCCAAAAACAGGTATCGCTGTCACCCTCTTTCTGCAAAACAGTTTTATTATTTTATTTTACTGAATTGCTTCTTACCTAACAATTAGTTTTATCTATAGAAGAGACTATGACGCAACTAAGCAAAGCTGCGTCATTATTTATTTAGTTTTAGGAGTTGGTACTCACAGCTATCTTAACCATTATATAAACTAAGGTAACTATTTATACAAGGTTTAATATGAACTCAAAAAGGTTTAATTATTTTATTATGTTGCCATATAAAACCAAATGTATCCAAATGAATATATTTTACAGAAAATGCAATCGAAACGAAAATAAATGTACCAGTACCCTTACCATGAGTTGAAACTTTGAGGTTTTCAATAACGAGTATCGAGTTTACTATCTGTGCATCTCGTTCGCACTAAACTAGTACAAGCGAGATGCACAGATAGTTAACTCGATCCTCGTTATCGAAAACCTTAATGTCATAACTCATGGTAAGGGTACAGAATGATAGTTCGAAGGAAAATTCCCGTGTTTTTTTCTAGATAGGTACATTATTTTTATTGCTATTGCATTCTAAATACACCGTTGGTTGACTGGTAGGGAATGCTTTTTTCACCACCTTATATTGTGATTTTTTTTTATAAATTTGATTACATATTTTTTTATTAAAGATTGTCATCTTGGCTACTGTCCTGGTTATTACATACATATGGCTTTGACTCTCTAATCTATTATTTATAATAATAGATATTAAATTGCTTTCATTACATTACATCTAAAACTAACACTAACTACTATAACTAAATTTAAACTAAACAAAAACTAACCTATATAATATTAAAATAAATGTAAAAAATTGGGGCCCTTCGGCATCGTGCCAAAGGATGCTGGCAGCATTTCCCCGCTGAATAGCTGAGCTTATTTGTTGGCCGAGGAAGCTGCCAGCTCTTTGGTCATTTGTCGAGTCCACTAGTCTATTACTAGCTTTTTGAACAGTTTGAGCGCGCTGGGCCCCCACGAGCCGAGCGTCTCGTCACCGAATGGCATAAAAATGTATTCGGAGCCGAGACTCGAGTATTTTTGGTGCTTCGTTTTTATCCTCGTAAGGCCCACAGGCCTACCTGTGGTACTATAGTACTAATTACTTGAAAGAAATTTGAATTTTATAAAATTGGGACAGAGTTGAATTTCATTTGCTTCCTTCGATTTTGGTACAATAGATATTATTATTTATTTCCTACACTATAAAGACCGAATTCGAGTAGCATTTTACTTGTATGGTGGGCCTTAAGAGGTTATTATTTATGATTTACAAATTAATCTAACTTACAGCGCGTTGCATGGACGGGTCCGTAGTAGCCCACAGGACTTGTCGATCAGGGTCCTTGGGGTACTCGCTCATATCAATCACTGGGTTCTGAATACCAACAGGTTGGTTGTTCTCCGCGTTCTCAAGAAGCTGAACCATACCTCTACGCTGAGGCTCCTGAACACCTGATATGCTGTTTGGAGCTTTCATGCCTCTAAGGAACGCCAACATTTTGGATTTGTCAGTTCTGTCTGGTAAATTTTTGGCATTCCACAATTCCTAAAAGTAAACAAGTATAAGAGTTAATGAATGGTCGTAACATTTAGGTCCTTATAAGTTTTACCATAAACGGGCATAACATTATAATGACAATTCATTAGAACAATTTAGTAATTGTAATTTGATAATCAGCCACGCAGGATGCGCGGCGCTTCCAACCGGTATACGTGGAGGTCCATGGGGGAGGCCTATGTTCAGCAGTGGACGTCTTTTGGCTGAGGTGATGGTGATGAATCAGCCATGTAAAAAAAAAAATTGCTTTCAAGACAACAATTTTGCTACAGTGCATTTATGTGGGGGCCCTTAGCCCCTCCGCAAGGTTATGATATTGACGTCTTGGACTTTTGACCACGGCGCAGTTTAGAGGTCGTAAAGTTTCATTGTGCCTGATTGCTTAACTCGGTGGGTCAAATTCTGTTGACATATGTCCCGTTATCCTATGGTCATTAATAACAAATTTTGTTTTAGGAATTTTACTAATATGCTTAGTAGATGACACTTAAAGGAAGAGTGCTTGAAATTATCCAAAATTACGTGTTACCAGTAGTCCTAAATATTCGTTGTTCAGGGTGTCGTTACTGTGGCAACGAGTGATTTAGAAAAGTTAATGCAGCCAAATACTCAACACTTAACTCTGTTATTTAATATGACCAAGGGGCAATCTAGCAACCTTAGTAAGACTCAAAAGTTGAGTAAACACATTTTTATAGTGGTAGTTCACGATAAAAATATTTTTACTGATTCGGTATCTCAAACCAATAGCGATAACTAGAAGGAATAATAACTGGAGAACGCTTCCGCGTGCGCCAGTAAGGTACAAAGATATTCTGGCTTTTGTAGCCCAAAATGTAACAATTCACTATAGTTTTGCTATACAGGCCACTCTTTATAACAAAAATATTAGCTTATTCTGTATTAATTACCACAACTTTGGTTGAAAACCCAAGAAAAGTCCAGTTGTACTTGTTTGTTCCCCTCCAACTTTGACAGTTCTGAAGGGTGCAGTGTGGAGGGGAACAGAAATGTGTGAAACTATGACAAGGACGGACGAAAATAGTGCCGTCTTTGCCATACCTATAGAAAGTTACATAAGACCATCCCTTTTGATCGTGGTATTATTATTAGCACGCTCCGTCTAGTTAAATGGTATGTGTAATTGTGTATGAGCGATAATGGTCCAATGAATTTTAGTGAAACTATCACAAAACTAACCTCAATTGTAAGGGAAGCAGGAGCTACGGTTTGTCTGGTAGTCCTAGCTGTTGTTGTTGTGAAACTACTCGGCTTCAACAGTCCCCTAAAGTACATCAACATTTTGTTCTTATCGGCCTTCTCTGGTGAATCAAACTGACTGAACATAGATCCTGTGACTCCTTGTTTAAATACAGACTGAAATAAATAGATAAGTATAATTAATTTTGTTGCAGTCAGCCAACTCAAAGCTAAAACGCGACATTATTAAAAAACATAATTATTAATTATTTTTTATTATGCAGAAACGTCTACTACTAGTAGAGGAGATATAGCGTTTGGGGTCAAAATAATTGCCACAGAACCGGAGTTTGGTGTTTTTAGTTCTTTGTGTGTATCTTTTTGACATACTAAAAATATAGAAAAATATATGTGTGCAAAATGCGATTTTCCACACGGCAAAGATTTGAAAAATTGAATATTCCCCATATAAAACCCAAATTTTGTATGGTCTCAAATTACAGGAAATTACACACAAAAAAGGTTATGAGGTTAATTTTATAAATAAAACGTAAATTAAAAAGTGGTGAATAGAAAAAAAAAGATTTTTCAAGCAAAAAATTTTTTTTTTTGTTAAATTAGTCATTTATTTAAAACATCTAAATACGTAAAAAAACAATAAATCATTATAACTAATTAAAACTAACAATAAATTTAACTAAAACTAATATAAATCTAAAAAAGGCCGACCGAAGATACTGGCAGCATTTCCTCGTTGAATCGTGTTAAAATTGATAATGAACCTTACCTATATACATGAATATTTCTTGCATGTTTAATATGTCTAGCATGTTTAATACATGAATATTTCCTATTATACTTAAATAATACAAAAAATTGACTTTTGATTAACATGACTAAATATAGAGCTCCTCCATAGACTGCCAATGGAGCAATCTTCAACATACTGCGGCCACTGACTACCAGCGTTAGTTTAGCGTTTGTGGATGTCCGATATTGCGCTTTCCTTGATGTAGTCGCCACTATACTAGGACTTTTCTGTCCTAACGGCCATCGACCACCACTGCCACTTCAACAGTGCAATTCTACAAGCCATGGCGGTTTTTCTGTCTTTTTTTACGGAACATCATTGAACTGCATCTACGTGGCGATAGCCCGAGCGATAGGTCTTTCCAGTGCACGCTACCTTCACGGTCAGTCTTCCTTAATGCTCCACAGTCGAATTTGATATTGCCTTTTCGAAGTTTAATTTGCCTAACTGGACTACATGTCCCAACAACTTCGACAGCAACGTTCCCAACCGATATCGTATACATGGCGACAAGGACATATTTGATGCTTCTATTATGTTAACTTTCAGCCCTACCTGTTCTAAAACTCTACTAAGGTCCTGAAGTGCTCAGACATGACAATGACATAGTCTAGGAACCGAAGGTGAGTGAGGTGTTCGCTGTTAACATTGATCCAGTACCTTAAAGGCATCTTCCAGTGCAGCAAACAGGTTCGGAGAATGACATCTTCCTGTCTTACTCCTCGGTGCGACTGGATTGGCTCAGAGCTCTTGGTCCTGAATATCGGTGATCACTGAAGAAATAGAAGTACAACCCATGTCTCGATCGAACCACGATGTAATCAGCCACTATTCTTGGCGTTTGTGGACTTTGAAGGGGGGTTAGAAAAAAAACAACTACTCAATATGTCAATTGAGCCCTACACTACAATTATTAACTAATATATTAATAGTAAATATGGTCGATACTCCCGTAAACCGTATACAAATGAGTAATGTTGTAGTGGCAGATATTATATGTGTCCACATATGGCATAGAATGTTTTAAATGTTCTCTATTGTTCTGTGATTTAAGATTATTAGATTTACAAATAACATTAAACATTGGAAAAGATACATGGAAGAACTTTATAAGTCCTGTCGAGTTCGATGAAGATGATATGGAAGATGAACAGCTAATAGACTAGAGATGATAGAATAGGTAGTAAGATAGGTACACGTAGTTAGTAAAATTGGTAATAGATTGGAAAATAATACTTGAAGAAGAATTTTTGAAAGCCATGTCGAATATTCCAAATGGTTAAGCTGCAGAAGATGGCGGAATTCCTATTCTAAAACAGCATATAAGTTATATAAAGAACACGTTATATAAAGAATACGTTAAATATGAAGAACACGTTAATTGTGAAATTTAATTTTATTGACAAGATTAGCAGACGACATTGCGCCATTTGCAGAGAATAGTAACAAGTACAGCAGACACTTTAAAAATGATGAAATCTTTGATAGATTCTGCCTTAAAATTAACAGTAATACAATAATTTTGTTATTACCAAAAACCTCATAAAAAATGCTGGACAGAAACCATGACTAATGGAGACATCTTGCAAAATTTGTTTATTACAGATAAAAGGTGAGACATAGATACTTAGATAGGGCATCTGATGAGGTATAAGACCTTTTATTTTAAAATTTTGGAGACCAAGATCGAGAGGATGACAGACCGAGGAAGGCCAAGATATGCATATCTCAGACACGTAACGAAGAAGGCTGTTGTTATAAGGCTAGTAGAGGGAAAAGTAGACTCCACCAACATTCTTAAATGTTGATGATGATATAACATATTGAACACTGCACAAGCTTACTTTTAATCTTCTACTATCTGGTTATTTAATTTTAATTTTAGAAATTAATGTCATAACCTTTTTACCATTAATTTACCTGTAATTCGATGCCACACACGATTTTTAATAAATTTTATAAATTTTCGAAAATACAATTTTTGTGGGGCAAAAGAAAGCATTTTTCACACATATATTGCACTGTTGATGTGGCAATGGGAAGGCCACGTAACTCGGAGAGTCTAGGAAACTAGACTAGGACTACGTCTAGGAAAGCGCAATATCGGACATCCACAAACGCTAAACTAACGCTGGTAGCAGTGACTACATTATGTTGAAGATTGCTCCATGTGGCAGTCTATGGGTGAGGTCTATATTTTCTCGTGCTAATTAAAATACAGCCTATATGTTTTGTATAATATAAGTATAATTAGAAATATTCATGTTTTAAACATGCTATTATTTTTATAACGTATATTGATGTGTATAGTCTATACGCAGATATTGATGTGTATAGTATACAGGTAAAGTTTAATTTTCAATATAAAGAAAAAAAAAATTTGCTTGATAAATGTTTTTTTTTTTTTATTCATCACTTTGTTATTTACGTTTCTATTATAAAATTAACCTCATTATAGTTTTTAGTGTGTAATTTCCTATAATTTGAGACTACACAAAATATGAGTTTTATATGGAGAATTCTCAGTTTTTCAAATCTTTGCCGTGTGAAAAATCACATTTTGCACACATGTATTTTTCTATATTTTTAGTATGTCAAATAGATGCATACAAAGAACTAAAAAAAACAAACTTCTGTGGGAATTATTTTGACCCTCGCCTACAAATTTTCGTACCACTCCTGTACTATAGCGAATATCTTCGATATTTAAATCGAAAGAAAAATAGAAAAATTTTGACTCGTAGCGGGACTCGAACCCACAACCACTGGATAACTAGCCTACATATTTTGCTATACGAGTACCTTATTATTAATATTAAAAATAAAGCAAATTCTTACCATAATTAAAAAAATGTTCACTACATGCACCATGTTTGCTATTTTAAATAAGTTTCTTGGCTTCTGTGCAATTAATTAGAACCACTTATAATTTGTTTTTAATTGATAAATTCCTTATAGATTGCTGCACTGATGCATTTTTTTTTATTATAAATATTTTTTACTGATTTTAGAATTTGACTTATGATTTAATATTTGAACGTTTCTGAGCACGGGAAGTAAAGCAGTAATGACTTCACAGCTGTGAGCTGATTCGCGATGATTATGTAAACAACCAAGCGAAATCATAACATTTTTGTGTTAAAGTCACCAATAAAACAAAACATTCTCAAAATATAACTTTCGTACGATTAATTACAAATATTAGATAGCGCGCAGACTGACTGAAACATAATATTTTCTTCTTCCAATCTTTTTACCCTCCGTTTAAGTGAAGAGTTAGAACCAAGGCCTTTAGGCCACCTCAATATTCCATACTCCACGGAACGATACCAAATGAATTTAGATTAATCTTTTTCCATATTATAATTTCAATTTCAAATTAATTATTAATTGGCATTAATATTTGATATATCAGCGAGTCAGCGTAAATGCTAACCCGCGAGTTAGAGCTGATCTTCGGGCGAGACCAATTGTGGGCCACGAACGCTACAATATGACGGGGGATGGATGGCGGATATCGAAATCATGCGTAAATTAACTTTTAAACATGATCAATCTCTAAAATAGAAGCACCAGTTCCATACATATCTTCAGTATTTCAGCATGCTGACCTTACCAATGGTGTAACTTGAGTGAACTTCAGTGACTATGTTGTGTTGTTATACTGTCCCATCACCATCAGGCAGAGGATAACAGAAACATAGCTTGTTAGAAGAAATGTGGCACCGCGTTCTACTAACTCGCTTAGTTGTTGACCCATTATAGAAGGGACATATAGCTATCACAAATAGAGATGTTTTGAGACTTTTGAGTATTCAGATGCCACATTATTGTGGTTCTAAAGTGATGCAGGGGTACGTAATCATGGCAACGACGGACATAAAATAGTTGATTGAGCCACTTTCAACTATATTCGAATTTGTACGAGTAAGGAAGGTTTTCGTGTTGCATGCGGATTTCATGTTTGGTGGTTATGTGACAATCTGCGGTGTGCCTTGTCCGGTTTATCATTAACATTATTTGAGACGTAAGACTTACACCTTCCTTACTCGTACAAATTCGTATATGGTTGAAAGTGGCTCAATCAACTATTTTATGTCCGTCGTTGCCATGGTTACGTATAGTTATAATTGGGGGAGACATATATATAAGTCTCCCCCAATTATAACTTGTATCAGCTTGAGGGGTTAGTCGCCACACTTGGCAGCGGCTATCGGACAATTTTAATTTATTCTCGTAACCTACAAATTAACCTACACAGGCTTAAAAAAGTGTAATAAAAGTCAAAGGAAACTAAACCAGATACTATTTTCGGAAGGTTTATCAGTCTTGCAAACGGATACATTATTCGTAATCAATTTCACTAATTGCTGCGGTGGAAAACAATGGCGTACATATAAAAAGAGAATTACTTACCGTCCCCCCAGACCTTTCAGAGCTCGTCAAGAAAATGGTTTCTAAGGTATGTAGATGTGTGTAAATATTTTAATATTGACTTAAAAACGTAAACTTGTATGTAATATAGTTGAACCTTATGCAAAACAAGTAAAAATAACACTTTTTCTCTTTTGTCTTGTAAATACATTATATAATAACATCGACGTCATCAAACAACAGTTTTGAATAACATATAGAAAATAAAATTGTTTTGTTTCCGCTTGTCTACAAAATATTTAAGTTGAATTGTATTCTCTAAAAAATAAGATATAGAAATTGTTGGAAAGTGATAAATTCGTTTCCAAATTAATATATTAATAAAAAATTGATTGGTTGATGTAACTGGTGACCGAAGAGCTGGCGGCTTCCTCGCACAACGTATCAGCATTGCGATACAACGAGGAAATGCCGCCAGCATCCTTGGTAAGCACAATGCCTCAAGGGCCTTTTTTAGATTTTACACTGTAACTAGTTAAGTACTTGTAGTTATCCTAATACGATTGTAATTTCTGTAAATAAAAAAAATAAATTCGCAATAATAGAAATTATCGTTGGAATATACCTACTCGTAAATTAATAAATATAGGTAACCTACTTCTAGAACATAAAAAAAGATTGAGATTAAAGGATGTGTGTAATAACTGAAAAAGATTGTTATTGAAGACATTTGATCTTCAGTCGACTGTTATTGCCATCACATTCCGTTACACTCATACTTACTTACTAAGTCCAATTCAAAACAAAGAGAGGTCGTTTCATGTTTTTGTATTGTTAGGTTCTGCTCTCATTTCCCTTCATTTATTTGGCTCTTGATTTGTTTTACCTTAGCCTCTATACTCCTTACAGCCGTAAATAAATATGAATTCGTCCTTTGGTCACATTGTTTAAGTGGTTCCAGGGTAGGATTATTAGTAAAACAAATAGGCCAATCAAACCGCAAAGACCCAAGGTTCCAAAATATGCCAAAAATACAGTCAAAAAGTGTATGTTAAAATTTCTCGGATTATTCTGAATTTTGGTTTGTTTATTCATAAGTCTCGTTTTAATGACCAACTTATTTGACATACGAATCTGGGACCTCGGCAAAATTCCACGATTTTCGAAAATGTGGTTTATCCTTAAATAATCATTTACCCTCAGTCTACTATTGATTAATCTAATCTTATTAAAATTAATCTTTGCCACGGTTTTAGAAATATTTACTTTAAAAAAGTTAAATGTTTCTTAAATACATTTCTACCAAATTGTAAAATTTCAACATTAAATAAATTGCCATTGAAATAAAAGGCAGAGTAAAAAAAAAATTACTATAGCCTAAAACATAAAGAGGATTTTTATACAAATAAGGTATTTTTAGATTCTTCTTTACCTGCACAAAATCATGCACTTATTTCATAAAACATAAATCTAAATGGCGGACTAATAGGTGTAAGGTTTTCAAAGTCCTCTGGTATACCTATTAAAATGTTCTTTAATTCACATTCCAGGTGACAATATGCCTCCTGGTGCTAAGCCTCTGTGTGTCCCTGACCCTCCAAGCCCCCGACCACAACCGCAGTCGCCGCGCGGACGAAAAACCAGCCACGCCCACTGTCCCCTTTAACATCAATGACTTCCAAGGATTCTTGAACGTCATTTCCAATTGGATACCTGGAGCTAAGAAAGACAAGGACAAGGAAAAAGAACCGGAAAAGAAGGAATAAAGGAAATGAGAACAGAACTGCTAGACAAGCTCCTTTATGACTGTACGATTCAGAGTTGATGGTATTACTTGTTGAAAAATTACTTTATATTGAATTTCATTACTTTACCTTATTTGCCTCTAATCTAAAATTGTCAACCGTGGGTTAAGGCTGATGTTGCTTCTATTCTAATCTTGTAGCATTCAATCAGCTTTTAAATTCACTCCATATTTTTACACGTCCAAGTATAGCGAAGTACATTTTCACTAATTACTGTGTTGGTGATGATTAAAACACGGAGTGTCTCTAAAAATACAGTCTGAAGTTGGATTGAAGAACTCTTTGAGGAAAAACACAGCTGGGCTCATTATGGAATTCTTTTAAACGATTTTAGGAGTAGTAACATGTTTGTAGTAGCGTGTGCATCAGAAAGGCTCCAGGTTAAGAGAAATACAATAAAAGACGTGTATCAAAGAATTTATAGTATGTTTCCTTTATTTTCAGGTGATCACACTAATAATTTTATTTGTAGTTTGTCGAGTCCATGTTAACGCAAAACCACACATGTGCCATATGTGTTCTAACGACGGACGCTCCAATGCCTCCACTACAGATCATTCAGCAGGCGCCGAAATTGACTCTACACAAGATCCTACTACTGAAATTGATACAACTACCGATCACATAAATGTAAAGCCTGAAGAAACCAAACCGGTGACTACAACGAATTCAAATATTACGAACAAACCTAAACCCTTCAGTCAACTTCCGAATAAAATTAAACACACCATCGACAAAATCATTCCAAACCATAATTGACATCGCTAACATACTTCAGTAACTTGATAAGATCATACTTGTATAAGACTTAATAAATAATAGCAAGACATCTGTTGCATCTTATTCTACATCTCATTTTACTTCGGCAATGATAACCTTTTCCAAACCTAATCTTTTAGGAAACACCACTTACTACAACAGTGCTTTATGTGTGCCTGTAACGGGCATATTTTGGAGTAAAATAGAATACTTTTAAATTACTATACTTTAAAAAAATACCGGCAATACTATCGATTACTCATGTTGCGCGCTAATAATACTAGGCACTAAAATTAGGAATCTTATTTTGTTTTTTTCTTAACCAAATAAAGTACGTAATCAGATAAGAAATAACCTGAAGCTGAATATTTATATATTATTTATTCATTAAATGTTTTAAATTTCCGAAAGGGTAGATAGAGTAAGAGTAAGGTACTTACTCCAAATCTTACTAAATGGTTGCAAAAATGCTATTTTTGTAGTCTAAAAAGTTTACTTGATACAATAAACTAGTTAAGTAACAATTAGTAACTAACCTATTATCAGCATCAACAGCAGAGGAAAAACTACGCGCCAGAACTATTCTGAAAGATCTGATCTCCAAGAAGATCAAAATCAAGACTAGTGTTTACTTGTTTTGTATACTCCTCCTGAAACGCGTAATATATTTAATATGTAAGTACGAGTATGCATGTTTTAAGCTCAGTATTATTGCATAAAAAATATTTGAAGTCTACTTAATTGTGTCGCTTAACTTCAAACTCGGGTAATCCATTCTGCTTTAAGGTTGATTATCTAAATAAATGTATAATAATCTGAATGCTTATCAACCTTAGAGCAAAATGGATTTACCTGAGTTTGAAGTTAAGCGACACAATTATCTACAGGGTAATTCTTACATGATCCTTAACCATTGAGCTATCAAGTAGTGAATACTTGTACCCACAAATAACTCATATCAGTATTATTTAATATTTGTAATAATATTGATGTATGTACGGAGTGACATAATATTCTCTTTATAGCATTTTAAGAAGCATGATTACTATGGTATTATTATGTAAACTAATATTTGTCACGGATGTTAACATACGGGAAAATACAAACAGCATAATGGTTTACGTTTCACCAAGGCTGGGTTTTTACAAAAGCGAGCGATAAAACACTTCAACTAACTTGTCCTACTGATAACGCTAATTAGGACTTGTGTTTACGCAAACTTATTTCAAAATATAGAAATGTTTAGCTCAGTTGAAGAAGCGCAGTTGGAAAATGCAGTACATCCTAGTTCTTGGGCTATTAGCGACCGTTGTAGACGGCTTTAGAACAGATAGCGAGACATACGAAGACAGTACGGAATACCCATGGCGCCCGGTGATTGGTCCATACGGAGATCGCTCAAGGCCTCTCAGTGTTAAGCAGCCAAAGTATGAAGATGGCAAGTTCTATTCTTTACTTCAAGGTTACGTCGGAAGACCATTCGCGCCCTCGCCATACTTAGGTGGGTTGTACACGGTCCCGTACTACGCGTTTAGCGATCCATATTACCCTCCGTCGGTGAACTACGGACAGTACCCGCAAAATTTTCAACTGGTGGTCCGAAAGGATAATAAGGAAAAATCTTTTGCAGGCTATTAAACACAACACTTAAGTATATTTTTACTTATTACTAAATAAATTTACCCGTATTAAATAGTCGTAGTGTTTTCTTTCTTAACGATCTAACTCTACCTATATCCTATGTTTTTCACCAGATACTTAAATTAGTAGTTCGTATGCACAATTCCTGACCATTCTATTTGGTTTTGTATTAAAATAACATTTGTTATGGAAGGATTATGTAGTAAATTATCTTTTATCAATTATTTGGTAAATTGAGCCAGAATACCGACTTTCTTAATTTCTAATCGCTTGAACAGTTTTCCTAGAGTTCTAAGTTAGCTTCTGCTTGCTAACGTTACGTCATTAGTACCGTCGCCATAAGATATATCAGATCTGCGCAAGTGGTCACAAATATCTAAACAACGCCTCTATCGTTAAGTCGATAAAGTGCATGTTCAGATATTTGTAACCGCCTCCACAGCTCTGAAATATATGATGGCGATACCTTGGCTGATATTTTACTTAGATCCTAGATTTTGTCTTCAAAAGTTACTAACAAAATATTAAATATATTATTAAATCAAAAATAGAAACAAAATAAATCGATTACATTAGTATGCAAATGAATCACAATCGATGAAGTTATCGGTACAGAAATATTTATTTAAATTTAAATTTTTGAGGTCCAACAGATATTAAAACAGAATACCAAGTATGAATAAGAGGTAGAAAGCTAATTACAGGAACACTAATAGCTAGTACCTAAAGCAAATAAAGCTCTACCCAGTTCTGATGTCGCATGTCACTTGTCAATATTCCTGGTAGCAAGCAAGCAAATACAGCGAATCTTAGTGTGCAAGCAGGAAAATAATTACTTCTCACTTCTCACGTCAAATTCTTAAATAGGGATGGAAAAATAGGATTACGAGAAGGAACATACATACAACTCCATACCAAATTTTATAAAAATCGCTCCAACCGCAGCCGTTTAGACGTAAAGAAGTAAAAAACATACACACGAAGATTTCGCCTTTATAATATTAGATTAGTGTAGTATTAGATATAAGATAGAAGTAGATTAGTGTCATTATTAAACTCGATATATTCGTCTCATGAAAAAATAGTATCATACTCATTCCTAGTAAACTAATGAACTCAAAACATGTCAGAATTCTCTCTCTTTTTTTATGATATAGGAGGCAAACGAACAGATGGATTGCCTGATGGTAAGCAGCTACCGCCGCCCATGAACACTCGCAACACCAGAGGAGTCACAAGTACGTTGCTGGCCTTTAAGATACGTTCTTTTCTTGAAGGTTTGGATGTCATATCGGTCCGGAAATACTGCACACGACAATTTATTCCAGAGTTTTGCTGTGCGAGGCAGGAAATTTCTAAAAAAACGCACAGTTGAGGACTGCCCACCATCTATGTGGTGATGAATGTGATGATGGAAGTGTTGTTGTGTAGAGCTCTCTATAATAACCCTATTGCAAGTAAGCAGGATGTTATTTTATTTCGCGGGTAGGAACGTGTTAATTACTCGACATCACATAAACATTGAATCGAATTAGTGGGACAGTGTCAAATCTCTGAGGTTATTAGGGTTCCGTGACCAAAAGGTAAAACCATCTTAAGTTCCCGAGCGCTTGTACAAGTACAAATTCTCTTAACTTTCATACTGGGTGTTATAAAAATGGTGATACAAGATTATCAAACCAGCAACTGTTCATCTTTAAACATCTTTTACTATGGGGTCAAGTTGAATGTATGGGCATCATCAACGCGGCTGCTGCAATCATTGCAAGGAAAGTAACAGGTACCTCCATCCGTATACTCTCCGACAGTAAGGCAGTACTAATGGCTCTAAAGAGCCACATCACTACATCAAAGTTAATACAAGAATGTCACGAACGACTAACGGAGGTATGTCACTACAACACGATCACTCTCCAGTGGATCAAAGGACACAGTGGTTCACGGGGCAACGATGCAGCGGACGAGCTGGCCAGACAAGGGTCATCAGCGGGACCAATCGGCCCAGAACCGATACTCCCGATACCCTTCAGCAAGGTACGCTCGTTACTCCTCGAACGCACTGGGAAGCTGCACATATCGCACTGGCAAGGTCAGAGAGGCTGCAGACAGGCCAAACAAGCCTTGCCTAGCGTCAACGGCAAGCTCACCAGGACACTCCTCTATCTAAACAAAACTAAGTTAAGAATGGTAACTAGTGTCATAACAGGTCATGGACTATTTAACAAGCATCTATTTAACTTAGGTGTTACAGACAGTGCCGAGGATGCTTGGAGACAGAAGAGACGGCCGCTCACATGGTGCTGGAGTGCAGCGAAGTGGCTACACACAGGGCAAAATATCTCGGTACCCCGAGTAATCTCCACGAGGTACTACGAGACGTTAAAGGTCTGGTTGGATTCCTCGAGGAGTTGGGCTGGCTGAGCTAACCGGCCTTCCATCACGCAAAATAGGCGCCCAGTCGTCGAGTTGCGGAAACCCACCCGTATAACAATATACAATACAATGGGGTCAAGTTAGTAAAATTAAATATAAATTGAGCTGTTTCATAGAAAAAGTCAAGTATAAGTATTAATTAATATATAGTCTAATAATTAAGGTTTTTTTTTCTGCCAGTATAGTTGCATGTATTTTTCTTTTTTGTGTAAGTTGTTTTAAATAAATTGTTTTTTAGAGAAAATAAATGTCAAAGATAAGTTTCTGAAGAATTTTAGATTGTATGAAGTATAGTCCAAACGGATTGTCGTGTTCTACTAACACCTCTGCCTCTGATAGACGCTTGAAATATTCACAGAAGTTAAAAGTAAATAATTAAATTTAAGTGAAAATATATGAGACATAATAGTGTTTTTTTTTTTTTTTGTTTTTTGCAAGATAATAATAACGGCATGTACGTATATAATATAGTTTCTAATATTGTATAGGTCATTACATACGGAACCCTTCGTGCGCAAGTCCAAGTCACAAGTAACCGATTTTTTTAGCGTTTGGCCAGTGCATCTCAAACGTTGTAGATACTTGTAAATGATCAGAACAGGCATAGGAAATATCAAGAAGCAAGCTAAACAGATCTACTAAAACCATTTTTATAATTACCCTAAAATATAATATAGTAAATTAATTTTGTATTAAGCAGAAACGTCTGCTAACAAAACCATAATTCTTAGAAATACTGCCTCGGGCGAAACTCAAGTACTCAAACTCGAGATTCCTGGATACATGACGTTGCTCTCCAAACTGTGCCACAGAGGCAAACCCGATGACTGCGAATTTTTCTACCATATCCATCAATGCGGCTCGGAGGCATCTACAGAGGCTCTGGTGTAAGTTTCTTTCAACGTAAAAAAAGTCTCGAACGCGTAAGTGATAGTATTATTTATATGGGTAACTCTAACGCGATGGTCACGTTTTGTTACGTTAAAAAGTTACACTCAGGGCTCTGTAATGGTGTTAACACTCTACGGGCATCAGTCTCAAATCGAGTTGATAATGCACCGATATTAATGCGATGGAGTAGCGCATCAACATATTAGTCACACTTTGATGTTGGTACATATTAAAGTAAACATGTTAAAAAACTATAAATTAAAATAGATGTCAAGTAAGTACTTAAGGATAAAACTGCGAGAGCTGAAAACGCCGGTTCATATTCAGTCTCGAACGTCAGTGGGCTTGGTGATTTTTACATTAGTATAAGTTTTATAATTTGTACAATAGTCTCGATACTTCAAAATCAATATAAATAAAATATGAAAAAAAAAATCATTGGTTCTTAGTTCTAAAATCAACGACTACATATAATATTTAATCTCACGTGCAAAGTTTGAGCATCCTCGGTGTTTTTGGTCAACATGCTAATATTAAACCGAAACCAGAGTGAGATAATACCTAACAATATTTTAACTACAGTCGCTGAAATGACAAAATAGTACTAGAACTCACGAACTTATTGTTATGGCAACTGCAAATATAAGATGGTTGTGTTATATTTCATAGGAATCCCCAACCAAATAGAAGCATATATTTAAGGAAAGATTCAATAGTTTTGTGATTAGTGTAACCTGCTAAGCTTGTGAAGTAATATATTCAATATGGTCAAAGTAAGTTTGCACCCTTGCTGTATTTTAAAATATTTTAACCCGCGCTGAAAAAAGGTGGTATTTTAAATCTCTACTGTTTAAATTAAATCACTTACTTGAACAAACTTAACATTATATAAAATACGAATGTTGTTAAAAAACCGAACGCGGAAGATTCGTCAAATCATCTAGACATGCCAAGTGTCAAGCCAAGTTCAAGCAAAGGTACTGGCCAGCCAGTTAATAACAGCAATTGTTATAAATACATAGTTGGATTTTGCATTTAACTTGGTACTCATTTATCTCCATTCTTTCTCGAAGCCAAGAATAACTTTTGTATCGAACTTGGCTCTCCTTTTTTACATTTATGTTTTTGGCGGGATAAGATTTTTCATCAAAGAACTAAATTTTTCTATCTTTTAAATACTTCTTTATGAAGAAATGTTGATCCGAAATTTATTATTTTTTACAGATCATTTTGCTGTTGGCCTTTGCATTGGCCGTCCTAATGTCGGCAGTGACCGCTCAATTTGGAGGCGGTGGTTTTGGGGGAGGTCAGGGAGGTCAGGGAGGCCAGGGTGGTTTTGGGGGAGGTAGGGGAAGCCAGGGTGGTTTCGGGGGTGGCCAGGGTGGTTTCGGGGGAAGCCAGGGTGGTTTTGGCGGCGGCCGAAGCCAAGGAGGCTTTGGTAGGAATCAAGGAGGTTTCGGTGGCAGCCAGGGAGGCTTTGGCGGCAATCAAGGAGGCTTCGGTGGTAGCCAGGGAGGCTTTGGTGGAAGCCAGGGAGGAGGCTTTGGTGGAAGCCAAGGAGGTTTTGGCGGCAGGCAAGGCGGATTCGGTGGACAAGGGGGGTTCGGACAAGGTGGCTTCGGACGCTAATACCTAACGAGATAACGTTTTGCCAGACTCATTCAGACGAGGACTTATAAGTAATTATAGGAAAAACCAATTAATGTTAATGTAATAAAATTCTTGTTTATAAAGCTGTTGTTTCAATAAAACAAACCTTTATCATTTCATGCAAATGACATAACCCTCACAAACAGGTAGATGTACTATGGACAAATATGTGACGGTGTAGGTAGGTACCTAGGTTAAGAATTAATAAATCAGTCTATATACAGCCATCTTTGTGGATATGGTTACTTCAGATATTTTTTTTATGACATAGGCGGCAAACGAGCAGACGGATTGCCTAGTGTTAAGCAATTACCGTCGCCCAACCCGCAACACCAGGGGTGTCACAAGCGTGTTGCCGGCCTTTAAGGGAGGCTTGGAGCTCTGGGAACCTTACTCACCATCAGGAACATAACATCATTCGGAATGACATAACACTGAGTAGCGAATATAATTAAAGTGAGGATTTGAACCTGTATCCCCAGTACTAGCTCAGTTGCTAAAGAATTCTACCTCGGACGTCGGTGAGTCTAGTATTTTTTTCTTAACTATGTTTAATAATATTCGTTAAGGTAATGTTACAATACATTGATTACATCATAAAAGATGACGTATCATAAGATTCACAACTAACGAATCCACAAGTAATGTCCAAAGAATTGTTAGTAGCTGCGTAACGTTTATTGTATGGCCAAATTGTTCACTTATAGGGTAAATCGCCAGTTACTGGCCACCTTTCAATAACTTGCCACCTTATACTGAAAATGAATTCTATTTACCTATAAATAGAACACATTTTCAAATGGGGTTTCAATTACTGGCCACCCTTCAATTACTGACCAACTTATACTTAAATGCATTCTGTTTATAGGTAAATAGAGTCCATGTTCAGTATATGGTGGCCAGTTATTGAAAGGTGGCCAGTAACTGGCGATTTACCCTAGATCTAAATAGCATTCTGTACCACCCATAACTCACAACGCTGCGTTTTATAGATAAGCTCTTAAATGGGATAGAAAATAACTATTAAGCACGTTTATTTGCTCTGGACTAAAAATCGTGACATATGACTTAAGGACACTAATTCGCGCATTTTACTCTTATACTCTTATTAAAGAAAGCGCTTATTAAAGCATTAATTTAATTCTGACGCTGCAGGTTAAATTGGCCGCTTACCATCGATGTGCGTTTGTTTGCCACCAACACGTAACTTTAATAAAATACTGTTATTTTTTATTATGTCTTCAATAATGGACACCAGTAACAATCGAATTTACATTATGTCGGGGATCGTGAAAATTGTCGGTATGGTGAAATGCGGAGCCTATCCATGTGGCAGTTCATATTATTCCTTACACACCTTAAGCCCCATTTAGACCTTGCAAGCACTTGTATACGAGTTTCATTACATTACGGGGTTATATAAAGCGACCGAATTCGCCGTACGCCCGTAGCCCGCAATGTAATGAAAATCGTATACAAGTTCTTGACTGGTCTAAATGGGGCTTTACACCACGACTTCTGCGTCACGTTCTTACGTTGACTTGTTAGGTTCTGTAGAATTCCTATTTACAAAATATGATGGATTGATTTTTAAACTTCGTCAGTAATACGACAAATGACGGAAGTAAGAATTCCCTTGACAAATATTGTCACACGAGTTTCAAATTAACGAAATTTTGATTATTAAAGATAAGATTGTTGTCTATTTATTGTTCGCTAACATTTGTTTCGGCTTCTTGCCTTAAGGGCGACTAATGGTCCGCTTGGCAACCTAATTTTTTGCTGTTATACGTAATCGACTGCCATCTGACCTTCCAACCCAGAGGAGACATTGATTTGATTAGTTCCTGATTCATCACAATTTTTCGAAACAGTTATTTTTTATAGAATAAGCCTGTAACACAATAGTTCTTTTCTGATATATTTTTAGTAGATAATAATGCGGTATCACTGAATTACCAAGTATCACCTATCACCAGCCAAAGCTTGGCTTATTACCATTAGCCATGAGGATTAATTTATGTTTTTTTAGTCTTGCCCGTTATACCATATTCCGTACATTATATCGATCTAATTTTATGTCATACTTAATTAAGTCATTGTATTTATTGGTAATGTGTAATGTGATATTGATTTAGTATGACTTCTAAGATAGGTTTAGGGTTTAGATAATAATATACTAACTGAAAATGGTTCATGTTGTCTGTAAATAAATAAAAATATAGTACTAGTTTAAGTTGCAATATAGTTAGTTCTACTATGGGGTTTCACGAGAGTTGAAGTCACGCACACAACAACATCTAGGAAGATTTTGAAATTACTCATTCATTCCATTCATTCAATCAGTATTTCATATAGTTGTGTGCGTAATCCATTCGCCTCAACTCTCGTGGAACTACCTATAACTACAATAAGTACAATTGTCATAAATTTGATAGAACCCCAATTGGATACGATACCTACATACTCGTATATAGAAGTGGTAGGTATATAAAACATCTATGTTGGTTCGATAGTAAACAATTAAAACAAAATTCATTGACCAAAACTGGAATAATAAAATTGACAAACTTAACATTGCGGGTTACTTTGTCATAATGATGTAATATTGGTTTAAACATTTATATAGATGATTTTTACAGGAACGCATAAATATATTTGCTACAATAAAGTCGGTATATACCAGTATCATATTTAAGCAAAGATTTTGTGCGTGGTGACCAGTGAGTGATATATTAAACAAGTGTAACTACTAGTTGTCCCGAAAGATGATCAAGGTACGGCTGGTGTTTCTCTAGCATTATTTATTTATTTTATACTAGTTTTAGTTTTTAGTTCACATTTTAGTTTTAGTTTTCAGTCACGATTATTTACATACTTACTCATAATTCAAATAAAAAGAATAAAAATTATATGTGAATAACTTAACTGATACATGTCTATGTATCAGTTAAGTCAGATAATTAATATGGAACTTACGCCAAAATTTAAATATTAGAACGCCGACATGTTACTACTACATATGCCAGATGTTTAGCTAAGTTTTTCACCTATAGCTAGTTACTTTCAATATTCAATATTATTTTCTATATCAGTGATTCCCAAAGTGGTCCAGGTGGACCCCAGGGGTCCACTGGACGCTCGATGGGGGTCTACGTTGGCTGACGACTTATGGGTATGTAGTAGAAATGTAGCAGCAAGGGGGTCCACCGAAAACAGTAAAATTTTGAAAGAGGTCCACGAGAAAAAAAAGTATGGGAACCTCTGTTCTATATGTAACTACTTATTGTGCAGGTATTATCCGATATAAGGTCTGACTAAATTGAACCTTTCCAAATGTTAATGCTATCCTGACTAATTGATTTTATTACGTATTTTTGGTTTGTTTGCATTCATGGTTTAATACAACATAAGGTTCAATTGTTTTATGTTATAAATGTTATGGCAACGGACAGGCTTTAGTAGATAGCCTAATTTATAAAGCTGTACTTACTATAATAATATGATATTTAATCATTTCATTTGTTATATAATCCATTAATAATTCTAATACTTATTGATATTTTTTTATATTTATATGTTCATAAATATTTAAACATATAGTGACCGTAATTTATTGGAATAAGGTTCGAAATTGAACTCGACTGTATGTACAGTCAGCAGCAGAAGTTGCTAAGTGGGCCAAGTGTTTAAAATTATCCTGACACGCTCTTGTTATCTTAACAATATAGTCGTGTCAAGCTCATTATTAACACCTCACTAGCTTAGTTACTTTTCCTACTGACTGTTTATGAATAAGAATAAAAAAAACATTTTTTTTTATAATGTTGACAGATTACGTTCGTGTTAGCAGTAGTTGTGATGACAACGGTTACTGCCCAATTTGGCGGCCAAGGCAGCTTCGGAGGTCCTGGTGGATTTGGAGGCCAAGGCAGTTTCGGTGGCCCTGGTGGGTTTGGCGGCCAAGGCAATTTCGGTGGCCCTGGTGGGTCGGGCGGGCAAGGTGGATTTGGAGGACCAGGAGGCAGTTTCGGCGGGGGCTTTGGAGGTCCTGGCGGATTTAGCGGCCATGGAGGACACGGACGCCATCCTGGTGGATTTGGAGGACAGGGGGGTTATAACCAAGGAGGCTTTGGCCACGGCGGATTCGGCGGAGGCCAAGGAGGTTTCGGTCAAGGGGGCTCTGGACAAGGCGGCTTCGGTGGAGGGCCCGGGTTTGGCGGGCAGGGCAATTTCGGGGGACAAGAATTCGGTGGCCAGGGAGGATTCGGAGGTCAAGGTGGATTCGGTGGATCTGAAGGCTTTAATGGCCAAGGCGGATTTGGCGGATCTCAAGGCTTTAATGGGCAAGGAGGGTTCGGTGGATCTGACGGATTTAATGGTCAAGGAGGATTTGAATTTAGAAGATAATAGTACATTATATAGGTAAAAACATGTTTTATTATTCAAAGGATTTTGATAATAAATGAATAGCTTAAATTATATTTCGTTTTATTAAATCATACTTAATATTTAAATGGGTGCTGGTGGAGAATACTGGCTAAGAGCTGATCTGGCGCTCGATAAGACCTCCGACATAACTTGTAACAAAATGTTCCCAAAATAGAGTGCAAGTCGAGATCCTTTTACCAGAGGGCTTGTTTTTTCAACAGGCGGAGGCGGCGGCTTAGGGACTTCAATCTCTATGCTATTGCTTGAAAGTACAGGCAGTACGGCTTCTAGTGGAGGTGGTGGTGGAGGCCCTTCAGGAGGTGGCACAAGAGCTGGAGGTGGCGATACAGCGAGAGCTTCGACCGCTTTTAGATATGCATTGATATCGTCTACTCTGGCTATGTCCGTCAGTAAATTACCTTGTACTAGTCCTTTCGGTGCTTCTGGTGCCGGAGGTGGACCGGAAGCTGGAGAAGGTAGCACTACTGCTGGCACACTCACGATAGGCGGTGGTGGGGGAGGAGGAACAGGGGTTATCACAATCACATCTGGGCCACCTTCTAATGGCAATCTTGAAAGCAAATCTTGATTAACAAGTATGGTTGAACTTGCAATTGGGGGTGGTACGCTTGCTGGAGCAGGGGTTGAAATTGTTGGACCTTGTTCTGGGATAAACAGAGGTGGTGGGACACCTTCAGGGGGTGGAGGCGGCGGAGGCGGTAGTAAAGGAGTTCCCGCCCCAAATTCCTTTTCTAACGACACTTCAAAAAGCGAGTCACGATTTTGAATGTTTCCTTCTGGTTTTGGTGCGAGCTCGAATGGACTCCTCTTCATTATAGCATGTCCGAAATGCATCCATTTCTGCTTAATAAATGTTATTGGTTTGATCGGTAGGTGAGGTTTTATTGAGAACTCGAAATTCCTCTTCATATGAATTTCTTTAAGCAATGACTTGGAGATAACAATTTGAAAAAGGACGAATATAACCAGGATCTGCGAAAAAAAACAAAGCTAGAGATTACCTAACCATTATGACCCCAAAACTATTACCAAACTATTTAAAGTTTTGTGCCAGATGCTCAAGGTAGTTAGCACCTGCCACACAACTTTATTTTTCAATAGACATTACGTAGGAAATGGCTCATATTACAGCGAAGTTTCTTCATTTCTTCATTCTAATCTGAAGCTCAGATACAATTTGAAAATTATAAAATTCAAGTTGTACTTATCATAAATAATTTAAAAATAATCATTTACAGTCAATGTATAAGACTAACACTTCCATCTAAGAAACCTTTTACTTGATTTGTTACTTGATTCTTGACTGAAAATATTAGAAAGTAAATAGGACTTTACCTTAAAGCCAGCCATATTGCACAAGGTATTGAGAAATTATGAGGAAAAAGTGCAGATACCCCTTTAAATAAACTCGACTAGATGCAATAGAACAATCGAAAACCTCAAACACGCAATTTTCAAGGGATAACCCTAAGACGTATCAGATAATGTTTATTCTAAATTGAACCGTGTTGCCTAAGCAGTAAGGCTTAATTTGTGTGCTCATATAACTGGATGTTTAAGATACGTTTTTGCTTTAAGCTATTTACTGAGGAATTAATCCATAATTATTCCCAAGGAGAGATTATTGTCGCTGTTAAAACAGATGAATCACTTGAAAATTTACATTTAGGTTCATTTCATTGAAAGGAAACTAATAGCTGTTATTACTAGAAACAGTTCCTTGACTTATTCCGTGACTAGGGTTAGTAACATTAGAAGTGATAGCAATTAAAATCAACTAGCAACTATTCATATTCTAGGTGTAATGTAATCATGATATTTTTCGAAGTACATTTAACCTAATTAAGCAGGAAAAACAGGAAACGTAGGTACTAACATAGACTTATCTTCTCCAAAAACTTTTTATTGACACGTCTACATGTTTCGTGAGAAAACAAACATAAGTCGAGGGAAACACATACAGAGGAGGCATTTACACAACAAGTGAATCACCGTTTGGAAAGTTATGTTGCCTTTTTTTCAGTTTACTTATTTTATGCCAAAAGTTTTCTATGTAACATTGTCTTCACAAAAAAAGAATATTTTATAATTATTCAAGCGCCTCTCATTAGTAATTCGATAGGATAGTAGCCATGTTATATCGCGTAATGCTATAGTGACAGACGATAAAAACCTGACCATCTTAGGCAGGTATCAGGTGTTTTATTAAGTATGTAAATAAATAAGTATTTGTTCTAAGAACATTAAACGTTTATTTGAGTATCTAACAGCATATTGGAAAGCAGTAAACACTCTTTGATTGCCAAAGCATGATGGACACGATGAATTTCCCTTTATAAGAAAAAACTTCCATCGTTAACATGTATAAACCTGTCCATAAAAATTTACAACAGGCATATTTTGTTAAGGTTGACTGCACACGTTTCCGACTAACTGACAATAGGTAAACTACAATTTTTGTCATTGTAACGTTGATAAAGTGACATTTTTAAAGGGTAAATAAACACACAAAAGTTTATACTAGTTTTATTTTTACACTTTATAAAACAATTTTTAGGTATGCAAATTTAATAAATAAATTAAGATATTTTTTAATGATATCGTTATTGACGCAAAAGATGGCGGTGATACAATATCCTAAATACAACAGCGAGATTTTTTAATAGTCCTTATTTAATTCGTCCATACTTTTACGAAATTTGATGATCGGTCTGATCTAGCCTAGTGAATAGGTATTGCCTACGAAGCTGATGGTCCTGGGTACGAATCCCATCAAGGACATTAAAGTCATGGATGTTTTCTATGCATTAAAAAAAATTGTATCTATATTATATAATACGTCGTTGGCTGAGTACCCACAACACAAGTCTTCTTGAGCCTACCGTGAGATTCAGTCAATTTCTCTTAAGGGTGCTCTGTAATTTATTTATAATACTTAAATTAGAGTTAGGAACGTTACGTTAATTAGTAATCCGATGTGCATTTTCGACGTATGAGATCGTTAATTAGCGAGACACTTTCCGAAACAGACAATGCGTGACGGCACGCGACTTAAGTTGACGACTTACTTTATTATCGAGTGATAACTATAGTGATACTGCTAACTTGTATTAATCAAACTACGTAATTAGATAACAAATGTAAACTGAAACGCAACACGCATAAAAACATACCTATGATACAATGTATATTTGTATCTTTTTAATGATTCCTATTCATGTATAATCTGATCGTATACAATTAAACACTTCGGGAGTTCAGAAGTAGCATTCTCTGGGCTGACTCGACTGGCATCGGCTGACTCGAGGGCTGGGTGGTCAACTCGATATTTCGAAATAATAATCTGGTGTTTGTAATTCACATCCATTCATACTAAATGAATAAATTCCGTTCCTCGACTTATCGGGTTTTACCACCCAACCCTGTGTAAATTGATAGAGTTTTGGTACTTGAAATGCAACTCGGTTCACATTTAGATATTATAATGATACACGAATAAGTTATTGGATTGTTAAAAAAAACAAAGAATCGCATCATACAAAAAAACCTAAAAACTCAGTATAAAAATAGTGAGTACCTATGGGAGTTTTTGAAAAACAGTGTAAGTACTCGTACATAATTAGCTAAAGTTGTTAAAGATCTTGAATCACTGTCAGTTTTGCGACGAAAATTAAGCATGTAATCTTTATGAAGGTCTACTTTTTGTTTTGAATATCGGTTGAAGTTCCTTAAATTAGCACCAAAACCAAGTTTTTATCGATATTTAATGCTTAATTGTCGTCACAAAACTGCCAGTAATTTAACTTTTAACAACTTCCGCTAAATGTGTTCACAATTTTTTGAAAACTCCCGTGTACAAGCAGCCTAAACCACCCAATTCGGTGGTGTGGTGGTCACAAGTGGTGTCGCCGACGCACCAGACACCCGCGACACTCGACGTCGCTCTCACCTTTCACCGAGCGAGTCTCGGCTGTCGCGAAAATAAAAAAAAGTGTACATGGAACTGTGAAGTTACGTACCTGTAGGATCAGAACAGGTTTTCAGTGTAAGCTGTTCAAGGTAAGTTACTTTCTTTGAAGATCGGGTTGGCTATATTTATTTAACATGAGTGAAATTATCTGTTTTGCCTTAATTACTTAATGTTTACGGACATAAAGCGAGGTTAAAACATCATTTATTACTGGGAAGTAGTTTTACAAAGTATAACGAGAATTGGTTATGTTTAGTCAAACTGAAACTCAAACGTTTATTCAGTAAGTAGGCCACAATGGCACTTTTATACGTCGAGTATACAAATAGAAAGAAGAAAATTAAAAACTACACCTCTGACCCGAGAAGCATTTTGATTTTCATGACCGGCAAGACACTCAGCGGGACTTATTTTTTAAAAACAGTATTACAAAAGATATCTTAAAGATATTACATAAAAATGCGTTATTCTATAAGAAAACATATCCAACATTTACAAAAAAATTACCTACTGCCAAAGAAAAAATATAAATAATTACTTACAAGTCCAAATCTGGCTGCTAAGAACGAAGTTAACAAAACGTTGGATATTTTAACTGAATTGTGGCCCTTACTCTAATTTCCAAATTATAATAATTTGTCATCAAAAATATCATTAAAAAAATATTTTGGTTTCAAAATATACACAAAAATATAAAAATATGCTTATTACAGATAAACTATAGAGATTATATAAGGTCTCCTCTCCAGGTGTCATGATTTAAATATGCTAATACTTTTTTTAAAGATAAACAAGCACCGGAATCAAGTGTATCACGTAAATAGTAAACATATAAAACATTTTTTTTAAACCACTTTATCGACTGATACATATTGAGGAAAGATATTAAACTTAAGACAGTTCTAGGGATAGTTCAGGCTAAAATTAAAGATTTATTCTAAAGTATTTTGACAACATTGATGATAGACTTCTTCAATCAAAACTGATCTATTTAATTTCATTTTGTTATTTGAAAACATGAACACATTACATTTCTATATACTATGTACTGAAGTATTCATATATGATATAAATATATTGTTGGTTATGTACCATATTAGGGTAGGTATAGTTATGTACCCACAACACAAGCCTTGAGCTTGCCATGGGCTTAGTCAATTTGTGTAAGGATGTCTTTTTTACTGTCTTAAATGTCAGTGCCTTTACGCATCGTCCATAGTAAATTGATATATTTTAAGCCATGAACTAAATTCATAAATGAAATGTATCTCGTATATATATATATATAATAAATATTTAGCCTGGCTAAATTAGCCATCTAGGTTAAGCGGCTTGGGCCGTTCATTGATCAGTCAGTCACGACATTCACGTTTATATAATAGATATACATATATATATATATATATGTATAAAGCTACTGCAGACGCCAACCCGCCTGCCAAGCGTGGCGACTATGGCAACTCCCCCGTACTATGTCCAGCAGTAGACTTCACACGACTGAAATGATGAATACGATATATTTAATACCGTAAAGGAAGTCATTTTGAAGTTCCCTTAGATCGGAAAGATCTTGAAAAAATAACCTTGGATCTAGATATTTTGACTTTAGTATAGCAAAAACTGTCCTTTCGCTTCGCTATTACTTTTTAATAACACTTTCATCAAACTTAAAAATATTTTATATTACACAAAACTAATCAAATTACGGAATTATCAAATGTGTACAAAAGGAAAAGGCTTATTTAATAAATCTCTTCCAGCTAACTTACAATAACATTTGATATAACAGTTTGAAAGGTCTTACAATATAAAATTCTTGTAGGTGCATACATATTTTGAAACACATACCTAACTTCAAAAATCTTAGTTCTACGAAACTACCCATAAATATTTAGGTATGCAAAATATAAGATTACAATAAGAATATAATAGGAAAAAATGCGCATTAGAAGCAGTACTTATTTACATACACAATAAATACTGAAAATTTGTAACTTTTACTAAAATGAGTCAGTGAGTACATTACCATTTTCTTTTATTTAGCATTCTTAACGGGCACGTCTACCTACTCTTTGTACAGTCGGTATTTGTACAGTTTTACACGTAATTATAATGGCTCAAAGTATATTTACATAATTTATTTATGCCCCAACTTATAGGTAGTATACGTAGGTACTGCAAACCACTTTATTAGTTTTACTCAGCACCATTTACTCTATCAGTCTATCGCTTTTAATCAAAATCGAAGACGTCATACAAATGTACAAACTTTTTGAGAATTGCTCATTTATGCCCCAACTTATAGGTAGTATACGTAGGTACTGCAAACCACTTTATTAGTTTTACTCATTGATAGTTAAATTTAATAGACGAAAAACAGTATATCGTTATTCGTTGTTTATGTGTATGTATGTACTGTCAGCGTCATATAGTTGGTAACATCCAAAGTATTAAGTGTACCGAACTATTTGAGTACTTAGAATGACTATATTTGATTACTTATCCTTTTAGGATTTCCTGGTCAACTGTCCGACCTGTGACGACCGGTCTGGCCTAGTGGGTAGTGACCCTGCCTATGAAGCCAATCGTCCTGGGTTCGACTCCCAGTCAGGGCATTTATTTGTGTGATGAGCACAGATATTTGTTCCTGAGTCATGGGTGTTTTCTATGTATTTAAGTAGTTATATGTATCTATTTATTATATATATCGTCGTCTAGTACCTTCAAGCCTTCCTTTTTTTTTTTTTTTTTTTTTTTTTGACGAAGTGAAATGCATTTATGCATCCCCCCAGCCCCGGGGTAGGGTCTTACGGGGGGTATGTGGGACTCGCCCTTCCAGCCTCTCCTATTAAGGAGGGGGAAGGGTATACCCACTAAAACACTCCGGGCGTACTCGCCTGACCGTTCAGTGGGGGATGTCACGGGGTCGCTTTTAGCATTCTGCCACGACATCCCCCCGGTCGCCCCCCTATTTCTGGGGGGCAGCGCCTACTGGAGGGAAGGGTTACTGAGCCCTCCCCTCAGACGCGTAGGGCATGTTTGTGGCGAGTCCCCACCCGCCAGCCCTACAGGGGGAGGGGGCGGTTCATGCGTCTCGTATGAACCGCGCCCGCCTTCGACCCCTACGCCTGCGGCGGAGCTGGGGCGCATCGGCCCGCTCTTCGCAACACAAGCCTTCCTGAGCTAACCGTAGGACTAGGTCGATTTGTGTCAGATTGTCCCGAAAATATTTATTTATTTTATTTATTTATAACTATCATTCGTGTCAGTGAAAACTGCGAAATCCTACACTGTCCCGGTAACGCGAATGTCGAAGTTCGTATATTACCCCAATTAAGACGTCATGAGAGTGACAGAGATAATCGTCCGAAATATACGAATATCGTTTTTAGCGGTACCGCCTCGGCCCGACATGTTCTTGTCCGTTTCTTTGTTTTTATTTAAAAAATCGACTATAACTGATGGTTTTCACTTAAATTACTCAATAGGTTCGCTGTATATATATTTCTGCACTGTGTAGTTATTGTCTTATCTATTGAAACATTGTAAGCTGGCTTTTAGGCTCTTAGTCATATAACTCTAATAATTATTCAATTACATGACAGTTACGTCGAGTCCAGTCGTCGAGAACCAAGTTTAATTGTTAGCAGTTTCTCGTTTATATCGTAAAATTTTACGTCAGTATTGTTTCCACTAGTAACTTGTAGCTAATCTAACCAAATATTATTTTAAACTAATCTACACTAATATTATAAAGGCGAAAGTTTGTGAGTGTGTATGTTTGTTACTTCTTCACGTCTAAACGGCTGGAGCGATTTTAATAAAATTTGGTATGGAGTTAGCTGACACCCTGGATTAATACATAGGCTACGTTTTTTCCCTAATAAACCGCGGGTAACACCGCGGGGCACAGCCAGTCTATTATAGTTTCATAAATTATTTTAATCGCAACATAGTCCATCCTATTCACCCAAATAGCAAATATAATAGCAATAGTACATTTTAAAATCCATTAGATCTCAATAGTCCTAACTCATGGCGTATCCTGCACTAGCTGTATGAGTCCCATGTTACGGACTGGAGCAACATCCGCTTAGTGCAACCCTTAACTACA
Organism: Grapholita molesta; assembly: GCA_022674325.2. Lineage (NCBI taxonomy): Eukaryota > Metazoa > Arthropoda > Insecta > Lepidoptera > Tortricidae > Grapholita > Grapholita molesta. The sequence goes on along the minus strand of CP053136.2, from coordinate 5,998,194 downwards.
TTCCATTAAATTGTCGAAACGGTCTCTGCGAGTTGGATCGATTCGGCTCCGCATACGCCTCCCAAATGTCCGGAACATCATTGTTTCGTGTACGGGAAATAAATAAATACCTACATAGATACAGTAGGTTCATAGCATAAAATATAATGGCATACGCTGTACCCTTACCATGAGTTATGATTTTGAGGTTTTCGATAACGAGTACCTATCGAGTTTACTATCTGTGCATCTCGCTCGCACTAAAATAGTACAAGCATGATGAACAGATAGTAAACTCGATACTCGTTATCGAGAACCTCAATGTCACAACTCATGGTAAGGGTACTGGAAGTAGTTCACACGCGCCAATTTATCGGTCACCGAGTCACCATTGTGATGCAGGCCGTGGCATACCCTGGTCGCATAACTGCGGCAAATTAAGATAGCTATACTGTGATGCTTTCAATCTAGATTATTAAGTATCAGACTCTGAGGCTCAGAGGCTCTGTATGTTTCTTTTGACGTAAAAAAACGTTTACGAACGCGTAAGTTTGTTATTTATATGGGAAACGCAAATGCGTTCGTGATGTAAAGTTACGTTAAAAACTTACACTCAGGGCTCAGTACTCTTACCAGGAGTTATGACTTTGAGGTTTTCGATAACGAGTATCGAGTTTACTATCTGTGCATCTCGTTCGCACTAAATAGTACAAGCGAGGTGAACAGATAGTAAACTCTATACTCCCACCCCATAATAGTTTTTTTCGGCAGTATGTAAACTGTGAGATGTCGTTAGATAGGTACTTATTTGTTTACCTTACGATACAATAGTAATCCGAGAAGTTAAAAACTGTGTCTATTATCAAATATTTGAACAGCAAGTCAAAAATATTAAGAAAAAAAAAGCGAAGCTTAATACAGACTATCAAGGAAAATTTTAAGTTATCGAAAACTACGGAATCCTACAGTGAGTATGGCCCGATATGCTCCTGGCCGATTTTAGTATTTATACTTTCGAGAACAATACCAATATTTTAATAGCAAACGGCTTCACTCATGTTTATTCAGTCATGCGCGCGACATGTTTCCATTTGCCAAATGGAGACCTACGTATGCCTTCGAAACATACTTGTGCGTGTGACTAACACGAGTAAATAGATGTATTTTACAAAATGTTACGAAAGTACGAAAATAATGAGTACGTATTTTATTAACTTATTAGATTCAAAACCAATTGAAACTAAAACTTAATTGATTATTATAATAGCAATATTTATGCGTACAAAAATGATTAGAAACAGTAGGAAACGTAAGTATTGTTAGATAACAAAACCACAGGCAGTTTATAATATCAAGGGATTCCCTGCAATTACCGTTAGAGTGTCAACTTTTTATAATTTAACTTTTCTACATATTAATTGCTTTGCACCAAGTGCTTGGAAATGCAAAATTAATGTATAATATCATAAAATGGGTATAATACATTTATTTACAGAAATAACAATCGTATTATAATAACTACAAGTACTTAACTAGAAACAGTATAAAATCTAAAAAAAGGCCCTTGAGGCATTGTACCACGGATGCTGGCGGCATTTCCTCGTTGTATCGCAATGCTGATACGTTGCGCGAGGAAGCCACGAGCTCTTCGGTCACCAGTTAAATGTAAATAATATATCATAAAATTTACTCAGTAGTAGGTAATACAATAATTACATACACGACATGTTTAATAAAGATTATTATGCTCATATCTCATACTACTTCTAATACCTATTAGAAGTATAATAGTATTAGAAGTGTAATATCTTTCTGGCTACTACGGTACCTACCGTAATAGCCAGAAAGATATTTTATAGTACCTATACTTTATAACACTCGTAATTGATCTAGACATCTAAAGTCTAGAATCCCAAGTTCACTTTATTAATTTCGCAGTAACAAGTTCAAGACTACCTCTATTATGAATTAGTTACACCACAACTATACCTACTGCTAATATTATGAATTAGTTACACAACAAGATTAACCGGTCTGAAGCTTTCTTAACATTGCGACTTAGGAAAATTTCGATCGTTGAAGCAACACTTTAAATATTGTTTTCCCCTCACTAGCTCGTAAAGCGCTTGTTTATCCATTAATACGAGAGGGTAAAAACGCATTTTATCCACTAGTGATTAAAGTAAGTTGACTTCTCATAGCTCTTATTATTGCTATGGTTTTAAAGTCTAAATTCGTGAAGTACACTTGCCCCCTCCGGCGGCGGGATCGGGTGAGCCTCGCTAACGCACCGAGTTGAAAATCGAAGTAGAACATTCGAAAATCACCAAGCTAAAGGCACCTTTTGTAAAAAGTTGAATTTATCTAAACGCAAAGAAAAAGTCAATGCGATTTCAAAACGCTTTTTTGCATGTTTCACTTTCCTCGCTGTAGTGAGGGGAAAAGTTTTGTGTAACACACGGGTGCAATTGCAATTTACTTCTCGTGTATTGAAACACTCGCTACGCTCAGGATTCTATTTTAAAACCACTTGCTTTGCTCGTGGTTAAACTATAGAATCCATTCGCTTGCTAAAGTTTCAATCCCACACTCGCAGTTAAAATACAATTTTGCACCCTTGTATAACAAATAACTATTTCCATCCATCTTCTGACGTATTAGTTTTTCGAATTCATTTCACACGAACTTTCTACTTAGCATAGTATCCTGTAATGAGGATAGCACACAGCTAGAATAAATAACAGCATGACGCGCTGTGCAACTAAATATGCTAGTTCTTTACTCAAAACTGATTGAGGTAGTCTGTGGTGTAGGTAAGCATTTACACGCTTGGAATGTAAATTTAGTCTTGTGTAACAGATGAGAATCTACATATAGCCATTAACACGTAACAATATTTAAAATGCAAATTTGAACGTATAATGATCCGTATAAATTTATCGTTTCCATCTACAGTCAACAGCCATGGCCAAGAGCGGTTCTTACGTTACAAGACTCCGTCCGTGACATCTCGTAAATTGGTTCAAATAGATGTATACAATAGATATTTAAACTTGAAATCTCCAGTTTTATGTTTAAACTTGTTAATTATATTGTACTGTATTTAATTGTTATACGGTTTGCGTACCTATTACGTTTTGGTTAAAAATAAATTTCATCAATAAGGTTATCTACATCAAAATTGATATGAAATTCCGTTTGTCTGTGGAGAATAGAATATGGAATACAAAGGTATAATAATTCCGTTTTATTCATAGTATGAGTGTGGATGTAGGTACTTGCAAAAATAAAGTGATGAAATGGTGTGTTTTAACAAATGTATCTAGTTTACTTAGTTTCACTAGTATCAATTTTTTATTAGAAATACAGACACAATAACAACACAAATAGTTTGTCATTTTGCAATACACCTAAATCAGTATCTGTCGATGAAATAGTATTCGTCAGAGCTGTTATTTTGATCAATGCACACTTTCACATTTCACATGGTGAACCACAGCGCTAATGCAAAATTATTGCAGCCAATCTTATAGAATATTTTCCATCTATGATGTAATAAACAAGAAGAAAACTCACTTTCATGTTAATGCAGTTCGAAACCTACTATATTATTCTGCCCACATACTGCCAGTGCCGATGGGTTAATTTTATACTTAAGAAGGAGGCAATATTACTGCGTTTTCTTCATAAGCCTTCAAACTATTTAACTGTGCGAATGTTACCCCGGCGGGAATCGGCTTGTATGGACGCGTGTTAATAACTACATACATAATGATAGCTTTCTCTTTTCTTTCCAGAAATCGAACGATGCAGTCGTCAATGGCGAGGGAATTATTGGTAATTACCATGGTAATTGCCCTGTGCAGCGGCGCTGCGCTTGAATACTTCCATAATGTCACCCCAACATCAAAAGCAGAAGGCCGCGGCTCCATGTCAGATGCCCTGGTTAACTACCTGGATTACATCTTCCCGAAGGATGACTGGACATCTACGATACTAAAGCGGATATTCCTGCTTTTTACTGCAGACAATATGATTGATTTTAGCAATGAATTTGTAGGTTTACAAGGGAGCTGGTAGTATTATGTAGTGGTTATGGCGAATTTCCTAATAATTTAAATATTAAACGTATTTGAACTGTGAATAGCGTTGAAAAAGAAAATGAAGGTGCAAGTATTAACGTAGTCATTACAAGAAAGGCTTTAATAAGTTAGGTAGTATTTATTAAATAGATATTAAACATAATATAAAAGTCTCATGTCTTTTTATTTCTCCAAACAAAATCCGATCTTCCAAAGAAACTGCAGTTTGCCTGTTTCTCACTTAGATTATACAAAGACAGAAAATTTTATTGTATGTAGACAAATACACACGCATGTTTCTAACTGTAATAAGACTATCACTACCAGAAAACATTTTTTGTTGTCATTTTTTGTTATTTATAAATGTAGGTATGTATTTACCCTTTTAAAAACAGTGTATGTATCCCCGTAATGATTAAGTTTAATTGATTGTCTTTATGTATTGCTTACCCAATTTAAATATTTATAACCTTCTCTCACTGCACCCACTTCGATGCTCTTCTGTTTCGCCCTATGGTAGACTGGTAGAGAATGCTTAAATGCATTACGTCCGCCATTTGTACGGATTTTTGTTCTTTGTGCAATAAAGTTAAAAAAAAAATGTTTTTTGGTGGTGTTAGCATTAGATTAATATTTTAAGAAATAGATCCCAACCTTTATCATTCCTTCCCCATATCAGAACCCTTGATCAGTATAGAAAGTTTTTTGTAAATAGTTTTATTGAGAAATTGCTGGAATATACCAGATACCAAGAAAATTATTTTAACACCGAGATCCAAAGAGATACTTCAGCTGTTAGGATAAAAAGTGTGATGAAAATAATTAGTCTCATGGCCTTAGCGTGAGTACCTTGATCTTCTATGGTGAAAATTATACCAGTTTCATTAGCCAGTCAAAGTATACCACAGTAAAAATTTATTGAGTACTGTACCCTTACCATGAGTTGTGACATTGACGTTTTCGATAACGATTATCGAGTCTACTATCTGTGCATCTCGCTTGTACTACTTTAGTGCGAACGAGATGCACAGATAGTAAACTCGATACTCGTTATCGAAAACCTCAAAGTCACAAATCATGGTAACGGTACTGGATGGGTATATTTTTGAGCGTTATTCCTGCGCTGCGATGATTCCTTAGTCCATACATTTGTTTTAAATTACGTGTGTATAAAATTACGGGTAAGTTAAGTGTTTATTATTACTATATATAGCGCACCAATAATATTTTAAACTAGAAATTAATTAAAAGAGTTGGCTAAGCGGCTGGTCGACGCTACTGGAGATAAAAGAGCTGGCAGCTTCCTCGCCCAACGCCTAAGCGTTGCGATACAGCGAGGTAATGCTTCCAGCATTCTTGGAACCATGCCACAGAGGCTTAGGTACCCTAAATTTAGAGTTTTAGTTTAATTATTTTTAATATAGTTTATTTTATTTTTAAGGTATTAAAATTAAAATATTCTTTAACTTTTATACAGTTTCCCAGGGTCCCCTTCGATACTAATGGTAACTAGAAAGCTGGCAGTGTTGCCGTTTTGATGGCCAGACTTTTTTCCTAGCTGGAGTAGCTGCCAGCCTTCTGATTACCTGTCAAAATCTATGAGGCCCCGGACGATTTGCTTGAATAGAACTTTCAAGCTAGGTGTGGAGTTAGCTATTCTATAGCTTATTCCAATTCCAAATAATAATCCATCAATAACTAACGATATTTGGTTGTATAAGTACAAAACAATTATAAAATTACTTCATCTCTTATTTTCATCACTAATTGATTGCGATGAATATATTGTACATGATAAGAAAGAGAAGACTATCATAGTTTTATCCAGTCTCCGACACATGGAGTTAATAATTTCGTGCCTTAATTTACCTTATTTCAATTTACGGTATCATTCAATTTCTTTATTTTTTCAAGTCGCTAATACGTATATTCCTAATAGTATGTTATATTAATTTATTTACAATTGAGTCACTTTTTGCGATTATCCAATCTATTATACACCAAGTCAGAGGCGTAGGTTGAAATTCAATTGAAACGATTATGCCTATCTTTTTAACCTTCACCTACCTTTTACTAATTTGCTAATAGCCAAGGTCTAAGTTATCAATTATCATACAAACAGCTCCTGTTAAAACTAAAAATCTACATAGTGATTTTAACTGAAATGTCTCAACTATACACTTAACACTATACGATAACTCTTTGCCGAGTCGTGCGACACACAATCCGTGAATGCATTTCTATACATTCCTGGAACACCGTAGTCGGTACATGTGTAGTAGTTTTGGTAGTAGGCGTAGTAGTAGGCAATGTAACCAGTTTATCTCCTTGTAAAACCATGTGGACGGTGTTCTGTTCGTCATTGTCGCGGTACAATGGTGGGTATTCGACCGGTGGTCGGCGTATGGTGTTGAATGGTTCCTTATACCCGCATTCAACTCGGCCCTTCTTAAGCCAGCAGCCGTTGGAAAGGTAGCGCGCTTTCAAGTTTGATTTGCTTTCCACAACTTCTGGGTTCTTATTATACCCACATATTTCCCTATCGCCAACATATTCACAAATTGTTTCATTAAATTCGTAGGGGGCACAAATTTTTCCTCTAGGTGTTATTGTTTTTATGCTATTTATGCTATATGTAGATCTAGGACTTGAGGATGTAGTCGTTTTGAAATAGTACCGAAACCCTTCATTTCGTCTTGCAGATTTGAATTCTTCTTCATCACGTCTCTTACAGGGCAAGCAGTATACTAATGCAGCACACATCTACAAATCAAAGACAAAATGTAAGAAATAATACCAAATTGTTTATTTAATTAATGATTAAATAAAAGGTAAGGTGCTACATAAAATTAAAACTATCTATAAATACAAGTAACTTAAAAATACTGAAGTAAAATTAAGATTGAGATGTTTAAAACATTAGTGAAAATGTATACATAGTCCACCCGATGATGCTAAAGGGTTCGAAATGTCGGGATGAACTTTAAATTAGTATACGCGATATAATCCGTTTCGGTTGTTTTATTTCATGAGTAATTATCGTGGCAACCGAAGATTATATACTCGTATATAGAAAATAGTAAATAACTTGCCAAGATTAGAGTGACGTGCATGGCTCAGGCTGGCTTAACTAACATATAATTAATTACATTTTCTGAAGAATCGTAAAGTAAGAACAATAATGAAAGTTGAATAATGTTTTATATAATGCAACGCCAATAACCACTCGTACCTGCCTGTACATATTTATACTTGTATATTTAATTATTTATTTGTCACGTCTCTACTGCGCTTATAATAAGTATGACTTAATTAGATCGGTCAGTATGGGCAAGTACGTAACTATAAGATCTATAGATCTAAGACCAATTTAAGTAACAGTGTTTGTACATACCTTTTTTATCCACCGCCTAAATTGTATACTGAGCATGCTCTACTTCGCTTCCGTATATACTTAGTCATAGTTTAATTCTTCATTGAGACGAATGACCCGACAAGCAACCCTCGAGTGAATCTTCACACATTCTACGGTAGTGCGGGGTTGGCGACGTTCTTTTGTTATCTTGGACTTCACGGTTTGTGTTGTTTTCAATTCTGTCACAGTAGTACTCTTTTCAAATCTTGTACTCTTATCTGTAGTCGTATGCTTCGGGTGGATCTTCTTATGTAGTACAACATTAGTTTGTATTTTAGATGATGGAGTAAAATCGGTAGTGATATCATCAGATGGTTTACGTTTACCGTACTGGCATTCTATTCGCCCGTCCCTATTTTCACAATTTAGACCCAGTTTTGTAAATTGTTTGGTAGTGTCATTGTCTTTCGGTGGTCGCAGATTTTTATTGTAACCACACACAGTCCTATTATCAGAAACATCACATTTGCTGTCATCGTAGTCATAAGGACAACAGCCTTTTGAAAAGTTAGAAGTACAACAATTTCCTGGAATGTTGACAGTAGTGTGATCTTTTCCAGTCTCTGTGGTTTTTTTTGTAGATTTACTTATATTTTTATCCGAATTGATGTTGTTTTTCGTTGTTGTTGTGGGGCTTGTTTGTGTCGCAGCTTTAGAGGTAGTCTTTGTTTGCGTTACTGTCGTGGAAATTTTTGTTGTTGTTGTGGAGGATTTTTGTGTAACCGGGTTTGTACTAGGAGATGTTGTATGTGTATTCGGGTCAGTAACAGCAGATCCTTTACCGTATCCACACTCAAAGCGATCATTCACAAGCCAACATATAAGCCCATACTTTACTGTAGTAGTTTTTATTATTTCTGGTTGTTGTTGGTTTTTATTGTAGCCGCACAATGTCCTGTTGTCGGATATCCCACATTTGTTGTCATCATAATCGTAAGGACAGCAGCTTTTTGACGAGTCCGAAGAACAGCACCTACCTGTGTTGTTTGACTCGCTGCGAAGATTAGCCTTGGCTAATGTGAGACCTCGGCGCATATCTGAGATTATACTTAGAGACGACTTGGTGGTCGATACATTCAGGACAGCTATAAACTTTCTTGCCGGAGCACTATACGTTAAAGTCACGTGCATCTAAAAATAAATTGTACATATATCTGTTGTAACTAAATTGTTTTGCACCATAATATTACTATTAGGGCTTGCAATCCGGATATCCGGATATCCGGATACATCGGATATCCGGTCCATTTTACTATCCGGATATTTGCTACATTTGTATCCGGATATTTCGGATAATGTGGATAATATTTTTTGCTGTTGTTATTACCAGTGCGATTCCAAAACTTTTAAAATATTTAAGACTAATAAAGTAGATGACGTCGTTGATTGATTTTAATGCTCTTTTAATATATTAGTTTAAATTACGCGCAAAATATTCGCCTTATCGCTCGCTTTGTATATTGATCGCCGACTACTCCCGAAAACAATCATCGGGTTTCCTCGTACATGTTCGTGTGTAGCGCACTAGCGCACTAGCGGACTGCGCCAGCGTTGTAACTGCCAGTTGTGTTTGAGAGTCCGTGGACAAAGCATTTATTTTTGTGAATTGTCGTGCTTGTTACTTGTGCATAGCGGGCGCGACTTGACTTGTGTTAGTTATGTTGAATTGAACCGGAATGTTTAGATGAAAAAAGTACCATAAACGTGAGTATATTTTATTTACTAGTCCTAGTTTCTACAGATATAATACACGTTCTGGAGAAACCAGTAATTAAATTATTTCAATAAGTTTTGACACACGACGAATATACGTTTGAATAACTTTGTGGCTTAGTCATACTTATATTTACGTATTTAACCAATCTAAAGAAAACGACAGACACGTAAGTAATACCACTTTAGATATTTTTAGTTCAAATTAATTTTTAAATCCTGCAACGTGATCTTTTTTTCTGTGTTAAGCTTAAGGCTATGGCTTTTAATTCATTTTAAGAACAGGCCAAAAGTATTTCATAGTCACTTTATCTTAGTTATAACTAAAAAACTTTCGTGAAACTCTAACATTAAAAATTCTTATTTCGGGTACGTGAGTAACCGGATACAAATATTTTGAATTTATTTTAGTTGTTCAAATTTAAGAGTTAGTTATCTACACAATATTTTAAGTTACACAACTTGCACACAAAGAACAATACCACGTTATATGTTTGTTGCTAACATATTTTTTTTGCCATATTATGGCTTTATAATTAATTTAAAGATAAGTCTAGGAATCTTGCAAGTTCTTTATCTTTGTTTTCATATTATGAGTTAACTAAAACGTAGAAAGACACCATGTTCATTTTTTATAGCTCAAATTTATTTTACATTGTAAAATATTCATTTAAATTTTAATGTCCCACTTGTTTTACGGTCATACATATGCTTCTCAGATCATAATATCAGTCTAAAGTATGTCATTATTAAATCAGATGCATTAGATTTTGTGTAAGTTACTGAAAAAAATATTAGTTAACCGACCAATGTTTATTTAATTCTACAGGTTTAACTTAGAAGATAGAGAAAACACTTGAATTTAACGAATATGGAATGTCTAATAAAGATAAGAGCTCCATTTCAAATTACTTTTTGCGAAGCACAGATGGAAAACACTCACAGTGTAAAGACTGTAAAAGAATACTTAAGACATGTGGGTCAACGTCAGCTTTACATAATTACCTTAAATTGATCCATTCGATTGTCTTAAACAAAAAAAAAACATGGCTTCGCCTGGCAAACCACTACATCGCAAGATTCGCAAGTATCGCATTCACATCTTCAGCCATACCCTCAACTTCTGCAGCGGATGAATGCACCATCACAGAACCACCACCAAAAAAGAAAAAACTTACCGATTACTTTAAATCCGAAGATACTATGGAAGTTGCTGTTTCCAAGCTGGCGGCGTTAGATGGACTTGCATTTAATGTATTTTGTACTTCAAAGATATTGCGGAAGTTATTTCACAAAAGTGGTTTTACCTTACCCGCACCACCTCATACAATAAAAAATATAATTATTACTCAAAGCACCCAACTAAAGGATCAACTTTGTACGTAGTACTGGTTTGTTATAAAAAAATATTTGTTGATTTTTTTAAAGTAATATAACGAATGTTGATTATTATTTTATGTGTTTTGATTATATTAAAAATATATAATACTAGTACACGGTTGTTATTACATTAAAAGGAAATTTTGATAAATATCCACTTTTTACTCTAATTATCCGGATATCCGGATTATCCGGATATAGGAATGCAAATATTCCGAATTATCCGGATACTAAAAATGGGCGGATATTGCAAGCCCTAATTACTATGTAATAATTATTTCATCTCATTTCACTAGATGGCCAAACGTAATACAAAAATAAGACACAGTTATACTTATTTATTATTTGAAGTCAGTTAAAATTACCAGAGTCGAGGATAATCCCATTAAAACGCCTGGCGAATAATAGCGGCAATGTTGGGTTGATGGAATTATGATCCTCAGTTTCTAGGCAGCAATTAAATTGGAAGCAGTTGACGTCAGTTATTACACTTTTACCTAAATATCTTTGTAATGCGGTGCAAAAGTGTAAACATATTTATGACGTCCACTGCACTAAGAAAGTATTTGTTTTTGTCTTGTAAATAATCAAAATGTACCGTACCATTAAAATAGTGATATGGCACTTCATATCTTGCCAATTTGCTATTGATAAGAAGTAAACTTATGTAATTTTAAAACTAGTTATTACAAACCCCCGTTGCAGAAGGATTTATTATAACTTCTTTAATTGTGCATGTAAACTGTAGTTATTCCGAGTAAGTCATTCACTATTTATTGCATAGTAGTTTACCCAAAAAGAATAAACTGTAAATTTGATTTATTAATTTTACACACGCGACATACATAGGTATAAATTGGCAGTCAAACAAAACTCAATCCTTCGAGAACATTAAAAAACTTTACTGTTGTGTTTATATATTGTTAAAGGTTGTATTGTAGGATTAAGATTTCGATTCTGTCGTTGTATCGCCAATGTTAGCTCCTTTCTCGTATCCACACTCGACCCGCTCTTCTACAACCCGACAATCGAGTCCCATTTTGGTAACATGAACCGGAACCATATCAGGTTTTTTCTGGTTTTTATTGTAGCCACACAATTTTCTGGTATCCATATTTTCACATTTGTTAACATCGTAATCGTAAGGGCAACACTTCTTTGACGGATCAGTGCAGCACTTTCCTGGAGTGTTGTCATCCTGGTTTCGTAAAATCGGTTTATCTGATGAAGAACTAGTGTCGCTCGTTGTAGTATGATCAAGGGAAATCGTGGTATTCTCCGTGGGAGCACTGTATGTTAAGACTACGGTCATCTGAAAATAACATGTTTTGTTTGAATCACATCTAAACAATTCTCATAAAAAAGGTTCAATAGTGTTGGGATACATGTTGATGCTCTTTGATACTTTAACTGAGAAAAAAATATTGTAATTAATTAATGCAGTACTAGTTTCATAAATAGGTACTTACCATCACCATACTGAAGACTGACATGGTAATATAATCGTCATGTTATCATGTTTTCATTTGAGTTGTATTTTAATTAATTTTTACTTACGCCTCAAAACTATAAAACCCACAAGCGATTTTGTAATATTAGTTACGTAGTACCTATGTAATGTTGTTTTCGTAAAATGATACATTTTTTAATTCTTTCTCATGAGATACCATTTGTGTTTAGTTTGATAATAGTTTAAAACAACAAATAATTACTATGTTATATCATATTTTTTATAGAAAATAAAGTTAATTGATCTCTTAAAGGAAACAGCTAAATTGGAACAGGCATCCGGATATCTTTAGAACGCGAGTCATCTATTATCTTTTCAATTTCAATGACTTGCCATTTATACATTTTAGCAGTTATGGTGTATCTAGTAAGTCGAAGCATTTTTTTTTTTTTTTTCAATTGCTGAATCCGTATAAAGAGTCCACCAAGAATCTAATTTAATTTATTACTGCGGTAATTACTTCACAGCGCCTAAGTCTACAGATACTTCAAATGGTTCATCACCACAAAACTGGGTGTAAAATGTTGTAGAGTACAAGTTACAGAATACCACTTATTTCTCTTAATGAATTAATATTATATACCAGATGCCAGTACTGAAGGTGCACAGGTGCACACAATAAGCAGTTAAACTTAAACAACCGATCTTTATGCGTTCAATATTGACTATGGTATTTCTTCAACCACCTAGAAATCGTGGTTTGGATTTTTCGTCAAAAAGCCAGTGTCAACTTATTTTAGATCATTCTTATAGGTAAATAAAGGAAATTACGAAAACACACTAGAACTTTACATAGTTTACATTTCTGTAATATGTTTACATAAATATAAATGTACGGACTAATAGTAGATTTTAAATGTTTTGTGGATTCTAGTCCTCACTGTCGGCGCTTCTTTCATTACTATCGGCGTTTTTCTCATAGCTGCAGGGAGGGTTCATTATGCAAGGACTTTCATAAGTGATTACACATCTTTCCTCCACCGTCGCGCACGGGGGCTCTGGCTGTTTAGTCGATTTAACTAACTTCTGATACTTGGTGGATTTTTCTGCAAAATATGATGGACAAGTTAAATTAACAGTCAGAATATTGCAATTATCAAGGTCATCTTATTTCTTACAATTTCTTCTTTTTTAGAATAATAGAAAAGTAGAAAAAGTTAAATTACGTACGTACTTCATACTTAATTATAGCATTGTTTGTCTGACACATGCAACTTTTGAACACGCAAAACACTTTGTTGTTACAAACTAATTATCAATTAAATAAGAAAACTTAGAAAAGGTTGGCAACTGTTAAAGCCATAAAAAAGTTAGAAAACGTTGGTCAAATTAATAAAATAATATTCACTATTCGATCAACCCTTTGTTACCCTTTCTTAAGAGTTACTAAAATATATATAAAAACGGGTCACTCACGTATTTAAGGTCGAATAATTAGTGAACCATATTCATGAGTGCCGGCAAGCGACGGTGCCGTGCCGAACCGTCGCTGGCGGCGGCCCTCCGAGAACCTTAAAATACGTGAGTGACCCGTTTTTATATATATTTTAGTATGTCTGAGTGTCACGGGAGTTTTCTATTCAAAGTTTCTTAAAAAGTGTCGAATAACGCTATGCCGTGTCATCTCTTTTGATTTAAATAATGTAAAACTCTCTTTTATTGAAATACCTTTTTTCCGAGTGGTAGTAGTAGTAGTTTCCGGAGTGGTTATAGTAGTCGTAGTAGTTTTCGGAGTGGTTATAGTAGTCGTAGTAGTTACAGTTGCTGGTTTTGTTGTAGTTGTTTTCGTGGTCGATGTTGTTCTGGCTGTAGTTGCAGTGGCTTGACTTACTTCTTTGTCGCAACAATCACAACAGTTTGAGTTATTTTTAATGCTGACAATATCACTGTACGGTATGTTATTTGTATTAGGAGTCCTGTCATTTATATAGGGTCCATTGTATCCACACTCTAGACGATCATCGTTGACTCGACACGGCAAACCGTATAAGGTTACATTTGTCTAGAAAGAAGGCATTTTATACATCAGATAGCATCAGTTTTAAAGTAAAATTACTTATTAACCTAATTCAATGGTAAATTGTAATATAATTAGAGGGCAACCTGATGCACTCTAGGACAAAAAAAAATAAATACTGTAAAAAATATTTTTTAAATTAAGTATTTACAAGCGCTGGTGGCCTAGCGGTAAGAGCGTGCGACTTGCAATCCGGCGGTCACAGGTTGGAACCCTGACATATACAGATTAGTTTTTCTGAACTTATGCACGAAACATCATTTGATATTTAGGTACCAGTCGCTTTTTGGTGAAGGAAAACACCATGAGGAAACCGAACTAATCCCAATAAAGCCTAGTTTTCCCTCTGGGTTGGGAGGCTAGATAGCAGTCGCTTTCGTAAAACTAGTGCCTACGCCAAATCCTGGGATTAGTTGTCGGGTGGATCCCAGGCTCCCATGAGCCGTGGCAAAATGCCGGGACAACGCGAGGAAGATGATGAATATTGAGTATTATTTATTTAATATACTACAACTGCCTATACATATCACAAGGAATCAGAGTCAAAAGGCTAAATTAGAAATTCACATAAATTTCCAGAATAGAAGAAGAAAATGTAATGTAATATTTTGTTTTATTATGTCTTAATAACCACAAGCGCAGTGCTCCTTTTGCTAAAACAATAACGAAATAAAACAATAGAATATTTCCTAGTTAGCATCTGTTTCTTATAATTGAAAATATTAGTCCCTAATAAGGTTTTACCATTCAGTTTTAAGAGACTGCGGACTATACCTTATAAACATAAATAAATAAATATTTCGGGACAATCTTACACAAATCGACCTAGTCCTACGGTAAGCTCAGTAAGGCTTGTGTTGTAGGTACTAGACGACGATATATATAATAGATAGATAAACATATATATAAATACTCAAATAGATAGAAAACACCTATGACTCAAGAACAAATATTTGTGATCATAACACAAGTAAATGCCCAGACTAGGATTCGACCCCAGGAACATCGGCTTCATAGGCAGGTTACTACGCACTGGGCCAGACCGTTCGTCAAAATAAATAATAAAGAACGAAAATTACTCCACCTACGTACCACTTCTTCTGTTTTCTTCTGGTTTTTATTGTAACCGCATAGAGTTCTGTTGTTGTCTATCCCACACCGATCATCGTAGTCGTACGGACAGCACCTCGGAGAGTCCGGTTGACAACAGGTTCCCGACGCAGCATCCAAATTTTGTTGCTCCATTGGTTTACTGGAAGATTCCTCGATGGAGACATATTCGTATTCAAGAGGTGCACTGTACGCGAACGATACAAAAATCTAGAAACAAATAATCTAACAGTTATAGTAAGTTTTTTTTTATGACATAGGCGGCAAACGAGCAGACGGATTGCCTGGTATTAAACAATTACCGTCGCCCATGGGCACCCTCAATACCAGGGGAGTCACAAGCGCGTTGCAGGCCTTTAAGGGGGGTTGGAGCTCTGGGAACCTTACTCACCATCAGGAACACAACACTACATACCTGAAAGGTGGCAGTGCTATTATGGCTGTGGTCTTCTGTAAGGAGGAGGTACTTCCCCAGTTGGGCTGCCCAAGATTCAAGCGTGATGGTCAACGCTGTGCCCTACCTCTCATTGTTGGACGTAGTTTAAGGACATACCCGGGTCCAAGTGTGACTGGTATAACATATGGCTTTAGTCTTTGATTAAACGTCCATAGTGTAGTATTACGGGTGTATGATATATTTCCACCTTACTTGTATACGATTTATGGATTACTAGCTTTTCCTCGTCGGCAATACCCGTCTTTAAAGCATGGTTGCGGGATAAAAATGATCCTATATATCCTTCCTCGTAGCCCAAAATCTGTCCTTACCAAATTTCATCCCAACTGGTTCAGCGGTTTAATCGTGAAGAGGTAACAGACAGGCAGACAGAGAGAGTTACTTTCGCATTTATGTTTATTAGTATGGATTTCACAATATGATTGATTTTTTTATATTTTATACAAGCTTATGTCACGGTATCCTCACCATAACAGAATACTGGGATGGGATAATTTCCATTCCATGTATTGATATTGCTTCTGCACCGACAGCCTTTATCACCATAGAAGTTCTTAACCAAATTATTATACAAGCTGAGGATATCAATATATTTGCGGACAGTATTGGTGCATTTTACCGCAAAATACTATTCTTAGTTTAGTTCTTAGTAATAAGTGTTTGTACTTTTTTTTTCTTTTCTTTAATATATTTTATGTTCCAATGTTGTTTTTAAGTAAATTTAGAGTCATATTTTTGTATTTAGCATATAAGTGAATTGGTGCCACACTGTAAACTAATATGAGTAATATGTATTTAATAAATAAATTGAATTGAATTGAATTGAATAGAAGTAGTTATAGAATTTAGTTTTCTAGACATACAAAGTAGTTTTGTACATACAAATATAGTTACGAAAAAAAAAACTTACCGTAACTATACCGACATAGCAGCTTTTCATGTCCCTACTGCCACGGTTGGTGGATATTTCAATTAATTCAGAAAATCAGCGTGAAGAAATAACGAAAGTTAAAAGAAAACATAAATACTGGACTTATGACATAAATAATTTGTAGGTATGCCTCTCAAAGCTGAGATAATCTGACCACATGAATGAAATCAAAATATATAAAACAATATACAAAAAGTATGAATCTATATTTGCACGGGGTGTATTGTAAGGCTTTAAACACAAAACTATCGTGAGAATCAACTTTATTAATATTATAGAAACTGGTAACTCACGTTTTATAAGTCGAATATTGCTCGACATAAATATTTCGCTCCGTAACGCTTGAAAATTATGCTCCTCGATGCGAGCGAAACATGTCGAGCAATATTCGACTTACAAAACGTGAGTTACCAGCTTCTATACAATTAATATAGTACAATTTGCATAAGGTAACATTTATTTACACAAAACCATATGAGTCTATATTCCATCTAATTTTGCTTATTTCTATAGCAAAATAAAAAAAAATAAAACAGAAAGTGACAAACATTATGTTATGTTAGATTTTACAAGCGTTTATAAAAAAGGCCATAAGCTTAAATGCTAATGTACTAATTAGTTATAGTGAAACTAATACATTTTGGTTAAAGTACGTGTGTTAATGTTCAGTAAAACACTTGGTCTTATAACTGAAGACAAAAGTGATAGGATAAGATTGAGAAGGAGGAACACACGACATCGCACACCAATAGGTACTTTTATCTACACGATGTGGCCAAAAATGACAGCTAATAATTTTTTAAAGCGCCGAAAAAAAACAATAGCGCGCTAAAAAGAAAAAAAATATAATTTTGTCTTACGCACTCTGTTTTCTTTGGAGTCGGTGCCAGCCTACCGTTCTCAACGTACCGAGTTCCCAACAAACACTGGGGTAGGCACAACATTGGCATTTGACATTAGTTTCGTCTGGTCCATGTTCATTTTCAAGCTCACCCATTGTGAAACTCGGTTGAGGTCCTCGAGCATCATGCTGAATTCCTCCACCGAGTTTCCTTGACTACGATATCGTCGACAAACCGAAGGTGAGTGATGTACTCACTGTTGATGTTGATGCCAAATCCTTGCCATTCCAGGAGCTTGAATGCGTCTTCCATTACGGCAGTAAACAGTTTCCGAAAAATTCCCGTGTAAAATAAATAAATAAATATTTCTGGACAATCTTACACAAATCGACCTAGTCCTACGGTAAGCTCAGTAAGGCTTGTGTTGTAGGTACTAGACGACGACATATATAATAGATAGATACATATAAATACTTAAATACATAGAAAACACCCATGACTCAGGAACAAATATCTGTGCTCATCACAATTAAATGCCCTGACTGGGAATCGAACCCAGGACCATCGGCTTCATAGGCAGGGTCACTACCCACTAGGCCAGACCGGTCGTCACAAAATTTCGGGACAGCTTGGATTTCCTACAAGGGCAAGGATGTCATCGGGCTTTGCAACCGAAATGTATAACTGTCCATAGAACCTCAGCTGATTTTGCCCAATAGACTAGTCCTTTGCGAACACTTTAAAGCCTTGGTTTTGCGTCTCTTTAATAAGGTTAGTATTAAAGAGATGCAAATAATGTCGCGAGGACTTAGATTATGATATTAGCTGAACTTCGGTGCCACTATTAAGGCCAAAGCGAAATCCGCTGCTAAAAAACTTGGGGTCTTACACAGGGTGAAGCGGTACTTCACGCCGGAACAGCTTCTAACACTTTACCAAGCTCAGGTTCGATCGTGCATGGAGTACTGTTGCCATCTTTGGGACGGGTCTGCCAAGTATCAGCTGGCCGCTTTGGATTCAATAGAGCACCGTGCTCGCTGACTCATTGGCGATCCTGAATTACTGAGTGTAAGGTTACAAAGCCTTGAGCACCGTCGCAGGGTTGCTAGTTTGTCTGTGTTTTACAGGATACATTTTGGAGAGTGTGCACAGGAACTGCACGATTTAATTCCGCCATCTCCGTTCCTCCACCGGACGTCCCGACGAGGGGAGCGGTTTCATCCTTACGTTGTGAATATTCCATTCATTCGCACGAAGCGATTCGCTTCTACCTTCCTAATGCGGACTGCTAAGGAATGGAATTCGCTCCCTTCGTCTGTGTTCCCGGTAAGATATAATTTGGGTATTTTCAAGGAAAGAGTGAATAGGCTGTTACTGAACCAGCGTGCTACACCCTCGACCTCGTCGTCACTTTCCGTCGGGTGCGACTGAGGTCAAACGCTGGTCAGTCTTTTATAAAAAAAAAAAATAAAAAAAATAATAATAAATAAATAAATAAATAAAATGTCTATTGAGCTGCCTATATGACTCCAAGTCACCGGGAGACTGCAACTGTGACAAGCGTCGTTCAGCCATGTGTTTTAAGGTTCGCTCGGTGAATTTCTGAAATCTATCTTTACTAAAAAACTTAGACCCTACTGTGTAGACAGTTTGCACTAGCCCGTTGTTGATCTCGTCCACTGAAGTTAAGTTCTGTATCTATTCTGTACCTCACTAATAATGAGTTATGAAGTTTTTTTTTTTTTTTGTAAAAACTCAGCTTCAAAATCTGTAAGTGAAATTTACCCGTATTTTCACATCCTTAGAGTAGATTTTGTTTTTACCTACAAACAAAGAAAGAATTATCAAAATCGGACTACTTTATAAAAAGTTATATGTGGTCATACGTTACAATCGGTGAGTAAAAATTCAATCACCCCAATATTCCTACCCTTAAGGTTATTATTTTTTATATGAAACCCTTTCTAAAAAAAAAATATCAACATCAGACTACTCTGTAAAAAGTTATGCGTGGTCATACATAAAATATATATATATACGCGTCGACTTGAGAACCTCCTCCGTTTTTTTCATCGGTTAAAAATGGTTGCCATTTTATCGTCAGTCGCTCTAGCCATCACTTTCGCACCCACACACTTGTTGAAGCTTGAAGCGTTACAGATATTGTGACAAATGTTACAAAAAGGACCATATCTGCCGTGTTAAGCCAAGCTCACGTATCTTTGAAATCGTCATTTCGAGAAAATCGTTGTTACAGTTTTAAACAAGAAAATGGTCATATCTCATAGAATAATGCTCCGATATTTTTGCTTTTTTAAATTTGTAAACATAATATAAAAACTAATAAACATGCGGTTTTTTTTATTAAACTGTATTCTTAGTAATTAATTATGATTAATTTAAAATATTGCCTATATAAGATATCATACATTTCAAGTTACGCAAAATACTGTATCTATAAATACGTGAAATTGATCTCTGCTTTTACTCTGTTGGAAGCACATCCGTTAAGCCGATCTCCAGTATCTTGATATGGTAATAGGGTGTGTATGAGTTTATGTGAGCATTACATTAGGAAAAAAGTCTGTGTGGTTAAAAATAAAGATTTATTAAAGCTTCACATCTTCTCTCGAATGAAACCAATAAAATGATTGAAAACAATAAAAAAGTTCTTATTTTAAGTATTTTAATTGAAGTATTATTTCTCATTTTGGCCATCATAATCAATCAACCGTTTGCTTGGAACACAACACATTTTTTTTACCATTGTTGCACAAAATATCACAAAACAATAAATATACGGGTGCGCGCGTAAATTAACCGTGAGGAATCATAGAACCGACTGAATACTAAGTAGTTCGACAACGCCGATTAGATGTCCCGTATTAAAAGATACCTCAAATTGGCATAAATCAGGACAAGCACCCTGCTGCGGTTGCTGCAGGTTCATACTAACACGTTTACGCCAAACTCATGTAACTAAGAGTACCGCAAATTGGCGAAACTAAAATGTGCCGCGCGTTTTTAGCTTATTTGCTGTAATTATAGATACAGGGATGTGCATGAATCGATAGTAAAAAAACGGAGTTACAGGAGTTTGGCACATTGATTATTTGACAAGTTTAAGGGAAAAAAAATATATTTTTTTAATGTATACACAATAGGGCGCTATTTAAAATTGAATAAACCCGGTTAACCCAAACTACCGTATCTCAAGATACGTGAGTTTGGCTTAACACGGCAGATATAAGGCTAGAACAACATTGACTATGGCCGATTTGCAGTCTCTTCCCATTTTGTATACATAATAAGTTAGAAAGTTTCGTTATCATTTCTAGAGTAAAAAACACAAATACTAGCATATCGGAAGTTCTTTATTTAAATCCCCTAATATTTTCATCAATAACTCTACGCAGCCGGATGGCTTCGTAGGTCTAATTGTCCTAGGTCTTATTATTTTATCAGAATCTATATTATCATCAAGTCCAACTTGGTCTTGTTCGTCTGTATTATCTGTAACCTTTTTCTTCTCACTAAGAGTCGTTTTATAACTGGACTTGGTTATAAAACGTGTATGTGTACGTGATTTATCAATTCGTCTTTTACTCGAGTCATACACTGGCGGTCGGCGGATACCTAGAAATATAATGTATTGTGCATTAAACTTGTATTAGAATAGAATTCGGTTAAAGGTTTTAATTACTACCAACATTTGAACGGATAGGATGGTTCACATTTTATCGCCTACGTAGGTGTCTTTAGGCTTAATGGAATTGTGAAGAGAGAATTCTGGTAAAAACTAACTATTTTTAAGGCGTTTTTACTTGTTGAAAGATTTGTTTTCATTTTTGTACGTCGATTATTTAGAAGTATAGGTATTGTCGACCTTGTCCCGGTCTATATTTGCCAACAGTCTAAGCCTGTTATTAATAACATAAACTTCAACAAGTAAAATGTCAAACGGAGAGAAACAACGCTTATCAATTACCAGGTAGACAAGATCGCTATTTTTTTTTTACAAAACATTTTATTAACGCGTACCTTCATATCTTCGGAAATGTTCATTTTCATATCCGCATTCAATCCTACCACCACGGCTTCTACATTTTTTAGACAAATCATCAGTTTGTTCACCATTTATATTGTAACCCATAGACCTATATGTACAAATTATTAAAACCGCCATATAAAACGCAATAGCGTCCAGTGTCATTGGCACTATAGAAGTAGGAATCAATAATCAATCGCTTGAATGTATCCTTTTATTTTTAACAAAAATAACACAACCACTGATTACATTTTGTGATAGTTACTTCACGTATTTGTGCCCAAAGGTCTCATATTGTATATTTTTCGGACTTATAAAATTTTCTTTTCATATCCTTTTGTTCGCTTCAAATCCCACATATTTTTGTTGTTTAAGTACACACTTTTTTAACTTGTTATTTACAACTCGACACTTGTCACTGTCAAAATTGTATCAACAACATTTTATTCTTGGCTTAATATTTACCATATGATATTTTGTCTCTAACATCGTTCATCTAAAATTAAATTTAATATTGTCCGTGTACAAAGTTTAAATATGACTTCACGGACTATTTGGAACTTTAAAGTACAAATAATTAATATCATTGAAACAACTAGAACTACTAGACAAAATATGTTCCAATATTTATCAATGGAAAGTATTCGGATTCATCGCTAATAATCTCTACAGTTCCAAATAGGAATCAAGTAATTAGTACGTTTAATTTAAATTATGTTATCACTCCATTCAGAGTCATAATAAAACCGAACTGACCATTGATATGCTAGGGCGACTGCCATATCTTTTTTAATTATTTTGCCTTAAAATTACCTACGTAACTCCAGCGATAACGAATACTACACTGTATGACGAATTAACGACGTAAGTTTGGCAGAAAATTAAAATAGAACGTGCTTATCGTCACCATTAATTGGCAAGCATCTCTAAGAATCTACAATACCCCGGCAACTGTTAAACGACTGACCACAGCAATAGAATAATGCGTTGAGATAATCCTATTTGTCGGACACTTCGTGGTACAAAGAACTTAGATAAATATATACCTTCCTGTTTTTCGCATCTGAAAGTATTCGATAAAAAGATAGTCTGAATAATCGGTTGATGTGATGCCAGGGGTGGGATGGCTATTACTGTCCAGGCAATTGCTGTATGTTTTAACATTTGTCTCTTACCGTACCTATTTGTCTTTAACGGCATGTTGAACTATGCACCCAAGTAACAAAATGTTCTATAACTAAGGCATTTTATCACCAAACAGTGACATAGTACAACTATAATGGTAACCATTGTACTATAAAGGTTTTTAACAGAGTGTTTTGGCTTTATAAAATTAAAGAGCATTTAAGTTCTATAATTTAGCTCTTAGAACGCTTATAGGACCAAACAAAAGAATCTTTAAAGTGCTGCACTGTAATAGATATGCAAAAAGCGATTATGGTACTATTTAATACTTTAGACAACTTTACTGACGCTTTTACGACTATGTAACTATTTTGCACTAAGTTTCTTTTTCACTTCTGAGGGCGTGACCACTCTAATGACATTCCTAAATAAACCTTATTTAATGATCTGTCAGTTCTCTTAGTTTGAGACCAAAATATTAAAAGCAACAGTGTCAAAATAAAAAATATATAATGGTCGGATTTTCTTACATTTTGCACTTAAATCATTCTAACACCACCAAAGAACTTAAGAATTAATCTTCTTTAGTAAAAAAGTAAAAATCAAAATAATAATTGTCATTTACATAAGTATTAACGCGAAAATATACTTATGTCAGTTGCCAATGGCAACTAATGAAACAAAATATGTATTTTTCTAACAATCATTACCATTTCCAATTAAGCTAAGGGAACGATAGTAGGATGATGAGTGATGCAATTAGGAGTTTTTATTTTATGCGTTGAAATGTTGAGTTAATATTATTGAGTTGATTTTGCATGTTTTTATTTACAAAGAGAACTCAGTAGCAGTCAAATAGGCTACATATTACCTACATCGTAACATTCTTAATAGAATTAAAGATTTTTACCAAGACTACGATTTACTACTTTGTCGCTGACTACACGAAACATTAAGATCTTTTTGCAATAAGTTAAAAAACCGGCCAAGAGCGTGTCGGACCACGCTCAAAGTGTAGGGTTCCGGAGTATTCCATCCGTCACAGTACTTTAAGAGTTAAAAATGGGCTATTAGATGCATGAGTTGAATCAGAAATAATCTTATAATCACCATTTAGGGTAAGAGCGTTCCACGTACAGCGACATCTATCGGCAAATTAAGTAAACTATGCGCACGAGCTTATGCCCGGAATACACGAGGCTAGTTTTTCAAGCCAGTATAGTAAGCTAGTGCTAGTAAGCTAGCAAGCTAGTGCGTCTATCTTCGTGTACACAAAACTAGCTTAACTTTCAGGCTTGTCTATCTTTAAAAAACAAAAAGTGTTAGTATATTAAAATCATGACACCTGGAGACCTTATACATCTCTGAGGTTTATTTGTAATAAGCGTGTATTTATATTTTTGTGTATATTTTGAAAACAAAATAACTATACATATAATATTTTTTTGAAACTTTTGATTACTAATTTTGTAATTTCTAAATTAAAATAAAGGACACAATTCAAATAAGAAAGCATATCGAACATTTTGTTAACTTCGTTCTTAGCAGTCAGATTTGGACTTTTAAGTAATTAATAATTATTTTTATTTTTCCTTTGGCAGATTTTTTTTGTAATTGTTGGATATGTTTTCTTAAAGAATAACGCATTTTTATGTAATTTGTATAAGATATCTTTTGTAATACTGTTTTGAAAAAATAAGTCCCGCCGAGTTTCTTGCCGGTCATAAAAGTCGAAATGCTTCTCGGGTCAGAGGTGTAGGGTTAGAACCGGTGTAGTTTTTATGTTTTCTTCTTTTGTATACTCGACGTGTAAAAGTGCCCTTGTGGCCTACTTACTGAATAAACGTTTGAGTTTGAGTTTGAGTAAGCTAGTGCTGAAGCCAGGATAGTTTTAATAGCTTGCCGTTCTATTTTTTGAGCTAGTAACGCCCCCCACCACCGATTTCGCTAGCCTGGCTTGTGTACTATCTTCGTGCGGCCGGTGAAGCTAGTATCCGTCCGGCTAGTGCCATTTGTCCATACACGTTTTTTTAAATATATCTCCAAGTAATTCATCTCTCACATTTAGATAGTTTTTTAAGTAATTGTTTCATTCATGCTATGTTATTTTTTACGAATTACGTTCATATTGACGTTTTTTTACGACACCTTGCAAATGTACTGGCACTCGAACTGACTTAAAATTACTGGCATCATGTAGACAGCACTAGCCTGGGTTCAAGCCAGGACAGTTTTACTAGCTTACTAGCTTATTAACTAGCTTACTATACTGGCTTGAAAAACTAGCCTCGTGTATTCCGGGCATTAAAGTACAGATGTAGTGAATTATCCTTTCCTATCGTATTTACTCGGAAATGTTCGTATTTGTCTTACTACTTCAATTACACTCAGTACCCATCACCCATCAGTCACCCATCAAGTTCAAAATAATTTTCCTAGAAAGTTTTTGTAAAGTTCTACTTTTGAGATTTTTTTCATATTTTTAAAACTAATGGTTCAAAAGTTAGAGGGGGGGACGCATTTTATTTTTCTTCTGGAGCGATTATTTCCGAAAATATTTACATTATCAAAAAATTATGTTAATAAACCCCTATTCATTTTTAAATACCTATCCAACGATATATCACACGTTAGGATTAGAATAAAGAAAAAACTCATTCCCCACTTTACGTATAGGGGGAGGTACCCTAGTAAAACATTTTTTTCCAATTTTTATTTTTGCACTTTTTCGGCGTGTTTGATATAGGTACATATTACTACCAAATTTCAGTTTTCTAGTGCTAACGGTCACTGAGATTATCTACGGACGGACGGACAGACAGACATGGCGAAACTATAAGGGTTCCTAGTTGACTAAAAATGGCGTCATCAGTTTTATCTAATCTAGTCAAATCCGTTTATTATAACGCCTAATCTTTTCAAATGAGCAAAGTGAATAAAATAATCTTTCATATGGCCGGCACATATTTCCTACATGAGATTTTAAAAAAAACTTTTTTTATCAATTTAATAATAAATATATATAGCACGCGAAGGATACATATATAATATGTAAAAGTTTTTACTAAAGGATACCATCGCAAGCGAACGAAGATTTCTGGTTGTTTCTTGTATGTTTGGCGGTACGGGCAACGCCATCGTAAATAACGCAGCCGAGTGGCTGTGGTTGTTTTTGGTAACATAACAGAGTTGCTATGTTACCAAAATGAAACACGTTGCTTGCTTTTAGATTTAATAAACAAATAAAAAAAATCTTCTTTTGTGTCAGTTTCTAGTTTCTCAATAAATACCGAAGCAGTGTATTCATATGTACATCTACAGTGTAATTGTACTGCACACTATCTTTCTCCGTATCTGTACGCAGCTTGGAAGTGTTTGTGTCGTTTTTGGTCTGACGACAGGTCTCGAGTTCACTAGTCTTTCCTTGTAGTCTTCGTCGTTGTTTTGATCGTCTTCTTTGTCATGTTCTTGTTCGGGAATTGTTGTCCTGTCGTAAACGGGTGGTCTACGGATACCTTTAAACACACATACTATTTTATTGGGAAGCTAATCAGTAATGAGAAATTATAAGATGCCAATATTAAGGCTTAACAACCTGTAGATGCCAATGTCTAATTGCTGTAACTATAGCATGGATAAATTGATCAAAAATTGATAATGTCTATGTCTACATTTGCAACAGCAGAATACATAACATCATACGACGCAGTGAATTTACTCGTAAACTATCTAAACCAGACCTACTTTTTATATAATTTTTTCTCCATATAAGTTATTCATGGTGCCATCTAATAATGTCTTATATAATAATCTCTTCTGTAGCTGAGTTATATCGAGAGTTTCCGAGTCCATCCTAATCTCAACATAACCATAATATATATTTTGTGTAGCTTTTATAACTATAACAATATCAATTTACCTTCAAAGGGTCCCTCCTGGTACCCGCACTCTAGCCGACCACGGCGAAACCAGCACCCATTGCCCATATTCATCGTCTGTTCCGCAGGGTTCTCGTCTGGCCCACCACTGTTCATGTTGTACCCACAAACTTTCCTATCATTCACTATTTGACATTGTTCACTGTCAAAATCATAAGGGCAACATTTTTTTCTGGGACTACGGGTAGTCCCTAATTTAGATAGCATGTTATTACCATTATTATTTGTATTTCCATTTTTATTATTTATGACGATTCTGCCCGAGTCAGCAGAGTGTGATCCCGGTCTTCGGGAGATACATTTTCGTTGGGGGGCGCTATATGCTAGTGCTACACTCATCTGCAAATAAATATAATTATAAGTTTTTCCTTAATAAGGTTTATCGCATCCTCCATAGGATCTGGCCTCGAACACCAATAGAGTGACCAAACACCCTTTAAAGTATCTGTAATGTATATCGATTGAAATATATTAAATATAGAATCGTTACCACTTAAAACCAGTATAGATCTAAATGTGTAATATCAAATAGATTTTATATATCATTGATTGATTTTATATTGACGACCGGTCTGGCCTAGTGGGTAGTGTCGCTGCCTATGAAGCCGAAGGTCCTGGGTTCGATTCCCAGTCAGGGCATTTATTTGTGTGATGAGCACAGATATTTGTTCCTGAGTCATGGGTGTTTTCTATGTATTAAAGTATTTATATGTATCTATTTATTATATATATCGTCGTCTAGTACCTACAACACAAGCCTTACTGAGCTTTCCGCAGGACTAGGTCGATTTGTGTAAGATTGTCCCGAAATATTTATTTATTTATTTAGTTACAAGCGGTGCAGGGCTATAACTTTTTTTAAGGTTTAATAACTGAATAAGGTAAACCGTAAAACATACACTCACCATGAATACGCTAAAATCACTGCCGTTCATATTTCAAAGTTAATATTCGTTTTAGCAAAGCCGTCTGCTAATGCAGCAGTTTGTTTTTGTTACAAATAAATATTTTTTCTTTCTTTCTTTCTAATGAACCAAACACAAAATTTTAATAAAATGTTAATAAAATACCCAATGCGGTCACTTGCATATTGTGAGAATATAATTACTGAGATATCGACACTGTCACTCACAAAGCTACTACTTAACCTACCAAAGATTCCCAAAATCTTAAAAAAAGTGTAATTTCTTATTCACTCCTTAGCAAGGCTCGTAGCGACATTTAACGTACAGTCAGCGTCATATAGTTGGCAGCAATCAAAGTGGTCAAATCGTTACTCCTTATAAATTCTATGTTGTACAGTCAGCGTCATATAGTTGGTAGCATCCAAAGTACTCATAAAGTTCGGTACCCCATCAAATTTGTATGGTATGGCTATTTGACTACTTTGAATGCTGCCAACTATATGACGCTGACTGTACCCAACTTATATACTTAAATTTTGGATGATTCGCCATCAAATATCTGAGCTGTGGAGGTGGTCACAAATATCGGAAAAATGACTCTATTGTTAAGGCGACAAAGTGCATATTCCGATATTTGTGACCATCTCCACAGCTCCGATATATCTGATGGTGACTGTACCAACTAATATGATGCTGACTGTACAAAAAGATATACGTCTGAAACGTACGTCTAAGTTTTGGCTTATCATTATTGCGTTCTCATTATAATAATTTCAATTAACTTTATCAGAGAGTTGTAAGATCTACAGAAAAATGAAATATGGATGTTTTCTGTAAAATACTTAATAAATTGTAGACCTTTTGTCACCATTTTTAAAGCCACTTGTGAAACATAAACGCGACAACATCATAAAAGCGTATGTTCGCGCATGATGTTGGTGCAAATACAAAAATAACCACGCCGTGTTGATTTAGTTCTAGTGTTCAGAGTAAAAACTATAAGACTTTCCTAGAAAAATAGTTAAAGGACTCACAAAGGAATTTATAACTATAATAGTGTTAAAAACATTAACAACAATTTTTTACTTCCTTACATTGACTTATTTAGTACAAGTTATCTTACCCTAAAACAACGTCAAAAATACACTCAATTAGATAAATAAAATAATATCAAACATTTTCATATGATTTTATCTAAATATCTTTACATTTTTCAAATGTAATTGACACTGTATTTGCTGTAAGAGGAAAGTAGTTTAATGTTTACGACAAATTAAATAGATCTACAACATAACATAAGACACAAGTGCATCATTGTAATTAAAACTCCATGAAACATGTAGTTAACTTAGCACTGTCTCTGTGCATCTTTTTCCTTTTTCTTGTTTTGTCATTTTCTTAGTCATACACATACCTGTGATAAACATACGGATAGGGTGAAGGATGTCGAAAACTGAATAACACCACCTTTGGAACAGGGCCTGAAAAGGAAACCGTCCTTTGTCTACGTTTTAGAATTAACGTCTTACTTGCTACAGCACCTTTATACATTTTCTGGAATTCTCTTGTCTTCGTGAACCAATATTTATCAGTATTCATCCGAACATTCTTAGTGCGTTTAATCAAATAGAATTTAAATCTCTCTAGGAATCTTTCCAGAGGAGTTAAAAGCTTGATTTTTATTGTTGCTAATTTTGCTAGTCTGTTATCATAGACAATAGGAGTATGAGGCCGTCCAAATTCCATGGCGCTCAGAAAATGGGCTTGTCCTAACTTTTCTGCTGGTATTTGTTAGTTTTGGGCAATATTAGAAATGCATGAGCTTTTGTCGAAGTCATCTTGTGAATTTAGTTTTAAGATTACCTTCACTTTACTTGCTTAAGGATTTAAATGTATAGGTGCTTGTTATTGCTCTTCATTTACATTTGGTAGGTACCATATATAGTGGCAGGTCACCTGCAGTGGACTTCATTCCAATGAAGGCATTAAAAAATTAGCAGACTTATATTATTCATTATAGCTTCATTTTCAAAAGATGTCTAATGCCCATTGCTATATAGATCTTAATACTGACTGTGTTGTGTAAGATGATGTATACTTAGATATTCTCCTTCCTGTTGAAATTCAATTAGGTATGATATATCCATGATGAACCTATAAGCTTCTTGTGAATTATCTTTGTAGTTTTTTATTTTATTGAATGCTAGTTTTTTTTAATAATTATAGCTTTTCAAGGTTTCCATTGCCATCCCACTTTGTCGGGGATAATAATAAATGGCATTTTGATGTAACCACGTTTACTTTTGATAAACTAATTTGTAAGAACATACACAACGAATTGGCATGCAATGTCAGTGTCATAATAATTAAATTTTTAAACTATTCAAACAAAAAGTTTCGTCAAGAATCTGACGTCAAGAAAAACGTTTCAGCGCATTCTATCCAACGTGCTTAAGATGGTCTAGAGATTGACGGTTGAACCTCAAAATGGCGAAGTCGTCTTGAAAATATATTTTTTGTTTTTTGTTCAAACGTAGTTTAGTGTGTAATATTGATAGCGTATTATGCAGTGATCTAACGCAGAATTGTGCAGCTAATGAAGAATAGATTTCAAAACGTGTTTCACCACTATTTTTGGTCATCACCCGGCAATCCCGGGGTCACGGCCGCCTCTTAGCTTTCTGTAAAGTCCAGCTACCACTTTACAAAACGCAAGGCCTACTACCGAACAACGTCATGCTCTAAGGGCAAACTTATCTGTTATTATACTTGACACTGGCGAAATCATCGATTGATTTATTGATGGAAGCCATATTTTTTTAAAAGAAGAAGAAGAAGATGGTCTACATTTTATTGTCAGTCACCTCAAAGAGATTCGGAAACCTGTTGTTGTATTTATTGTAAACTTTAGGATGATAGTTATTTCATTAGCAAACTATCGTATCCGTTCCGCATTAACAACAAAATAACCGCCTCAGTCACACATCGAAATATCGTGACGTAATCCACGGCGAATTACAAAAGTGATTTATCGTCGAAAATACTTAAAAATGTGATTTTTGAACAGACTACATAATTTTATAAAAGAATGTGACGATAGCTTTAAATCAATCTAATCTAAAAAACCAAGCATTTTGAACGTTTATATGCATATAATTCATGAGCCTTCACTATCTTGTAAAAACTGCAAAATATAAGTAGGTACCTAATACACTTACCATAACTAAATTATAATTGAATCGCGTTGCTGTTTATAATATTTCTACAAGAAATATTAACTCAATAAGCTGTTTCAATGTCGATTTGATTCGGATTTAGGCATGTAGTTTTGATGATAATCTAATAAGCAATGCACTTAAATAGATAAGCAGTTAATGAGAAGATCGCGCAGTCGCTAGATAGGTATGCCTACTATTTTGCTGTTGTTTTGCTGGGGCAGTTGATCTCTGGACAATAATAATGACTTGTGTACTAGTACAAGTGAGTTTCATTCGCAAAATTATAACTATTAAAATTTTAACTGTAAAGGGACTTGTAAGAATATATTTAAACTTCTATTTCTTCTTCTTCATCTACCGTCTCCATCCAGGAGGTTGACGACCAAGTGTCTATATGTCTGTCTATATTCAGATATGCGTTATGGTCCATCCATGTTCTTCACCTGCAAGCAGTCTCTTATATTTTTAGTCCATGCTATGCGTGTTGTACCGCGACCACGTTTCCCTACAATTTTTAATTTCAGATTTCTTTGATATTTTTATTTATTTATTACAGATTTTTATTCTTGTATCTTATATAGTATTAATTGTACGTGAAGTACCTTGCAGTAATATTAAAGAAATACTGTTTACCTCAACAATTAAAAAAACAAACCCCAAACATACTAACGATAGAGAACATGCGGCCAAATCTAGTACAAATTTTACCTTAAGTATCGCACCAACCAATAACAATATGCAAGTACGAGTATATAATGCAGAAGCTTCAGGTTCCAGAAAAACAAATAATACCAATAGTACGAAGCATTTAACGCATCGTACCAAACTTGACTTCTTATACAAAAGAACACTATCTGAAAACAATATAAGATATGTTCGTTCGGCAAACAATAATAAACCTACAAGCCAGTCTGAGCTTCAACCAGAGGGCTACATTTATGATATTAATCACTGTCAATATATAGATGATCGAGTTCTATGTGGCTATGATAAAAACCCGCAGGAACCAAGGAAGAAAGAAATTATTGATTTAGATGAAATTTGCAGGAAACACGGCGACAGAATTGAATGTGGCTATGTACAAGGCCCCTACCCTGACCCTTATAACCCGGATCCAGAGAAAGATAAAATTGCTAAAATTAATTTGGCTAATTATAATAATATAGCACGAACTGGTAATAAAAGTGTTCTTAATGATACTAACTTTGATTACAACGACGCATTACGAATGGGGAAGGCACCAAACACATTACAAACAGAAATTGTAAGCTTAAGAAAGGCAATTTCCGAACTAGTAGCTGCACTTCATTCAAATACTAACTTACATGCTGTGCCTGATAGTACTCCTATCACTGCTAATATAACGAGTACCACTACCGCTATCACAGATGCGACAAATAAAAATCTAGAACCAAATAAAAGTTTGTCTGCAATGCTGAAATTAGGCGGCGAAAGTTCAAAATTAACTCTTTCTGATCTCATGACCACTGAGTTTACAACGCCTAAACATATTGAAAACAGAAGACAAAAGAAAAAATGCGTCGAGAGAGACGGAAAAATATTTTGTCGCACAGTACTAATATAAGGAGTAATAGAAATATTAATTATTATGAATTTAATTCCTACTAAGTTAACCATAAAAACCGGCCAAG
This sequence comes from Grapholita molesta, assembly GCA_022674325.2. Lineage (NCBI taxonomy): Eukaryota > Metazoa > Arthropoda > Insecta > Lepidoptera > Tortricidae > Grapholita > Grapholita molesta. The sequence continues at coordinate 5,965,872 of CP053136.2, read as the reverse complement.
TGCGAGTCGGACTCGCGCACCGAGGGTTCCGTACAAACCTGCAAGGTTTACAAAGTTCGTTCATTACGACAATATATTTTGTAATGTAACTAAAAATTTAAGGTTTTCGGAATTTTTCCTTTATGTGTGCTATAAAACGTTGCTTCATGCCAAATTTCAAGATTCTAGGTCGACTGGAAGTACCCTTTAGGTTTTGATTCCCTTGCGAGTACTTGCGAGTTTCAAAATATGCAGCTTAAATTGCTGTTTCTTTTGATTGCGTTGACATAGAAGTTTGATTTTGCTACAGCTTAAAGGTATTATAGACCTGAGTATTTGGTATGAATTTCAATTTAATACCTCTACGCGTTTATGAGGAAATGGGTAGTAAGTTTAAAATTATTAAAAAAAAATATATTATATGATGTAACTAAAAATTTATGGTTTTCGTAATTTTTCCTTTATCTATGCTATAAGACGTTGCTTCGTACCAAATTTCAAGATTCTGAGTTCACGGGAAGCACCCTGTAGGTTTTGATTCCCTTGCAAGTGTCGAAAATTTGCGGCATAAACGGCTGTATCTTTTGATTGCGTTGGCTTAGAAGTTTGATTTTTTCACAGCTTCAAGGGACAGTAGACCTGAGTAATTGATATAAATTTCAGCTTCATACCTCCACGCGTTCCTGAGAAAAAGGGTCTTGACAGACGGACGGACGGACGGACGGACAGACGGACAACAAAGTGATCCTATAAGGGTTCCGTTTTTTCCTTTTGAGGTACGGAACCCTAAAAATCATACATGACTCACTTGGCTATATAATAAAAGTACGTATACGTATTGATTTAACAAGTTGAGATAAATATATTAGTGTGAAATGTGTAACATTAAAAAAACACTGATTAAATATTAGTATTAGTAGTAAAGAAAATATCTCAAATTTAAATTGCGCTCGCATTACAAAATACGAGTAAACAAAATAGGAGTAGAATAAAGATGATTTGCTTACCATGAGCATTTTGTATACGCTAAGCAATTTCAGATATCGTAATTAAAATGTTTCGTCAAACATGTTTGTGGTCGTAATATGGGTAAGTTGACTCAATACTTAATTAAAACAGTATTTTAGAGACAATATTTTTGAATGAATTGTTAATTCCTTGAACAATAATTAGTTTAAATTATCGATAATGTTGGTTTATAACAAAACATCAACCACAACATGGGGCTATGTTGTGGTTGATGTTTTGCTATAAACCAACAAGAATAATTACGGATGCTTAATAGTTGTGGGGCAAAATCACTACTCAGTGAGAGCCTAAAAACTCAAATCTAGAGATCTAGACTTCTTTTTAAAGGACTTGCCAAAACACCCCTTAGGGTGTTTAGTGATATAATTAGAGGAAGATATAGATATAGAGATTAGTGAAATAATTAGAGGAAGGCTTTAACCAGCAGTTGGAAATCATTATAATAATGTCTATTTCAATTACAGATAAATTTATTAATATTTTACTGTGACCCAATTAAGGTCAATGGAACGCCAATAGCTGTTAACGTCAACACAACCAATCTCAACATTGAGTCTTCTACAACGTCAGTAATGCATTCTGCTTCTACAGCAGAGATAACAGATGTAACCACAAAAAAAAGTTGTAAAACAAGAACGCAACGGGCTACACTCAAACTGGAAAATTGTGTGGAAATTGAAGATAGAATAGTGTGTTACGACTTCCAACATTAACTTTAATCAAGAGAACATTATATAATTACTAAATAATAGGTACGACACAATATAATATAAGTAAGTAATATACGAAACAACAAAACAAAATATATGCGAGAAATTGTGAACCTCCTTTATTTTATTTCGACGGTTAAATATGCTTATCTTGAGTGTATTTAATTATATTATGACACAACTAAGAACAAATTATCATTATATATAGTACTGTGACATCACAGAGATTTTTAAGATGGCAGCACCATCAAAAACCGTTAACAAGATTAACTACATTTTACTTGCCAAATTTCAACGGGTTCCGCTGTGGCACGTGTGGCACAATTGGTTAAGGCGTCAGTCGCGATAGCTGGAGATGTGGCTTCGAATCCTTTAAATTAGTTTATATTTTCTAAGGACAACCTTTAAAGCTATTTAAAATATGATCATTGATCATTTATATTTTTTGTCGACAGGTGGCTCAGTGGGTAGTGAACCTGCCTATGAAGCCAACGGTCCGGGATTCAAATCCCAGTAAGGACAATTTGTATGATGAGCACATATAGCTGTCCCCGTGTCATGAGTGTCTTCTTTGTATTTAAGTATTTGTATATTTATATTAAATGTATAGCTAAGTGCCGGGAAGATCCACCCTTTTGAGTGTTTTGAGTATATTGTTCATATCCTGTGTAGATTGAACCCTAGATTATGAGTTTTATTCGTTTTTGGGTAAAGAATGTACTTTTAGAATTATAATTGAAATCACAGGGTAAAGGTTTAATAAAGCAGTAAAACAGAAACCACATAAAACCGTTATCGCTGTTTCTTGTCACGTTCGGTAAATATTGGACGCGGTGCTGAATAATGTCCACAATAGATGCTAAGTGCTGATTGATTGTTAACAGTTTCATTTTAAAATGTGCTCATCGCTAATACAAGTAATAAATTATGTATGTAAATAGTTTTACTATTAAAAACAATTCTTATTTATTGTACGAATATATTTCAAGGCCTAGTTAAAGGAAATTATATCAATATACACTTCCATTGCAGAGCTTGTTTCTACTGACTCAAGTACTTTTAATCATTAATGAAGGACAATGTGCGCCTAAACTTGGAGGTATACATTTTGAACAACTGTTGCTTGAAACATTTATGGACGAAGATAATAATACTAATGATTATTACAAACAAGAATTGACAGCGCGAGCTCCTGATTACTTAGCAAATATTAAGAATACGACATCGTTGTACGCTAAATTGACAGGTCATTCAATAAAAAACCTAAGAATATCGGTTTCAGGACATAAGAAGAAAGAATCAAGAAACATGGATAATATTTCTTATGCAATTTTCAATAATTCACGCTTTAATAATTCTACTGATGTTACAAAACCTCCTACTACAAGGTCTAAGTTAATTTTTTTAGCCACAAAATCTATTTTATCTAATGCTAAAACAAATACAAGTTCTGATTTCCCTGATGCAGAAAAGTCGGACAATGATAAAACTACACATCTTGCACAAAAAACAAAAACGGTAAATAAGGCAACGCATAAAGATAACAAAACGCACACGGGTTCTAAAATTCAAAAAAGCCGCCGAGATGGAGTGATACTACAATCAAACGGGTATGCTTTTAATGAAGATAATTGTCTAATGAACGGCGATCGAGTTTTATGTGGCTATAACAATGAAGAACTAATGACAACTGAAACTGAACCGGTAGATAATGAGTGCATTCTCCGCGGGGACAGGGTCGAATGTGGCTATGTAAATCGTGTGGCCCGTAATAATAGACGCAATAATCAAGAAACTTTGCAAACTATGTCTGAAATCACAAACATAACTAACAATCTGACAACAGATGCTACTTCTGTTACAACTACCACTAAAACTACCCAATCAATTCCTTCCATTAACAGTAATAAAAATACTTTTACATCTCTTACTACTAACATAACAGATCAGCGAAACTTATCTAAACTTGATACACAAGAAATATTCGAAGGAGTAGAAGATAGTATTTCCTCGATTATAACGGATTCTAAAACGAATTCGTCAAATCGATCGAATTTTACTTCTATTACTAAAGAAAAACCAAAGTTATCCAAATTGATGGAATTGATTGACCGTGTCGAGAAAATACTTGCCTTGGCTGATACTACTAGCAACTATTCCGATCCTATAACTACTAGCAGCAAACCTTCTTCATCTACTCAAAAAGCAAATTTATCTGAAGTTCCTATTATTATAGCAAGAAAATCTGAAACCCACGCCAGTTCTGTTTCCTTGACCAATTCTCCTGATGCTGTTTCTACCACTACTTCGTCTACTTCTACTGGTACTACTTTTTCTACTACGACTACCACAACTATTCCACCTGTTCATTATATCGACGAAGGCGAACAATGTTTTGAGAAAGATGGACGGGTCGTATGTTATGACTCCCAACAAGGAGATTACGATGATTATATAGAAAAGTAAGTGTTTTTATTATATACTAGCGGACCCGACAGACGTTGTTCTGTCTTAATTATCAATATTGAATACGATGAAATAAAACAACTAAAACGGATTGGTTCGGGTGTGGTTCGGGTGACCACGAACGCTGCTAAAGGTTTCGAAACGGCGGGATGAAGTTTAAATTAGTATACGCGGTTTAATCCGTTTTAGTTGTTTTATTTCATGAGTAATTATCGCGGCAACCGAAGACAATATTAATATTGAATACGAATTGAAAACGTTAAAGTGTCAAAAGCGCTATGTCTATATTACAAATTATTTAATAAGAATTCTTACATTTTTAATTTTTCAGCGCAATTTTCTATTTTTTTTTTTTTGGTTCATAATAACCTTTTTCTGACAATTATAACTTGGTGTGTTGTAATTGTCAGAAAAAGGTTATAATGTAGAATAATTAGCGAAATCGGCTCAGCCGTTCACGCGTAATTCCGTGACTAAGGTAAATAGAGATTAATTACAAATATAAATTAATATATAATCAGATAAGTATTCTGAGAAAAACTATATGTTTTCTTTCTGTATACATTGCTTTTTGTTACACAATGTAAAAATATATTATGTTTACAAACAATACTTTTATGCATAGATTTTGCGGAAATGATTTTGTTTTTCAATTGGTTCTTAATTATAAATGAAAGAGTTATAATTAATAGTACCTATTGATTAGTAAATCATACCTAGGTATTTAATAAATGATTTAAGAAATAAAAGTTAAAAACGAGTTATAATAGTTATAATTTTTTTTTATTAATCTTACATCACAGTTTTCTTATATGATTTCTACCTAATTCTAATCACAACGCATTTTACAATACATACGGCTTATATCTAAATGTATGTGGAGGTGAACAAACTTTTTGGCGATGGTGTGCCTTTAAAATGGTATTCTAGCCATAGGCTGCGGTGGGCTACAATGATGATTGTGACTCCATCGTTAATCAGTCCATTATTCTTGTCCAGTCGCCCTACCAACCTCCGCCGTACCCGTATCCGCCGCCGTACCCAATGTCGTAAACTCCGCCATAGATACCAATCCCGCCGTATCCCAAACCGATACCAGGTCCCCAACCGCCGCCGTGGCCCCAGCCGCCGCCGTACCCGTAACGGTCGCCGTACCCATAACGGTCGCCGTACCCATAACGGTCGCCGTACCCGTATCCACCGTGTCCCCAGCCCCTGTGTCCCCAGCCGTGGCGGCCGTAGCGGGATTCCTCAGGCTGCAGGATTTCATCATCTGCCTTCAGCACAGGAGCGACGCCTTCCGGGGCTATGAAGGTGCCAGGCCCGGCGGCGGGATACGCTGATGCTAGCGCCATGCTGGCGCACACCACGAATGCGAAGCAAATTATCTGGAAAGAAGCATATATGTTCAAGTATTTTGTTTCCATGTCAGCGAAAAAGACTTACTATAAAAATGTGTTACAATAATTACAATATTACGAGTACTTAATTATTTAGTACATTCAATGTAAAGAAGACCCTTGAGGCATTGTACCAAGGATGCTGCCGGCATTTCCTCGTTGTATCGGAATGCTCATACGTTGTGCGAGGAAACCGCTTGCTCTTCGGTCACTAATTACGTCAACCGAAACCATGACCCATGACAATAGTGTAACTATGGGTAAGGTTGTGTACGAAAATTATAGCAATTTGATATTGAAGACTAGTGCGAGATAATATATAATGCAGAGTTTCTGAATTCGTTCAGAGCAAATTAAAATTATATTTAATCTCACACAGATACTCAAAGTAGGAAGGCAGTAAATTACATTCAAACAAATTACCACATTTTTCTTTAAATGATAGGAGATACGAACTTAGACTTTGTTACTCTTGCTGACTGGTAGAACAATAATCGTTAACATCACAACATATACCTCAACTACAGATATACAAGACGAAGCAGTATTATAAGATTTATAGACATTTCGAAGTAATCCTATTACCAATTTTGTTACTAATTCAAATTCACGTTTATAATTGATGCTCAAAATAAATCAACATATTTGAAGAAAAATAGGGATAAGCCATTATATTTTTAGGGATAATGCATTTCCCTCAAAATGTTGTAGTCAAATGTACACACTTGGGTATTTTTTTCTGAGTTCAGAATTATTTTTCGTTATTTCCATTCCGTTATTAATTAAGTCTATGAAACATGGTAGAGTATAAGAAATTTTTTCTTTGCGTACCAAGGTTGAAAGTGTTGACAATTCTGAACATGAAAACATAAAAAAACTCCAAATTGAATACAAATTGTCTACTGATGCAACTATTGCTAAAATTACCGAAGATGTAACATACAAACTTAAGGTATTGTCCATTACAGTCTAAAAATAAGAAATAATAAGTAAAATATTTTTATATAATTAAAACTGTGCCATGTTACAAATGGATAAATTCACGTGTTTACCCGAAACATGTAAATACACGTGAATTTATGCGTTTGTCACTAAGTTGCAAAATAATATTTTATACAATCGTGTTATAATAGAGAGCTTTTCAGTCGAGTACCGTGTTTAGGCCATGAAGCTTGCTGAATGGCCTAAGTACCTAAGGAAATTATTTTATTGTAATATAATTTGCAACAATATTAATTATAAATTGGTTGTCACTCACCTTGTTCATTGTGTCAACTGATGAGCAGTGTGCCGTGGTCAGTGGGGCAGGTCTTATATATCCAAAGATTTGTGACTAAGCCCGGCTGATACGCACCGTGGGTCTGACCTTTACGAGATATAATTAGGAACCAGTACTTTAACCGGGGAACCACCAAATTGTACGTCCTACTACGCAGGAACTCTGCGCTACCGCAAAAATCGTTTTTCGTAAATTTCCATCGATCGTCTCTGTCACTATAATGACGCCTTAATTGGAGTAAAAGAGAAAAATGCTCAATATTTTCGAACTTTGATGTTCGCGCTAGGTCTACAGCTACACTAAATATCGACTTGTTTCTGTTTTTCACGCCGATTTTGGAGTAATAAAAGCTAATATACATTCGGCTGGTCTAGAAAATATTCTGGTAGGTTTGTAAACTTCATACAGACATTTCACGTTTTTACTGCCTTTTTACATGATACTCGTACTAGTTTTCTATGCTTATATTTAACAATTTCTAAAAGAGATTTTAGAATTATCAGACACTTTTGTAGCGAAAATATCAAAGTATTAAATTATTTATATTAAACCTTTGATCGTTTTGAATTGTTTCTAACTTTTAAGCATTGCAAGTAAAACCGTTGGCTGTTGAGGTGGGGGTAAAGGTTGTCGAGTGGCAACCATGTCCCGGAAGGCGCAGCGTTGGCAGACCCCCTACAAGGTGGGCCGACGACATAGTAATGATCGGGGAATCCACAGGATACGGTGGCGCAAAAGGTCATTATGGGTCGCTTTGGGATAGGCCTATTGTCATCAATGGACGTATTACGGGTGAACTGATGATGATAATGATGATCGGCAAACCTAAATCGATCAGTTAAGTCAAAGTACGGACTATAATCTCGTTTTGTATTCGTTGATAACACGTCAAAGTAAACAAGATTTGCATAAATAACAGGTAAAATTAAACGTCACAAAACTTCCCAAACACCATGGCGGTCAGGTTTGCAAATTCTTGTCCTGAATTCTTTTTTTTTATAAAAAAGATAGGCGCGGAATACACCTTTCACATTTTTTTACAACCTTTTATTAACACATGATTGGTTCCACAGACTAGCAAAGGGAGCACTCTGCTTGTGGTGGGCCACTAGGTAAATAGTGCCACCCTATGTCGCTGTTATATCACCTATGCGCTCTGTGACTTCTAGATCCTAGGTCTTTAGATTGATCGTAATTCTTCTTTCTTTTTTATTATTCTTATATTTTTTTCTGCCCTAAATACAGTTTAGGAACTTGTGTTTGAGGAGGTTGATTCGTGCAAGATTCGTTATAACTACTTATTGATATTTACTTAATTATTTTCGTTTTTACTATTGATGTTTAAAATTGATACCCGACATCAAATTCTTTATGACATTTTTAGTTTATTAAGTTAATTTCACATAGTTACATTCCAAAGGCTGAAAGTTTCAGGATATGTGCTATAAAATAATACTTGGTAAATAAAAATACATCACTTATGTAGGGTGGGCCAGTAATAGACAAGGAACATTAGTGCTTATTTCAAAGGAGTCAAGTGTTGTGCATTTGTTGGTACATATTAAATTTATAACGTTATGGTTTTAGAATTAAGAACTAAGTGTCCATCATTGGTGCGTGTCAGCTTAATGTGTCCAACATTGGTGCCATCACCCTATGCTCAAGAAAATTTTGCGAACCCCACCAGTGTCCGAGGCAGGATTTGAAACCAGGCCTCCAGCATTTGCGGCGGAGGCCTAGACCAACTATAACTATACAGTCCCATTTGATTGTAATAATGCACAATAGTATTTTTTTATACAACGGGCCAAGTTAGTGTTTACCTTTTCGTGCTAAAATTGAGACCCGAGCTAGCGAAAGACTCCACAATTGCACCACGAGCATAGCGAGTGGTTAAAAGAGTGGAATCTTGAGCATTGGGAGGGTTTAAAAGCACGAGAGGGGAACACACTTTGCTATCGAGTGAAACACATCATTTTTCACCTCACTAACGCGAGGAAAAAATGAACTCTAAATCATAATTATTGGCATCCAACATTTATCATTCAAAGACGTTAGCATAACCAGCTAACGTCAAACAAACACTTGATTTGTAATAAACAATTTGTATGAGATTACTTTGCACTCTCGTGAATAAAATGCAACTTTGCTATCCGTTTTTAAAGAATAAAACAGTTCTTTCCGAGCTAGTTAGGTGAAAAATAATAACTGTAGTAACCAAAACCGTTTTTCGTTTCTAAATTTCAGATTTGACGATTCGAGTACTGCCAAATATTGCCCTGGGCCCGAGAAAATATGCAACGAACGCCTAAAGAATAGTTTCTGCCAAACACAGATCGGTCAACAACGCGCGTTTCAAGTAGAACAGAATCAGGCACAATCCGAAAAAAGTCTGACGAAACGACTTCATTAAAGCCTAGTCAGAACCCTATCCAGTAAGAAAATCAGGCATAATATACCGGGTGTGGCCTGTAATAGTAATAATGTTAGGCATAATTTCTACACCACAAACGTAGCAACATTTGTTCTACGACTTTTGAACATAAATAATAGTTTAATAAATAATAATAATAAAAGATTTTCCAAGCAAGCAATGTATTACGAAAACTATGAAGTTTGTAGGCTGACAGTAAACGTCAACTAGACTATTGGATGCTGTTCATTGAAAATACTAAGTTTGTTCGAAAAAATCAGAAGTAATAAATTATCCAATTATTTAAAGTTGTAGAACAAATGTTGTTACGTTCGTGGAATAGAAGCGGTCCCTAAAATTATTGTTCCTATTACAGGCCGCACCCGATATATCTGAAAAATTATAAGGCCCACCGTACAAGTAAAATGCTACTCGAATTCGTTCTTTATATTGTATGAAATAAGGTATAATTTCTTTTGTATCAAAATCGAAGGAAACAAATGAAATTTAACTCTGTTCCAATTTCATAAAATTCAAATTTCTTTAAAGTAATTAGTTCTACAGGTAGGCCCGTGGTCCTTACGAGGATAGAGCGCTGGTGGCCTAGTGGTAAAAGCGTGCAACTTGCAATCTGAGGTCGCAAATTCAAACCCCGGCTTTTCCTTTCTCTCCTCTTTTTGAATTTTTCGGAACTTATGTAAGAAATATCATTTGATATTTACCAGTCGCTTTTCGGTGAAGGAAATCATCGTGAGAGTCCCGACTAATTCCAATAAGGCCTAGGCTAGGCTCTGGGTTGGAAGGTCATATGGCAGTCGCTTTCGTAAAAATATAGTGCCTACGCCAAATTCTGGGATTAGTTGCCAAGCGGACCCCAGGCTCCCAATAGTCGTGGCATAAATGCCGGGACAACGGGAGGCAGATGAATAACAACAAATATAATAGGTAAATATTACGGGACAATCTTACACAAATCGATCTAGTCCTACGGTAAGCACAGTAAGGCTTGTGTTGTAGGTACTAGACGACGATATACAGGTTGAGCAATCAAAGGTCAGTAGGGGGAAGCCAGAAACTATGAGAGATAGCGAAGTCTGTTCTTAGGAACCATGGCTTCGATTTTAGATTTTTATTTTGATATTGCACCCAGGAAAATGGTTACTATTTTGAACATTTATTAAAAAAAAAAATATTTTTTTGGGTTTTAGTCAATTACTTGAACAATATTAAAAATGTACTCTTTGCGACTCACGAATTTATGCTTCCATCAACTATAACAACGAAAATCTTTCATGCTCATCACACAAATAGGTAAATGCCCTGACTGGGATTCGAACCCAGGACCATCGGCTTCATAGGCAGGGTCACTACCCACTAGGCCAGACCGGTGAAAGATGAAGATGATGATATCTCGAAAAAGCACAGAAAATGCAGTTTCGATTTTTCGTAAGATATGAAATTCGAGGACTGCATTGAAAGTAAAATCGGCTATGAATAAAATAACATTTTTACAATTAAACATTTTTATTCGATTTCATATCACAGTCGTCACAATAACTTCCTTTAATATTATTATCTAAAAAAATCCATAAATCAATAATACCTTGAACGGAACGAGTATTTTATTCGTAGAACTTATTCGTAGATATTCTAGTCACTAGATCTAGTGCATTATCGGCCCCAGCCTCCGCGCCCCCAACCTCCATGCCCGTAGCCCCCATGCCCGTAGCCCCCGTGACCATAACCCCCATGACCCCATCCGTGGCCGCGTCCGCCACCGTGCCCCCATCCGCCTCCATGCCCCCATCCGCCGCCGTGCCCCCATCCGCCTCCATGCCCGTAGCCGCCGCCATGCCCCCAGCGGGACTCTTGGGGCTGCAGTTCTTCGACCACTTCAACCACAGGAGCTGCTTGCTTGAAGCTTAGCGCCGCAGCCTCAGGGGCCTCAGGGGCCGGTTCGGCGGGATAAGCTGTCACCAGCGCAAGTGTGCAGAGCACGAGTCCGAAGCAAATTGTCTGAAATATAAAATAAGATATAAGTTCATCATCATCATCATCATGTCAGTCGAAAGAGGTCCTCTGCTGGACATACGCCTCCCCCAGAAGGACCCAAGAAGACCGATGCTGTACCTTCCATATCCAGCGATATCCCGCGACTCTAATTAGGTCGTCGGTCCACCTTGAGGGAGGCCTACCTACGCTGCGACTTCCAGTTCGTGGTCGCCACTCCAAAACCGCCCACTGCCACTTAAGTTGGACGATCCGGTATAAGTTAATTTTAAGAAAAAAACATGAGTAACCATCAAGTTACTTTGATCATCAGACCAAAGAGGCGGCTTCCCATAACGTATCAACATTGCGATGAAACGAGGAAATGCCTCCAGCATACTTGCCTAAAGAACCTTTTTTGGATTTAATATAAATTAGTTAAGTAGTTATTGTAATCAATGCTTGGATTCAATTTGAAAATATAGTATATCCCGAACTAAATAAAAAAAAATAATAAAGTTACAGTTAAGTGTTATAATTATGTAGTGATGATTTTTAGCACACGCCGCTCGCCGCGTTTGCTTTACGGCTGCGTTGAAGGTTTTTCGGTGCCGAAGTTGTTGTGGTAGGATGAAGGTTTGTGAGAATTAGCTAATTTTTTTTATGATATAGGAGGCAAACGAGCAGACGGACTGCCTACCGATAACGTTGCTTTATATTTTTCCGCTACCTTATAAAGAAACTGTTACTACCTACATCCTTTATACCGTACAAATATAAATAAATTGTCCCAGTTTACAATTATCAAGCGAACAAAATCTAGCTAAGTATCTAAGGAAGAATGTATTCGCAAATGCGATAAACAGATAATGTCACAACTGAAGTTAGTTTCATAAAACTTAAGCTAAAACACGGGAAGTCTTTAGCGTTTTCTTTTCATTAAGTATAGGTGAAAAATTTAGCTAAAGCACCTGAGTTATGTGGTAGTAACGTCTGTGTACACTCATGCCGGCGTTGTACATTCAAATTTTAACGTTAGTTCCATATTAATTATCTGCGCAACTACGTAAACATGGTCCTTCATTTAAGTTTTTCACCTATACTGGCAGTATAGAATAGTCCATATTTAAATCTTCAATTTTTGGACATATACTGGATTGAAAACATAAAGTAATAATATATTTTAATAATTTAGTTAACGAAAGTATTTAAATGTGTTATGTATAGTTAAATGAATTAATCAATGAGTTGGGTAAACTCGGGTTTATTTAAATATAAAGTTTTAGATACCTCAAAATTAAATAGGTGGTTTTATTTAATAAGTAAGCGTCGAATTTGCGACTAACAAGTACATACATAGTTGTAATAAAATTTAATTAATTTTAGTTAATTATACTAATCTGATTATTTTGAGAGTTTTAGTAGCGAAATTCTTTATAATTTTATTTTAATTTTATGCAAATGGAGACACACTAAGTGCAATGTATTATAGGAGTACCTAACTATGATTTTTTTTACTTACATTTGTTAATATTTTAATCACATTTTTCCACACGATTACACAATTTTGCCATCTTTATAACATGTTACTAAAATGTTATGTACTTATGGATGTTTTGCTCTTTGCGTTATAGCTATATATATATATAGCTATAACTCATACATCAGGATAACATCTAGGCCATAACTTAGCAATTGTGTATATTGACCAAATTGAAAATATACTACTCGAATTAGCATGCGCAGACGAAGTCGCGAACAGAACTCGTAAATCATTAGAAAAATCAAAGTCTTAAGCGGTAAGCACTCACCTTGTTCATTGTGCCAACAACAAAGGAACAGTGTGCGATGATCCGTACACACGCTCTTATATATCCAGAGATAAGTGACTCAGCGTATGACCATCAAGTACAGGGTTTGATTCCACTAGGGCGAGTCTAAGAGTTTTATGGGCCAGAGGGCTTACTGCGAACATCGAAAACCGCATCGAATGATTGCCTCTGTCACTGTAATCATGCCTTAATTGAAGTAAAAGAGAAAGATTTCATGAACTTTGATTTTCGTGTTAGGCCCTCGTATAATAGCTCAACTCGACCAATGTATATCGCATGACCATAGCTCACACTGTTAATTTATTTATTAATTCTAATTTCTTGAAAAGAACAGCATCCAAATTAACCACCAAATGGGAGAAGCCATACTCTCAAAATAAATAATGTTTTGGTTAAAAGTAAAAGTACAAATTTCAGCTATAAGAGCAATCTCCATAAGAGATTTTATAAGTACAAAAAAAGGATGTGTCTCCACTCCCTCCATCCATACCCCGAAACCTAGTTACTCTTGTATTATTGTCTCTATGAAACATAATGAATAAACTAAATGTATCCAATTAAAAATAAAAAATAAAAAACAGATATTTAACTCTACTGCAATTGTGCAGGATTTGATGTTCCATTCAGGGTTGCTGTTTCTACAATTGAAGCTTTGAGGCAAAACCCTAAGTAAATAATAACGAATTAAACGCGACTTAATCGCCTTAAAACTTCCTTAAATAATGTGATTTCTTAATAAATGTCATAGTATTTAAAGACGATCACTTCAGTTGTACGTTGAAGCAAAGATATTTGAATTGGCTATATATTTATGCTATATGCATTACCAAGAATTTTCCACGAAAAAAATACGTAAATCAAAGCTTCTCGTCCGTGCATCGCTATTTATAAGGATATTTTAAAAATTACCATAATCTATGTCACTGTTGTAGTGTTTAAATTATGAGCATCACTTAAATTGTTTGTGACGAGGTAGTTACTCGATAGTTTTTTTGTAACCAACTGGAAAATTATACTAAAAAAATATTTGTTTTTACAAATAACATTAAACTACGAACAATAAAACAAAACCTAATATAAGAATTAAAAGCTACAAATTATGAAAATAAAACTAAGAAATAGAATATTTGCCCCTAATCGCCGTTTATTGGCAGCGTGCCCAGAATTGCCCCGATGAATAGCAATGCTGAGCCACTGTGCTAAATATTACCCACTCAGTTAACTCGACCAGCCTACAGCTACACTCTACTGGCTACTTTATTATCAGGTTCAAAATTCTTATTTCGGTTTCTTATATATTAAAACTACGTTGTGGAATGAAGTACCGTCTAAAAACCCAACCGATTGCCATCTCCGCCTTCAGTGGAGCGCCACAGGATCGGTTTAAGCATTGATCTGCGCAATGCCATACCCGCCAACTTTTTACTTGTATCTTGTACAAATATAATTATTTATTCGAAGACATTACATTAAAAAAAAAATCAAAATGTGCCACGACATGGCGGCATCTCAGCATGGTGCTAACGCTGATATTACAAGGAGACTTAACAGGTGTGAAATTCATAACACTTATTTAAATTTTTATTTTATTATTTTTTATGAGAGGTAGGGCACAGCGAAGTACCATCACGCTCGAGTCTGGAGAAGCCCAACTGGGGAAGTACCTCCTCCTTACAGAAGACCACAGCCATAATAGCACTGCTAGCTTTCAGGTATGTAGTGCTGTGTTCCTGATGGTGAGTAAGGTTCCCAGAGCTCCAACCCCCCTTAAAGGTCGGCAACGCGCTTGTGACTCCCCTGGTGTTGCGGGTGCCCATGGGCGACAGTAATTGCTTACCATCAGGCAATCCGTCTGCTCGTTTGCCACCTTATGTCATAAAAAAAAAAAATTAAATATGTATAAAAAAATTGTGTCGTAAAAAATGGTATAACAAAAAAATACAGATAAGAAATAAAAAAAAACACATATAACAACAGAATATATGTTCTTTAGTTTTAATATGTCACACGCGCTGTAGGTACAGTCAACCAATTTGATTTCTAGGCCACTTTGAACCTTGTCACAGTGACGTTAATATGAAATCTTTTGCGTCTTTCATATAGATTTTCACTGTGACATGGAACCAAGTGGCCTATAAATCAAATTGGTTGACTGTACCTAACCTTATGTTTTATTTCTCATACTCGTAATACGTAATTATTGTGACGCACACTTCCCATTCAGAAATTAGTAATAGATATCAGTGGCGGCGGGTCAATATGTTTCTTAGGCACAATGGAGCCAATATGGCCTCACGTCGCTTTTGAGCCTAAGAAAAACTTCTGAACTGTAGGAAAGCTAATTAAGCCGGTAGGAATTGGTTTTTATGGACGCACCGCCGCTGCGCCGGTAGATAGTGCTCCATGCCTCACGCCCCTCGCGGAAGCCGAGCGGACATCCATGCAATTGTCACGGGAGGAACAATCGATAACCAATTTGTTCATTAAACGCACGCAGAGATTCCTTATTTTTTCAAACTATGTTTTTGACAAGCTTCAATGTCACTAATGAAATGAAAAAGTTGACTGAATGACCATGTCTATGTAGTTGTGAGAATTAATATGGAACTTACGTCAAATTTTTTATGTAGAACGCCGACTTGCGTGTACAGATATGTTACTACTACAATACAATTAAAATCAGTTAAGACTTCGGCCAACCTCGGTAATTGTCGTGAATCCCTCGTCTATCACATAGAGTTATCAATTTACAAATTTGACCTTTAATTATATATATTACTCGTTGTCTTATTGAATACAGTAGGTACAAGAACGATATGAGCAACGAAACCTCCTTTGTAGCTCAAAACTAACACAACCTTTATATTGAAATAAGAAAGATGCTAGCAAGTACTAGATAGTTTGACAGTCTGCCTTCTTAGCGTCAAATAAAAGATACAGTCTGTAATGGTGCAAATTTTAGACTTTTCAACACTCGCAAAATCTACGGGGCACTTCCCGTGAATTCAGAAACTTGAAATTTGGCACGAAGCACCCAGATCAAGGAAAAATTACGAAAAGCAGACATTTCAAATAAAAATGTTTTTTTTTTTTAATTTTGAGCTTAGCTTTGTTATTTTACTATATGAAAATGAAATATTACCAAAATCGGCCAAGCCGTTACGAAATATTAATAAAAAACGGTTGAAGCCGGTTTTTTTTTAATTTTAATTTTATGATTATTTTATTATCAATGATTAATGCGACATAATATCGTACCTACTTACACCAAACAGTAAAATATTGACTCATGTATGTATTCAGCTTCATTAAATAATGAATGTTCAAATTCATGTCGCTTCTGCATAACAAATTTCCTAGGTCTACCGGTTAATAATGTCATCTTGGCAGGTGCTTAACATTGCGTTTATGATACTTCAAATTAAATGCTACCTAAAAGTAATCGCGGCAATGTATATCGTGTCATTTCCGACTCCGGAATTAAACGATGATACCCGAGAAAACCGAAGTCTTAACTGATTTGAATTGTATTGTACATTATAGTGCCCTCTTACAACCGCGGGCGGAGATGGGCTGGTGCTATTATTATTATATTATTCAGCTCAATCAAATTATGATGATATTTGTATTTAAGCTTGTAAATTATCACTAGGGTTGCCACCATTTCGAACTACAAATTCAGTTTTTCCTTTTACGACAGAGAAATAACAAGTACGTGGGGCCGATTTTTGAGAGTCGTGCACTCGAATTCAAAAACTTTCTTACCTATATTTTTGCACGAAATATATAATTTTGACACCCACGATTATTAAAATTATATCATTAATATTTCTACAATACCATTTCTTTGTTGCTGACACAGTTTAAAATATCACAATTATAAGTACCTATTGTATTATTTTACTGTAAAAAAACACCATTTATATGTTTCGTAAAATATAACGTAAACACAGCTAAAATAAAATATAATACTATATATTACAGTACGGGTGCAACCCTAATTGTCACTCAAAAACCCATTAAAGAAACTGTATTTAGTTATAAATGGTATACTTATATTACTTCCCGATTATTTATCCTACAAGTATTTGTTATTTTTAATGTCATACCTAATGACCGTCGTGTTTATATTTGAACATTTCGTAGGTATTGGAGGTAACTACCAAACCTTAACGTATTAAATCAACACACTTAGTGAAATGTCCAGTCACCGATTTAGGTATCTAATTTCCATGTGATTTTGATGTGATTCACATCGCATTTGTCATAAGAGGCGACAAAGGTCAAAACCCAATCTATAGCTACTGCGGTCATCAACCATCGAGCGTGGCAACTATGGCAACTACCCTCCAAGATGACACAGATATGTCTAGCAGAGAACGACTTACGGCTAAAACTAGGAGGAATAATGACTGGAGAACGCATCCGCGAGCGCCAGTAAGGGACAAAGATATTCTGTCTTTTCAAGCCCAAAATGTAACAATTCACTATAGTTTTGCTTTACATGACATTCTTTGTAACAAAAATATTAGCTTATTCTGTATTCATTACCGCAACTTTGGTTGAAAACCCAAGAAAACTCCAATTGCATTTGTTTGTTCCCCTCCAACTTTGACAGTTCTGAAGGGTCCAGTTTGGAGGGGAACAAAAATATGTGAGACTATGACAAAGACGGGCGAAAATAGCGCCGTCTCTGCCATTCCTATGGTAAGTTACATAAGACCATCGCTTTCGATCGTGGTATATTATTAGCACGCTCCGTCTAGGCTAGGTAATGGTATGTCTATGGGGTGAAACGTGACACTGCATTATGTTTACTTAGCTGCGCCGGCGCGTTCTCGTTCCTAAAAGCCGATTCCTGTAGGCTCGGCTATGTTTACCAATCTTCCTTGAGCTTATGAAGAAATGGGAGAGCAATATCGGCACCTCCTTGCCTCGTTAAGAAAAAATATCCCGCCGCCACTTTACCCAGATACACAATACAGCGTATCAACCTCAATTCAGTCAGGAAGCAAGGAAATGCTGCCTGGGTCGTCGGTGCCATGCCAAAGGCATAATTTTTATATTTATGTTATTTTGGTTTAATTTAATAATGTTTGATAATGTTTTGTAAGTATTTAATTTTTTAAAGCTATTTCAAGGCATCCTAACAGCTAGTTAATATCCTAAGGTTATGATGTTGTAATACAGGGTATCCTAAAACACAGACCTGGCCGATTCGACCTTGGAACACAATGAGGGTGACAGAAAGATAATTCATAAAACCTTTTGCATGTACGACTGTTTGTTTGCCATTCCTAAATACAGAAAGTAAGTAGATTGGCTACCACATACAAAAAACCACATTGTGTGAAGACTTGCAACATGAGAGCCATACCCAAACAGAACGCGGCCATGGTGTGGGTTATAAATGTCAGAAGGTCTTTTCAAACTTCTAATTTTCGATTGAAAGATAGCATTATATCATTCTAACAAATACTAGTAGTTACGGAAGTAAGACGTATGGTCTAATCATACTTTTCCTAATTTAGTACCAAATGCAATTTTTAATAACATCCTTATAGTAAGAAAGATACGTAAAACATTCCTATTTCCTACGTGTTGTTTAAGTGGGCACACTTTTGAAATTTTTGTCTTGTTAAGCACCTGAGTTCAGGTGAATAACAAACATGTCAGTCATAATAATAAAATTTGAATAATTATCGCGAGGACCGAAGACAGGATAACAGTATCAGTCATGATTACAAATATTTATTGATACGAGTACTGGATCTTCTCATTTCTGATTCGATCGCTCAGAAAAAAATCGAACATGGCATGCTCTATCTGTCAGTGTGTCATTATTGAGGATTAAAAACACAACAACAACACTGTAGTTTTATTAGAACTGTAAAGCTTTACCCAACATATAGAATCTAGTACGAAAACGACAAGAAAACATCGTACATCGCACCTACCAGCCGGGGACCAAACCCCGATTCAATTAATACAGATTCTGCAGTACTTATCTCGGCAACAGATAGTGGCCTGTTAAAGCTCAAGGATAAAATTACTTGTTTCCTACATATATGATAGGATCTTTAACCCTTTATAAGGCAGAGACGATTTGGAAACCACTTAGTTAATAAACATTTACAAAGAAAGAACATCCTCTTTTTTATTTAACTATAATGGTATTATATAGCAAATATATCAGGCTTTCTTTTCTTATTTATACTTTTTCGATCATAATTTAATTTTAGTGTAATTAATTAATCTAAAGTTTGTGGTCAATGAATGTACTGTGCCCGTTAAGGGAAGCAAGCATTTGTCACTGTTTCCATTATACTATTAAAAATACACAAGTCGCTGTATCTAATAATTTCAATTATAGCTCTTGTAATTGCGAGTGGCGAGACTGTTATTGGTATGATAATAAGGTCTAATTTTGATAAATCCACTCTCCATCGTGAATTGCAATATTTGCAATAACTGAACTACGTTGTTTGTAGTATCAGGAAAGGGTATTAGCCACTTAAGATTAATAAAATTATAAAAGGTTACATGCTATATCGACAAATATTGTAATTAGAACTATTTGCATGAAGAAGTATTGAGTATTGCATGTCACGTATCTGTCAATGAATAGGTGTATTGGAGACAGATCATCTGAAAACTCGAGTGCACTAACGGGCTGAGTGCATATAATGACCACATGTTTTTATTAATGATTTCGGTTTTTTTTTGCCTTGGATGTGTTCCCCGGTGCGTTACAACCATGGGAGTGTATTTAACGTTCACGTAGCATATCTGTATAACTGCGGCCTTATAAAGGGTTAAAGAAAAAGTCGTATATGTAATTACTATAGCTTGCAATATTGTAAACAAAATATGTTTTAACTTGATAAGCTATTATAAATACACGTTCTGGCCGATTATACCTGTCTGCCAGTACCACTTGCGGTTTATTTTGACTGTTATTGATTTGCAGTTCAAATACAAGGACTTTTTGAAAAGATCAACTGTACAAGTACCGTGGTAGAGGTATTTTCATTGTGTCACTGACCCGGAGGCAAATGTAACTTTTACGATTAATACCGCGTATAAGGATGTAGACCATCTTACGTAGCGGCCGAGCCCACAAGTCAATAAACAAGTTTGGCGAGAATTTCCCTCTAGATTGTTTATTTACTAATCAAGGACCGAATGTAAATTCTGACCTTCATTTAGGATGACAAACGCTTGCAGGAAGTTTAGGTTATTTTTTTAATAATTTACGGCGATTCCTATGATTCTATTATGTTTGTTTATGTTTTATGGTAATATGAGCTCGATTTCATTAAATAGGTACGATGTGGTTCTAAGATAGATTTTAACACCCTAATTCTTAGTATCATGCTTTTGTATGAGTAATCTCCAACGAACTAATGTAAAAGCGGAAGCGACTGCGGAAAGCGCCGACATTTTTAAACGGAACAATTATAAGAGCTGCAGAGAGTACCTATTTGTACCAATTGGCGTAAAAACGTTAGGTCCATGGTGTCTAGGCGCGCGCAATATTTTTGCAGAATTCGCGAAGCGTCTGGTTGAAGCAAGTAACTGGTGACCAAAGAGCAGGTGGTTTCGCACAACATATCAGAATTGCGATAAAACGAGGAAATGCCGCCAGCATCTTTGGTACAATGTTGCAAGGGCCTTTTTTAGATTTAATGTAGTAGTTAAGTAGGTATTGTAATGCTTGTATATTATTTGAAAATAAAGTGCATATCCATTTATAACTTTCTGCCAAAATTTGGTAACATAAAGTGAGAAAAGAGTGAATGTTTTTTACGAAAGATAAATTATTCAAACTTGTCCCACTGCCTTTTATACAATCGAACCTGACCGTCACTACCGTGCGCGCCATTAGGACCAACCGATCCAAATGAGGTCAATAACATCGATGCACTTGACCACTTCAAGGTCACGAGTACACTAATGAATCAATTTCTACTTTTTGCTACATTAATGATAAAAATTATAAGCAAACACATAAACATTATATGTATTTGACTAGTTGTGAGTAAAGTCTAATATCATTCAACAAAGTATATCTAGAGGCAAGTTAAGAATTATGAATCAAAGAGATCATCTCAACATCCTGTGTCTTAGGTACTAGAGGTGTGTGCCGACCGGCGTGGCACACGCCGCCAGTCATTTTGCCACGCCGCCGCCGGCGTGAAATCGGCGTGAAGTTCGTAGGTACTTAAATTTTGGTCTTTTCATGGGTACTTAATACTCTTTCGTTCTGAGCCCAGAGTGTAAGTTTTTAACGTAACTTTACGTCACGAACGCGTTTGCGTTTCCCATATAAATAACATTATCACTTACGCGTTCGTAAACGTTTTTTTATGTCAAAAGAAACTTACACTAGAGCCTCTGGTAAAGTACAGTCGCCATCAGATATATCGTAGCTGTGGAGGTGGTCACAAACATCTGAACAACGCCTCTATTGTCAAGGCGATAAAGCGCATATTCAGATATTTGTGACCACCTCCGCAGCTCCGATAAATCTGATGGCGAATGTTCCTAAGTTATCGTACAAGTATATGGTTTTGTTGCAACCGATCCTAATTATTTAATTTCGGCGCCACTAAGATGGCTTTATCTGTTTGTCATTTGTTTACCGGAACCACAGGCATTTGTAATTTGTTACGGTAGAAACTTGGCAATTCACCTTCAATAAAACCTTAAAAGCAAATGGAATTAGTCGACGTCGCCGATATCACAGCAATATCAACTTAGGCGTAGGATAATCTTTGTCTTCTATACGCTTAGCGTAAATATTTACTGAGATGTTTGCGGTTTTTCCTAAGAACCCGAACGTTTAGTCACTCATCTGAGTAGTTAAAACATGTGAACATATGATTTAGTTCTGCGGTTTGTATGATTTCCATATATTATTTACAATGTGTTTACCGATAGAGCTCAAAATTAATAGTAATATCACCTGCTGTCATCATTGTATTTAGATCGATAAAAGATGACAACAAAATAAATAAATACTTTGGGACATTATTATAAAACGCACTAGTCCTAATGTAAACTCAATAAGACTTGTGTTGTGGGTACAGTCAGCGTCATATAGTTGGTAGCATCCAAAGTACTAATAAAGTTCGGTACACCATAGAAATTGTATGGTGTACCGAACTATTTGACTACTTTGAATGTTATGATATATAGAATAAATAGATACATACAAAAACGTAAAGTACAGTCAGCGTCATATAGTTGGTAGCATCCAAAGTACTCAAGAAGTTCGGTACACCATAGAATTAATATGGTGTACCGACTATTTGAATACTTTGAATGCTACGAACTATATGACGCTGACTGTACCATAACCCAGCAACAAAATATTCAAATGGTGAACTTAATGCCGTAAGGCATTCTCTACCAGTCAACCGACGGGAGAAACGGAAAGATTTAACTCGGTCTATTTAACTGAAAGTTTAAAGTCATAGATTCCGTATGAGTAGTCATAAGGGTCATACCACTAAACACTTTAAGTAGATAGCTGTGGCATCAAATAGAAATGTAGTCCCATTTTGTGTTAAGTAGTTAAGTTCGGTTGTAAAATCCAACAAATGAGTTACTTTCACATTACGTAAGCATGCATCGACCGCCCTTGGCCGCCATATAGGTCGTAAAACGAAAGACCAAGAGGTGGGAGAAAGGCTATCCCATGAACACTTTCATCCCACAGTCATTTACGTCTAATCATTTAAGCTGTGAGCTCCCAATTACGTAAAATATTTTTTTAATAATAATTTTGATTCTGTGCTTATGTGACATCTAATTTGGCAAAATGTGTAAAATACAGGTGAGTAATGAATAAACAATACATTTTAGACAGTGGACCCGAATTGACTTGAGAAATTGACACATTGTCACTTATCTGAACAACGGCTCTATTAAACTAAGAACAAATCATATTTTTTCATGAAATATATTGATTTGCTTTGATTTTTAAGTAGTAATACTACTACATAAATTAAAAATTGAATAGATGACATATACTTAAGAAAAATCGACGAGGAATTGGTTAAGGCGTCAGCCGCGATAGCTGTAGATGCGGGTTCGAATGCCGTCTCGAACACCGGAGGTCCTCGTCGTTTTTTCTTAAGCATATGTTATCTATTCAACTTTTAACGGCTCTATTATCAAGGCGATAAACTGCATGTTCCGATATTTGTGACAACCACCACGTTTCCGATAAATTTGATTGCGACATACAGATCCACCCGGGAAGGCCTATGTTCAGCAGTGGACGTCTTGTCCGAATATTAGAGATGATGATGATGATGATGAATTAGATTTTTAATTTCTTATGTTTTGATGAAAACGGGATCACAGTACCCAATACGGTCTTGGGTTTTTTAAATTGACGCGGAGCCCTAAAATGTTTAATTTTTTATATTTTAAAAAGAACTGACAATACTTTATTTCATAGAAAAAGAAAATTACAGTTATCGAATTATGTCCAGGTTTTGGTAATTTTACTGGTCTATTTTCGTAATGTTACTGGTCTAAAGATAATCTCTGGGCTTTTAATCGCAGTACGTGCATGGTGGCACTTCAACAGGTCACCAAACTGTCAACGTACAACATTCTGAGGATAACATTTCCTATTTTACAACTACCAAAACTACGTGCTCTGAATAATAAGATTTAAAGTCAACAACCCCAGTATAAAACCCAGCTGAGCAAGTGAGCACACTTCAAGTAATCTGCATTAAGGAAATTACATGGTACACGTACATACGTAGGTACAGTCAGCAGCAGAAGTAGCTAATCATTTGAGGTGTTAAAAATGAGGTCAACACGTCTCTATTGTCAAGAGAATAAGAGCGCGTGTAGGTCATTTTGAACACTTCAAACGCTTAGCAACTTTTGCTGCTGACTGTATTTGTCTGGATGTAGTATTATCGCAAGTCACGTAAAACACTTAAAAGTAGCACCTAAGTAATTTAAGTTAATCCAAGTAATGCTTTATAAATATTGGTAAAACCGCGCTGATCGGCAATTTACAATGATTTCACTGATTAATAGTCTCGTGTAAGAATGAGTTGAACGGCAATTATACGAATATACGTGTTTGTGGTTTTATAAGATTCAACTTGTTGCACTGAGTAAACATATATTTAATTATTTTTCCTACTTACTTACTCATAATCTACCATTGAGATGCACTTTAGTAGGTATATTTATTACTTATACTATATTTATTAGTATTTACCTACATTGTGGAAAACACCAGAATACAGCGGGTATGGTGGAAAGACCCTTTGACTTGGCACGACCTGGGGGCTGATTATGAGCACTTGATGCTCAAATCGTGACTTTTTAAACTCTCTCAAACTCGAAAAATGGTATTTTATAAGCATGAATGAAAGACATTAATAATTGTAGGTATCGAAAATATACATTTTGTGCAAAAATAATGGTAACAAATTTTTGTGTGTCATTATTTTCGTTCTCAAATTTTTATGAATTCGTGTGCACGTCCTCAAAAATCAGCCACCTGTATTTAGTTTTAGGTGAGCCTTTTGGTGAATTGGTGATGATTACAACTCCATTTAACTGATGATTTAAACTTAATATTTTCATACATCATTATAAATTACACGGGTCTCAATCGGCGACCATGGAAGGCACAGCACTTCCGAACCGTCAGTCGGCTAAAACCTAGAGAACAATAGGTTTCAACGCGATTAAGTTCCGTTTAATTATTTTATATTCGGAACATTAATTAACATAAAAGTTCTATTACAACTGCCATGCCTTTGTTCTAAATATATATAACTCAAAGGCGACTGACTGACTGAAATAGTGATCTATCAACGTACAGCCCAAAGCACTGGACGGATCGGGCTGAAATTTGGCATGCAGGTAGATGTTATGACGTAGGCATCCGCTAAGAAAGGATTTTGATCAATTCTACCCGCAAGGGGATAAAACAGGGGATGAAAGTTTGTATGAAACGTTGTCTATTTTAAACCGATCGGGCTGAGACTTTGCATGCAAAAAGCTACTATGACGTAGGCATTTGTGGATAAAACGGCATTTTCTGTTTCCGAACGAAAAGCATGTATGTATGCATGCAAAACTACGTTTTGAACGATAGTGTGCTAAAAATAATTTTAAAATAACTAAAATACTTCTTAACGCGAGCGAAGCCGCGGGCAAAAGCTAGTACAAAATGTACACACCTCAAATGGAGATAATCACACAAATATCTTTGTTGTTACAGGTCTTGCTTGCTTGGTTTGTGATCTACACAGCCCAGGCAGCTGTGCTGGATCCGGCCCTGTACCTGTCACCAAGCCCCCCGCTGACGGGAGAGCCAAGAGCCTTGAAAGGGTGGTCCGACACGTTGGTTCAGGCTGAACCATCGACGGAAGCTGCAGTGGTCGAAGAGTTAGGTAACTTGGTGAAACTGTAGTCTTGTTGATGTGGTCGGTGGTCTGCTCGACCAAAGGTATTGTCTGTCCCAAAAAGTAGACATGTGATTTGGTAACTCCAAATACTCCAATGCAATCCCGCGCAACCGTAGTGTAGGACGCCCTCAGGCAAAGTAGAGTGTCGACTTGCGCAAGATGGCTGGCAGGAGCTGGATGCGAATGAAGATCGAACACGATGGCGTAAAATTGGGGAGGCGTATGTCTAGCAGTGAACTGCAATAGGCTGATGATGATGATGATGAATGCAATTCTGACACACATAAGCAATGACCTTCATACATAAGCTGATCCTGCGAACTTCATAGCGCAATATTACTCCGCGTTTAGACATGCTGGCTCGTCACTCGCCTCGCTATTCGTCGAAACGTTCGACGAGACTTTGCCTATACAAAAACGCGATGCGAGCGACGAGAGGAATGGCGAGACGTCCGCGTACACATGCGTGCTCGCGTCTCGCCTCGCCATTCGCCTCGCTACTCGCGCGAATGTGTGGCGGCAGCATTAAATTTCAACTTCGAAAGAGTTGATTATATAAAATTCCTTCTTAGAAAGCCTATTTTTTATAAACAGCAACAATTGTGGAAAATTCCACCTTTCTATGTCTAACGGCGTAGGTTGGGCGTTGTTTAAGTCAGTTAATAGGAAATGCTTTAAACTTTTATATACCTTGAAAAATAAATGAGATTCATTATTTTCATCATTATTTAGACAATTTGGAATTTGGAATTGAATTGGACTCGGCGTTAATTATTGCCAAGGACCGAACAAACGCCCGTCATTTTGAAAACCTAACCCTGTTCCGCACAACGGAGACTTCCTTGCGATACTAATACATAATTCTATTTTATATTGTTTATTCATTAATTGTTATTTTATCCGACCTGAATTCAATCGCATCATCTAATGATCGCACAAGTGAAAAGATCGAACAAATAAGTAATTCTTTTTGGATCACGACAGTGAATTTTTCACATAACAACATCCATTCCAGATTCATTCATAAATTTTATTGTCGCTGAATGTATTCTTATAAAGAAAGTTTAATATAATAATATAATGAAGTGTCCGTAACACGGAACAGGGTTATGTTTTCAAAATGACGGGCGTTTTTCCGATCCTTGATTATTGCAAAGCGTGATGATTCAACGTTAATAAAATGTAAACAAATAACAGTGCGATGTAGATTGTAGACGTAGTTTTATGCAAATTAATGTGTTATTAAAGCATTAAATATCGTATGAAGGAAACCTGACACCACGGCTTAGTCAATGTACTTAAATGAGGTAATTGGCAACACGATCGATATAGTAAATAGTATTAGACACCAGGCACCAGGTTAAAGGACCAATTATAACAATTAACTAATACTTTTGTTTTTGTAAGGTAAACATAAGTGTCACATGATATTTTTCCAGCGCAATGATGCAAGATATTATTTCACTGGTGTCTGTACTTAAAACTGAATTGTATTAAATAAAACGCCTCGTTTTCAATAGAAACTCCCGTAACAAATAGAGACATTATATTATTACAGACTTGTTTTATTTGGCTATTTTTAACCGCCTTCAAAAAAGGAGGTTATCAAAGCAGCAGTTAGTAATAGGTTGTATGTTTAGATTTAAGGTAGAGTAGGTTGTACCCATAGTACAGTTATTGTATAGGTACCTAATGCATATTTATTAATGTCAGTGACTATGTCAGCTTAAAATCTTTACTTGTTCCATTTGGACTCCTATTTTGACAAATCTTGGGATACCTAAGATTATGTATCGTACAGATTATAGCGCACTATAGATTACATTTGTATAGCGTATAGTAATAAATAGTTCAACATAAAAAAAAATACATGAAACTAGTCATCATTTGCAACGTCTGAATTATCTGCGGGCCGCATCTAAAGTATTTCTTGAACCGAGCTACTACGTAAGATACACCGAGTTATCGTACGTTATAGTAATCGTAAATACTTTTATTATTTTAACAGGAAACACTCAACGCCTAGTGTAATTGACATGAAAGTAAAGAATTTAAAGTACTAGGTATACAAACCAGATCAGCTACATTGTTTATGGAGCGCATCCGGATACGCGGGAATAACCGCTGACTACATTCTTAAATGACCTAAACCCCTATTTTTCAAAACCATATTTCAAAGGTGTAAGGTCTACCTTTGAAATATGGTTCACTCATGTCAGTTTATTTATTCGCTGGTGTAGAATGGTACTGCGACGGTAAAATATCGATACTTTTAAAGTGCCAAAATATATATACACGCCTCTTATTAAATATCTTCCATGTACCGCCTGAAAGTCTATAAGTGGGGTCTTTTTGATTGATTGATTTTTCTTTTTTTTTAAGCATACTATTAAACTTTTGGCCAAGACGAACACAACGAACCCAAAATCGTCCCAATGGGTTCAACCGTTCTCGAGTTATAAAAGCCGGAACTAACACAACTTTACTTTATTAATGTAGAAAATTTTGACATTTGTGCGGCATCAACATCTTTGGCGTTGATTGTACATCAACATCATCATAACTTAATGTGACTTACGATAATCATTTGTCGCTATAAAGTGCCTACTTAAATGAGGGCGCCGATTTATGATATTATGAAATATAGAAACTATTATTTTTTTATTATGCAGAAACGTCTGCTAACGAATATCTTCGACATTTAAATGAAAAGAAAAATAGAAAAATTTGACTCGAAGCGGGACTCGAACCCACAACCACTGGATCACTAGCCCAGTGCACTTCCAATTATGCTATCCGAGTATGTTTAAAATTTTTCTATTTTTCTTTCGATTTAAAGATAGAAACTATTATTATATAAAAAATGGGCTTTTAACTGTTGGCCAGAGAAATGAATAATCCCATTGTAGCATTGGATACATAGGAACTATGTTTTTTGATGCATATGTACGGGACTGGGTATATTAAATGTTTTACACTTATCAGTTACTATTAGATTTACAAGGAAATAAACATAATAATATTTACCTATCATATTGTATTTATATGTATCTATAAGCAACAAACATATTTAAAACTATTTTCTAACAGCCGTATGACCTAACCCAAAATAATTTGTTAAGTAAATTGTTGTACATTACGATCGGTCATTGTTATTTTTAGAGACCACGGAGGGACCTGAGTTACCCGAGGAACCACAAGCCCGAACTTTCTGGTCATCACAGCCGACCTACGGTATCAGGGGCATCCACATTCCGCTAACCTTCAGTCTGACTGGTACTTACGGAACCAACGCTGCCCCGACTGGCATCATTGGCAGCTCTTACGGACCAAGCATAAGTGGGCTGGGTGGTGTGATAGGGAGCAGCTACACTAGTGTGTCCGATCTGCCATTTGGGAAGTCTGGTCTGGCTGGTAGTAGCTACGGGTTGTATACTGGGGGGACGAGGGTCTACGGTGGGAGTGGCGGTGCTGCTTGGAGTGGGTGGGGGAATGGAAAGTGGGGGCATTATGGTAAAGGATAAGAAATAAATTTTGTAAGTTATAAAACTTATGTTTTTGTATGACAAGATCTCTAGACATAAATACCTAAATGATTATTGAATGTTGCGGCGAGTACATTAGAACTAAAAACTTTAATTTAGTTTTATTTTATACATTTATTTTAATTTTTGTGCAAGTAGGTTATATTTTTAACTACCTAATAATAGTATAATAATACAATATAATTTTCTCACATTCAGGCTGGGGATTACTAAGTGCAGATTGTTCATCGCTGATAGTAGAACCAATGTGTTTGCCTCGTTTTAATTAGTAGGTATGTGTTCTCATCATCTCATCAATCATTTAATTATACATGTAGGCGGAGGACTCTTAAGTAACTGACGTTGTAATTGCATATAAAACTAGGAAATGCACTTATAAAATTTTAACATTTTCGTATTTTTAGATGGTCCCAACCCATTTTTAAGAAAGTAGGTACTGTGAATTGAACTTTTTAACCCCTATTCCTTTTAAAATGCCTATCCAATGAAACCCCACATAATAGAGTAGGAAGTAAAAATAAAAATCACTTCCGTTTTGCATTAAGTACATATACCTACTGGAAATATCCAGTTTTTTTTTTGGTATCTCTGAAATCACTGAATTAATCCGCTGATATACATATAGACTGGCAGAGAAACTTGACGAATTTACAGGTAACAAAATGATGTTAATTTCTCTTGTGATTTTAAAAATGAGATTTTAATTTGATTAAATATAAGTAAGATTAAATAAAAATAAGTTCAGTTGTATCATACAACTCATACTCCTGCCCAATAAGTATAGATTACCTAAAGTATAAGGTATACGTACCTATATACCTACATAACCTACTATTATTAGGTGCTACCTACCAATAGGTAAATTACTCCGGTAGTCCTCTCCGGTTCATAGAAATAACTTTCTAAAGGTCACTTTGTTAATTGTCATCAACCACATCAATGTCGGTCGCGATGCAGCTAATGCTAATAGCACAAAGCCAATAGCACAATGTCTGTCAGCCATCTGTCAACGTGATAGCCACTTCCTGAACCAACAGGCTTAAATTCCGCTATCCAGCCGTTTCGATGCATTGTACTTGCGATGTTGGGGGCGTTCATAATCCTCACATTTCTGCCAGTGTTCATTTCTTGTACTGGAGATGGAAACATCCGTATATTAGAGGAGGAAATAGCTGAAGCCCTGCGCTCCTGCTTAGTCCCTGGTAATACGAGCAAAGAGACACGGCAACGGCGTTCAGAAGAATATGGGTATGATGAACAATATACTGATCGGACACCGCGTATCGACAACAATTCGAAGCCAGAAACTAACCAGTATGGCCACGAAAGACGAAATACATCTATGCGGGAACAGATTCATGTCCTGAACGCCACTGATTTTGATTATGTGGGTTACGGGGCAGGGAATGGGGGCGAGAAGCTGGTTAACACGGTGCCGCGACCGGCGATAAATGGGGAGTACAACAATGTGACGGCTGCGAACAGAACTAGAAGGAGCGAACCGCTGCTTAACAAAATAGACTCTGATCAAGTAGGTATATTTTATACAAAAAAAGGTTAAGTAGATATATTTTCTTCTTTTCCTAATCAAGTTTACGCACACAAAGCTTTTATTTTGCTGAATAAAACAAGTGGTTAAATTAAGAAAAAAGGGATTGTAAGGTTTCTTCAGGTTCGGCCAAATACTGTAAGTAATTAGGTTTGCCAAATGCAAAGAGGCACGTGCATGTTGGTATACACAACAGTGGCGGCGCGTTTATACAAGCCGATTCCCGCTGGCTTGACTAACTTTACTGCAGTTCAACGGTTTTCCTTGGGCTCAAGAAGAAAAGACTAAGACATATCAGCTCCGTCTTGTCTAAGAAAAAAATTGTCGCACCACCACTGATACACAATGTACCTATGTATACATACACGTTTGTACGTGTCTATGACTTACATGGCTTACACCAACTACTTACACATTTTACCTTACTCTGCTCTCATCTACACAAACTCCTACCAAATCGCATTAGCAAAGTGTGTAATATTTTTTTTGTTCTGTTGCAGTGTCTTAGCCAGTGCGTTTTTGCCAATCTCCAAGTAGTAAGTACCTCTAAGATATTTTAGAAGAATTTAAGAAACAATTAATATTAAGTGTCATCCAGGTTCTTCCTGAACATAACATTTTATTCTTGGCTCTTAGATGGCACCATTTAATATAATTATACATTAACTATGTATCAATTTATAACTTCTAGATTTACAGAGTAAAATGGAATATCAGCTATTTATTCAAGGGTACAAGTAAGTTGTCTTCTCAAAATATTTTTGCACGTCGCAGGTGGATTCCAGAGGCATCCCACGTGAGAGCGAGCTATGGGCACGTATCCAGGCTTCCGTGACCTCTCAACAGTCACGCGCCGCGCTCCACGACCAGACCAGAGCGTGCTTCCAGGAGTTGCAATCAGGTATAGCCAACAAAATTTATTGCATATGGGCACAAATAGATTCCTAAGTGTTGGTTCTTGATAATGACAGTCAGAGAAGACTGTGGATCCCTGTCAGATTCTTGAGGGGATGGTTGGTTCGATCACTGTTAAAGTCGGGCGTTCCAAAATATGTCAGTCAGTCAGAACAGTCAGCATCTGGTCAGTAACAGAGATCGGAACCCCCGACACTAAGTAAGATACCTCTTCTACTTGCGCAAAACGAACTATAATCCTCCCCGTCCCCCCATGACCGTCCAGCTTGTCGACAGAAAGCCAAAATGACAATCGTTTGTAGAATACGAAATCGAAACGAAAATAATATTCGGTTCGTTCGATGTCATTCCGCTAAATTTATTTTCGTTCTGATTGTTTTCTAACTATCAACCATTGTCATCTTGGCTAAGGCTCCAGACTGACATTGTAAAGCAGCATATGACATCATAGCGTTTGGGAACAGGCTTCCGTTGACGTATTTGCCGGCTTTGACGTTTCCAATGTCATAAGCCACGGATGTCCACTGATTAACATAGGCCTTCTCCGCAGACGCCACAGGGAGCTATCTCTGAGCGTGGGGGGCTTCAATGCCATAAATTGGCGACTAAAAGATTAAAAACGTCTAACTGGGATTGTCGTTCTGACCTCCAGCAACAATTTCACTTTCAAATGGCTGTGTTAATACAATTGCTTGATTGATCTGACTTAACAATCCTTTATTCCAGAGGCGGAAGACAACGGCTGTTCCTACTCTAACAAACTAGAGCGTTGTCTGATGCTGCGTATCTCTGACCGAAAACCCAACGCCTCCGGGCCTCAAACTAACGGACAACACTAAAATGTCTGACTGAACGATGATTATCTTCTTATCTATGAATATTGATTAGGTATTAGGGACCTCATTAAGTTATTGTACTTACAGGCGAGCCACGATAAATTAGACATACCTATAGGTTTTATGATATTATTTATGCATATTTCTTTACTGTCCGCGAAAGCTCCTTGAACGTAGGAAATGGAGAACTAACTTGAAAGCGGTACAGTGTACACTCAAAGTAAAAGATATCGATGCGACAAAAATGACAAAATATGTAAATACGCAAGTATGCACCTTAAATATGAGACAAGAAGGTAGATGTATACATATTTTGGTCGTGTACCTTGGACCTTGACTGTACGAAACGCAAAAATGTAGTCAGTACACTCAGACTGTACGTCTGAAAATATGGATACCATGAATGTGACTAAAATATGTATCGACAACTCTTTGGAAGGCACCAAGACTTGGATACATGTTCTGTACCCTTACCATGAGTTGTGACATTGAGGCTTACGATAACGAGTACCTATCCAGTTTATTATCTGTGCGTCTCGCTTGTACTATTTTAGTGCGAACGAGGTGCACAGATAGTAAACTCGATACTCGCTATCGAAAACCACAAAATCACAACTCATGGTAAGAGTACTTATCACATTAAATGTACAAGTACGTACGTGTTTTCAGACGTGACCATATGAGCGGACTAAGTTGGGAGCACGCAGGTTAATCAAGTATACCTACCTACACATTGTATGTAGCTATGAATATTCCTTAGCTGTAAGTTATTCACCAGTAGACGTAGCAGCAAATCAGAATACATTCTGAACCTTAACACTTGTTTTATTTTCATAGATACAATATAACCGGATAGCGTGGATATGAGAATGGATTTGGAAAATATAGAAAGGACGAGTTTAATTTCGTAAGATTTCGAAGTTCATGTGGGAATACTGGGTCTGGAAGCCCTTCCATGTTTAAAGGCGCACCGTTCTGAAATAAGCAGTTAGGGTTAGGTGTTATATATATTTTTTTTTATGCTAGACTGACCAACGTTTGACCTCAGTCGCACCTGATAGTAAGTGACGACGAGGTCGAAGGTGTAGCACGCTGGTTCAGTAATAGCCTATTCACTCTTGCCTTGAAGAGACCCTTAATTAATGTCCTAATAATCACTATCTAATCCCTGGGTAGGTACGTGCCTATTTATTTTTCCGTATATTTCCAAATATAAGTAAGGTAACGTAAGAGAGCCCATGTCCCTATAGACACATGACACTTTGAAACTTAATTAATTAGAAATAAAGGCGACAGAACGGTGTCATTTATTGGGCATATAGGCGCGTCGGGCACTATTACGTTTACCTTATAAGGTGAATGTGGGTAATACCAGTCTGGAAAGACCTCTACCAACCAATTTCCTACTTATTTCTTACTTATTTCATAGGTATTTAGTGTCATATGACGGACTTCCCCTAAAAATAAAGTATACCGGTCTTACCCACATTGACCTTAGGTACCTAATGATTTTAAAAACATATTGTGGGTATTTAGGTGATAAGAGTAGGTACGTTATTATAGGCAATACTTACACAAGACTTCCGTGATAAAAATAAGTTAATAGAACAGAATAATAATATAAGAAACATAGCAACGCAAGAGCGATAATGTAACCACTACATGAAACAGGGAAAATCGATAGTTTAAATAAAATATAACTTACATAACAAACCATCCAAGAAATAATTTATTTGAAATTGAAACATATTTTATTACTCACATGAAACACCTAGCAATTTCTGAACACTTTAATTTCTTAAGAGATCCTTTTACTAGGCATCAAATCGTAACATGTTTTATGAATCTAGTATGCATTCCATATCCATGTTTTTTAATACCTACTCAAACAAAACCATAAGAGCCCAGCTATATATTAAATAAATATTACGTGATATTTTATACAAATCAAACAAGTTCCACTATAATGCCAACAAGGCTTGTGTTGTAGGTAGCATACAATATATATAGGTACTTAGGTAGGACTTATACAATAAATACTTAAACATACAGAAAACATGCATAACGCAGAAAAGGTAAGAAATAATCGGGATGAACCTAGGAAGAATAATGACTGGAGAATGACACGACAATAATATTTTGGATTTTGCAGCCCAAAATGAGACAATTCTCTCTAGTTTTGCTTTATAAGTCGCTCTTTATAGCTAAAATATTAACTTATTCTGTATTAATTACCCCATCCCTATCAATCGTGGTATTATTATTCGCACGCTCCGTCTAGTTAAATTAAATGGTATGTCTATGTGATGAACACACAAATAAATACCATGGGAGTACATATGGTGACCACACGTCGTGGGTTTCGACAAACCAAGCAGTATCGTGAGGAATATGCTGCGCGAAGCAGTTAAGGCAACCTCGCCTCGCCGACAAGCGTTCAAGCGGCCGAGGCGAATCAACACTGCCCAAGCTTCTTCGACCAGTCATTTCCTCACGAGAAACATGAAGCCCTAAATTCGCTGATACGTCAGTGTGGTAATTTTTTTTCTTAGAACACAATTGAGCTAATACGGTTTCGCCTTTTCTGAATAGCCCGTAGAAAAAAGAGTTGGTGACGACCCACTTAGTTATTATGTCTTTGGTGGATGCCTGAGACACATGGTTTTTATACAATGCATTAAAATGCATATGAAATACTGAACTACTCATATACTTACAATGTGTACTAAGCTTACTGCTCTACTCTAGCTCTACTTACACATAGCAAGCTTGTTGATTTTAGTTCTTGACTTCTTGTTAAGGCATACAAAAGACAATCACTGTAAAGATTGTTGTAAACATTATATACTTAAAAGAATTTAATTAATTACATAGTGAAATCAAACATACCATCCACATCAATCATCTAACTACAGATGTGCCACAAGCATAAAGTTTCCAATACTTTAAGAAGGTTTTTCAGAAACTTCTAGAACAATTTCACAGCAATTAACCCCGCACAGGTGGCAGTTGTGGTTGAGTCTTGTCACAAAACAGTGCTTGAACCCCCTATGCAAAGGATTAAAAAAGGTTACTATTTTGAAAAGATCAACACTGGTAACTCTGATCTTTCCTTGTGTTAAAGTAACAAACGTTAGAAACTTTCTGTAGCACATCATTGTCTTACAACAGTCAATGCACTGCTGGTGCTAATGTTGTAAGTGTCAGGTGGTTCAGAGGTAGAGGAGGTCTGTTGACACACACTTTTGGTTGAGCCTGGATATGCTTTGACCACCTACACAGATGCAGTAATGATTCTCGCTCCGAAATAGTCAGGCGCTCCTAAAAAAAATCACTAAGTTAGCAAGTACTTGTAAATTTTGTGTTCTGTTTATTTTATAAATACATATTTTTTTATAGCCATACAATTCGCTGAGGCAGTGTATTCAAAGTATTCATAATAGAGGCTAGTAAGTATACTATTAACACTTTGGCTGTGGCAATTAGTTAACATCGCTATTAACCATACATGTACAAGACAAATTAGCCTCGTATCGCAATCAACATGTTAAACTAGCTTAAAATTAATTTGATAATAAATTACCAGTAAAGGATATAAAACATGGTAGGCGGCCACGTCAGCTATGGTTAATGATTGTCCTGTTAAGTATGTGTTTATCTGCAAAGCTTTATTAATATCCTGAAACAAGAAATGTTTATATTTTATTTTTTAGAGCCCACAAACAGCCTGAATACACAGTTCAATTAATTTCACTTGATTGTATTTAAGCAAATAAATCATTTGATTTTTTGATTCAATTATTTGTAATTACTTTAAAAAAATAAGCTATGTAAACAATATAACAAACAAAGAACACTTACAAAGATGTATACTACATATATATGTATTACTCACAGATGACTAGTTAGTATTAGTAATATTGAATAGCTGACAACTTACCAGGGTTGATAAAAATCATGATTATTATAAAAAAATCATAATAATCCGATTAATTTGATTTAAATCGGATTTATTTGATTAAAATCAGATTTTTTTGATTTTTTCATTTTCTTGTCTTTTTTTATTAATTAAATAGCCAGTTCAGTTATATAATAAAACGAAAACAACGTATTTTAATTATGTTTATTAAAATCAACAATTTTAAAAGTTTTAAAACAGTAGTTTTGAAAAATAAAATAACAAGTTCTTAAAGTCAAACTTATAGACTAAAAAACGAACATATAAATCTATTCCTATTGAATTCGATATAATTATTATAACTTTTAACATTATCAAATTTATTATTCTTTTTAACTATTTATTTTTTAGAATTCAAACATTTTAAAATGAATACCAATTTGGCTGCCTTCTCCGTGCCTAATCTATTTCTTATTTTGGAGTGCACTAAATTGAATGCCGAAAATATTCTTTCGACCCTAGCCGAGGAGGCAACTGTAATCAGCAGTTGCATAATTATAGCCAATTCTTCTTCGGTTATACATTTTTTTTCATATTATGTATTGCTAGCCACCAATCAGTGGGGGCAGTGTTCTGTATGACTTGTTTACCGACTAATACTCCCGTGAAAGGCTCAACTTTAGCATTCAAACGGATAATACTACTCATTAAACTACTACCAGTCTCTCCATAGTTTTCTTGTAGAAATTGTAATGCTGCATCACTTTCATCGGTCGACAGCTTTTCTTGGGGCAGTTTGGATTTATCATGTAAGCTAAATAATGAGCCGGTGTCATGGCTTGTCGGTAATGTGATTCATGACAATCTTCATTTGCGTAATGCTTAGTAAATCTTCCAGTTGATCTACTAATTCTTTCCAGATAAGCACACTATCTGAAATAGTACAGTTATCGCTTTGAATCTTGTCTAACGCTTTGGATATTGGTTCCAGTCGTGCCACAAGGTCCTCTGCATTTCTTTTAATACTCATATTTTGTATGAGCTTTCTGATGTCAGAGCTAATATCTTCTTTATTTTCATCGGCAATTTGCATCAAAATCGGCCAGTTTCTAATATAGCTCTTTAGTGAATCACACATCGTATTCCATCTTACTTCTTGAGGCATTACTAAACTATTCGCCTTGGTGAGTGAATATTTAGCATGTGCGAAATGATTATTTTTGAAGTATTTGATAACTTTTAGAACATGTTTTGTAGCAAGTGGAATTTCTAAATCTTTAGCCAGTAAATTAAGAATATGCGCTGAACATCCGTATGTAACTATAGGTATATTACCTCCCGCGCCATCATCATCACCACTGTTTGATTCAAGCTGTCTACGCATTTTTGCCATATTGGCGGCGTTATCCGACACAACGCTTCTAACTTTGCAGTTATATAGCTTTTCTGCTTTCTGTATACTTGCATTTGCCACAGTCTCTAAGTAGTCGGCAGTGTGATGATGATCGGTCGTATCAATAGTATCAACCAGGACGGATAGGATGTTTCTTATGTTAGACCATCCATCAATGGACAAGCATACAGGTTTGTTATCTAAATCTGATTTACACTTGTTCTGTTCTTCCTCGAAAATCTCATCGAGCAACTTCCCACCAATATTTAATCGATTTGGAGGAACGTAACCAGGACGCAACATACTTATCAGTTTCTTGAACTCTTCGTGTTCAATGCAGAAAAGGAGTTAGTTGCATAAAAATATCTCGCAACTTGCAAATCCAAAAGATGTTTTTGCGTAGCATTTGTTTTCATCACGTATTCATCTAGTTTTTCTCGGCTTTAGTAAAGCGCTCTGCTTAGCTTTAGATGAGGAGCTAGCAGAATGCTGAGAAGACGGAGGCACGGGTATTTTCATTAACTTCTAAAAC
Source organism: Grapholita molesta (assembly GCA_022674325.2). Classification (NCBI taxonomy): domain Eukaryota; kingdom Metazoa; phylum Arthropoda; class Insecta; order Lepidoptera; family Tortricidae; genus Grapholita; species Grapholita molesta. Next base: position 5,927,649 of record CP053136.2, on the reverse strand, counting down.
AAATTAAAAAGCAACTAGTTAAAGTAACGTACTCGTATATGTAAACAAATCTGAACGCGCCGGAGTAGGCGTCTCTTAAGAAAAAAAAGGAAGGTAAGTTACCCGCGCTCGCGGCAGTCGCGGCATCGCTGACGCTGCTGTCGTCTTCTGCGCTTGTGTTACGATTGCGCTCCGTCACACATGTTTCCAAATGCTGCTTCATTCTTGCTACTAAGCCCATTAACTCCTTATTACAGCGTTTACACACCGCTTTGTTAAACTTGCCGGAAGCGGACTTTTTTTCATCGAAATAAACCCACACAGCATCTTTTTTTCTTCCAGACATCTTTTTGTTGTATTCACTCTTTCACTAGTCAATTACGAATGACCGGGCGAAAAGCGAAATGCGTCTCGTGTTTTAGTTTCGGGGAATCCTGGAACCGTTTCGGTACCATGCGTCACGTACTATAGTTTCGGGGTTTCCCCGAAACTGTTACGCTATGACTCGCTTGCACATGTGTGCGTGCCGTAGAGTGGTCCGGGGAATTCCCTAAACAATTTTAAGGCCGATTTGGTTCTAGTAAAAATTTAATGATTTAAATCAATGTTTTTTTTGAAAAAATCCCTTGATTAAAATCACGATTTAAATCACTGATTTAAATCAAGTGATTTAAATCATATCAACCCTGCAACTTACAATGCTATGTATTGTTTTTTTTTTCCTGGGTTTAATTAATTAGCTATGTGCCAAAAGAGTAATAAACAGGCCTCTATTAGCCTCACACATTAAACATAGGCTACATAAGCAGCAAAGAAATGGTAATTGGTACCTTCAGTAACTACTTACTTGTAAGAAACTCTTCGCAAATGCAGGGTTAGCGGCCGCTTGGTTGCCATACATGGAGATGTGTTCTAACCATTGGTAACAGAGTAATGTTTGTTCTTGAGTCATTTGGACACCACTTTGTGAAGCTAAGCGCATAATTATTGTTGCAAAACCTTCAACACTCTGCTTGTTAAGTATTGTAGTTAATACCTGTAAAATTCATGGAACACGTGTATCATCTACTCAGCCATACCAACAATACTGCAATAATGTTGTTAAGCTTAGCATGAGTCAATAAATTTTCACGTGGCAAAATCAACGTTTAATAATTGGCAAGAGACGTTATTAACAATCTTGGTAACGACAAAACGTTGTTCGTAAGAGTTAGCATATAACTACGAATCTATTAAAACTGGTTAAGGATCGAAATAAAATACCTTTTCCGTATTATAACAAACGGTGCCAACCGGTACGTTGAGATACTTCCCAAGCACTTTCACGACTTCTACGGTACAGGCACCCATTTTGCTGTTTACAATATTTTAAGTATATTGCTGTCTTTTGAGTATTAAGTCAATAAAAAAATATTTCATTCAAGAAAATGGAAATCAAATTGCATAAACCACAAAATGTGCCAGCGCCAGCTGCTAAGCTAACCAAAAGCAAAAGTCAAATTATTTTTGACATTGACATTTGGGTTGGGCACGTTCAAATAATGGATGCATTCAAAAACGAGCCCGATGGTTCAATGTATAAATAGCGGTGGTCCATCTACTTGTGAAATTGTTTCCGAAACGTTTGCCTGGTCCTTATTTAATATCCAAAGTCCTGCTGTTTGGCGCAATATGTTTTTTTTGGCAATTGACAGCTTTATATATTAGGTGAGTAGTACTCTACTTTCTCTGCGGATAATAATTTCTATTGCAGTATGGATAAATACAAAACGCCTAAAAAAAAACAAGAATAGTAAATATCCGATTAGGTACATAATTTCACTATGATGATTTCCATGATAAAATTCGTGCTTTGTATTTTCCGGACCATACACTATTTTCATCCCAAATTCCATCTAAATCGGTGTAATGTTTTAAGCTTGTAATAAATATATGGATAAAAATGAACAACAAAATTCATTCATGATGTTATAATTTAATAACTCCAAATATTTTACACAACAGTTACAGAACATAAAAATACCTTTGGTATTGCGCCGTAAGGTGGTAATAATTGCACATAATTAATTTCATCTAACTACCTTATGTACAAAAAATACAATACATTTATATAAAAACTGACTTCGCAAATACTAGGTATAGGTAACATTTTAGTTCACATGAATATCATTGACTGCTATAAAATATTTACGAGTATTTTATATTGGAGATACAGTACAATAAGTAGGTATACATGGTGTTTTTACATGAATGGATTAGGTTTTTATTATATAACAGGAAATTGAGCTCATAGACATGTAACTTCAAATAAAGTGTTGTGACATCAAAATACAAGTATTATAGATAGAGATATACTTTTGCGATTCATCAACTGATTCACCAAATTTTAAAATAGCTTACAAACCTATAAAATACTAGGTAAGTATAGTCATGTATTTTAATTGATGAGCTACTTACGGTTCAAGCTATTGTCTTTTGTTTAATTCTCTTACTCTATGAAATGTCCAATGTAAAGATAACCCTAAATGACTCAACACTAAATTTTGATACCACAAATTCTTATTTTGTTTTACATGTCTATGAGCTCAGTCATCTGTATTATTTAACAAATAAATTAACAAACAAATAATAATGTAATATAAATCATCATGTCAAATATAAAAAAAGAAAATAAATAAGCATCACATTCAAAATAAAATATCACAGAAATTATTCACAATGTTACTTTACAAGTATTTACTATTTGATTTATCTTCATTTTGTAACTTAATTGATGTATTTATTTGGTAAGAAATGCATTATACACACGTAAAAAAGATAAAAATTAACTATTCATCCTTACATTTTGGACCCATCTTAGATCCAATTTACATATCTGTGCCACGAAATCTATAAAAAAAAGTAAGAAAAATGGTGCCATAAATTTATCTACACGACCTGTCTTATTTAAATGCTCATGCAAAATATTGCATGTGAGAAACGAAATCGAGATCTACTATAAAAAATGAACATACAGTTCAGATTACATTTTATATAACAATTATTATATATTAGGTATACTTACAAACAAGTTCTACTTAAAGTAAATGAATTCTTGAATACTTGATTCGTACAAAAATCGCTGGAAGGCAGCGGAACATCTGAAATCCCATTGGTCAAACGTGCTATAAGAATATAATACAAAGCTTTTGTGCCCAAATGAATGGTTTTGCTAATCGTATTTAACATCGCGGTATTTTCAAACTTTTTAGTACTTTGAGAAGCTACGTACTTTGAGAAGTACGCGCCGAAATAGCGCATCACTTATTGGATTTCGGTAAACCAGCGTAGGATTTAACGTTAAGCTTCGTCCCTTGCGTACACTCATAAATATGATATATTTATGCAGTTAATTGTACATTAATAGTTTATATTGCAGCATAAGCCAATAACTAAACAATTTCAGAAAAAATTACGTGAACGAAACTTAAACTCGATTATTTTCTAATACGTACGTCCGGCGGTAAAATACATGGCGTTACACGAATTACGAATAAAAGAAACGCATATATTTACCGCCGACTCGCCGTATCACGGTAAACAAGACGTGTTACGTGTTGATGCATATCTCGCATTAACAAAAGAGATGCATATATTTATCGCAGATCGTACAGCTATGAAATCTTTAATAAAACAGACCAGGGCGTTGAGTTATATCACAGGTTGCGTCAGGCATGTACGCTGAGCCCGCTATAATCCATACACGCCTTGTGGGCAATTTCAAAAAAGTGCCTGCGTTTTCTTTTATCTATAAAAATGGTTTTACGGTACTAATCATCCGATATCAATACAAACGAGAATAAGTTAATAGCTTGTGATAGTCGTCAACACTCGAACAGATACTGGTACAGACTGGATCCCACGCGGGCGTAGCCGCGGGCACAGATAGTATAACACAATAAATTTCAAAATTCTACCAAGAAATACTTACAGTCACTTTTCTGAAATCGCCCTATAATACTAGGACGTCATAATTTTCAATAGGTGCATATCCTAAAATTTATAGTTAGGTATAAATATCGGTTACTTACATTAAGATCTAGCTCAGACGGAGAGGACTCGCTCCTCACTATTAAAAGATGAAACTGTAGGGTACATTCATAAACATGAATTGAAGAGATGGTTTGTAAGAATTCCATTATCTCCTTATCATTATGCTTTTGTTGTGTACAATGTGTACTGTACTTATTAAGTAAGGTCAATGTGGGTAAGACCGTCTACCAACCAATTTCCTACATTATCACATAGGTAATTAGTGTCATATGACGGACTTCCCTTAAAAATATAGTATGCCGGTCTTACCCACATTGACTTAACTCTAACATACCCCAAACGAAAATAGAACATGTTATGAAATGGGCAATAATTGTATTATACTAGTGTAAAGCGGTTTACCTTTCCGGTTCCGAGACTATGGCATAAAAACGGCATTTTTATGTGGAAAATATCAGAAACCGGATTTTCTGCACAAATAACACCGGTACTGTCTCACAATCAGTCGAGACCTGGGCAAGCGAATGATTATAAATTATAACTTACAAGTTTCAATTTAAAAAAAGGAATCTCGAAAGATGCGAGGGTCACAGGACCAGGATTTTGAATACTCCGGTATTCAAAATTTTACTTTTTTCCACCACAGAAAAAATATATAAAATTTTACAAACCTTACTCATTTTTTTTTCCATACAGACCTAACTTCCTTTGCCCCTACGGAACACACTGAAACCATAACCATGTGTTTAATCCTCGTTTCTTCTTTCCAAACCGCCTTTTATACTCAAATTATCTGTTCCCTTCAAACACTTAAAAACACTATTCGGAGATCCTCATATGGCAAGACTGTTCACTATTCGGTTCTTCGCACTGATCACACGCATCATATCAAAAAGCTTACAAAAACACGAGATTTCACGAATTAGAAACATTTGAGGCAAGGAAACATGACCTTGTATTACGGTACGTAATTATATAGCGGACTTTATCATTGGAGTGTTTCTTTTAAAATAATAAGGTACAATCGCCTTCTAATATTTCGGAGCGGCCAAGGTAATAAAAAATATCTCAAAATGCACTTTATTGCGTTGACAATAGAACCGTTGTTAAGATATTTCTGACTACATTGCCACTCCAATATAACTGCTAGCGATGCAGCGATGCTAGTCGACGGAATAACTGTTTCCCAGACTGCATGGCTATTAGTACAGCTGTAGAGCGTCATAGAACAAAGACCAAGTTTTACGTTGTTGGCGTTCAAGAGGTAGACTAAAAAGAAACAGCCCAGGGAAAGCCATTCTGCGGCGCTACCGCCAACAACGATATTCGTAAATTTCGGATGATTGTCTCCGTTACTCTCATGAGACCTTAATTGGAGTAAAAGCGAAAAATGCCCGAAATATACGAACTTCGATGTTCGCAGTACCGCTCCTGGTATCTGTCATCTTTGGCGTTCAAAATTTGGTAAGAAACAGTTTTATAGTATAGCTAATTACACCTATTTAAGCCAATGGGCTCTATTTGAACTTTATTTCAAAGTAACACGGTTCATTTTTGCTTAATTTGTGACACATTTATACCCGAAGTAAAAATCTAAAGGAAAACCTATTCCGCAATTAAGTCATATCTCCTTAACCCAAAATGTTCCGACACTTTTATAAGCATCTTGACAATGAAACGTGCACTTGCAGTCTACTTCGTCTATGGTCACACGACGAAGCGCACTCGGCCTCACGCGTTGAACCCCTGGTAGTCGCCCGGCCAGTTCTCGCGGCGCGCGGCGCGGTCCGAGCCGGTGCACGCGAAGAAGTCGTCGCCCTCGAACGGATCCGACTCTCGTGTGAATATGTTGACGGATTCCGATTTTTTTATGTCCCTGTGCGACGGCTGGGGCTTGGGCCTGTAATAGAATTGTATGTTTCAAAATATTTCAAGCGACATTTTTCTTCTTTTTCATGTGGTTATATGGGAACCTAAGTTGTAGAACTAGACGAAGGTATACTGGGCCCAAGGGCTAGTCAGACTCACACCCTGGTACTTTTTCATGCGGTTATATGGGAACCTAAGTTGTAGGTAATAGAGGTATACTGGGTAAGGGCAAGTCAGACTGACACACTGGTAGTAGGGCACCCTAAGAGGATCCGAATTAGTTTGACCACAGTAAAAGGTGCACGGTTTTCATGTCATTTTAAAATTTAAGTTTTTTTTTTGTGGATTCTACCATTTTTTAATCTTGTGTGAAGCAGCATTAAGAAGTTACTTGTATCATTATTATACCTCTTTACAATCTGCATAACATGTTACTTGACTGCAACAATATATTAGGCTAGGTGTCGTGTTTTACAAGAATCCTGAAAAGTTTACATGTTAAGGCCCACACAAGAAAAATGCGAGTAAAATTTGTTTAGAACCAAACAATTGAAATTTTGTTTGCTTCAAAAGAAATTATTATGTGATACATGGATGTCTTTGTATCCACATAACTAAATTTAGTTATAAAATTGAACATGCGTCGAGTACCCAATTGGTACTACAGGCAGGTCAAACACTATATCATGAATTACAGCCCACATACAGTCAGCAGCTGAAGTGGCTAAGCGGTTGAGGTGTTCAAAATTAAGTCACATCTCTATTGTCAAGAGAATAAGAGCGCCTGTAGGTCAATTTGACCAGTTCCGCTCAGCCATTTCTGCAGCTACCGTACCTCAGCGGAGGCACGTCCTCGTCCTCCTCGGCGAGCGAGGCGGTGCGCGGGCGCGGCGCGGCGAAGTCGTCCTCGAACATGGAGCGCGGCGACACGGAGTCGGAGTCGAAGCGGAACCGCGCCGGCGCCTCGTCGTGCCGCGCGCTGCCCAAGGACAGAGGGGACGCCGTTATCTCCTCCGGCTCGAAGGCGAATCTGAAGAAAACAGTACATTACTACAGAGGCCGGGAAGTAAGGGGTTGCCGGCCGAGCGCAGTGATTGTTACGAGGACGACTAGCCCTTTTCACGCCGAGGTATGTACTCGTATAGTGCTATTCTGACTGATGCAATACAATATAAGTAATTAAAAAATAAATTAATATATAAAAAAAACCTCGTAAAAAATGAACATAATGTCAACATTGCATAGTGCATGTTTGAGAAAAAAAGGTTGTAAAAACTTCTTATCAGCATCGTAGTATAGGTAGTGCCACGAGAGCTGAAATCACGCACACAACAACACATTTACTGACAACGAGATTTTGAAATTACCGTTACTTTTTGATACCGATAGCAGGTTCAACAATGAATTGCAAGAAATACCAAAAAGTTTTCGCTAAATATTATTGAAAAAATAGCTTATAGGTACAGTCAACCAATTTGATTTATAATATAAGCCACTTCATTCCACCGTGAAAATCTAAGATGCAAAATATCTCTTATTAATATACCTAGATAATTTTCTAGCACGAACGGTTTCTTGTAAGTGATAGACAAAATAAAAACATCGACAGTCCTAGCTGTTATCGATAAGTACCACTTCAACGTCATACAGGTAATACATGCAGAGTAGGATTAAAAATAAATAACAATAACAAAACTATCCATTTATTTATATTTTATATAATTCAGGAAACAATTTTAAACTATTAATTGCAAAATTTGCGAATAATAAAAGTAAATTGGATCAACAGTGTAAGGATTACGTTCAATAGGTGGCACGCGGCGTCGCGGCGGGGTAGGTAGCCGATATTAAGACTGTGTGTACCTACGTCAATTGTCGTTGAAGTAGTATGTACTTATCGATAACAGGATTGTCGATATTTTTATTGTGGCAAGCACTTAGCAAATGTCGTTCCTGCTAGAAAAATATCTAGGTATACTTATTAACGTCACTGTGACAAGGTGACCGAAGTGGCCTAGAAATCAAATTGGTTGACTTGAATTCAAACAAAAAAAAATTATGGTGTAACTTTCAATAATTAGTAAACTTAGCAGCAAGTATAGTTCACACAATCTTTATTTATATTAGAGTAAAGGATGTTACGGTATATTTGACTACTTTGACTCCTGCTAACTATGACGCTGACTGTACAAAAGTAACCTACCTTGTCCCCTCCAGATTGGCATAAGGCGCCTTCTTCCTCGCACTCGGCGGGGGCTCCACGAAGTCATTGTCGAACGGGCTCGTTCGCTCCCGCGGCGAGAAGTCGTTCGAGAACCGATAGTCACGCCGCGGACGGGGGTCTTCGCGTCTCGAGCGGCGTCGGGGGTCGCGCGGGTCCCGGGGGTCTCGGGGTCTCGGGGGTCGCGGCAGTCGCGGGGATCGCGCAGGTCTCGGGGGTCGCGGGTGTCGCGGTCGGAATCGCGACGCGAGGAACTGTTGTTGGAACGACGCGACGGCCAGCCGAGCGTTGAGCCGTACCTGAGCACATTACAAGACAACAACGTTAAATCGAGAACTAGGGCATCTCTAGCAGTAAGATGATTACCACTGCGTCTTTTCTGTGTGTTGGACTGAGCATGTTTTCTATACAAACGGAGATACTTACAAGCGACGTTAGATCACGCATTCACGCGACACGCAGCGTGGTGCGTGGCAGTGTTTTAATCGCCTTACCAAAGTCAAACTTTTAAATATGCGTTTTAAGAAAACAATATGGTATTTCATTACCAGAGCCCGGAAAATCCATAGCAAAACAAAACACTGTCGCAATCAAACTAGTGATAGAAACATTTTTTTATCGATATCGAGTAAGTTTTGACTAAAAAAAATCATACCGATATGTTTAGATACATTATTTTTTAATCATTTACGCCAATCGCAAAAGAAGTGGTAAGTAGGGTTTATTTATATGTGTTATTTCATCTAAAACGCAACGTAACTTATATTATCACCGTCACTTATATTTCATGTTAAGTAATAACCCTTCCCTTTTGGCTTAGCCGTAGTCGGGTGACAAAAAGGTAATCAACCTCATTGAAAATAATAGACACTTCAGAAAATTAGTATTCCATGACCTGAGACATCGATGAACTCGATATCGATAAAAAAATGTTTCTAAAACTAGTTTGATTGCGACAGTCTTTTGTTTTGCTATGGATTTTCCGGGCTCTGGTCATTACAATACTAGGAGCTTACTGATAAATAAATTGTATACCAACTATATGTATGTATACATATAACTCACTCTTCCATATTCCATATTCAGTTTGTACATAACATAATGTATAAGTGCCCCCAGTGTCTGTCATTGTGACATTAATCACATCGTTTTGTTAAAACCATGATTCCTGCATACGCTTCTATTTCTCTCTAATCGGATGACGTCGTGCAGATCTAATTACGGAATATTCAGTCTAAATTGAAGTTATATTATTTATCTATACTTTAACGAGGGCGACCTCGACAGACAAAGACCATTATATAAAATATATTTTGCTAATATGTGGTAGTCCTCAACGAAAGGTACCTTATGGCGCTTGGCACTTACGTTGCAAACTATCACATTAGTATTGAAGCGTCATTAACAATAGCGTAAGCGCCAAGCGCCATAAGGTACCTTTCCATGTGGACTACCACATATTGTCACAATATCATAAATGAAAACTGCGTACCTTCGATCGCTAACTTCCTCCACCTGCCTGGGTTCATTCCGCCGCCGCGACTCCCGCCACCCCAGGGACCCGTAGTTACGCTCTGGAAACGACACTCACATAAAAATACTCACTCACCTTCACTACATCAATTAGCTATTGGTATTTATTGTTACATGGTATATTGTCATTAACAATTACTAGCTCTCACGTGCTAAACGTACAGATTAAAAACTTTACAGTATCAAATTTCGAAGTAAGGCACTATAGTACGAGGCCATGTCTCTATGTAGTTGTGCTGAGAATTAATATGGAACTTACGTCAAAATTTGAATATAGAACGCTAACATGCGTGTACACAATACTACTACATAGGCCAGCTGCTTTAGCTAAGTTTTTCACCTATAATAAGATGTTGTTTCGATTATGAGAAGCAGCATTAATGACTTAACACTAACCGTTGCTCCTCCACCGCTGATCCGAGCCCCATCCTCTAGGAGATGACCTGCCTGAACCGCAACCGTCGCTGTAACTGAACAACAAACCGTTATATAGGTTTACGAGAACACAGTATGGTAAACAGACCAGGAATCGGGATTCCAATTTCGGTATCTCAATTGTTATGAGACATTTTTGCATTTTATTCGACTAATCAACAGAGATCGGCGGGGGTGAGCTGTTTTCAGAGTTTGCACAACATGGACGTGCCTTGTCATTCGATAAGTGGTTAAATTTGATAACTAAAAAAAAATATTTTATTTAGGCCGCCTTTTGCGTCGCCATTCTGTTGTGTTTATTTAATTATTTTTAAAATTAATAAAGTTTTATTTTCTTTTACTTTTAATATTTCTTTCTGAGGTGAATCTATATTAATATCTACACTTGACAAAAGTGACGTCAAAATGGCTCACCCCTGCCGAGCTCTGCTAATCAAATACCGTATTCTCCTTACCTAAATATCATTTAAATAGATCAAAGTAAAATTACAAATTGACGGCAAAATATTTCGATTTTTCGTAATACCGGTAACGATCCCTGAATCAGACAGACTACAAAAACACAAAAATTAAAAAAAAATTGTACGGAACTGGAAACATGGGAGATTACCAAAAAGTATTGTACAAACTGAATAACTCACTCTTCCTCCTCGTCATACGAATGCCTCGGCTTTCTATGTCTGTCTCTTTCTTTATCCCTGTAATCCTTCGGCCTTTCTCTGCTATACGTCCTATCTCGTTCTCTCTCCCTGCTATAGGTTCGGTCTCGGTCCCACGTATCATTTTCTCTTTCTGAAATAGAGAATAAAACGTTACTCAACATTTGATATGATATGATATGATGATGATGACTCAACATTTACTTCATAGGCGGAGAATGCTTAGTAGATTTGGTGCACTGACATGCGTCCAATTATCTTTGAACTTAATAAAATAACTTCTTAAGTTTCTAGAACCTTCGTAGTCTAATTTCGGTCAATATTAAGAGAAAAAAAAAGTTTTAATAAGAAGTTGTTTTCTGGTAAAGTGTCTAGTAAAGTGCAGATCAGTAATGTAGACGAGCCCAGTAACTGGTACAGTCGCCATCAAATATATAGGAGCAGCTAAGGTATTCACAAATATCGGAGCATGCACTTTATCGCCTTGATAATAGAGGCGTTGTTCCGATATTTGTAACCGACTCCACAGCTCCGATATATCTGATGACGACTGTATTGAAAGGTGGAAAACCTCAAAACAGTGTTAGACAAAGGTTAATTATGCAGTAACCACTGTTATGTTAGACACGGACCAAAAATAATTAGGATACAAAAACTTATGACGTCACAACTATTATATAAATAAACATTCTGTTCGTACAAGCGCAATCACAAAGAGTCTAGTTTTCATAACTAGATTTATTTTCAAACTTTAGTATTAGTCTAGCGTACTCCTATCTTAAAGGCCGGCAACGCGACATGACTCTCCTGGTGTTGCCAGTGCCTATGGGCGACAGTAATTGTTTACCATCAGGCAATCCGTCTGCTCGTTTGCCAACTTTGTCATAAAAAAAACTCTAACCTCTACTCCTCCGATGTCGGTCCCTAAGATCTCTATGGTCGCGCTCCTTACTGACGTCACGGCGGTCTCGTCCGCTGCCCGAATCCCTTCTAGATTCCCGTCCCTCTCTACTGTCTCTATCTCTGTCGCGACTGTCCCTTTTGTCTCGCATTTTGTCCTTTTCTCGCCCGCTGCCCGAGTCCAGGCATTCTCTTGAACCTTGTGATGAGTGTCTGGAAAAGAAAACCAACTATACTACATACATACAATACTACATATTCTCACTCTTTTGAAATAAAGTCGCATCTTGTCAGATCAATCAGAAGAAAAATGCACTTAACTATGTATAGAATTCATTCAGAGTTACTTCTTTTCAACCTTAGAGTAGTGAGATATTGGTGAAAAACTTAGCTAAAGCACCTAGCCTATGTAGTGGTAACGTCTCTGTACACGCATATCGGCGTTCTATATTCAAATTTTGACGCAAGTTCCATAAGATAATTATCTGCACAACTACATAAACATGGTTCTTCCGTTAAGTTTTTCAACTATACCAGATTTTGATCGAAGTGGTGTCGATTCAAATGTGTCGGATTACGTACAAAATCTATCTATTGTGCTAATGGAGGCTGTGGGCTACAGAAGTTATTTATTTTAAAGGGGCATCTCAAATTAATCGCGTTTCCCGAGAAAAATTAAACAAAAAAAAATGTTCAAGTTGTGGCGTTATTGGCGTCTATCAAATATGATATATTCTTGTTTACCGGTTATTCCTAAGTTTCTCGAGTTTCATGAATAAGCCCCCTTAGATGTTAGAAACCATACCTAGAATCCCTGTCGCTGCGATGCGGAGGCCGCTGCAGTCGGCTGGGCGGCGGTTCCTCCTCCCAGGGCGACACATCGCGCGACGACGACGAAGTTTGTACTGTAACATGGATTTCATAATTACATTTTATTATTCCCATCCTTTCCTATTAAATATCGACGGATGATCAGTCGAATCACCTGCTAAGCGTGGAGACTATGGGAACTTCTATCTCGTGTTAATTCTGTCCTATCAGCCGGGGGCAAATTAAGGGCTGTTAGAAAAGATATTGTTCTACTAAAACGCTTGGCATAAATATTTTGGCAGGGTCGCCATGTAATATTATGTTACGGTTTCGATCCAGGGGACCGCGTGAACGGCATCAAAATAGCGACTGATATATAAAAAGTCGATTAAGCCTAAAACATAATATGACATGGCGACCCTGCCGCTTTATTTTACTTGATATCGATATAAATGACATACAACCGTTGTGTAATTTTTAGAATGCATTTTTAACAGACTTAAAAAACAAAAAGGTAGGCGTAATTAATCGATGATTAGTATAAATGAAAGCGGTTTGCACACAATGTATTCAAACTTAGCTATTAGCCATTTTAATAAAGATGGATAAAATTGTTTTTTACGATGTCGATAAATTTAGTCGATTTTTAGTTAATCACGAGCACCGGTGCACTTTCGACCCCGTCAATCTGGTGTTTGTTTACAAACGGTAAAGGGTATATACGCACGGGTGTCGGCGCGCGGCTTGGGGCTGTGGTGGCGGCGGCGCGGCGCGCGCACGCGGCGCGGCTCCGAGTCGCGCGAGTCCGACGACCATGGCGACGCGCCCGCGCCCAGCACGGCCCAGCGCGCGCCCTCCCCTCCCTCCTGCGCCCCTCCGCCGCCCGCGCCCGCCCCCGCGCCACCCTCTACCGCCCCGCGCCCGCCGCGCCGACCGCACTTCTCTGAAACAGACGATGTGTTGACACTCTTGTTACAATACCATCACGTTTTCCTACAGTTGTCAATTGAATATACGGGTGACGTCTTATCAAAGGCATTTATATTTTAACGCGTACCTTGTAACTTAACCGTTTCAGTGCGGATGACACGACAGGCGTGTCATCAATGTTTTTAACGAATGGCGTATGACACGAGAGGAGTGTCATTTTAAAATCGATTAAAACTTCACCAAATTAAGTTTCAGAAAGGTTCACCCCGAACAAAACTATTTTTGTTTGTTGTGTAGAACAAGCTAGTAGCCTTCGTTTCTGAAATATTCAAAATTTTAAGATTTTTTTTCAAATTCAGTTGTTAACAACCTTTTCATGCAGCACTAATTTTACTACTTAGCGTTTCAGTGCGGATAACACTACAGGCGTGTCATCATATTATAGAATGAAATATAAAAGAGAGAATACCTATATTATTTTTTTTTGCACTCCGGGCCACCAGACAACAATTTAAGTATTTTTGATGAACTTAATAGCTATGAGGTAGATTTAGTAAATGACAGTATAGTAAACTCCCCTATTATAGATAATATAGATTTGCCCTACTATGTATGCATAGAAAAGAGCAAAAGTAGTAATAAGAAAATTCAATTGAACGGAGCAAAAAAGATTAAAAAATATTTAAAATTAAATAGGTTCATTAAAAAGTCCAAAATCTTGCTGAAATGTCACAAACTATTATTTAAAGCTATAAATTCTAAATGTAAGCCTATCACCTTGAGTAATGAACTCCTAAAGTGCCAGCACCAATTAGACCAGACAGTGGAGGAGCTGAATCATCGCTCCTCTGAACTCACCAAATTACAACTTAAGTTAAACGACATCAATAACAAGCACGAACTATCCAGTAAAGCACTACAGGAATACATAGCCTTCATGAACACTGTTCTAGCACCGGGCAGCGGCTACCCTCTGCGCATGGACTCCCCTGCCCCGCCGCGCCTGGCGCCGCCGGGCTCGCCTGCGCCGCGCGCCGCGCCGCTGCCGCTCGACTCCAGCGCGACCACCCCGCGCCTCCAGCTCAGACGTGACCCGAACCTGGGCGGCCGGGTGCCACTGCCGGTAGCTGTCGAGCTGGCGCCATGTCCACCCTGCGCTGTAGAGTCGGCGCCTTCACCGGCCTGTAATGCCGAGCCGGAGTCATCGCCGCCGTGCGCCGTCGAGCCGGCGCCGCTGCCGGTACGCGCTGCCTCGCCGGCGCCAGCCCCGCCTCGCGCCGCCTCGCCGGCGCCAGCACCGCCGCCGCGCACGCTGCTGTACACGGACGAGGCGGGCGCCGGCCTGGGCGCGCTGCTGGCGGAGCGCCTGTCGCAGGGCGTCCTCAACAACTGTCACCCGGGCGCCTCCGTCGATCGTCTGACCGACTGTATCTCTGTCGGCGAGTTTGAGCGCGATTCCACGCTTGTAGTGTTTGTAGGTAATAATGTAGATTGCACCAAACGAGGCATCTTGCGTTTAGCCGAAACCCTGTCACGTATTGACCGGCGAAATTGTGTAAAAATAATTATCTGCGCCTTGCCTTATAGAATGTCTAGTAAAGTAAATGAGAGGGTTTATTCTTACAACTCCATATTTTATAATCTTGCTTTGTACAGTAGTACGATTTCGTATTTTGATACGAATAAATTTATTACAAATTTTATTATGCCCTATAATAGAACTTATCTTCCGAGAAGATGTATTATTGATTGTGCTAACTTGTTAGCATTTAATATTGAAGGCCCCGTCGTGTCTGACTCGACGGATTTAGACAGGGTGCCGTCTGGTGATGTAAATAATTATGATACGAATAAATATATTAAATATTCTTGGATGCCCTGTAGTAGAACTTACGTTCGGAAAAGATGTCTTATTGACTGTGCTAACCTGTTAGCATGTAATATTGTGGGACCCGTCGTCTCTGACACGGCGGATTTAGGGAGGGAGCCGTCTGGTGATGTCCATTTAAACTAACTCCTACGACAACGTGTGCACCGACCGGCTCTGTTCCCATACATAACTGCGATGCTAGTATGAGTAATAAAACCGATGATTTGTACTTAGTTCACCAAAATATTCAAGGGTTTACCAGTAAACAACTCGAAATTGATTTGTTCATACAACACTCGAACATTGACGTACTTTGTATAACGGAGCACTGGCTTAAAGGTCATGAATTTATGTTTAATTTCAACAATCATAGTATAGTAAGTTCATTTTTTAGAAAATCCTCCATTCGCGGCGGGTCATTAATCATGGTCAACAATAATATAAAAGTAAAGAGCGTAGAGACATTGTTGACTTGTCTGTGGAACGCCATATTGAACTTTCTTGTGTAGAGCTAGAACAGTTTATAATTATATGCGTGTACAGGCCTCCATTGGCAAACTTTAACTTATTCGAATCAGTGATTGACGAAGTTCTTACTAGTGTGTTTAGTTGTAATAAATGTGTAATTGTGTGTGGTGATTTTAATATTAACTTACTTGAATCATCATCCATGTCTGTGAGGTTACTTAGTACATTTAACTGCTATAATCTAGTAAATTTATTTTGTGAGCCTACTCGTATTACAGCGACCAGTGCTACATGTATAGATAACATTTTCAGTAACAACGACGCGACTAGTAAATCCATAATAAACAATTTGAGCTCTGACCACTGTGGACAAAAAGCCTCTTTTAGAGGTAAAACTGAGGTTATTCCACAAAACACCATGTGCAGACCAATTTCAGAAAAGAGATTAGATTTATTCAGTCGCAATATGAAGAAACGATTATGTTGTCTTCCATTTACCCAGGAAAACCCTAACCGTATGAGTGTCGAGTTGTTTAACTGTATTAAAAGGGAATTTGATGCCTGTTTTATTCAGAGGAAGGTGAAGGGCAAGCTCAAGACTAAATTTAGCGACTGGGCTACGCCGGATATCCATGAAAAAAGACGCCAGCTCTATGATCTATATGATTTGAGAAGTATTAATAAAAATCCGGAATTTCTGGAATATGTCAAGAACTTCTCCAAATCTTTCAAGATGTTGTGTGCCGCTGCTAAAGCTGATTATTTGTCCAAAAAAATCCAGAATTCCAAGGACAAAGTTAAAACGGTATGGCAAGTAATCAATGACGAAACTGGGAAACGTAAGATCAAAGATCCACACTATAACCTTCGTATTGATAATACTTTGGTAAGTTCTGACCAGGAAGTAGCGGATCATTTTGAGCAGTTTTTCTCTAATATACCGGTAGAAACAACAAAGTCTCTTCAATCGTCGCCTGACGTCGCTGAGGTAATATTGAAAACAAATGTAGTGGAGTGTACAGAACTTTTCACATTTTCTTATATCTCTCCAAATATAGTTATTAAAACTTTTAGATCACTAAATTTAAAAAAAACTGAAGATCTTTGGGGCTTATCTATCAAAGTACTACACTCCATTGTTGAATCGATTGCACCACACTTAGCTGATATTTTCAACAGATGTATTGAATCAGGAGTATTTCCGGATATAATGAAGCACAGCAAAGTTATCCCCCTGTTTAAATCAGGATCGAGATTAGAACCAACCAATTTCAGGCCAATTTCAATACTGCCGGCTTTGAGCAAAGTTTTCGAGAAGCTAATTCTAAATCAACTCTTGACACATTTCGACCGAAACAAATTGCTCGATAGAAATCAATTTGGTTTTACTAAAGGTCGCTCGACCACTGATGCAGGTGCTGTCCTTCTCAATCATATATTTGCCGCATGGGAAAAAAAACAAGACGCTGTTGGAATATTCTGCGATCTTTCGAAGGCGTTTGACTGCGTTGATCATGAAAATTTAAAGAGAAAACTGTGCCATTATGGGATAAAAACTAGGGCCCTTGATCTCGTTTCGTCTTATCTTTCGAACAGAACACAACGAGTGATTATTAATGGAGCTCAATCTTCCGGCTCCGCTATAGCACTTGGCGTGCCTCAGGGCTCTATTCTTGGCCCGTTTCTGTTTTGGTATACATTAATGACATACCGAAAATTGTGAAAGATAAACATGACATAGTGCTGTTTGCAGACGACACATCGCTGATTTTTGAAGTGGACAGAAGGGAAAGTAACTTCGAGAGCATTAACAATGCTATCTCCACAGTAGAGAACTGGTTTACGGCAAATAACCTTCTTTTGAACGCCAAGAAAACGAAATGCATCAAATTTACTCTTCCCAACGTCAAGCAGATTAACAACAGCAAGATTGCAATAAACGGTGATACAATGGAATTTGAAAATCAAACTGTTTTCCTGGGAGTCACTCTGGACGCGAAATTGCAATGGCATCCACATATAGCCACCCTAGCAGGGAAACTTAGTTCAGCAGCCTATGCAGTGAGGCGGATCAGCCATTTAACGAACATTGAGACTGCCAGGCTGGTATACTTCAGTTACTTTCACAGTGTTATGTCGTATGGAATTCTGTTATGGGGTAAAGCGGCTGATATTGAGACCATATTTGTGCTACAGAAGCGAGCTGTCCGCGGCATTTATAAAATGCGCGGTCGAGCATCCGTAAGAGAAAAATTTAAGCAAGCAAATATTCTCACTGTAGCGTCTCAATACATACTAGAAAACATTATGTATGTGCGGAATAATATCCAAGAATTCAAACTTAACCGTGATATCCATAGCTTTAACACTAGAAATAAAAATCAAATTGCTGTGCCCGGCCACCGCCTCGCCAAGGTTCGTTCATCTTTCGCTGGAAACTGTACACGCTTTTATAATAAAGTTCCTGCTGATGTAGTTAATTTGCCACAAAATAAATTCAAGTCATACGTCAAACACTGTTTGTTAAGTAAGGAATACTATACTCTGAAAGATTTCATTGAGGATAGGGATGCCTTTAAGCCTGTAGCTTGATACTGTAGTACAGATTATTCCATTACTATATGGTCTTTACCTACTAGTGTCCAGTTTGTTTGACACGAGACATGTTGTTCTCTTCTTTTTTATTTTATTTGTTATAATGTTTTATTTTACTCTTTAGACACTTAGGGACATTATACATCCCTAATTATTGTATTTATATTATTATTCATGAATGTTTATTTGCATAAATAAATATTTATAGCTTCTGACGCATAGAGACATTTCTCTATATGCCTTTCATAACTAAAGTGTTATTTAAGTATGTAATGGACAAGCACAGAATGTGGCTTCTCACCAGGATGTACATGTGACTAAATTTGTTAATTGATAGAGCCTGCCAGCCTGAACATGTCATGCTCACTTAAAAGTCTTTGCTTATGGTGGCGTCGTTGATCGGGTCGCCACTTTCCCGAAGAAAGGTTGAGGGAGGCGATGGCTGAGATACGCGTCATACTCGTGAACGGGTGCTGTTTGTGGAGACCGGTCTGTTCTGGCTATTTGGGGCTATGTTTTAGGTAGTTTTCTTCTTGTTTATTTACGTGATACACTTCATTCGGTGCTTGTTTATCTTTAAAAAACAAAAGTGTTAGTATATTGAAATCATGACACCTGGAGACCTTATACATCTCTGAGGTTTATTTGTAATATTTTTATTTTTGTGTATATTTTGAAAACAAAATAACTATACATATAATATTTTTTGAAACTTTTGATTACTAATTTTGTAATTTCTAAATTAGAATAAAGGACACAATTCAGATAAGAAAGCATATCGAACGTTTTGTTAACTTCGTTCTTAGCAGTCAGATTTGGACATTTAAGTAATTAATAATTATTTTTATTTTTCCTTTGGCAGATTTTTTTTGTAATTGTTGGATATGTTTTCTTAAAGAATAACGCATTTTTATGTAATTTGTATAAGATATCTTTTGTAATACTGTTTTGAAAAAATAAGTCCCGCCGAGTTTCTTGCCGGTCATAAAAGTCAAAATACTTCTCGGGTCAGAGGTGTAGGGTTAGAACCGGTGTAGTTTTTATTTTTCTCTTTTACTTTTGTATACTCGACGTGTAAAAGTGCCCTTGTGGCCTACTTACTGAATAAACGTTTGAGTTTGAGTTTGAGTTTGAGTTTGTAATTCCAGATAAATGATTTGTCACCTTAGAGCATTTAATGACTGGAGACGCCTTTATAAGTTTACCCTTCTGCCAAAAAACTTGCACAATTGTGCAGATTGTTGTATAGACTGACGTTTTAGCAATGCATTTGAAACTCCCCTTGCCCGCAAAAACCGTCAGTCTATTTTGTACGAAAAATGACAGCCAAGGCGTCTCCAATTACTACTTAAATCCTCTAAGTTTGTGACCTATAAGACTCAAATGAATAGTTCAAAGAGAAATGTCGAAGATAGTAAATGCATAGGTTTAAATACGTCGCACTATAAAAATAATTACCCATTCCGTTACCCCACTATACATAATTAGCAGATCCCGGAAAATCCATAGCAAAACAAAACACTGTCGTAATCAAACTAGTGTTAGAAACATTTTTTTATCGATATCGAGTTTATTGATGTCTTATGGAATACTGATTCTCTGAAGTTTATTATTTTCAATGAGATTGATTACCTCTTTGTCACCAGACTACGGCCAAGCCAAAAGGGAAGGGTTATTACTTAATATGAAATATAAATAACGTTGATGATTACGTTGCGTTTTAGATGAAATAACAATAAAACAAACCCTAACTTTACCACTTCTTTTGCGTTTGGCGTGAATGATTATAAAATAATTAATGTACCTAAACATATCGGTATGATTTTTAGACGAAACTAACTCGATATCGATAAAAAATGTTTCTATCATTAGTTTGATTACGACAGTCTTTTGTTTTGCTATAGATTTTCCGGGCTCTGATAATTAGGAAAGTATAAACATTATACTTAGTAGAAAATGTTTGTGATATCTGAATTTCGAAAGTCACTTACCATCCATTTCGAGTAAAACTCGTAGTTTAAAAGCTACTAACGGTTTAAAACAATCTTTTGATCAGTTCACTTCCTTGGTAAGATGTCAACTGAACTCAATCAAGTCAAAATCAATGAAAAAAACGAAATTAATTCCGAATTTTATACACATGGCGGATGACACGATAGGCGTGCCATCATATTCCATGGCGTAAGGCACGCCTGTCGTGCCATGAAAAAATTGTTCGCCGCCACAGACTAAAGTTTTCGAAAATGGAACACGCAACGAATCGGTTAAGTCACTGTCAACGTGATAAAACGTAGCATACGTTTGATATTAACCGTCAGTTTTCTAACGACTGCTAACAGCCGCTAATGCCAGTTAAGTGAAAATGCCCATATATATTCATATGAAATATTTAGCAATGTTTTTATGTTATTTTGTGGTAACTTGTAACGTTAATTAATATCATATTTAGATTCAATTTAGACACATTGGTTTTGAACGTCAAGTAAAGAAAAAAAACTACCACCAGTTCACACCATGAGAGGATTTTAACAAGCCTAAACACCACAGGTTTACCCGGTATATTTTAGAAGTTTCTATAGCTACTTTCTGCCTCCAGCTTCTGATATTGCATTGTCATCGAAATTGCATAAGTGTGCTAAATTTCGTCTCACTCGATTATCTAGCTAGTCGATGTCGGAAATATATCTGCTTCAAAATTAAGTTGCAAGATTTCATCCATAAATACAAGTTACATTGTAACTTGCAAGTAACATTTTAAACACCTGCCATTTTAGCTTTTAATTTAAAATAACGGAATGCGTACATATGTCGATAATAAAGTTTAAAACCGATCTTTCCCTCTTTCGTGTACCGTTTTATTTATTTATTTATTTAATCTTTATTCCACAATACAAAATTAATGGAGACAATCTCTACCAAATCCAGTACAGTATTTGATTAATAAGGCATTTAGCCATCAAAAAACTAACCTTTAGTATCCGGTGACGATCCGCTAGCCACATCACTAATAGACCCAGTAGACAACCTCTGCGGCGGCTGCAAATCTCTCGCCGGCGCCAACTCGACCGCCTTCTCTTCCACCTTCACTTGTTCCTTCTCCCTCACCACCGGGCTTTTCCTAAACGCTTCCTCCACGTGCGAAAAAGATAAACTACTGTTGTCAATACAGTCGAAGAAATCAGAGTTGTCAAAGCCATCGGATTTCTCATCTGATCTCTTTCTTTCTTTAGGCGGTTCAGGAGGTAACGACTCGAATTCATCTTGCGGTTCTGTAATAGTTATTTCACGTAACGCCGCATATCTATCATTACTATCCGTTTTCTGTTCTATGTTATTTTCCCTGGGCGACACGGATCTTCTAGTTTGTTCCAATTGTAAATTTTTCATAACGGACTTTATGTCTTCGATTTTCGCGTCGATTTGCATCGGTTTCGGACTGACGGATTTTCTGAACATGTTAAAGGAATCTAGTGTTAGTTCGTCTAGTGTTTTTAGTGGGCTTCGGTTATGTTCTTTATATTCCTCGCGTTCTTGGTTGGCTATTATCACATCGTTTATGGCTGCTAGTTCTTCTTTTTCGTCGGAATCTTGTTTAGGTTCTTCGACGCTGTTGTCGTCAATGGGGTCTAATATTGAAGCCACTTTGAGTTCTTGTTCTTGTATTTCTCTGAAGGCAGCGTATCGGTCGTAGCTCGGGTTGGCTTTTTTGTCGAAATCGTCGAAATTTGCTACAAATTCGCCAGTTTCTGTGGGCGCGAAGTTATCTTCAAACTGCGGTTTAAACTCTGATGTGACGGACGTAATGGACGCTATGGAGGAAGCCGATGGAGGCGGTTTGTCTGTCACTGTGGTTGAAATCGCTATTGAAAGCGGTGGTCTGTCTTTTTCTTTGTCTGGTTGCGAAGGTTCTATGTGGATATGCTGCAATGAAAATCAAATTTTTAATATATTAGCGCAATTTACAGTAATGAAATATGGATATATATAGAGTTGTACGCTACCTAAATGAAAAAATTTAAAAGACTTAAAAATATTTTAATAATATCATCTTCACCTATCAAGTAAAAACGTATCTACACCAAGCTTCAACAGCTGCTCACTTTATAGTTCATATAACGTTTGGAAATCATGGTATAATCAACAACTCGTATCCCAAAATAAATTTGTTACATCTTGTTTTTTAATTCAGAGTTTTTGGTGAGGTATACTTACTGCTCTATCGTTGTCGGCAGCAAGGTAGGACCGGAGGTAATCTGTGAGTTGAGGTAGTGTCATAGATGACAACGTCGCTGCAGGAACTCTTAATCTGAAGGAAAAAAAATATTCTCAGAAAATCTGAGTAAGACTTTATTGCTTGTAAACTAGATAGTAAAATGTTAAGCATAAGGTAAGTAACGTAGAATACCAGCAATACCAGCATTGACAGTGTTTAAATAAACTCGAGTTCCATCTTTGTGGGCTTCAATTCTGTACATTTCTGCTCGCCGTAGTCGCCGTGGACAGCCGAGGTATATGGTACGGTCCGCCTGTAGACATAAGGTACCTGTGGGCCAGCTCGTCCATGCTGCACGTCAACAGCTGACTGAGGGTGATGTCGAAGCGGCGCGCGGCAGGCAGGGGGGGAGGAGCCGGCGACAGGTATTCGTCCTCGCTACTGGTCGTAGCCGCCGAGGACAGACGAGGCTTCATGGTACGGTCCGCCTGTAAAAGGATGTACCTCGTTATGTCGGTTTAACTAAGCTTCCAAATCGGATGTGCATGACTTACGAGCGGACTGATGGGAAGCGGTCAGCGAATCATAATATACATTTTTTTTGACAAATGTGGCAAACAAGCAGACGGATTGCCTCATGTTAAGCGCGTTGCCGGCCTTTAAGGGGGGTTGGAGCTCTGGGAACCTTACCTCACCAACAGGAACACAACACTACATACCTGAAAGGTAGCAGTGCTATTATGGCTGTTGTCTTCTGTAAGGAGGTACTTCCCCAGTTGGGCTTCTCCAGACTCAAGCGTGATGGTACTTCGCAATGCCCTACCTCTCATTGTTGGACGTAGTTTAAGGACATACCCGAGTCCAAAACGACGGGACACACATAGAAGACGAATTAAGTCTACATAATGACTCCAATATTGTTTTCTCAGAAGGTGGAGTTTAAAGTCTACTTCAAATCTAGTTTGACATCGCCTAATATTGTAGTACCGCACATGAGGTTTGACGTATGTCATTTTATTTGGTATTGACCAATCACAACGTTTTTTTTAAATAGCGGGAATTTGCGTATTGGATAATATCCAAGGATCGGACAAACGCTCGTCATTTTGAAAAAATAACCCTGTTCCGTACAGCAGAGACTTCCTTATGTTAATAAAAAAATAGTATTTTATACATTTATTGGCTTTCATAAATTAATTTGTCACTGGATATAAATTATGATACAATAAATGTGGCTTATATTATTAATATATAAAGCCAAGGAATGGGTTAAGGGGATAAATGTCAGTAGAATATTGAGGTCATTTTTGGGAACCATTTTGTGCTGGAAACGAAGTGGCTGGAAGCGGTCAATTTCACTCATTGCCAATCTTTGAGTGCCCTGCATATATGAGGTGTGAGCTAGCTCGCTCGCCTACGCATTATCTGAGTTTAGTATGGAACTGGGTCGGTACTGAATGTCTTACCAGAGGTTCCCTCTTCCTCGCTGGCCGCGGTAAGGGCGGGCCTTCTTCGTCGATCTGCGGAGGCCGCGGCGGTGGTCTGGTCACTGTGAGCTCGCCCACCTTCTTCGGGGGTAGCGGGGGAGGGGGCGAGGCACTATCGGAATTTAGTTTGGAGCTAGGCTGCGGTCGTTGTCGGATTGTGCTCGTGTCTGTGTTCTAAAAAACGGTTCCGTTTTAATTTTACGTAACTTGAAATGACAAGTATCTTTCACTACTAAGTACTTGCTTTCATTGCACTGTATTGTTATATTTATATATATGATTTTGGATTAATGAAATTAAACAATATAAACAGCATAATATTGAATTGCCAGCTCGAATATAAAGATATCCTTTTCAAGGGTACAAATGCGTGACCTATCTGTTTGGAAGGAATCACATCGGTTTAACAGAAGTAAAAAAATAATCTACAAGAATGTATGAAGCGTTCTTGAATAGTATAACTTACCTGTCTTTGTAGCCTAGGAGATTTCGGGATGGGCTCAGGTGGCAGCGAGACTTGTAACGGCCCGTTGAATACATTCTTCCCCTCCGACGACAGCGACTGCGGTTGCGACTGCGATTGCGACTGCGACTCCGCCCTGTCAAGCTTCCGACTATACTCCTCTCGGAGCGTCGACGAATTCTTACTCCGCCTCTGCTTCGGAAACTCCTGCATACTTGTAAACGGATCATCCTTGAACGAATCCGAAAAGGGATCAGCGCTGTCAAACGGATCTGTCTCCTCAAACGGATCGATTTGCGCGAAAAAGTTCCCAGCGGAATATAACGGGCGTCCGATAGACACCGTCCCGCCAGAGTGCCGACTTAAAGACGTCATTGTCGTCTGACCGTAGTCTTTATCCGTCATGTCTGTTAGGAGACTTTGGGTGGTCGGGACCAGGTCTTTGAGCACTTTCTTTGGGGGGTTTTTGAGCTCCTGAAAGAAGAGTTTTTTGTCAACGTAAGGTTTACTCCGGCCCGTGCCGAGGGGGTCTAGTTCGGTGAATACGTCGTAACCGAGCGCCGTCGCCTTCCGGACCTGTAACACAGGTTTGGGGTCATTCGGCCCGTTCTTGACAGTATTAGACTAATAGTAATAGTGCAGGGGTCATGCTGCATATCTGTTTCTATAACCTAAGTAAATACTAACATAATATTAAGTGTGTTGCCTGTGTTTGAGATTGAGTTCAAAATCTATGAACACTTAATTCATTTTATTACGTAATTAAATGGCATTAAGGATTACATTAAGGTCTTGCGTGCATTACATAGTAACAGGGATGCTAAGCCACAAACTGCAAATAGTTTACATAGATCAGATTTAGATGAACTTTCATAAATAATTTACAGCAAAACGGAAAGGGGTAAGCTTGTCTTATCTTTTAAATTTTGATTATTTTTCTGTTGTTCGAGAGCTTGTTCAGACATTATAATACACCCAAACGATGGAGCTAGACTAGACTCGCGTTCAAAAATTTGGATTTATTTATTCTGCTCTTAAATCCTTCTTTCTCTGTCTGGCGAGAGCGTAACTTTAACACAGTAAGTGGTTTATTGTCACGTTGCTATAATCAGTGTTGACGGCTGTCCTATGCTAGCCAACAATCCTATAACCCCGTACTGATCTGCATACAAAGTCTAAGAAATCATGCCACGAGTTTGAGCGTAGTAAATGATACTAGGGGCCATATTTGCCATTATACTGCCTCGAGCGAGACTAGGTCACGATTCCGCTAAACTAAAATTATGGCAACGTTTTCTTTAAAAAATATATATACACATCATTTGTAGTAACTAAACTTGACATTCAGAGTATGCATAATTCTTTCAACCCAGTTGCTGAAATCGAGGTATGTGCTCGTATTTACCCTGAATCATATAAACTCAATAGCTCTATGAAAATTAGATGTCTTCTATTAAATGTTCATATCGAATATTGCATTAGTTATTAAACAAGACACTTCATACATAACTATGCCTAGATATTTTTCTAGCAGGAACGACATTTGCTTTGTGCTTGCCACAATCAAAATATCGGCAAACCTGTCATCGATAAGTACGTACTACTTCAACGACAATGCGTACACACAGTCTGCCTGCCTAGACGCCGCGTGCCATCGATCTTTAACAAATTTAACGTAATCCGTACACTTTTGATCCAAATTATTTTATTATTTGCAATTAATTATTCGAAATTATTTTCTGAAGTATGTAAAATATAAATAAATAGATAGTATTTGTTATTTTTATTTACTTTTAACCCTATTACCATATATTAGTCTAGTTGACCTGTATGACGTTCAAGTGGTACTTATCGATAAAGGACTGTCGATGTTTTTTATTTTGTCAATCACTTACAAGAAACCATTCGTGCTAGAAAAATATCTAGGTATATATATAACATAACATAACACAAATAAATAAAACTGGGAAAGGAATACGTTTTAACCAGTTTACTGGTGTTAACATTAAATCCTTGTTAGCAACGACGCATCGTTCAACCATGTATCAGTTCTTGGAAATGTAATTATTATTACCATATATTTTCTTCATTCACCAAACTGTTTCTTATTACTAATCTTTTTTTTTTTAATTTTATTAGTTATTGTTAAAGGAACGTCAATTTGATAGTCATTGCCAACTCTGTGTGGCTGTATATAGAAAGCGACCTTAGAGACGCACAGCACCTACACGTCGTAGTAAAAGCAAACGCGTGCACAACGCTTCAATTCAAATATAGGATTTAAGTTGTATGTGAAAGGTTCAAATTTCATTAGCCGTATGTTACTTGTGACTTCGACACATCGATTGTTATTAGATATAGAAACAGAGATAACAACATGACAACACACTATATTAATCTAATACCGTAAGGAGTAGAGAAGCGACAGAGACGGCGGTGCTGGGAAACTACTGCTCGGTATACTCGCTCCATAGAGTATTGGGAAGATCGCGAAGCGCATACACACAAAACTATAGGGCATGCTGGTGTGGGACTCAGTCATAGACAACCCTATCTACACACAAGACAAACTAGACAGCATAGATCTCTAATAGTATTCACTTAGGATGATTACGATGACGGATGTCGTTTCCAAACATTTTTGTGTCCGATTTCACGCTTTGAGGTTATAAATTGCATGGAATTGACAGCTGTCACCGAAGAAATCCTGTTAGATTGCATATTCATAATGTCATAATCATAAATAATATTTTTAAAACATCAGGTTTGGTTTATAATAATCCTGAAAAGATGACATGTTTAGAAAAAATGGATGGTTTTAAGAGGTAAGTAGTTGTCCTCCTACATCTGCATTTCACATTAAAAATGGCACTTGCGTGGTCACATAGTGCTCTTTATAAATTCTTTATTATCTGTGGAGCCTGTGGTATCAGTATTATATGTCGATTGTGCTAACAAACAACTTAACTGATCAATGATCATAGTACACATCGGGTTGATAGGTTGTTAAGTACTATTCTGGGAAATGAAGTTATATTTTACTAAAATAAGTAATTAAAGCTACATAGGATGTGTAGGTCTAAGTTTTTTTGATCTCCAAAACAAGTTATACCTGCTGTTCTAAATCTCGACTAGACTGACATACAACATACAAAGATAGAGATACGTGGACTGTAGAGGGCAGCACAGGACCTTGTTTATTGCCACAAAGTGCTATTGCACTTGCTACTGGCATGGGGCAGCTCAAGTTTTACATATAAACCACAATATGGCAGACCCTCCAAAACACGAGATGTAGCTTTTACGCCTTATAGTCTCCTAGTCGGTCGATCTAGAATTTATTTTAATTGTATTAATATATAATTCACTTTAAAAGGACAATCGGCGCTCCTCTTGCTGGAATTATAGACATTTATCTTAAATACAGAAGTAATATCATATTCGCTTCCATCCAATATAGAATTTCACGTTTCCTGTTTTTACTCCTTAGGAGTTGAATTTTCAATAATAATTTCTTAATGAAGGTCTATTCATTTGACAAACGTATGCCCGACTGAGGCATCGAGAACTTATGTACGATGAATCGTACATAAGTCTATAATTACACTTATCTGTATTGTAAAATAATTGTAACTTATATAAAGCATAAGTTACATTATTTCGGTACAAACTTAACGACTACCTACTGTTGTAGTTAGCTGTTCTAAGGAAATAATAACAGAGATTTCTAACTACCGTGCAAGTTTATGATGGGCTCTTTAATGGGATGCAATGATGTTCGAAATGAGTTCAAGGTGACTATGTACTTAAACATTTTTCTTTTAAAGACACCCAAGTATTTATGCTAGATGATTCTATATGATCATAATGGTAACACAGTACGCCATTGTGTTGTCTGAATCCTTTAAAAGTAAATGGCTATAATGTAGCTTTATAATGTAGGACAATATAGAATTACATGATTATTAGATTATGACAAACATTCTACCTACATTTTTTATTCCCTAAAGACACCCATCCCTGAGTCATGCAAACTATCTACATTATCTAATGGGGGGATGCTAATGTACGAACTGCATCAAGCGGATGAAGTTTATGCGTGTTGCTGGAGTCAAAGAAATATAAACCTTGTTTACAGTATTTACGTTCCATATATATATTACTGGCCATGCTAAGTCACAGTAGCGCCGATGCGTTAATAAGGAACCTAACTATTGTATTTAAGGTTCAAATTCCTTCGAACGATCTACAACACTCACCGGGGCTTCAGGCTCTACTCGCTGCGGGGCCGGCGGCTCTAACTCCGGAGCCAAATCGAAGGGCAATTGCGTCTTATTCGGACTAAAGACGGTGCGCGTGGCGGAAGCGGAAGCGGACGCTGACGCGGACGCGGAGGCAGAAGCGGAGGCGGAGGCGGATGATGACCCTGACGAGCGTGCTCGGGCAGTGGTACTGACGCCTGGCGGTGGAGGTAATAGACCTTTCTGTAAACAATGTAAACAACATACATTATTTTTATAATAATAAATAAATAAATAAAAAATCGTTTATTTCGAACAGAAGTCCACAACTTTGTTAATACATGCTAAATTCTTAAAACTAGGGTTAGTATCTTAATATTATTCATAATTAAAATAAATTAACACATAAGGGAGCTTGTAGCTGCACCCAGTGCTTCAGCCACGGCGAGTCCCAGCGGTCAGCCAGCACACGCAGGATGGTGTTCGAGCTGGCGCGCCACCGACTCAGCAACGAGCTACATCGCTTTCTAATGATCGCGTGGAAGTCATCGACCCGCCCCTCCGCGAACATACCCGAGGCGCTGCAGTAGCGCGGCAGCCCAAACACCACCCTATACGCGTTCTTTCACTACATAAATCACTATCGAGCTCAAAGGATTAAGACATAATTGCGAACTAAAACATGTCTCCAAGCGGCATTATAGACACTCGACCTGATTTTCCTCCTCCTTAAGGACTTTCAAAGCTACAGCTAGAAACATGTGTACTAACCTGCGAGGGCACTATAAACGAGTCTCCAAACGGGTCCGTGGACGGCGTCAGACCTTCGACCTGCGTCAGTCCCCTCCTCAAAGAGCTGAGCTCTTGCTCCAGATCGACCAGTTCCGCTACACCTCCTTCAGATGTATCTTGGTTTTTGGGTGTCGACGTGCTCGTCTCGCCGATCGTTGTGATACTCTAAAAAATAGGGGAAACGTGTTTAGGCTTATTGGTATTGATTGTATTAATGAATTGCAGTTCCAATTGCTTGTAAGTTGCAGGGATTAAACCACCCAGATTCGGTTGAGACCGTCTCAACCAATCTCGCTGGAAGCGAAAACTCGGTAGGAGTTTTCCGGTAGTACAAGTCAAGTCTGGTGCGGAAGGGTCCTGGATTTTCCCAGGCTACCTTCCCCCCACACAGTCCGATCGCTTTACTGTACCGAACGGTATATATAGCCTAAGTCAGAACCCAAATAAAAAAGCAGCTATAAAAAAATTGCTCCCAAAAATGAACGCAATGTTATACTGCCAGTTATCCCCTTACCCTCTCCTCGGCTTTAGATATTTGACAATAAGGAATTCCCCGCTATTAAATAGAAGTTACAATTGGTCCATCAAAGTTTTGATTGACTAAAATAAACTGCCTGTCAAGGACTATCCTTTAGAGTTAGCGTTTGTGGACAAATTTTTGAGGGGTCATTCACTATACAGACATGTTACGTGCAAGTTCCTTAGATTCGGAACGGTAAAAAAAATCTATTAATTACTCCAAAACATCAAAAACTAATTTAACTGTCACGGCTTTGTCTTATTCTTATAAGATATACTCGTTGTTGTGAAAAAATACGTCGAAATTATGTTAAAAACTGACAAACAACTTTTTTTTGTTTTGCAAAGTTAAGACAAGAACAATTACCGCTTTCTTCTTCCTACAGGGCTGCTGAAACAGCAGATTCTTTCTGGACATTAAAACTAACTATTAACACACCTAAAATGTCTTTTTGTACGAAACGTACAATGTCAGCCGTTTTCTGTCTACTGATTAAACAAGACGGAGTGGAATGCATCCAATGTTATTCCGTTTGCGTATTGACAGAGACAATAATGCAGTATTTAAATATAAGCAGGACATTGCGAACGTGCCTTATTAGGCATAGTTTTTAGGGTTCCGTTCCAAATGATACCCGAATTGTGCGAAATGGGCTTCGAGAACATTCTTCTCATAAAACTCCGTGATTCTGGGAAGCACTAGTTAACAAAAATCCTAATTAGTAGTATTATATTATGTCATTATTATGTTATATTATCATTTATCACTGACCTTGCATAAGTATGTCAACTTTCAACTTATATGAATACCGTCGAAAAAGGTATTCAAATTTTTTTACTACTTAAATACCAACATTCTTAGTATTCTTACATATGTACGAGAAGGTAGTTTCTTAGTCAGTCAAATCTTTGACTCTCATCTGGTAAAACTCAATTACTTATTTCAAAAACTGATTCAAAGAAAGTGTAGTGACGAGTGAGTATCTTAGAATCTTCATAGTAAGAAATATTTTAGAATTAGAAATTCAATAAAGAGATGAGTGAATACTGTTACTGAACCAGCGTGCTACACCCTCGACCTCGTCGACAATTACCATCAAGTGTGACTGAGTTCAAACGCTGGCCAGTCTTGTATAAAAAACTGACAGTATCTAATTACAGGAATACATTAGGCATAACACGGCTTGTACTACGCGTATACTTATCATATGACCTCGACAATAACCTTATATATACAAAACATCGCCAAATATGAAGCAAACCTCGCTCAAGGGACCACCTTTGTTCGTAACCTGACTGCCCTTTCATAATGACTGCATACGTTATAACATTCATAATCCACGATGATCCACGAACCTTTGGCACAATACTCGGCCTTATTATTTACACGTTAAAGTGTAATTTGCTATGAAAAGTTCAGCTGAGTCATAATCTAAATTGCAGGTTGAATGTACAGCTAACAAGCAGGTTTGAAGTGGGGAAGAATTTGTATAGGATTACAAAAGTGTACTTACTGTTTTTTACTTTAACAATGTTTGGATGGTTTAGAGTAATGTTTTCTTATGTACGATAAGTTTTCCTTTGTGCAGTCAGCAGCAGAAGTGGCAAAGCGTTTGAGGTGTTCAAAATGAGGTCAACACATCTTTATTGTCAAGAGAATAAGAGCGCGTGTAGGTCATTTTGAACTCTTCAAACGCTTAGCTACTTTTGCTGCTGACTGTGCAATGAAGATTAAATAAATTAGGTACGTTTACGAAAAAAAACCGGCTAGTTACGAGTCGTTCTTGCACCATGAAGGGTTCCGTACAGAGTTGTGCGATGCCGAAAACCAGAGTAGGGTAGTTCATTTTTAACTTCTAGGTCTACTTTTTTATATTAATAATTCTGTCTAGGAATATGTTTTAGACCCGAACAAAATTGAACTCGCTCTACTGAAAGAGCATAAAAAATAAAAATTTATGAATCGAGGACGTTTGTCAGCAAAATTCGTATTGCCGCGTACTTTGCATTTAAAAGTGACAAATTCGTTCGGCCATATTCAATTTATTGATTGACAACTTGACAGTGCGCGCGGTGCGTTCGAAAACTTTATATGAATACTTTCAATCATGTTTGATAGCCCGTGTAGGTTTATTTGGCCCAAACTAAACCGGGTTTTTTAAATTTGTAAATCACTTACCTTAGATTTAACATCGGTGATGGTCGAAGTATGCCTCACTAGATTGCTGGTGACAGATTTTCCCTCGAGCTGCTGTTTCGCTAGCTCTATCTCTTTCTTTTTCAACTCGAACACCACTTGAAACAGGTCTCGCATTGCTATGACTACCTGGAGAAGATAATTGTATAGTAAAGTTTTTTTTTTACTCAGATCTACCATAGACTAGGAGTTACTTTGATTCATGTGGACAAAACATTGACACATTCACTTTTTAAAATGTACTTCTGACAGTGTTTAAATCTGTTTATGTTGAGGATGAATTCCACATTGTTAAAGTTTTAAGTTCATAAACTTACTTTTTCTAAATTATTTTTTATTATGCAGAAACGTGCTAGCGAATATCTTCAATATTTAAAATCGAAAGAAAAATAGAAAAATTTGACTCACGGCGGGACTCGAACCCACAACCACTGGATTACTAGCCCAATTGTGCCACACGAGTACCGCTTAGACTTGTAATTTTTTTCTATCTATCCCTCGTCGTATACGTCATCATGGGTGACGTGTAAACACATCTACCGCCAGCGTATTTAACACTTAACGGCATCGAAGTCTCAACTTTCATTGAGAATTCATCGATAACAATGTGCTACCCAAATGTGCAATGTGTTTTATACTTTTTCTAGTTAAAAAATGGCGGTCAATGCTGCGATACAAGGTACCTTAATGTCGTTCTACATTTGTCTTCATAGAATATATATAAACAGCAAATAAACAATAATACTAAGAAACTGACCATTTCAATTGTGGTTTTACATGGACATGTAGTTCAATACAAATAGAAACGACTAACATTTTGCCACTTAGCATATTCGTTCGAATCGCGATAATGTTATTAGAATTTATACATTTCGCGATATAAATATGTCACATACGTAACGCGTAATGTAAACAAATGACGAACGTTACCTAGCTTTGTCTGTGACATTATTAAAAAAAAAACACTATCGTTCCCCGTTCCCTGTCACGTGGCCTTGTCAGCGATATCTTCGGGTTAAATAGAAACATTAAGATGCCTGTCAACCATTTTGCAAGCGCTTCCCTAAGGCACATAGAAAGGATGTGGTGGGAAAATTCGCAGCTAACGCCTGTGTTCATGGGAGTTCGATTCTCAGAGTGACGGGCATACTGTATCCCGGAGTCGCAAGCTCGTAACTCGCCCGAGGCAGTGGATTTCTCCTTATTCCTTTATTTTTAGCATTATGAGATCTATCTAAAACCATGTATATTCTACACTATAACTGAAGTACCATACGAAACAGGAAACAGACAAAAACAACATATCTATGTTAATTTGCAAACAGTATGCGGTTTCTTTAATTGTTCAATTTAAGTAGATACATCTAAATTGAGCGCTTCCTTGTGTGGGTTTTGTTTGGTATAACGCTAAGAACATCTTCATGGAAATAACTGACTGAAATAGTGTACTGACTGTTAGAAATAACGCTCAATTTTAAATCGCACAGTTACTTGAACAATATTAAAAATGTACTCGTCTTGACTCACGAATTTATGTTTCCATCGACAATAACAACGAAAATCTTTCAGATTTACACCTAACATTGTTTACAAGATTTCGACCAGGTTCGATTTCCGGTTATGTATGTGAGATTTAAAAAAAGTTTGAATGCCATTATTATTAAATCTAAAATCGAAGCCATGGTTCCTAAGAACAGATTTCGCTATCTCTCATTGTTTCTGACTTCCCCCTACTTGACCCATTTGGATTGATCATCCTGTATACTGCCCAAAAGGTGCCCACAGTCGACAGACATAAAAAGATAATAGTTACTTAACATAATAAAAACTAAGTAAGTATAAAGACTTTGGATTTTCAAGTCACGAGGAAATCACGAGGAAACGAAATTCCAGCAAGGACGTCCATCGATAATTTGTTTTATTTGTTTTCTAAATAGCCCGCAAATTGAGGTTTGGTTGGTACCGCGTTGTACCAGGCGTAATGTAATGTTGGGCTGATTCAACTTTTTGCTGCAATACCGCTGGTACCAAGTTTTAAAGTAAAAACTATTTATTGTAACTACCCCTACATATACCTAGTGTCATAACAAATATACTTACGAATTGCTTGCTAAGTTTCCCATTACATGTCTATTTTTATAATTTTTTGGTTTTTCATCGCATTCTTTTATTTCTGTTTCCGTTAAATCGGCGCATCGTCCGAAATATTTTCATTTTATATTTTCATATAAAGTATTTCTTTTATATAAAAGGTGTTTTAGAGATGCCATCGTTTACTTTTACGACGTCGAAGTGAGACATTAATATAAGGAATAAAAATCGTTGAAAGGGCCTCTGCGCGTTGGCTCGATTCCGGCTCCGCGTACGCCTCCCAAATGTCCGGAATACTATTGTTCCGTGTACGGAAAGACATACAGTTCATGGCAAGCATTAGATGTATTTTGTCCTTATTTCACTCATTTTCATTGCTATTGTAAGAAAGTGACAAGACAAAAGTATACCCACCCCTTTTTCGCGAGTGATAGAAGCTCCAGTAAGAAAAATAGAGTTTGATTCTCTTTGTCCAAGTTTTAAGACATTGTGCCTGGCCAAACGATAAGTATTAAACATCATCTAACATAAACATGGCTATGTACACAACGACCAATTTACACATTTCGAACGGAATCTTAAAGGCCATCTGTTAACGATCCTTGGCCTCGCTCACGCCTTCTACGTAATGGCTTTTGGTAAAGAGTTTCGGTCCTTAACTGATTATTAGTTACTAGTGGCCCGCCTCGGACTTTAGTTGAATACTCGTACTAGGTACGAGTATAAAAAAAGGGTTCTATGTTCATTAGGAATAATATAGGATTCTAATATGAAAAGAATTTGAATAAGAAACGGTCCCTGTACAATGTTTACGACGGTTTAATTGCATTAAACTTTACAAATGTAGTAATTTTAAAGGCCATCTACTAAGCATAACAAAATTTGCTATTTATGTTTGACCACGGGACAGACTTGATCCTGCTGCGTACGTGAGATGATCCTATTTTTTCGTCTTTACCAGTTCAGAACTTTGTACATGAAACATATAACTATTCTTTTTATAAATCGACCTCATTTTTTCCATAATTCCACAACCGTCCGGAGTGTCAGGCAATTGTGATTCACTTCCTCCGATTGCTAACTAGAAAGTCTTAGGGTGTCTCCACACTCGCGTTCGACTGTCGCAATCTAGACAACGCTATGACATGACTAATACTTCACGGAATGTTGGCGCAACTGCGACACAATTGTGAGGATACCCCATAAGTTCGTCAAGTATAATCTCTACAAGCTGCGTTCCAAGGTATTTGTGACTCAATAGTTTTACTAATAGGGACATGCTTTTAACCCATTACCGCATACGAAGCCATATATGGCAGTTACAATTTTTAACTCTATTCGAAGCGATTTAAATTTTAAAGTTAAAATTCAAACAAATATGTATAGAATAGTAGATAAGTAGAAGTGCAAAATACACAATGTATAAGTTTCAGGTCCCTGATTTACCGGTGACAAGTGCGACAAGTCCGTATACCCCAACTGCGTTGTAAGGGGTTTGTTTGCCACCAAAATGATATTTTTTTATTACTTACCTACTTTAGAGAACTCAATTATTAGGATAAAGACTTTTTTTTTATTGTCTGAATTTTAGACAAGTGTAAACAGATATAAACAGAGCTCTTCAATAGGACATCGATAAACAAACCGTTTGTTTTCTATAGAATGTGACGCCAGAAAAAGTTATCAACAAAGATTATAATTGCTAACAATTAGCCTTTAAAACAAGAAAAAAGATTTAAGGTAAGACTTGACAAATTACGATGATCAACTTACTTGACTAGCAGCTTTATCAGTCTTAATGCCAAAGAATCGGTGTCCGGTGTCGGGAGCGCCGAATATGTAGCCGAACGCGCGCGAATCCGTCATGTCCTGCGCGATGAAGGAGATCTTGTGCACGGGATGGTGGTACAGCGAGTCCTTGGAAAACAATGGAGAATCGTTAGGCTGACATCTAGCTATTTACGAGCGAGTTTTGTAAGGAGTTCAATGGGCAATTTCACTTAATTGGGGGGTCAGGGACACCCAATTAACTTAATTGTTAAATAAAAGTTAAATCAGTGGTCAGTTTAGTGACGACAATTAAGCATGAAATTTCAATATAATCTACTGTTTTATGTTCAATCCATAAATAATACGTGTTATTGTAATAGAAAAATGCGAATAAAGATGATTTACATAAAGATTTCAAGCTTAATTGTCGTCACTAAACTGACCACTGATTTAACTTTTATTTGACAATTAAGGTAATTGGATGTCCCTGAAAGTGAAATTGCCCCAATACGCTGCGAGTTCGCCGCGTTTTAAAAAGAAATCGCTTGCAAGTCGCTAGTGTGGTAACGCTCTTAAGGTTCAGTACAGTCAAGACTATAAAAATGTATACAATTTCATCGTAATGGGTTAAGCTGAAGATGTATATATAATTATGCGCTTGACTATACATAGTAATTTTGTTTAGATTCTGTGTAGTAGTAACACGACTCACAACAGTTTTAATTATATTTGTTTAGATATGTTGTTTATGCTCGAACGCAGTTGAAGTTTGAGTGGTTAATTGTAATTAACGAACAAACACAACGTTGTTAGGTTTTATTTTGGTTTGCTCTGGTAAGTTCAATGGTCCAATCGTGCTCAATTGCAAATAATTAGTTGCAATACAGTTTTGCTGTAAGTAACGTAGGCATAATTGACGATGTCATAAAAACAAACGGTCAGGAGTAAATGTATCATGTTTTCAGACCAGACAGTGACATACTATGACTGTACTGGTTCCTAATATTAGATTCAGATGTCTGACTCGGAATCCAAATCGTCGAAGCCTTAAAGAACTACGTACCAATTGTTAGTTTTCTCCTTTTCTCAACACCAGTCCTATTGGTATCGAATTGCATGTTTCAATGGTAATCGATAAGCACAGAGCTTTAAAAAAATGGCCACTCAAAAATATGTTTTATGCTTATAACAAATTTTTCGACGTACCACTTAACCAATAAGTATATTTTAAATCTGTTGTAATAAAGACTGTGCAACTTAAAGGCACTGGTCCCACCGCGAGGTTATAGTTATAGCTAATCGCCCGGCGATGAACTACAATCGCCCGGCTATGACATACATGTCTCTTTTATTCACACGGGAGCGATTATCTTCTGTCCCTTGAAATAGCTGATAGCTAATAGCTTACTAGTTCGCGGTGGGACCAGTGCCAAAATGATCCCTTAATTATACTATCAATTAAGTGTCATGTAAGATATTGTATAAATATGACATGTTGATCAATGTACAATGTACCATATATATACCAGATAGTAAACAACCGTTGCCGGTTTCAAATCAAAACTTGACTTGTGACTACTATTACTTCAATCTTTTTTTTATCTTATTGTTCATCATGAATGATGTAAGTATATGTAGATAAACTTGTACCTCCTCTGCAATCAATAAAATTGAGTAGAGTATTAACGTAAAAGTGTGTGTAGGTATTTTGTAGCATAGATAATAAAGTTTCGAAAAGCCAAAAGGGACTTACGCCAGTCTTGTCATCCCGCAGCCGCAGCCCGTCAATGGCGACGTGGACCTGTATCCGCTGCTTGTGCTCCCCGGCCGCGCGGATCGCCATCTTCAAATCCGCCAGCGCCTCCTGGCACATCCTGTCTCCTCGCGCTTCCGGCACTTCCAACACACCGATCAGCTTCGCCCGGAACGACACCCCCTCGCCCAGGAAACGGCCCGGCTCGTTCTTGTCTGTACAACGCGTTTTCCATTTTTGAAATCCGTACCCGTTCCTCAAATTGTCTAAAGCGAGCGCCATTTTTTTTTTAATTCATTCACTGTTTTAAATGCAAGCCATTTTTTTTAAAGCGAGCAACACGTATAACACAAAATCAACTGAAAATATAGCTGCTACCTTTTGAGAACAGATTTTTTAGTTCTAGCTTTAGCGTCATTATTTTTTAAACAAAGCTACGCGAGTGGAGTGCAAAATAAAAGTGAGCCGCTTGTCCTATTTCTGTCCCTGTTTACCGTGCATCATTCCCGTTAAATTGAATTTCCTGTTTTTAAATTTAGAAACGGGACTCGCCGGGACCTTTCGTTGCACATGATACCACCATTAGGTGCAAAACTATGAAGTAATCGACAAAGCGGAGACGTGTACACTTAAAGAATGTTGCTAGAAACTACATAAGGATATGGCGTCATATTAGTCTAGAAATAGTTATTATTTGCGAAAGAGCATGCTTTGTTAACTTCTTATTTACTCCTACGTGTAGAGTAGTAGTAGTGTTTAGTACTGCAACTATGAAGTATATCTACTTGTTAGCCGCGTAGTTGAGATACCATTACTAATAGCATGTGAACTACTCGTATGTTAGTCTACACTATACTTAGACAATCATAATCATCTTTTATCTGACAGTATCATATTTGCAGAAGAAACAAGCAAACAGTTGTCATGTGCATTATCTCCCACATTCTCATGATAACACTTCTTTGAAAGGAGATACTAATTTCTTTTGTGCACCTATTTAGTTAACTTATCATAAATGCTCTACCTAGGCTTAGTGTGTAAGCGAATTATGCTTTAAAACAAAATTACGCATAACTAAAACATGTGAGTTAGTGATATCTAATTGTGGAAATATTTTCATTTGACAACTAGACTTTCAGACACAAAACGTAGGATAACTCCCCGATCAGCTGATCGTACAGCTTCCTGACCAAGCAGTTAGACGAAGAGGCGGACAGTCTGACAGAACACCATGCGAACACACAACGAAGCACGAAAGAGACACAAGTACTTACCGAACTGCCTCAGGAGGTGCTGGAAATGACACACCTGCATATTGCCCTATACTAGTTACTCGTCCACCGCTCGCCGCCTCCAAAGACTCTCTGTCCAAATCAGGGAACTAGTTATGACATGAGCATATCTCGGAGCTTAGGGTGAATAGCATCCATGCTTTACAACATACATCGCAAAATATAAATAGGAAAGCTTAAGTGATCGAATTAACATGTAGGCGCTATCTAAGAACACCGTCTGGAGTAAAATAAA
This sequence comes from Grapholita molesta, assembly GCA_022674325.2. Taxonomy (NCBI): domain Eukaryota; kingdom Metazoa; phylum Arthropoda; class Insecta; order Lepidoptera; family Tortricidae; genus Grapholita; species Grapholita molesta. Next base: position 5,888,295 of record CP053136.2, on the reverse strand, counting down.
GAGAGCAGAAGCGAGATAAACACTGTGCACTCACATTTGCAAGGACTGGTTTTCTTACGAAGAGTTTGCATTGGAAAGTCAGTTGGTAGCTTGTGATTGAACATCGGTAGTTCTTTAGATCACTGAAATGCAAGCAGCACGATAATGCACTCCACGCGTTTAATTTTATTGGAGGCGAATCCTCTGTGATTTATTGATTTTTATAAACTCGGACGCGGTTTCTGTCGACGGTTACGCCGCGGTATTCGCTATACATTGTCAATAACGTTTAAGTTTCCGCGTGTTTTTATGTTTTAAGTAATGTATTATTTTATTTAGTGTTTATAATTTGAGCGAGTGAGCTCCGCGATGGCCGGCACATGGGCGAGGGTCACGCACACTAGCGCGCAGAGGGGTGCGCACCAACACAGAGCCACCCTTGATCAATATTCCTACGAACCCTACTATGCAACATTTATGGTCCCTTCGTTCTTGTTTGACGTGCGATGTGAAAAGCTTACTGGATTGACTGAGTATACGTATTAGGATGTTTTTGTAAACAATACGTTTTATGATAATGCCAATGAGTAAAAAGAAGGATGTAAAAAATTACGAAAATTGGACACATAAAAAAAAATTGCAACTGAAACATATTGGAACATCAAAATTCTTATATGAGTCTTATGATATTAATATATTAATGCAAACTTTTAGAATTGGAAGAGAGGTACAGTCAGCAGCAGAAGTAGCTAAACATTTGAGGTGTTCAAAATGAGGTCAACACGTCTCTATTGTCATGAGAATAAGAGCGCGTGTAGGTCATTTTGAACACTTCAAACACTTAGCAACTTTTGCTGCTGACTGTACCTCCTTTTTGAACAAAAAAAAACATGCAAAAAGAGGACGTGTTTTTCTCTGAGTTAAATTTTCTGATATAAAAATTTTTATTATAAGAGCCAATGATTTTCTACAATAAACTATTATTTTAAAAATACTGTTTTGTCCATGTTCACCTGTTATAAAAAAATCTATTTCTTATTTTTTTAATATCAATACAAGAAATAATTATTGTACTTCCTGTTAATTGACTAACTTAACAATTTGATTAAATATGACTGTAATTAATAATTTAAAAAAATGCAGTTACATGTTACCCCAGGAAGAGGGTGCTAAGTACCTACACTTTTCAAGACACTAAGTTGGGCAGACTTTGATATCATAGTATTAGTTTACCGTTTCAAAGGGTGCAAGTGTTGAAAGGTTTCACTTATACTCAGCAGCAGAAACAGTTCATGTTATGTACTATAGGTATCTACACATAGTAGCTATAAAACATATTTATTCATTATGTAATATTCAGAATATTATAAATAATTGACATGACTATTTATAGTATAAAGTTGCTTAGATCTTTTCGAAAAACTGGAAAATGGATACGGTTTTTAACCCTAATCAGAATAATTCAAAAGTAGGGTTTTAAATAAATAAAAATTATCTAAGTTTCTTCTACTATATGCTAGTTTTAATACAAAATTAACCATTTTCATTACCAAGAACTTGCTCCTTATATCCTTTTACATAAGACAAGTAACTTGATAATTATTTCTTACTTTTGTCAAAGAGAAACTAACTTACCATATCAAGACGAAAAAAATCTTAAGTATTTAAGTATATGTAGGCATAAAAGGATTTGCAAACTTTTCTACAAAGCCTAAGTTTGTTATCAGAGATAAAAGAAACACGACGTATTGTCAAGTCCTTACTGGTACAGACAAAGTAAAATAAATAGATGCCAAAGTGCGAAAAAATGGATACCCTTTTTATACTTAATATATATAAAGTTAATATACGCGGTTAAGTCATGTTCATTTGTAATAAAGAGTAAATACCGTGAAAGTTTAAATCAGTATTTTTATACTACTTATGTATTTGTCTTTTATATATACTTGCTACAGTAATGTCTAAACATATTGATATAACTGACAAAAGTATGTACCCACAACTCTTATACAGTGGCATAAAATCATATTTTTTGGAGAACATTGAAAAAAGCGAATTTGCTAAATGTAACACCCTTTTATATAGATACAATTTTGATACATTAAATGTTGCTTTATTTTCATATGTACAAAACAAGCCTATACCTACAAAACAACAAGCCTTAAGGCTTGGTCACATAGGGCGCGTTTTGTGGCGTGGCGCAGCGGGGCGCGACGCTGCCGTCCGAATGTGTGCCTTATTTCGTTACATTAGCCACACCGCTGCGCCACGCTCTCAAAACGCGCCTAATCTGCCCAAGCCTTTATTGAGTTTATTAATTGAAGAACAGGAATTTTACCACAATTTACTGTATTCCCATGTGCATAGACACAAATATATTTTTTTTTTAATATATGGATGAATCTTTCCTAATCTACACTCACATTACTAAACTCAATTTATCATAATTCCATTAGCGTTGTCCACACAGGTGTGGTTATATAAATAAATAAATATTACAGAATATCCATATTGAATTAGTCCCATAGTAAGTTCAAAATGACTTGTGCTGCACATACTCAACCAACAATACCATGACTCAGGGATAAATACCTGTGCTCATCACACAATTAAATGCCCTTACTTGGATTTGAACCCAGGATTGTCATATGCAGTGTCACTACCCACTAGGCCAAATTCATATATATGTTAAGTTAACAATATATGTATATAACATATGGATCTAAATGTTCTGATTTATCTTATAGTGACTATGCAATATGTCAGGAGATGCTATTATTTTAGGCAACAGTTGATAGCTAAAATTTATTTTTAGCTGTAGAAATGAGAGTGAAAAGAAGAATTAAGCAAGTCTACGAGAGTTGAGTTTTGTTTTGTAGCACTGCAACTTGAATACAGTAAATATAGATCCGAATGCATATGTATGGTGTAGTCTAAAGTCCAGGGTTAATATCATCTACAAAGGCTAATAGATAGCTACATTAATTAACATTGTCATGCTTCCTTATCATACATAAACATAAAGAAAGAATATCACTTCCTTAGTTGTTAACTTTTATGATTACATATGCATTTTATATTTATTTATATTATTTATTTGTGTTATTCAATAATTGGTATAGTTAGTTTCATGAAAGTTGAAGTCCCGCACACAACAACATCTCATGTAATGATAGGAATATTTTGAAATTACTCATTCATTCCATTCATTCAATCAGTACTTCATATAGTTGTGTGTGTAATCCATTCGCCTCAATTCTCGTGGAACTACCTATATTCATATAAAAATACAATAGGCTCCTTTATTATGCTAAATACATTGTGTAAATAACATAATATAAATCATAATACATAATACCAATGAAGCTCATTCATTTGTGTAATGAGCACAGGTATTTGTTCTTGAATCATAGATGTTTTCTATGTGTTTGTATATTACTCTTGCGTACACGGAACAATGGTGTTCCGGACATTTGGGAGGCCAACGCGCAGAGGCCCTTTCGACAATTTAATGAAATGTAAGGGGTACACTAAGTGGATGTTGCCCCTGTCCGTATCATGGGACGCGCACAGAGACAGCACCCGACATGGTGTAAGGACTATTGAGTTATAATGGAATCTAGAATGTACTAGGCTATTGGGTGGAAAGGATGGACTAGCTACTGGGCTATTGGATAAAAAAAAAACCGGACATCTGCCTAATAAAATGGTATTCAGTATATTACTTATTATTAAGATTTCAAGTCATTTGTCCGAACAATATAGAGAAGAATAAATAGCCTTAGACAGAAATAAGTGGACAACTCTATTGTCTATACTTTTAGGTACTTAAAATAGGTAAACAATCTTGACATGTCTATTTATTGAAAATCACATTTGAAAAATTAATCATGACAAGTATGTAACAATCATGAATCACATATGATTATTTACATTACTTTGGTTTCATAAGAAATAGTCACTGATTTAAAAAACGTGTTTATCAATAAATAGACATGTCAAGATTGTTTATGTTTTTTTTGTACCTAAAAGTATAGACTGTAGGGGAAGTCTATGCCAAAGGCAAAGCAATGTAGAATGAGTGTAATTATTTACGTTTGAATAAATGGCTTTTTAAATTTAAAAAATTAATTTAATTAAGATTATATAATTATATATCATGTTAGCCAAGCCTTCTTCAGCTTATTGTGGGGCTAAGTTAATGTGTGTAAGGAACACCTGTAATATTTATTTATTTATTATCTAATTTACTTACACCAGTATGCATTTTAATAATTAAATATTTGTTGATTTCAGCGAATAATAAATATTATAACAAATGCAAAATGTTAGTAATGTTGGTATAGTTAATCATAAATTGATCCTTACCTTTGGAAGTCGTCATTCCAATATCCGGAACTATGAACCAACTCGTTTGTAGTTCTAATAAACGTTTATCGTATTACAATTAAATATTAACAAGCTTATAACCGGTTGTTTTGTACTTATACACTTGCAAATGCCAAACATTAATTATATATATTTTTGATCATTATCCACAAATGTTTGGATGTTATGCTGACAAATAATAATTCATTAAACTTTCATTGTAAAAATCATCACAGTTTATTTCATTAAAATCATTTAAATAATATTAATACTAACGAATTAATTTTTTTTTTTTTTTTTTTTTTTTTTTCGTCCATCTGGACAGGCTAAAGCTCTAAGCCATACTGCCTTGTCATAAGTAGTTTGTTTTCTTTTTCATAAGTTCAATCCGGTCAACGTCTTCAGTAAGTACTATTCATATTAGGTCAAATCCGAGTTCAATGTCTTCAGTTACTTTTATTTTCTTATACAATTTCAGTATGTATGTATCATCCATTAATTAAGTCAAAACCGTACGTTCAATCTCATAATCCAGTTTAATTATTGTCCTTTCCAAACAGTACAATCCTGAAATATTCTAGTATAACGAATTAAACGAATACGTCATTTCGGCCAAAATTTAAATGACAAGTCTAGAGATGTCACTCAAATTTATTACTCTCGAATATCGATTAAACTAGCATACAAAACTTAAAAAATATAAATAAACAATGAAAGAAAGGTACAGTCTGCAGCAAAAGTGGCTGAGCGGGTGAATTATTCAAAATGACCTACACATGCTCTTATTCTCTTGGCAATACAGATGTGTTGACCTCATTTTGAACACCTCAAGTGCTTAGCCACTTCTGCTAGTTCTGCTGCTGACTGTACATATGCCCCGACAGTTAACAAAGAGCTTATTTTATATTTTGTATGGGTTACAAACTACTAAGAAGATGATACGTACCTACAGTACAGGCTACAAATTGCTCGTCATTCACATGTGATAAGTACCAACATTTTATAGTTGAAAGACCCACTATATAAAGTCCAGAAATAGTAGATTTATTCAATGATATATTACAATATCTTATTGATGTTCATTTGGTTTAGCACTCAATAAAACATTTAAAAGAAATTAAAGATTAAGGAGGTATTTGTATTATACCGTACCAAGACCTCCATGACTGGTTCACTCATACACAAAGACTAACCCTAGATCTGGTCCACAAATATAAGTACATTTCTTCATAACATTCTCTAGTGAAGTTAATCATATTTTATCGATATTTATTTTGATTAGCACACACAACACTAGTGGTTTAGCTGTTCAAGGCAAAAATTAAAACGTGTTTTTTTGTTTTTTACAAACTCATACCATCAAAAAGACAACAAAAACAGGAGGTGCGTCATTTTAAATATTGTTTCTATAAATAAAGCAATACTGATGATTGGATTCATTCTAATAGCAAACTGTGAAGTAGATGAACTGAATAGAATGATCTTATGAATTATAATGAAAATGTTAATTTAAATGTTTCTTAAACAATGCTATAATGCCTGACAAGTTGCAGTGACAGTGACAGTGACACATCTTTATTTACCTTTTCGGTTTTTGTCATGCTTCTGGCTGATTTGTTTGGTAAAAATTTAAAACCGGTGATATATTTGTAAAATTGAGTTAGAATGCGTTTTTAATCTTTTATTTTAATCAATTAATGTAATTATAAAATAATGAGTGTAATCTACCAAAGTAACTGTAATACTTTACTAGATCACAGTAAATATGTAAATAGTATCTATAAAGGGGTGTCTTCCACTGATGAAAGCAATTCTTATAAAATTAAACAGTGTTTGTTTAGTATAATTATTGATAAAGAAATAACTAGTAGAAAACGGAAACTAGAAAATCAAGAATTAAGTGAAGAAGTATGTATCCACTTAAAAACTATACACTCTAATTTATGACTGTATACTTTACTTCGATATTATTCATTGTTTTAGTGTTCAAGACTGAAAAATATGTTTGAAGAATTCCTAAACAAGCTGCCACCTCAATTGATGCAAAACTCCTCACCTATGAACAGCTCTAGTGAAGTCCGGGATGTAGCACAAAAACTTTTTGAAGCAACTGTGTTTGAACATAAAGGCATAAATGGCGGCAACAACTCTGATTCTGCACTTATATGTACAATAAAAGACAATCAATTCCTCATACCATCTAATTGTAGGTAAATACTAAATATTATGAATATTACTTGTGAAAAAAATCCGCTTTCTTGAGTCTGTAAGGCTTAGACATACTCCTCTTCAAATAATGAAAAGCTAGGGCTTGTTCCCACAACCATCATCAATTATTGCTGCTTGTTCACTGCTGGACACAGGCCTCCCCCAAGTCCTGGATCTTTCTTCTAAGATGGCCTGTATCATCCTAATGGGAAGTTGCCAGGGTTGATCCAAATTTGCCTGTTTCAAAATAATAAAAAAATATTTTGCTTTAAATTTGACTCTATAAAAATATTTGTATTTAAACTTTCGTGAGACATATCTGATAAATTAAACATTAACACGGCTCTGCTCAAAAAAAATAAAAATAAAAAAAAGATCTATTCTATTTCTATTTTCTATAAAAATAGCAGATAAGTACGAAATAGTCAAAATAGCGCGAAGTAGTCTAGTCAAAAATAACTTGTATTCCATTGTAATAAGAGTCCATATTCCAAATGAAATGTTTGATAGCTACAGCCCTGATATCTTTAATATTTTTAGATTCTTATGTGGATGTGTAAAGGAGCAATGTGTAAAACTGAAAGGCAGTAAGTTCGATATATTGGTAGCGGATCCTCCCTGGTGGAACAAGTACATAAGGAGGCTGAAACAAGCCAATGACAAGCTCAGGTTTGTTCCCTTATTCATCTTTTTGATACAACCTTTTTGTTTGTATAACTGTATTACAGGCATCCATAGGTTATGATAACTCATGGTAAGCAGGCAGGACATAAGCTTGTTTTCCACAAAATATCAAAATTATGGTTATAATCAGCGAAATCAAATGTCTCAATCCATATATGTAAGTCTCATTTTGCCAACATAGGAAATTGAATTAAAAAAAAAAAGGAATGGTTTAAAGTAGTGGTTAATAATTTTAACACATTCACTGCGGTTGACCTATGTTGCCTATTGACCCCTCACAAAGTATGGTTAACTGCAATGTTAACTAATTGCCACAGCAAAGGTGTTAAATGGTCCACCATTTTAAAATACTCTTCACTCAACTCAATACTTGTAGTATGTTACAGTGGGTTGATTCAACCCCCTGACAATAAGCATGAAGATATTTTTTTCTCCTTTTATTGAGCAGATTATAAAAAATAATAGGCATATTTTACCTAATCCCCAATATCAATTTCAGTTACTCAATGATGTACAATGAAGACATAGCCGCCATACCTGTAAAGGGCCTGTTATCATCAAACTGCATTGTTGCAGTATGGTGCACTAATGCCCCAAGCAATATGAATGCAGTTAAAGAACTGATATTCCCTCAATGGGGTGTGGAGTATGTCACCACTTGGTATTGGTTGAAGGTATGTTGAGAAATATTGTATTGGTAATGTAGGAAATACTTCCTACTGTGGCAGGTAGGCTAGGCTGTAGTGATGCTCTTGCAAAAATAGAAGTAACCATAAATGCCTAACACCGTGTTGCCGTGTGATGCCGTCTGAGTAGAATAGCACCACTCCATCTCCTCCCGCGGGTGTCGTAAAAGGCGACAAAGGGAAAAATCCTACGGACGGGCAGCATTGTCCATCGAGACTCAATCTACAGCTACTGCGGTCGCCAACCCGCCTGCCAAGCGTGGCGACTATGGCAACTACCCCCAAGATGATAGAAGTCATATTTGTGGGAGGCCTATGTCCAGCAGTGGACTGCATACGGCTGAAATGTATGTATGTATGTATGTATGCCTAACACGGTCATGTTAGGTTTGCGACCCAAGTATACTGCAACTTGGATTGTAACACTAAAAAAGTGTTAAAATTACAGCTAGGATCTTGGCCAATATGACATAGCTTTTGATCTTTTGTCATATGTTAACGTTACAGATCGCTATAAATGGTCCGAAACGCATATTTAATTTTTTATCGTATTTATGAATAGATAATGAATAGATATGTAAGAAAAGTTTTGATAGCTTAAAAATATAACTTAAAGTTCCTTCGGTATCCGCATAGTGTCGCTTTTGTCGTTTAGTGCTGCCACCTATAGCTCGTGCGTTCGTTCCCTATACAGTGTGTATTTTCCATACGGGCGTATAAGTTGCCCACATACAGTATCCAGTAATACGACTCTTATTATGTTAATAATTTTGTTAAATAGAGTTATAACATAGTTATAACGGAATTTTAAAGTCTGACCGGGCAGCAATGTACGCAGTCCAACTCATTTTAACATGACAAGTAATATTGACATGACATGTCGCATCGGTACGTTAATTACTATCGATACAATACATTGCGTGCTTAATTTTTATGTATGAAATAAAAATAAGCTAATTTTTTTTACTTAATGAATAGAAATAGGTTCTTGAGGTCCAATACTAATCGCCACTACAATATACGCCCGTATGAAAAATTCACACTGTAAAAAACTAGGCGACATGTTTCGGGTAAGCTCTGCTAGCAGGAAGCGCCCCACACTACACAAACGCGTAGGTATATAACAATCGAATATATTTAATTATTTAATTTCCATCAGGTCACCACCGACATGAAGCCGCTTTGCGACTTCAGCCCTGGATGCAAAAAGCAACCTTACGAGAGGATCATATTGGGAAAAGTTGGAGATGTTACCGTACCAATGTATCAGTTAATAGTCAGTGTCCCGAGCGCTTTGCATTCACACAAACCTCCCTTATTAGGTAATATTTTAACTAAAGTTTTTTAAAAGTTGAAATAGATAACATATACTTGAGAAAAAACGACGAGGACCTCAGGTGTTCGAGACGGGACGTTGTTTTTTCTTAAGTATATGTTATCTATTTCAACTTTTAATTTATGTAGTAGTATTCCTACTTAAAAATCAAAGCAAATAAAAAAAAATCATAATAAATAATTTGACTTGTTCTTAGTTTTTAATGTTTTTTAAGCTATAAAATGATTTATTGTTATATTATCTTCGGTTGCCGCTATTCGTCATACAACTAAATACGGGTTATATTACGTTTCTAAATTATATCCCAAAGTTTATATTTTGCCTCGACCCGTTGACCACAATCCCTATCCCTAATGGCCTATCAGAAAATGCCTTAAACCTCATGTCCTCATATCTTAGCAATAGAAACCAAACAGTCGTTGTAAATAACACCCAGTCTAGAGGAGCCTTAGTAAAATTAGGAGTACCACAGGGTTCTATATTAGGCCTGTTCCTGTTTTTGGTGTATATAAATGATTTACCTTGTATAGTAGAAAACCGTTGTGATATAGTTTTATTTGCCGATGATACGTCATTAATTTTCAAGGTTGGCCGGCAATCTACAGATTTTAATGTAATTAATAACACACTAGCTGATGTTCTCAACTGGTTTACTACTAACAATCTGTTGCTTAATGCTAAGAAAATAAAATGTGTTAGATTTGCTTTGCCGAATGTTACACCGGTGGATACTAGAATACTTTTAAATAATGAATGCTTAGAGATAGTAGATAAAACATTGTTCCTTGGTTTAACATTGGACAAAAGTCTACAGTGGAGTCCTCATATAACAAAACTCGCACATAGATTAAGTTCAGCTGCTTTCGCCGTTAGGAGAATTAGACAACTGTCGAATATTGAGACAGCTCGATTAGTTTATCATAGTTATTTCCATAGTGTAATGTCATATAGTATTCTGGTTTGGGGCAAAGCAGCTGACATACAGACTATATTTGTATTACAAAAAGAGCCATTCGTTTTATGTATAACTTAAGAGCAGGTGCATCTGTTAGAAAACTTTTTAAAGAAATTAATATATTAACTGTAGCTTGTCAATATATATATGAAAATATTATGTACGTTATTAAAAACCTTCAGTTGTTTACCAAAAATTGTGACATCCATACCTATAACACTAGAAATAAGAATAAGCTTGCTATTAGAAAGTGTCGTGTGCGTAAAGTGTATAAATCATTTTTTGGGCAATGTATTCATTTATATAACAAGTTACCTGATGATGCCTTAAAATTACCCTTCCCAATACTTAAGAATTACTTAAAAAAGTCTTTGATGTCTAAGGGCTATTACAGAGTAGAGGATTATTTGACAGACAAACATGCATGGCCCAAACCAGAAACTAACAAAACCGCCTAGCAATTAATTCAACAATTGTATGTACTGCCAGATAATGTAAATGACACAGTTCAGATAAGAAAGCATATTAAAGTATGTCTATTTTGTGAAGTCGAATTTATTTATACATTATTATTTTTACTTTTATATTTTAATATTTTCTTATCTTGTAATAAACTGTTTGATATGTTTTCTTATCGGACTACGCATAATTATGTAAGTACCTACTTTAAGATTTGATGTATCACTGTTTTGAAAAAATAAGTCCCGCCGTAGTTTCTTGCCGGTATCTTCACGGGTCAGAGGTGTAGGGTTTGAACCGGTGTAGATTTTTTTTTTTTTTTTTTGACGTTCATAAGTGCATGTAATGTGCCTAAATTGAAAAATAAAGATCTTTTATCTTTTTATCTTTTTACAAACGCTGCAGTCTATACATATACATACTAATATGATAAATACGAAAGTCACTCTCTGTCTATTTGTGTGTTACCTATTCACGCTTAAACCGCTGAACCAATTGGGATAAAATATGGTATGGAGAGAGTTTGAGCTACGAGAAAGAACATAAGATAACTTTTATCCTACAACCATACTTTAAAGACGGCATGGCTGGCCGAAGTCGCGAGAAAAGCTAGCTTTATATTAGTTTTTTCTGTGGAACTGGTGCTGAAGACCAACAATAACCATATACTCGATCCAAATCTTGGCAAGGGCAATAACATTAAAATTATTTCAGAACTCCTGTCTCCATACGTGAAAACAGTCAACCCTCAAACCTTGGAGCTGTTCGCAAGATACCTGCTCCCGCACACCACCAGTGTTGGCTTCGAGCCGCTCAAATGGCAGCACTTATCACTGTATGATAAAGTTAGTTAATGAATAAAACCTGAAAGGTAACATTTGTTTTACTTTCATCTCTCTCTTTCTCCCATGAAGAATTCAGCTACTGCTGAAAAGCAGTAGCTGAAACAGAAACAGTCTTTTCGGAGAGGCCTTTCCGATTTTGCCTCCACTACAACACACGATCCTTTGCACCTTTTTTTTCTGGACAATCTTACACAAATCAACCTAGTCGTACGGTAAGCTCAGTAAGGCTTGTGTTATAGGTACTAGACGACGATATACTTAATAGATACACATAAATACTTAAATACATAGAAAACACCCATGACTCAGGCACAATATCTGTGCTCATCACACAAATAAATGCCCTGACTGGGATTTGAACCCAGGACCATCGGCTTCATAGGCAGGATCACTACCCACTAGGCCAGACGGGTCGTCAAAATCTTCATTTGTAGTATTTTCTATAAGGCTAGTAAAAGTAAGTAAAACAACGATCTTAAATATTTGTGACATTATCTAGCAAAAGGGACCTTATTGTCAATGGCGCTTACGCCGTTGTTCACGGTGCCGCAATACAAACGCAACGCGGTTCGACGTAAGCGCCATCGACAATAAGGTCCCTTTTGCTAGATAATGTCACATTTAAATACTAGTTTATTAAGAAGTAAGTAAGCAAACATAGTTCGTGGAGTAACTAACTCTTTCCGTTTACAATGACACTGGTCTTTACGTTCTTCTTGGGGTAACCGTCTGGGTTCTTGGTCTGCCATCTCCAGAAATCAGTACCTGTAAAAACAGTTTTGTGTCTATTTACCTGAATTCTTTAATATCTGACAAACATATGTTTCCTTCGAGATTTTTAACCATAAGAGTCTCGGAAGGATCGGACTGTCTCGCTTTTTTTGATATTTTTGTTTTTTAGTACTCAAATCTGATTAGCAAATTTGGAAGCAGTAAAAAACGAATCAGTCAGTTTTTTCAAAATTTCGTTCGAAACAGTTGAGAGTAAAACTTTAAATTTACATATTTACGCATATATTTTGTCGAAGGTGCCTTGTATTAACTGTTTTTTTGTCTCCTTGCCAGCACGATCGACATAAGTAGAAATAAATCAAATTATATCTTTTCCCAATGGAAAGTTACATTGATGGAAAGCCATGGCCAAAACAGCCATGGCTATGACATCATATTTATTTATACTACAGTGTCATATCCATTATCGACGAGCAGGGGACTATTTCTCGAAAGCTTGTAACTTGTAATACTACTAGCGAAAGTCTTTTAACAAATGTTATTAGAAATAGACTTCCGATTTTAATACAATACGAATATTCTTTATTGAACAACTCAACAATATAACAACGTACAGGTGCAGGATAAAAATACAGGCAGACAACGGTGATCTTATATCTAGAGTGCTATCGGAAAAACTAGTAAAGATAAATAAGTTACAAGCTTTTGAAATATAAGCTAGTGTTTATGTAACCAGAGACCGGAAAACCCCTTCATTTGATTAATCATATCGATACGGTAGCCCTATAGGAGTCTTACCGTAACTATGTGGTTAGCCTATAATAGGGTTACCCTATCGATATGGAAACCATTATGGATATGCTTACCCGGGTTTCACATGGTTACCGAGTCGGATAGGGTAAAAATAGCTTTTAAATTTCATAGGGTTACCCTATGGGCGTCTCTTTTCCACGTAGGCAGATTCTAGAGTTTAAAATCGCTTAAATGCATTTGAAAAACACATGATAGGGTAACCTTATTGAGGGTTTTTGAATTTGGTAAGCGCTTACTCAAACTGAGTCTATTAAATTGGTTAGCCTATCATCCGGGTAAGTCAATAATACGCTTACCAAACTGATAGGTTATTTAAAAACAACCCTATCAAAAACCCAGGGTAATACCCCTTATTTGCTAACCGGTTCCGGTCCCTGAATGTAACCAACTTACACATCTCCTCGATGGTGTGTTTCGTAACCCAGTTCAGCTCATTCTTGGCGAGCGTCGCGTCCGCCCACATGGCTGTTATATCTCCGAGCCTCCTCGCCTCATATTTCAGGGGGATCTTCGTGTTGGTTACTCTCTCAAATACCCCCACTAACTCCTTGACGGACACGCCTCGACCGGTACCGAGGTTGTAAACCTGGAGGTAAAACAAATGACTGTAAGCCGGACGTTATACGTTATTCAAATCGTTATTTGGGAATCAGCTCACTGGAAAATCAATCAGTGCGCTTAGATATCATATCAACCCATAGAATAACTCATTATACAGGGTTCAAGAGTCGTAAGTAGGATCAATCCTACGCATCAAGTTATAGTTACAAGCTATTCTGTTAGTATCAATTAGTATAGCGTATGAAAGAGCGCACACCAAATGTACATAAGTACTATTATTTAAATGGTTCGCAAAGAGATCCTTAGTAAAATATCCCAATTTATAAAAAAATATAAGTGATTACATATTGTTTAGAAAAAATGGGTACCTTAAGTCCAACGTGGTTTTTACTAAGCAGATTGAGAGCTGCCACATGTCCACTCGCCAGATCCATTACGTGGATGTAGTCTCGCACACCTGTAAATGTTGTTAATAAGATGGCGTTTTACATAATATTATTAGTTGAGATATAATTTGGGTCGTTTCAAGGCAAGAGTGAATAGGCTGTTATTGGACCAGCGTGCTATACCCTCGACCTCGTCAACAGATGCCACTGTATAAAAAAAAAGACTTCGCATCTGACATATCAGAATCTTACCAGTGCCGTCAGGAGTATCATAGTCGTCCCCGAAGACCGTGAGCACTGGCTTCTTGCCCAGCGCTACTTGTGCCATGAACGGCATCAGGTTGGTGAACTGCTTGGTCGGGTCTTCGCCTATTAGACCGGAGGGATGCGCGCCGACGGGATTGAAGTAGCGGAGGGAGATTATGTTCCATCGCTGTAAAAAAATATTACTATGCCAGGATCTTGATATGTTTATTTACAAAATGTAATCCTAAGGCTTGTTCACGAAAAAAAGTAGCCACTGCCTTATAATTTCTTTTTCACTTCTCATGCTCTAAAAGTGTGTCATATTATGCTTGCCAAGGCGGACTAAAGTAATACATTTAGCCTCTTGGGAAAATATGTATACATATTTATGATATACAAAACGTTTTAAATTGACCAACCAGAACACTTCATCTTATTAAATCCACCAATCACGACACATACCGAAGTTAATCGCAACTCTAGATTCTTTTTTGGTGCGAATACTGTTTAAAAATGTGAAATCATTAAAAAAAACTTTGTATAAAGTATCAACCAATCAGACAATACCACAATATTAAAATCGACCAATGAGGAAACGCAATCAAATTGTCAAAGCATTAGGTGCTTTTTAGTTCCTACTTCACAAGCATTAAAAAAAGTTTAAATCGTTGGAAAACTCTTTGAAGCCCCAATTATACGTTGTCTATGGCATTTATTCACGGCGTAGATATATCCTATCTGTATCAAAGCAGTAAAAAAAATACAAAGACTGCCAAATTAAACATTTTTGACTCAGAATTCATTGCGGGTGAATAAAATTGTATTTGTTAATTGTTGAAATGTTATTTTATCTTATTTTCTCGCAATCGAAGTGAAAACTAGTATGCATAACTCGGGTCTAAACGCCATATTACCCCTCGAACAATTTTCCCTCACTTCGTTCGGGAAAATAACCATCTCGTGGCACTATGGCCTACTTTAGCCCCTTGTCAAACAATCTACTATTTTTCGCATGAAACCATCATTATTTTTTTAAGTTATCATAAATACCAACTCATTTTCTTTCGTTTTAGGTAATGTTGTGGACATTTTTATTAGGTGTTCTAAATCTATGGCCCATTAAAAAAATCTTTGCATTTTGGGAAAGTTTTTCTAATATCAACATTTGGATCATTAAGAGATTAATGCAAGACTAGTCTCTGTACTCAAACAAATTATCAATACTAGAATGTCCCGTGAATAATTTCTCTTAGATTTTGCTATCTTAAACAAGCCAGAATATTTGTAATTTGACTCAGATAATGACGTATTTTTGTAACGTTCATTTTTGTTTTAGCACTAGGTACTTGGCGTTATTAACATTTTTAGACGGTTGAGGCTAGATTCTGACATCGTAAACGTAAAATAGACAAGCAAATTCGTAATTCTATGACTGTTTCCACTACATGGACCCACCAGTTAACGGTGGAGACTCATACAACGGTGGCTACTTTTTTCGTGAACATGCTTTACTAATAATATAAACCCGAAAGTTGGTGAGTGTTTTCCTTGGGCTCAAGAAGAAAAGGCCAAGACATATCGGCTCCATCTTGACTAAGAAAAAAATTGGCTAGCTGCCATTGCCGGGCAGAAACCGTTTCTGGAAGATTTTTTGTACTGTAAGCTTTCTCTATGTATATATTCCATCTCTGGATGTAACTATTAATTTTAGATTTAACTCTAACGAACTAACGACACGCCACCAACCTGGTCAGCTGTGCTCAAGTCCTTAAGCATCTCTTCAATAAAGTACTTGGTTCTGCCGTAGACGTTTGTGATGCTGCCCGTCGGATGGTCTTCTGTGATCGGCAGATGTTTAGGCTCGCCATACACGGTGCAAGATGATGAGAATACCATTTGGAAGCAGTTGTGAGAACGCATAATCTTAAAAAGAAAATGAAGGTATTGTTAAATTGCTTTTAATTTATGCTCAAAATATTCATGGCCATTTTATCAGATTTAACATTAAGCCCTTAAATGTTACCACAAGTACTTTAGTGTTTGATTGTATAATTATTATGTATAAGTATCTATGTTTCAAATTAAATGTACACTGGCAGGGCAGTGTCCGCAGTGTAGTTTTTCTACATGTTACTACCATCTTCCTCGCGTTGTCCCGGCATTTTGCCACGGCTCATGGGAGTCTGGGGTCCGACTAATCACAGGATTTTGCGTAGGCACTAGTTTTACTAATTTAAACTAATTGGTACAAGCCGGGGTTCGAACCTGCGACCTCCGGATTGGAAGTCAAAACATGTTACTACATTATACTCATTATTATTTTTATATCATTGTTATATTCTCGGTACCTTCCTAAAGACTAAATAAAAGTATCAACATGGATACAAAATAATAAGTGGATATTTGAATTATAGGTACATGTTATGTTTTATACCTCGAGTAGGTTGAGCATTCCAAGCAAGTTGTTCTGATAGTAAAGAAGAGGCTGCTGCATAGATTCGCCGACCGCTTTTAACGCCGCAAAGTGGATGACGCAGTCTATAGGATGCTGAAAATAATAGACAAAGACTTTTAGAGACGTCATTGCCCGATGGGAACAATACTTTGATTAACAATGGGCGGGAGATTCCTAATCAGACTTATAGAGAACCTACTTCTCATTGCCTCGTTCGATTTCGCAATAAACTGACTCTGAGACTCCGACATCGATGCCTCTTTATTTGAAATAATAACTTTTTCAAAACACATCCTCACACATTGGAGACTGTGGGGTCGCGCACAGTCAGCAGCAAAAGTGGCTTAGCGTTTGAAGTGTTCAAAATGACCTACACGCGCTCTTATTCTCTTGACAATAGAGATGTGTTGACCTCATATTGAACACCTCAAACGCTTAGCCACTTCTGCTGCTGACTGTACTAAGCGATTTATGAGGAATTGCCTCCCGCGAACGCTCTGGCTGTGGAATGAGCTCCCTGCCACGGTTTTCCCATGGGATTACAGCATGGGGTACTTCAAAAAAGGAGTGTACAGATTTATAAAGGGTCGGCAACACGCATGTAACACCTCTGGAGTTACAGGCGTCCATATGATGCGGTAAATGCTTCAGGCGGGCCGTATGCTTGTTTGCCACTTAAGTAGTATAATTAAAAAAAACATAAATGTTATCAAGAATAGCTCTTATAATTATTGTGCACTTTGATAATTTGATTGATACTATATCCAAATTGGCTTAGTAAAAACGGCTACAAGTCCTATAGAATGTACGGCACTTGTACCCTTTTTCGCTGTGCTAATTTGACTTATAATCTTTTTCACTAGGGCCACAGACATTTGGTGGATACGTTTACCTTGTCAAATATGTCCTTAATCCGCGATTTGTCCAGTAGATCGGCCTGGTAGAAGGTGACCTTCTTCCCCGTGATCTCTTCCACCCTCCTCAAAGCTGGCGACCCCTCATCATCCCCCACAGCGTTGGCAAAGTTGTCGATTGCTACGACCTCGTGTCCTGCTTGGACGAGGTCTACCACGCAGTGGCTCCCAATGTACCCGGCCCCACCGGTAACCAGTATGGTCTTGAATTGCGGCATTGTGCCTTGTTGATCTGGAAATAATTTTAGTCTGAATTTAAACTTATGGTTGTGTCTCTTCTTACTTTAAACGAGATGCGTTCGCTATTAATATCTATCATGAGATTCATGAGAAACTAGATTTCTAAGTTGCAATAATGGCACTGTCACGCAAGGTATCTAAGTACTTGTGACAAATGCCGGATCGTTTCATTAGTCGCTATAATAGATCAGGTAGGTTAAACCTACGAATTACATATAGAGAGAAAATAATATTGTTCTTAATTATTTTTATTATGCAGAAACGTCTGCTAGCGAATATCTTCGATTCTTTCTTTCGATTAAAAATATCGATAATATTGTTTTATCTGGAATATTCTTATTGTTCAGTCAGCATCAAAAGTCGCTATACGCTCCAGGTGCTCAAAGAGAGGTCAACATTTAAACCATCAAAAAATGGTTAACTGTCATGGCTGTATTTATACGAGGGTCATGCCAAAAGAAATTAGATACTCAAAATTTACAGAGATTATTCTTTATTACAGTTATCTATTTTTTCGAAGTGTTCACTATGAACACGTATACACTTTTCCATCAGTCTAAACCACTTGCAAAATATTAATAACCACTCTTCTTTAGACACCTCAGAAATTTCATAGTTATACGCAGCCAGGGCATCTTCTTTGTTCTCTAATCGCTTTCCTTTTAATATTTCTTTAATTTTTGGAAATAGGAAAAAATCACAAGGTGCTAGGTCAGGGGAATATGAGGAGTGAGGCCGCATAGTGACGTTTTTGGAACTGAAATAGTCGAGTGTTCTGGCAGAAGTGTGCGCGGCAGCGTTGTCGTGGTGTCAGAGCAGGTGATGAGTTCCTGACTTTGGCCGCTTGTCACACCAAGCTGACAGTACCCTTGGGGCAGAAACTGTTATATACCATTCTGAATTAACTGTTCTTTGATCTTCGAGCACCGCCGTAGCGATACGTCCCGTTTTGCAAAAAAATGAGGCAACCATTTGTCTTTGGGTGCTTCGTGCTCGGCGACATTTTGTTGGAGTCGGCTCATCTTCAACGCACCATACTGTGGACTGTTGCTTTGTTTCAGGGTCGTAGTTGTATAGCCAAGTTTCATCATCTCTCAGTATATCATAAACGTTTTTTTTCTCGCCAGCGTCTAATTTAATTATCATAAATATACACCAATTCACACGACGGCCTTTCTGCAAATCGTTGAGTTTATGCGGCACCCATCTCGAACAACGCTTATGGAGGGACAGTTGATCGTGAATGATGGTTTTCAATGCTGCTGATCAAGTCCCCAGTTCACGCTCAAGCTCTACATATATAATACGTCGTGTCGCAAGAATAATTTTTTCAACAGCTTGCACATTTTCTTGTGTGACTGCGGTTAGCGGCCGTCTTGTCTTCGCCTCATCTTCAAAGCTCTCCCGTCCTCTTTCAAATTCAGCAAACCAATTAAATTCAGTTGCACGTGAACACACATACTCGCCAAATCTTGTGACTAAAAGTTAAAAACACTCTCGAGGCTTTAAACTTTTTTTATAGTCATAATACATCATAGCACGTAAATCACGTCGAGTGAGCTCCATTGTTGCGGCTAATTCCCGCCAAATTTCATCAGAAAAAAAATATTAAAAAAAATACTACTAAGATTTTTCAAGTGTTCCATTTTTGAAATTATAAGTAAATAATTAGCGGTAACAATGGTGTATAACTTGCCACTATCAATCAAATGACCAGAGAGTATCTAATTTCTTTTGGCATGACCCTCGTACGTGAGCACTTAACGAGTCAGAAATATCTTAATAGTCGCTATTCAATTATTTCTATACTTTCAAATAGTCATTATTACCGAAGCTGTCAAAAAACCAGTAGTATCTAAGCAGTTAATGCGTCAAATATATCTGAACAACATGGGAAAACGGACGTTTATAGCATATAAATATGGTTGAATATTTAATGAAAAGTTGCCATACTAATTTTAGGTAAGCGTTTTGACAATCATCGAAAGCAGTACAGCCTTGTCATCGCATACATCCATCTCACGTTTTTCTCTTTAATCGTTTGACAGATGCCTTTCAATAAACTTAATAATAAGGTAATAAGTGATAACTAGGTACTGATAACTTATGTTGAATGTTTTACAGTTCTAATTACTTAATTTTTCCCTGCGAGATGTCGCTGTCCTCACGGCTACTTCGCGGTGTTAAGATTTTTCTCCGATCATATGTAGAGCTCCCATTGAATTGAAAATAAACGAGTGTCATGTTGTCAAGTTAAGTATATTACTAACACAGTATTTCGTCATTTGTCGTATAGCACGATTGGCTCTATGGTACAGCCGACATGAAATAGTGCACGAGAATGCGGGTTCGAGACCCAGTACTTATGAAATCTTTTTGTGTTTTTTTACGTCTTATTTATTTTATAAAATGTGTCCTTGCAACTTCTCTTCTCTTTGCACTTTGCTTAAAATAATCGTTCTGAAAATCTGTAAAATTATTGTCATTAATTTTTGAACGGGAGTTCAAAAATTAGAGTGATGACATATAATTCATATTACATTAGGTCCAAAATCTTTTGCAAACCATGAAAATTATGTTGAGTTTTAGTAAAAAACTTAAAAAAGCCTCTTCGCCGCCAAGTCAAACAAGGAAAAGCGTGCCACCCACGACAAGCAACAAATTCGTGTTTATAATATTAGTAGGAAAATCTGATATGAACAAACGCGTCCTTGTTCATATCAGATTTTTGTTTTAACATTAATAGTTTTTTCTACGTTGTGGATTATGTTGTTAAGTGGACTCCGAGCCCGTTCAGGCAAAAATGCTAGGACGATGATTATGACGCAGAACTTAGGGACATATTTGGAGTCTCAAAATTGACCCTTGACGACAAAATACTTCTTTGGAGGAGAAGATGTTACATACTCAAATTGAAATGCCTTCTTAAATAGACCTAAATAAGTATTACTTACGTATGACATACGCTTGCAGCAATATTAAAAGTCATCATTTAAGATATTTATGCTTAGTTACCTTTGAAATAACAACTGCTTAGCAACTTGTGGCACCGTGGCTGCTGAAGTACGTATTTGACTGCTTAGTTACCACTGACGTTCTAAACGTTAATGTAATTGTGATTTAATAAAGGTGTATGTATTAAAGAGCAACTCAAAAGTTAAGATGTATGTGACGCACTAAAAGCTTACGTGAAAATGCCAACTTGGATGTTCATATTTTTCTGACGATTGAAGTGTGTATGTTTTTTTGGGAACCCTGACCGCTCAGGTATATCTGATGCTGACTGTTCCTAATAATTTCTAACCTGAAGTGGTCTATCTATATTTGTTAATGTTTACATTTGACCGCTATTAACGGTTTAGTTGTAGGTACCGTAGGTACCTATGAGAAAAATACTGCCAACCGGTACCATATCAAATATAAGTATGGAAAGTTATATATTATATACTTATCCATTAATAATCTCATTATAAACCCCATTGTTTGATGGCTGTCACTACGTATACACCTAATTCATAGATATTTGGATTCGTTTAATCAATGTCGTGCTAGTTTCTGCAGTTTGATGCCAAGCGGGCAATGGCCCCTGGTGTAAATAGAAAGTTGACAGCAAAATCAAGGACAGCACTAAACACCATCTTTATTGCCATCTTGCAACTTTACGAGACAAGTAGCATTGCCTACTGACGCCGATTTATAAATGCCTTTTTTAATGTCCTCTTACAGGTAAACTTAACGTCGTATTTTGATTGGATTCGTGGTGCGGGAAATTTTCAAATTACATGCCCTAAGTGCTTGATCACCGCAAGTATGCATAGTCGTGCCATCTTTTATGTGATTCTGCATTTTGTTTAGTCTATGCATCGTGCAATAACTTTAAGAGGAAACTGGAGTATGCAATTTTCCATACAAACGCTCTCGACTGTTTCCTCCCTGGTTTTTAACCCTAGAGCAGTGATTTTTTTTGATATCATCGATATCTGTGTCGGTATGTTTCGTTTTTTTGGATATTTTAGTTTTTTTAAGTTTTAGAGCTCTGTAAACATTGCTAAAAACGGCTCACTCAACTATCTCGCAAACAGTCACTTATTATTCAAATAACATAGCATAAAACACAAAAAGCAAAACGGTCCGACACAGAATAACTCAAAAATTTTATTCAGATTGGTTAAGTTTTGGAGGAGGAAAATGACTGTCAAGTTTTGTTGATATCTTCCTGCCGTATTCGCTCCCTGACTCCCTCTGTTGGAGTGCGTATGTCTAATTAATTTTACATAGAATTTTGGCCTGTCTGTTGCATTACAATATCCCATTAAACCTACGGAAGTCTGACCCTGTGGCAGTCACGTTCAATTAATAATCAAAGAAGAAGACACGATCGCAAAACATGGTTTACCGCTTAAGAGCAATTAATCGATAAGATTGATTAGATTTAATATAAAGAAATATTTACATTTCTGGTTTGAACGAAAATAAATAAATAATAATAGATATTTTAACAAGTGGCATTTGTTGGATAATCTTATTTTATTAGTTCCAATCCATACGTACCTAATCAGTAATTTCGAATATCTTAGTCGTCTAGCCAAAACATAATTTTTGACAATATATGTTTTAGTCTTCGTAAGGTTTTAAAGTAGATGATCTTGCAAAGAAACATAGTTAGATCTATTTTAGGAACCAAGCGCCCATGGCTAAAGCCATTGCCCTTAGTTAAGTGGATACTAGTTATTATGGTCTTGCTAAGTGACCTTAAAGCAGGTACCTATTACCATGACAGAGAATTCTTGGTACATAATAGGGACCCGCGCGTTTGCCGTCTGTCTGTGTCACCGGGCCGGGTGTCGAACTGTAGAGTTACGTTAGTACTCTTTATTATACTGTGGTAGAGTAGAGACATTTTCATATATGATGATTACACCCCGTTATCTAATGCTCATTTTGGGGGCAAGCTAAAATAGTGATGTTGCTTCACATAATTAGTCGATTCATATTTATCTATTAAAAGTTATTTGTCAACCTAAAATTCTTCTTTAGTGAAAGCTATAGAGACACATTCATTCCTCTTATTAGTCAAATCGGAGGGCGACAATTATAAATATCGAATATCGTCAATTTGGGGTCCGATTTTTGAAATAGTCACCGAGTAATCTTGATAGAGATTATCATTCATTCGCTATGGAAATCACTTGGTGACTATTTCAAAAATCGGACCCAAGATCTTTTGACATGTTATTGAGTGAGTAAGTCAACTTATTTTTTTATCGACTTAGATTATCGTAACTGCCCAATCACTTGCCCCTAAACTGAGCATAAGATAACGGGGTGTAATGATGATTGATGTATTTCTGTTGCCGCTATAAAAACAAATACTACAGAACAAAATATATACAATTATTTTAGGTTCCTATAAAAAAACTAATTTTCGTCGTTTGATAATGGCGTATGTATAATAATGTCTAATGTTTTATTTAGTTTTTATTTAATTTTTTAGTTTGGGTTATAAATAGGTACTTGAAACTTAACCGCTAAACAGTTACTCCGTACTTTCGTAGTTGCAGATTATTTGCCTCTTGCTAAATGAAGTTTACACAATTTTAAAGGCCATTGTTTAATTTACGTATAATTTATCCTTCTTTGTGGCTGTGGCGTGCGTTTATCTCTGTATAGTTCTTGGTCTTTACAAATATTTCTTAGCTGCATCCGACATTTTGTAAAAAATGTTGTTAATTTTTATATACCTTCGGGAATGAAGGTATAGTCAAAAAATAAATATTCCCTATTGGGAATAATAAAATCGTCCAAACGATTTTACTCAAATTTATATAAGGTGACGGCACCAGTAATGGGCAAGGAACCAATCATGAACATTAGTGTGCTTATTTCAAAGGAGTTAAGAATTGTGCATTTGTTGGGACATATTCAATTTATAACTTTATGATTTTTAAAATAAGAACTAAGTGTCCATCATTGGTGCCTGTCAGCTTAAAGTGTCCGACATTAGTGCCATTACCTTAAGGAGCTTTATTGTTTTACGTTAGTAAAAAATATTAATATTTTATAATCTTTGGGTGTAGGATCAGTATGCGAAAATCACAATACGAACCACAGCTGTTTTAAGTAAATAAAACTATTGCAATAACTTTTATGGGAAGAAAATTTTGGAGAAAAAATATTTTGTCCAAATACCTTTAAGTCTTCTAAAATGAGCTCCTGCAGTTACTTCCTACACTATAGAAATGCGTGAAATGACTAATGCAGAGATTCGGTAAGTATTGATTATCTTCATCATTCATTATCTGATGTGAATCATTTTTTGAATTCTTTGAAATGTACGTAACGGAATATAACTTAAAGCAAAATTGTAGTATTCGTAAATATTTATCAATGTGACGGATAATCGTATTGGTTAAAATCACGGCAGGTAAAGTGATTAGATTTTGTGACCGTTATCATTAGATAATAGTCTCGTGTAAAGATAACTTTTTGAACGTTCGTGGCGCACTGACAAAAATTTAACCCAGGTTTTCCTGATATCATGGACCATGGTACAGCCAGCAGAAGAAGTGGCTAAGCGGTTGAGATGTTCGAAATGAGGTCAACACATCTCTATTGTCAAAAGAATAAGAGCGCGAGGTCATTTTGAACACTTAACCCGCTCAGCCACTTTTGCTGCTGACTGTAGTATTTTGAATTACATAGTTCACGTTGCGGAAAATAAAACCGGCAGTGAATCATGGCGTATATTTCTTAAAGATCAGGGCTTCCCAAACTTTTTTTGATGTGACGCCGTTGAGCATACTTATTTTTTTTTTGCCACACCTCCCGCTAGCCTAAAATTAACTACCCAGAGGAGGATTCCGGTGGTTTGCTTTCCTCTCGAAACCATGAATGTTACGGCGGGACATCATTACGTGCTAAGCATTTTGCCAGATTCACTGGACCCTCCCCCCACCCCCAGAGTCAAACAGTGAGGTGTTTGGGAAGCCCTGTTATGGATAATATGATCACAAAAACTGATGAGAGTATTTTCTCTCTTCTACTGCTGCTACCCATTTGTTTGCGAGACTGGTATTGACTGGTATATACATAGCTCGTCAATCGTCACAACATAACATGTAAACACACAAAACATTAGGCAATTTAATAAAAAACAACATTAAGTAAAAACTTTTGTCACGCATTCTAGTCTACTTGTATATTTAAATATCAACCCTAAACTCCGTGCCTTAAAGTTCACTTTCAACTAGAATAAAGCTAAAGATGCGAGGTTTCAAAAGTTTACATGAACTGCAACCGCGCCGGCGCAGTCATTTTTTTACTTTTTTTGCCGGGGCTGGGTTCATTCACCCTCGATGCAATGTTATGTTATGACTATGACCACGGTAATTACGAATCGAGTGAGCAATGTGGCATTACTGCTCTCTTATACAAGTTATTAATACCTTTAAATGTTTAGTTAGTCAATTTGTATAAGGATATCCTGCAATATAATTGGAAAAATGCAAACTGTTTGCTTGGTGACTTGCTCTCACCATTGCTGTGCCTCATTGAAGTTTCCAGCCTTTTTCCTTCTTTTATGACAAAGGGGGCAAACGAGCAGACGGATTGCCTGATGGTAAGCAATTACCGTCGCCCATGGGCACCCGCAACACCAGAGGAGTCAGAAGCGCGTTACCGGCCTTTAAGAGGGGTTGGAACTCTGGTAACCTTACTCACCATCAGGAACACAACACTACATATACCTGAACGGTAGCATAGCAGTGATATTATGGCTGTGGTCCCAGTTCTCCTGATTCAAGCATGATGGTACGTCGCTGTGCCCCTTTGTTGGACGTAGTTTAAGGACATACCCGGGTCTGGGTCTAGGATTCGGTACCTAGATATTGTAGAAAGCTGTTTATTATTGACGTGCGTAGATATATAGGTAATGGTTAAATGGTCCTTAACACATCATAATATAAGTGAATGTTCTCATTTTATTCAATTAAAACGATTTATTTGTAACACCGGTATAATACCCGCAGATTCCGGGATTTTTTGGATCCGATAAAACGAGTTACATTTTAAAGTTGGCCAGCAGACAGTTCTAATTAGACCTAACAGGGTTATTTTGGGAGTGGGTAATTCTAAATAATGAGATAATCTTAAGTTTGACATTTCTATATAATAAAAATTACTACCCTACGAGTATTAGGTACCTACTATATAGGTACATAGACTTAGCTTCGGTGTTGATGTATATCATAATTATCAGCAATTAAATGATAAGAATCAAAATATATAATGCAATTAGAGAGATATGTCGATGCAAATGTAGATATCATGATAATATCAGTGCAATGAATGACACGCACTTAACTTCTTAGTCTTTGAACAAAACCGATAACTCTCTAATTTTCTCCAATAGCTCGATTTTAAGTAACTTCCTTTTAATGCCACTGCCATCTAGCGAGATCATAAGCATGGATGTTTAACGACTTTGACATTTAATTAAACAGCCGCCTATTATATTAAAAGCAGATGCTTCATATGGGCGATCTCGTAATGAATGAATGATTCATGTATGTATACTCAGAAAGGACCGGTTCACGTCGCTAATTATGCTAAATGCCGGAGCCGAGGAAGAATAAGCTAAAAAATGGAAATACTTTTTTTATTTCCTCCATCTACCAAATATTACACATACAATATTAACCACTTTTTTATAATCAATTATAATTAATATATTAGGGAAGTTATTATAAAAATATTGCAATTAGGTACAGCAGTAATTATTTTATTTATTTATATTGTATATCTAACCATTAATAATTTCATCGTGTCTACCTTATTTTAAGCTACCCATAATCCATACGTATTGTAATATTATATATTTTTACAAAAGCGTTAAAGTTCTAGTCCTTAATTATGAATTTCCAAGAAAAAATACTTAATGTTTGCGTGTATCAAGGAAAATTTCTATATAAAATATATTATAAGTACACCTTACCAACTACTATTGTCAATAAACGAAATAATACTCACGTCTATTCCTAATTCCCATCAACTATTTCACAGAAGGAACTGGCACACAAAAGCGGTTTTTAAAAGTAAAAATTATTCAAATATGGAACGCGTTCGCGCCGGCACCACGCGCACGCGCATCTAACGCGCTAGCGCACACGTCACTGCTCATTGCAAACCTGGTCCTCTGTCACACGTGATGCGAATCTTAAAGGCCCGCGGTTTAAGATGCAGATCAATAGCTGGGCAAAAACCGTTAATCCGGTACAAAGTATGTTTTCGACGGATTAACGATGAACGACGTTAACTACCCGAGGTATTTTCCTCAAACTGTGACAAATACAACCGGAGAACGGAGACCAGCGTACCTTTAGGAAATCAGGTAGATTATACTGCAATCGCCATCCAGCCTGCTAAGCGCGGCGATTATGGCATTCATTACCGCCACATAGGGACGGACCTCTGAGCATAGGGAGGCTTGGTCGGTCGGTCGCTATGTGGCTATTTATGTTGTACCCTTACCGTCCATGAGTTGTGACTTTGAGGTTTTCGATAACGAGTATCGAGTTCACTATCTGTGCATCTCGTTCGCACTAAAATAGTACAAGCGAGATACACAGATAGTAAACTCGATTCTCGTTATCGAATACCTACGTCAAAGTCACAACTCATGGTCAGGGTACTGTGCCGTATAGTGGACGTTCTTAAGTGATAGGTAGGTTATTAGGTGGGGACTATATAGGAATTAACTTTGATTAACGGTGTCGCCCATGTCTAGTTATAGCTGAATATCATAAAGTCAACTCATAAAGATGATGAGATTTATGAGTAGTCTACGCACCTATAGTTTTGTACTTGATGCGGTCACATTCACTTTTCAGTCTCTTACGCAAATTTTACACTACTTTTTCGTTTAAGCGTCCTGAATTAATGTTATTTCTCTCTTTCTTAGAGTACTAACAGTTCGTGGAAACAGGATACAGCTAATAACATGTCATATATGACTTGTGTATACACATTACCATTCTCCTTAACAACAGGGGTATTCATAGCAAGCTGAACTTCTTCCATTTATTTCTAGCCTTATATGTACTTAAACGCTGGCTTTTTTTACAAAGACGTAAAGCATTTCTTATGTGAAGTCATATATACCATGTTCCAACTGATTATGAACCGTGTATTTTGAAAAATAACCATGTGAAAGTTAAACTTTTTTTTTTAAATATTACGGTCCCTGCATGTTATCCAGCTTTGGTGCCATAGAAAACTTTAATACTCTAATTAAGAGCTTTCAAACGAGATACGTCTCAACTGTATACACTCATGGTACACCCGCCATACAAAAATGCCCATTCTCCTTTGCGCTTACAATCATCATACCTAAAGATAATCTAGCAGATTCGCATCGGTGTAAACAACAGCCAAGTCCAGTCTCCGGCAGTGACCTCGCCGCCATTGAAGCTACTTACCCACCACGATAGCTCATCCCATCGCCAAGCAATACCCTATCTTATTTCAAAGCCGTAAAGTTCTAGCAAAATGCAAATAAGTTGGCAACGGAATACCGTAACCACATAACTTGGTCGGATGTCGGATGGGCTAGTTTGGGCCATAGTCCCGTTACCATGGCCTTGCCTGCCAGACTTCACTTTCGACTATCTGATATGATACCTTAATTAATCACAGAACTTCGAGCTGATTTTTAACTTAAATAAATCTTTGTACCTATCAAAATAAATAGGTACCACATTTTTTTTATTTAACCGTGTCTTGTTTAGTAAAGGTATAACATATATTTGTTATAAACGACGCATATGTTAAGATTTCTTGAAGAAGACGTTTGTCGAAAATAACCATGACAATAAAGAACATAGGTAGACTCTTCTATTACCTAAGTTACATTTTATAATTTGTGTCGAAAATTTTCTAGTCACTATAAAAAAAAATATCCACATTCAAAACCAACTAAAAGTTCTTTCTTGGTTTTTAATACGCGATACTTTTTTGTTACAGTAACCGAAGTTTACCTTAAGTACCTAACTACATTCGATTGTGTACTTTATTGTATTGTATTCGTTGTATTGTTAGTCATAATATTCAGACTTAATAAAAATCTTCCTTTACCTATATAATTCATTAAAGCACATTAATCAAACACTTGTTTAAGTTCATTATTTGTTAAGTTCATTAGGTGTAAATTAATAAAGCCTTCCTAAGTTATATATCCTACCTAAGTTTAAATTAATTGTGATTATGAACATGTTAATCAAAAAATATGACTTGCGTTAACCGATGTACAGTTCGCAGCAAAAGTGGCTGAGCGGGTGAAGTGTTCAAAAATACCTACACGCGCTCTTATTCTCTTGACAACAGAATGATTGACCTCATTTTGAACACCTCAACCGCTTCGCCACTTCTGCTGCTGACCGGGCAGTGGCATTCAAATATATCGGAGAGGTTAAAGGTAGTCAGTAAAATATATTCATGAACAACGCCTATAGTACGAGAGCCCACGACCAAAACCATGTCTCATAGCAATACGGCAAAAACCCTATAAAATCGTTAGATTGTATGATTCTGAACCCGACTAGGTGTGTAGTAACGGTCGAAAGTGTAGCAACTACGTGGGAGGCCATTTCTGCTGTGTCAAAAAAAAAAGACTGTCGGTATTATAGCAATACGTCTGATAGTGAAAATGTACATAGATTTTATAATTGTATTACGAAAAAGTTTGTTTTCAGACATTTTGCGCGTAGCATATAGCCTGAGCGCATTTTTGAAAATGTCAACAAATTTAGCCGACCTGTATCATAGCAATACGGATAATTTTTTTTTCAACTTTTCGTATTGCTGCCATGATTACCAAAAACCTGTTTTCAGACACTTCAAGTGTAGCATATACTCCCAAAAACGAAAATAACGTTTCGGAGTCGCCTGGCCGACGCCTCTGTTAAATGTTTTTTTAAATTAACAGCCTTCATAGATATTCAAGAATCTCCCTTGTCTATTAATTCTCAACTTCATCCCAGTTTCCTTTTGTGCGATTTATTTCAGTCCTTCAACTTCAATGTTACGGTTTCGGGTAAATTCTTTGTTAATTATCATCTAATAAATTCAGGGTCGGAACGTATTCATTGGTTTGTAACAGAAAAGTCAAGATGCCTCAATACGATTTTTAAATGATATCTGAGTATCGAAAAGTTGTCTGATAGAGAAGGTGCTACACTTAATTTGTCTGATATACATTTTTTGCACATGTGGACAACTTATTTTATCATGTCCAACAATTTTCAGACATATTGCTATGATACCGATCGGTAAAATTTGTTAACATTTTCAAAACGGTCTCAAAATTTAATGCGTTCACATTTCCGTCTGAAAATTGTTTTGTTCGCATCAAATAACCAAAATTTACTAATAAAAAAGATTTTCAGACGTATTGCTATGAGACATTTTTTTTGTCTCATTTTTAATTTTTTTAAGTGATTTTACGGGTTTCCGCTACACCACTAACGTCTGAAAAATATGTTTCCGGTATCTCAGAACTATCATTCAACTACAGTCTGCAAATCAGACATATTGCTATGATGCAGTTCGGTAAAATCTTTGACAATTTTGAAAATTCGGTCAGATCAAACGCTACGCGGAAAATGTCTGATATTGGTATTTTCGAGTTCAGGATAATCGTATCTATCGATTTGATGCGGTTTTGGCCGTATTGCTATGAGACAAAAATTTTGGTCGTGGGCTCTCGTACTACTATTTTCAAGGCAATAAAGTGCATAATGTTCAGATATTTTTTAGTAGCTTAGCCGCTCTGATATATTGGACGGCAACAGTCCATTTTTATTTGCAGTAGGTGGCAAACTGTGGTAACAAATTGGAGAAAATCCTAACACGTTACATAGTTTCTCCTACCTATATCTAAGTAGGTATTAAGAATCCCAGAAGCTTTAAAAATCGTAACTGGGAGTTTTCAAAAAATAGTGCACCCATTAGTGAAAGTTGTTAAAATAATTTAAATCACTGTCAGTTTGGTAACGACAATTAAGCATTAAATTTCGATAAAAACTTGGTTTTGATGTTCATTTTATAAACTGCAATTGATATTACAACCTAATTACAGGCAAAAAGTTGATCTTCATAAAGATTTCATGCTATGTCGTTGGTAATTGGTAATTGGGTGTACCAAATTTTGAAAATTCCTAATTAGGGGGATTGGAGTAAAAATGAAACTACAGAATCAATAAAACAATTGAATACTTCCTTTTATATATCTCAATAAATGATATATATATTATGTCAATAACAAACGTTATTTAAATATTCCTGTCAGTTCTCAAGAAACGCGTGCCTCTCGTCGCTAGCACCCTGCGGCTCGATCAGGCGTTTCTTGTTACAAAATAATAAATACAATCATCGATTAAATATATTTTAAAAATACAAATATTTAATACAATACGAGTACATTCTTTAATTTTAAAAGGAAGTCGATCTCTGTGTCGTTCGATTCTAAACTAAAATAACAATTAATATTTAACAATAATTACAATGCTCGATCATATTTTTTTCACACGTACGCGTACTTAACAATAATAACTATGTTAATAGTAACTATAGTTAGATCATTTGACCCTTACATTGATTTTATTTAAGTACTAAATCCTTTATACAGTCGACTTCAAAGATATGTTTACACTGTTTCACCTTACTCCTTTGTAATAACATATCTTTGACGTCGACTGCACTTCTTAGTTCTACTTGTTGTATAAGCTAACAATGTAAGAGTCAAATTGATCAATTCTGGTTCTAGCAAAAACTGTAGAGTTCATACTACTTGTATGTAACTGGTATTGTTTTCACTAGGACTGAAGAATTTGTATTCCTCATGCACTCAAGTATTCTTATATTTAATTTGTGTGTAACTGTCATTTGCTTGGCCTCACTAATTTGTGCTTATAAGGAAAGCGGTATTTGTCAACAAATAAAATGTTTTCAAGCAACTCTTATTGTCATTAACCTCTCATCTACAGTCATTACAGCCCTTGTGCCATAATGATATCGTCCTTACCGACCTAAACAAGAATACAGTAATATTCTGCTTGAAAATGTCACATGTTTATAGGTGCCTTTAGGTCAACCATATGAGTCACAGCACAAGATAATATTATGTATAATTTATTTTTGGCAATTAATAGGAAGTAGGAATAATCCAAACAATACTGTTATACTACTTACATAACTAGGGATTTAAATTAAAAAAAACTTATATCACTAGTCAAACAATAGCAAAAAAAATTATAAAAAAAACTTTGGTCGTTGTGCCATTTTTTTAGGATTTAAAGGTTTTACAATTTTTTTTATGATTTTCTATATTTTCTTTGTGTATATTTGCGACCGTTGTCGGTGTCAGTTGATAACGTAGTGTAGGTAGTATAGTTCACCTGAAACAACCATACAAATACAAATAACACCTTTACTTGTATGTACCTAAATGTATCATTAATAATGAAAAGGGACTTTATTGTCGATGGCGCTTATGCATTTGTTAATAATGGCGCAATACTAATCCAATTCGGTTCGACGAAAGCGAATCGACAATAAGGTCCCTTTTCATAGATAATGCCACAAATATACGGGGTGGAATTTAATCGGTAATCAGGAACCAATTTTTCTAATTCAGTATTCGATGGCGATTACATATATGTAGCACTTTCACGGAACTAAGTCTTTTTTTTATCATACTAGCTCATTTAAGAGATTAAATTATTTTTTAATATAATTATAGTCACCCTACTAGCGGTGTAGTCAAAAGAGTTTAAAACCTCTTTCGCAAGTAAGTCATAGAGTGACACTAGTGACCCTGCCTATGAAGCCGATGGTCCTGTAATCGAATCCCAGTCAGGGCATTTATTTTTGTGATGAGCACAGATATGTGTACCTGAGTCATGTGTGTTTTCTATGTATTTAAATATTTATATGTACCTATCTATAATATATCGTCGTCTAGTACCTGCAACACAAGCTTCACTGAGCTTACCGTAGGAGGTCGATTTGTGTAAGATTGTCCCGAAATATTTATTTATTATTATTATATATATCGTCGTGTAGTACCTACAACACAAGCCTTACTGAACTTACCGTAGGAGATCAATTTTAAGATTGTCCCGATTTTTTTTTTTTATTTAGACCAAGACACTAGTAACTCACGTGTTGCATCAATTAGTTTTCTTAACATCCTTGCTCTCTTCCTTGGGCTGGCCCTTGCCCAGGAGCTTGGCCAGCGAGTCCCAGATGCCGCCCATGAACAGCGCGCAGAACAGGTTCTCGAAGGGCACGAAGGGGTCGTGGATGCCCAACAGGATTGAGGACAGCTGGAAATGGTACAACATGGCATGTGAATACTTGATTCCATTAAAGCTCGTCAAAGAGCTCGTAGGCACCACATAAAATTTTCACTATGCAAACAATTCACAATGGGTTCGAGTCCCGCTTCGAGTCAAATTTTTCTATTTTTCTTTCGATTTATATATCGAAGATATTCGTTAGCAGACGTTTCTGCATAATAAAAAAAATGAATAAAAAAAAACTTGCACTTTTTTAGGCACTTGCTATGAAAAATTAGGTTCGATACTCGGGTAAAAACTTCTTTAAGACTCCTCGTTTCACTCGGGCTCCAACGTTCACTCTCGTCGAAAAAAAATTTTTTTTCACTAGTATCGAAATGTACTATTATTTCACTGTACAAAGCCTATTTTATTCAATGTTCATTGCATTAAAGGAAAATGAGATGATTACTTTGCAAGGTCAAGTCTACCGGCAACTAATAGGTTGTTCAGAGTAAGTAGCATATATCAAGGCTTGAATATCCGTCAAATTACCTCTCTGATCATGTAGTTGTCGTTATCAGTTTAATATTTATTTGTTTTACGAGGAAGCATAGTTTTATTACCCTCACGTGCTGATATTGAAACTGAGCTAGCAAAAGAATATGGAAGAATCTTATGATTTATCATTTCTAAACAGTCCATCTGACCAGCTAACATAAATAAACACTCTAAATTACTTTGCACTCTTGTGGATAAATAGTAATCTTTCTATCTGTTTGTTTAAAACATTTTTTTCAATTTTGGAATCTTTCGCTGGCGCGGTCTCAAGAGAGGTAAACACTTAACTACGTCCCCTTGTACAACAAATAACTATTTGATATGCGTTTCCTTGATATACGATAGATTCCCAGCTTTTCAGTATTTTTGTCTGTTTGTCTTCAATATAATTTAGATCGCAACATTTGTTATTCATTCACCGTCGTGACTCGCTCATCAAATTGACGTGGATACAGTAAAGCCGTTTGATTAAGTCTGCGAACCGAAGGCCAAAGTGTTTTTCTGCAGAAACCGTGCCTTTTACTATCTTTGCAATGAAATTATCACTTATTATTTAAGTACCTACATACATAAATGTGTATACAATCGAGGGCTGCTTTAAAAGCATGGACATAAACGATGGCGTCCCACAAGGGACCATGTTACCCCCTGAAGCTTTCCCTGTTTTATGTCACAGACTGCTGGACAGACAATGGCGCTGAGTGAAATGAAATGAAAAGCGAAGTGGAAAGCGAGTGACTTAAGTATTTTACCTTGAAATAGACGAAGAATATGACGATGCCGAAGTATACAAGCGCGTGTGGGGCGGAGATAAGGTCGGTCTTTTTGTCCAGTACGAAGATCACCGACGCCACCAGCGAGGCCTTCGTGTAGCTAAAAAGATTAAACATATTTATTTAAATAAATACAAAAGTAATTTTGTTATTCAGATAGGTACAACTAATGTA
Source organism: Grapholita molesta (assembly GCA_022674325.2). Taxonomy (NCBI): domain Eukaryota; kingdom Metazoa; phylum Arthropoda; class Insecta; order Lepidoptera; family Tortricidae; genus Grapholita; species Grapholita molesta. Next base: position 5,853,588 of record CP053136.2, on the reverse strand, counting down.
CCAAATATAAGAATATATTACGAACCGACCAATCATACTGCAGTTCTATAAGTTATATACTTAACATTTCTTTAATGTGGCTCCTTAGGCTGCCTGTCCGCTGCAGCGGAGCGGTGATCGGATAGAAATCCACCAATAAAATTCTCGCTACTGAGCCCTGAGTGTAAGTTTCTTACGTAACTTTACCATATAAATATAAATAACATTATCACTTACGCGTTCGTAAACGTTTTTTATGTCAAAAGAAACTTACACTAGAGCCTCAGAATAAGAGAGGAAGTTTTACGCAATTCAGACTGAATTATTCAGTTGGTGAATTTTTATCAGCTTTCCACTCAGTGGACTGTCAGCCTAAATGTTAGGTCCGTAAGTAGGTAGACAGTGTTGCTCATTCTGTTATTATTGTAAGAAAATATTACTTTCAGCATGTGTATAGAAACTTACAAGCTCGGCTGCATGGTTTCCATGGCAGTCGGGGTCCAGGCTCCGCGGATCAGTCTTTCCACCAGCTTAGTGAAACCCGCTCCGTTGCCCTTAAGGGTACCTGAAAATACGTAGAATAGTTTTGATTAAAAGCCACTTATTGGTTCGAATAGAATACCTATAGTCATTTAAGCTATATTTTTGGCTTTAGAGAAAATTATTTTATGTAAATTGATTAAACTAATAGGAAATTCATTTATATTTCTTATATGTACTTCAAGAGTCATTTTCAGGACCCTCATGTTTGCGATCATCATGAAGCAACGCATAGTAATTTCCCATAATGTTTAGTTTTGACTCTATGGCGGTTGTCACACTCCTGCGGATTTCCGATACGGTGACTAAGCGTAAACAAGACAATGCTGTGGAAACGCAAAGAGCTATCTTTTTTCCACGCCGTAACCGAATCCGAAATTTGCAGCAGTGTGATATCCATCTAAGGGAGTCTTTAGAAAAAAGTGCGCCCAAATTTCAGTAAAATTGTGACGATATTAAGCATTTGTATGGATTTTTTATGCCTTTTTTGCATTGTATTACTTACTGCTTAAGGGCAATTTCACTTTCAGGGACACCCAATTACCTTAATTGTCAAATAAAAGTTAAATCAGTGGTCAGTTTAGTGACGACAATTAAGCTTGAAATATTTATGTAAATCATCTTTATTCGCATTTTTCTATTACAATAACACGTATTATTTATGGATTAAACATAAAACAGTAGATTATATTGAAATTGAAAGCTTAATTGTCGTCACTAAACTGACCACTGATTTAACTTTTATTTGACAATTAAGTTAATTGGGTGTCCCTGAAAGTGAAATTGCCCTTAAAGTTTATGAAGCGAGCACCGTATCTAAGTACCTATTTACAGAAATTTAATACTTAATTATCGTCACTAAACTGATATAGTTAACTTTTCTACAAGTCATACTAGGACATTTTTTTGAAACTCCCCTAAGCTACCTGAATCTTAGAAAAGATAACTTTTATTTAACTAATGTTGCTCACCAATAATGATCATAATGACGTAGGCGTTAGGGTACAGTTTGCCGGCGTGGCTGACTCCATCGTACACCTTCTTGGCACGGTATATCTCCTTCATGGCTGATGCGACGATCTTCACAGGTAGGAACTTGGCCACTTTGTAGCCCACGTCGAACGGCGTGTAGAATACTACGTACCTGAAATATAGGATAGAGCTAGTCAGATTTGTAGTTTAATGTAGTTTCAAAAAGCACTCGTTTTTATGCTCGCTGCACGCACACAGCTGTTGCCTCTTAACTTTAACAGCGTCTAGTTTATTGGCTGTTAATTTATTGTCTTTGGCAAGACGAAGACTATGGCTGTGCTTTTCTTCGCGAGCCCAAGAAAATCTGCTGAAAAATATATTAAGCCTATGGGAATCGGCTTTTATGCACTCGCCGTTGCTGCTAGGTCCTTCAGAAATAGCATTCTCCGAAAAGAAATATATCATGGGATGGCTCTGATACATTCGTGGTACCATATTATTATATACTTAGCTATGGATGACGACATCTACTGGTGTGGTATTAAACCGCTCCCATTCTGTACATTTCAGCCGTATACAGTCCACTGCTGGACATAGGCCTCCCACAAATATGACCTGTGTCATCTTGGGGGTAGTTGCCATAGTCGCCACGCTTGGCAGGCGAGTTGGCAACCGCAGTAGCTGTAGATTGGGTTTCGATTTCGACGGACACTGCTGCCCGTCCGTAGGAATTTTCCCTTTGTCGCCTCTTACGACACCCGCGGGAGGAGAATCCTATTATATGGGGGAGGCCTATCTCCAGCAGTGGTCATCAGTGGCTGTGATAGTAAATTAACAATGTCTCATTTACTAAAACAACTATTTAGTTGTTAGTCAAGAGTATAGTGCACAAAAGTATTAGACTAGCTAAGAGAGATAGACAGAATGACGAAAACGTACCACGTGACTGTTCCAATGAGGAGTTGAGGCGTGTTTTTCAGTGGCGCGAGGATGGGTTCGCCCAAAAGACCGTTGACGACCATGCCGCCCGCGAAGATCACCAGCATCGTGGACAGCCAGCACGCCAGCGGGTGCTTGCGAGAGAACGCCTGTGCGCCTGAACCATTAGAAACCTTCGATTATTTTGGTTCTTTTTTATTCGTTATTGCTAGAAGAAAAATCTTTTAATCAACACCAGGGGAGTCACAAGCACATTGCCGGCCTTTGAAGGGGATTGGCGCTCTGGAAACCTTATTTACCATCAGGAACACAACACTGCATAGGTACTTGAAAGGTAGCAGTGCTATTATGGCTATGGTCTTCTGTAAGGCGGAGGTACTTCCCCAGTTGGGCTTCTCCAGACTCAAGCGTGATGGTACTTCTCTGTGCCCTACGTAGTTTAAGGACATACCCGGGTCTTATCGTGTACAGTCAAGTGCAAACATATGTACCGAACGAATCCTTTCATAAATACGCCCTACAACCTTATTTACTGTAAGTAGGTACAATAGAGTTGTTTGGTACATATTTTTGAGACTTTGGCAGTGAACGAATTTTTGCACTTGACTAGAGTGTATGTTTTTTTCTTACTCCATTTGTTAACAATTGTCGACCGAAAATATGACTCCTTTTTATTGACCTCTTTATATTGCATTACAACATAACAGATAAGCAATTAAATGCATAAATTAAATGCTAACCCAGAAAGAGTATACCTACGTGTTAAACAAACAAAAAATGCACTCAACAAGAGTTGTACCTACTCGGCCGCTCCACCACACGCTTGAATTACCTAAGGTAATGGCACCAATGTTGGAAACTTTTAGCTGACAGGCACCAATCATGGACACTTAGTTCTTATTTCAAAAATCATAAAGTTATACATTGAATATGTCCCAACAAATGCACAACACTTAACTCCTTTGAAATAAGCACTAATGTTCATGATTGGTTCTTTGTCCATTACTGGTGCCGTCACCTTATGTACTGTTTTGTGTAATCAATCGTCCATAACAGTGGGTATAATAACCGGCTCTACCGCGAAAAACGATATTATTAAATTACAGACGATTGTCTCTGTCACTCTCATGACGCCTTAATTGGGCTAAAAGAGAAAGATGTCCGAAACTTCGATGTTCGCGGTACCGGGCCAGTACCTATGTAGAGTAAATACCTACCATTAGGGCGGTTTCATTCTTAGATTTATAGTTTTTAGACATTGTAGTTCAGTTAATTCTAGCTTTATTTAGGCTTCCATAGTGTAGTTTCTATCAGTTCGTCCATCGCTAAAATGCTAAACTGTAGAGGATCTTGAACCCATTAAAGTTCTTACGTGGCAAAAACGTAGTTTTAGACCAAAATCATCAGTATAGCTTTACAAATTATTACAAATAAACGGGACTTTAACGAGTCTTTATCCGAAACTACGAGGATAATGCATATCGTTCTCGAAACGTCGGAGGTCAATTTTAATTTAAAGTTAATATACGCGGTTAAATCCCGTTTGTAATAATTTCTAAACGCCGTGAATGTTTACATCAGTATTTAGTAGCTGTACTTATTTGAATTAAAGCAAGGATATTCTAGCAATCTGTGTTAATTTACTGATAAAAGGGAGCGAACACCAGTCAACAGCCAGTATTTAGTTCCACCCTAATGCACAAATGGGTGCGGGAAGCGACCCGTTTTATTTAGCGTCAACCCCTCTCTCATCCCTCGAAGTATAAGTACCTACTTAGGTATTTGCCATCCCTTATGAGGTGGGCGGGTAAATAATTTATAGGCACAAGAATACATGCACAGCAATCAACATTTAAAATGTTACATTTAATTAAATATAAGTTGCAAAACAAAAGCTTGGAATCTTTATAATCATCCCACATAGAATATTTCCGGCGGTCGAGTGATGACGTAGTCATTTGTAGATTTCATTGAGTAATTTCGCACTCGGTACGTATGGCTCGTTGGTCTAGGGGTATGATTCTCGCTTCGGGTGCGAGAGGTCCCGGGTTCAAATCCCGGACGAGCCCGGCTGAATTGCCTTTTTTATAGTTTTGATTTGTTTTATCAATAGTTAATTATTTAATTAGCCTTGATTTAAAAAAAAGAAAGTTTTATTACAAATTAAAAATCGAAAAATATATATTATTTTATTTTTACGCCATCTACAGGAGAATATTGAAATAACCTAGGTCCATTGCTAGCTGCAAAACGCAAAACCTCTGCAGGACGAAAACTTATTTCCATAATCGTAACATTCGTAACCTATTTATTTTCCAAAACTGTAGGAAAACTTTTTTTATTTTATTATAACTTTTTATATACGATACGCAGTTTGTTTATCTCGTTCATGATAAGATTGCACGTATTTTGATTTGATTACAAGTGCAGTAATTACATTTTTATGGAATTAGGTAATCATATTGCTAATTCTCCGGCAAAGTTAAAACTAATTCATACAATATGGTGTTTTATAATTAGCACCTGGTTAGCATAAGATGGCTATAGTTGTGTGATCCGCAGGGATCTATTTTTAAGCTGGGTACAGTATTTATTTATAGTTCGCCCCATACAATACGTTTACGGGCAAAATGGCGCAAGGATGCGGAAGCGATGAACAACAAATTGGCGGCTTATTTAAAAATAGAAAGAACTTACCAGCACCCAAATCCTCTCTCACTGAAAGTGCACATAATAATGAATGTGCGATGTCAAAGTACGGAAACATTTTCAGTTTTATGACCTGATTGGCCAGGTCTAAGAAGGCTTCGGGATCCATGGTGGAATATTTAAGGTAACTACTTTTGTTTTAAAAATGTATGGCACAACTAAACACCGACAATAGGGCGGTACCCGGCCGCGTGTGATCGCGGGCGAAGTTGCCGCGAGACTGCGGAGACTGGATGTGGACAGAGCTGATTGAACGCTTTTATTATTTTTGTCAAACCACGCTGGCGATGAATTCACAGATAAGATTAGCCGGCACCGAGTTAGTTGACTCTACTTTTTGTAAAGCTTTGAAAAGTATTTACATTTTCTTACATTTGACATGTTTAATAGTAGATTTATATTTTCAACCGTACTGATATAGTTTCCGTAGTGTAGCGGTTATCACGTGTGCTTCACACGCACAAGGTCCCCGGTTCGATCCCGGGCGGAAACAGTTTTTACATTTTTTATTCTAGGGAGGAGTTAATAAAGGAGTCGTAAGTATGTTTAGTTAGGTATTTTCATTAGCATATTGTGCACCCTAAACCGCTAGTTTTTTTTCAACAGCAACAGCTAACAGTAATGAAATCCTATCCATTGAAAACAAAACAGTGAATAGTGATTGTTATTATTAAACTATACTTATTTCATTAAAATTATACTTACTACCAGTAGTTTTTTTGTAATAGGCCTTTCTAAAGAAAAAACTATGGTCTTGTAATGTAATAAATACAGTAAATAAATACGTTACATTTCATTATTTATACGACACAGGGTAAGGTTAAACATGAAATAAAACGCTTAAATTATTTCATTATGAAATATATTTATAACAATATCGTTCACAATTCATAAAATATTCCAAAAAATCATTAGGCTTACAAAAGGTTATAAAGATTAAAAATATTATTAATAATTTACGTGAAAACAAACATATAAAAGAAAAGAAGTATAATTTTAACGTCAGTCTTTTCTTATCAGATAGTTCATCGCGACACAGCCAAATCTTTGGAATTAGAATTTTGATTATCAATAAATATAATTTTGTATCTAATAATCTCTTATCAGACAGTATAACAAGTATCATAATTTAACGATTGCACAAATTAACAGTAATTAAATAAAAGTAAGAGTATATTATACAAAACAGGCTCTAGAACTCATGATTACTTCGTAATAATATTCTAAAGAATGCATTAAAACTAAGTAACTAGATAACCCTACTTGTTGCAAACTCACTACTTTGCAATATAGCTATTAGCATGTACTACCTGCGTTTGCAATAAGTTAGACAGAGATATTGCTAGGAACAAAATTAGCTTCACATACGATGGAATGGACTAAAATGCACAGGGTGGACTATAGAACTATGTGACGACTTAATATGACTATAGACGTCATTGGGGTGAGTAGATCTTCAGGGCATATTAATTTTAAGTTGTAAGTGTAAGTTTGTCTTTACAAATAAGTAACAGGCGAATTTTAACCGGTAGCATATGTGGAGTATATTGTTGAAAATTTGTTCAACACAAAACAAATAGAAGTTTGCTTGAGACGGAGTAAAATTTCAGTAATTAGTACTTATAGGTGGAACTGTGAGTTATAAATATGAACTACCAATTATTTTAAGGCAATTTGTCATAAAGATGAATACAAAATAAATACAATAATGCAGATAAATAGATTTACGGCCATCACTCGCGGTGTGTGCAAAAACGTTACCATTCAATAGGAATTGTAAGTACTAAAACTAGTATCTGGCTTTCTCATTCAAATGTTATCATAATGGTCTACATTTAAGACAATTTTTATCAATTAATAAGAAAGCTTGCATAGTATATCTGAACGCATGGTTATATTTGACTTTATTCTATTTACCTGTAATATTAATTACTGACATAATCTATGATTGCAATTTATACATTGTAATGCGATTTATTAAGAAGATAATGTTTTTGTAATTTGGATAAAAGTAGATCAAGTAAAATTTGTAAGTATAATGTTTTCAACATTTTCAAAATATTTTTAAACACATATTTTCAGAATAGTGTTGCAATATTAAAAAGGACATTGTGTTGACTTAGTTTTTTTTTTCAGAATTCTTTCTTAAGGTAATATTTAAAACGATATGGAATGAAATAATTTAAATATTAACCTTTAAGGCACATTTATACGTCACCCCGGATATTTATATATCGACTTATCGTACCTAGTTAACAAAATAAAATCTTGACTTACACAAAATGATACAATCACTCGCTTAAAATTGCTCAATACGAAGCTATAAATAAAAATAATCCTTACCATAAACTAATATTCTAAAGAGATTATAATTATAACATTCTATACAAAGAAATAGTAAAAAAAATAAGCTAAAATTAAAAGGAACTGGCTGGACAATATTAATATGAATAAAGAGAAAGCAATTTCTTTAAGAATTTTCATATTTATGTGATTCTACGTCATCACTTAAAAAATAAAATCGAAGCAGATCTTAACGATATTAACATACTTAGTTTAAAATATAACAAAACGTATCGCTAACATAACCGTTGGAGTTAACTAGATGAGCAAAACAAACATTCTTCAACTATATTTACTGTTGGATGACCCAAGTTTAAGGTGTCTGCCGGTTGTTATCTGAAAAACAAGATGCCATTTATGGAGATTTTTTTTTTATATTCCACTTGGACTACAGTCCTCTACCGTACCTATCGATTTTACTTGCAAGTTAGTCCAGGGGGAGGGAGCAAAATTCACCTCCTCAGTCCACCTTGTGGCGGTTGTGTACGTTACGTGGCACCCACTCGAGAACCTTTTGCACGTGCAATTTGCCCCGCCCCCTGCCACTTAAGTTTAGCTATCTGGAGGGCGACATGCGTTCTAATATACCGCAGTGTTTCAAAACGAAAGTCTTTTCCCAGTGTGAGTTGCCAGTGTTTTTTGTGCATATCTCCTCATTTCTGATTATTTTGTGACTTAGAGCTTATTCCTGAGACATATTGCAAACGCCTCGGCACCATAAGTCGTCACTAGCTACACACATGTCAGAAAAAACTATTATTTGTATTGAAAACTATGTTTCGCCACCAAACCAACCGACACCATCGCGTGCCATGCACGAGCCGTCAAAAATTGTCGACGAGAATATGTGGACACGTTCTACATTCATAGTAGGGCCATGGTATTATGCGGCCTAATCGGTAGACCCGTTAAGGGTCTTTCCATATCTATCAAAGCCGAATCGGTAGAAGCCGATACAAAAAACTTGTCCAAACAATAAGAGCTTGTTCCCACTATGTAGGATGTCGGACCGATTTTTTATCGGGTGTCGTAGCGGTAGAACATTTTATATGAAGCTGTTCACATACGAACGACAACGATTTTGTGTCGGATCCAACATAAAATAGTACATTTCAAAACTAGTGAAAAAAATTTTTTTTTCGACGAGGGTGAACGTTAGAGCCCGAGTGAAACGAGGGTGACAATCACCCGAGTCTTAAAGAAGTTTTTACACGAGTATCGAACCTAATTTTTCATAGCAAGTGCCTTAAAAAGTGAAATTTACGCACGCGAAGCGTGCGAAAAGTGCACTTTTTACGCACTAGTTAGGAAATATCGTGTTCTGTCAGCCCTCCGTCCGGAAAAAAATCGTGTCGGCGGCGTTGTTCACATGATGTGAGATCCGACCACGCCCGCACCGCATCGCGATCGCGCATACACATTTTGGCGCGCAAGCATAGTAGTTGTGTTTGTCCTCGTCACACTGGCCGATAGCCGGCTAGTGTGAACAGAGGCACCGATACCCGATTAAAAATCAACACAGTGGGAAAAAGCTCTAAGAGCTAAAAAAGGCATGGTACGGTTTGGATTAATTCGCATAGACACAAAGCTTTTCTCAATCGTCTACTGTCGAATCAGCGTCGATAAGCATAGGGAGACGATAAGGGCTCATGAACGTACCTTTACCCTTTCTTCCACGAGCGATGAAATCCGCCGATGAAGCCCTGGTCACAGCCGCGTCTCTCTTTTCACCTCCTGAGGCCAAAAACACCGCTACAGCACCGACCAATCGCCACATAGCAACCCCACAAGCCTTAGCTTAACATGCAATTCATTCTTTATCCATGCATCTTTAAATAATTTATTTAATTTCCGCTTATTGTGATTGTATTCTTCGATGCCTTACTAGGGCATTGTCATGCTATATAAAATTCGTTACCTATGTTTCTTTCGGAGGTACTCTTTACCGTCCGGCCGTTTGCTGAAAATAAATAAAATCATTGTCAATTCTCTTACATCGTTAAGGAAGTTTCACTTCATGTCGGTTCGACTGTCTGGTTTGGTAGCTATAAGTTTTTGGTATCTATTTACACGAAAAAGCACGAGTTATACCGTAATGAGAGATAGCATGACTCGAGTAATTTAGTGTAATAGTGAATCTTCTGTAATCTCTATGGAAGCGTCAAGTTCCGTTACTGTTTTTGTCCTTTTTTTAGTTTCTTTAGGGGAGAGTCTTTAGGGAGGAAGAAAGCTAAGAATTTGTTACCGATTTTTTGTTCCTTTTTTGGCGACCGCTGGTATCGGTGTTTTTCGTTTTGAATGAATGTTTGCGAGTCGACCATAGGAGACGGTTGGTCTGCGATAAGGGCCTTTTCTTCGCAATTTACAGCTGGTTTAAATTCTTCTGTTACTTCTTCGGCTTGCGATTGGTTGGCTTCTTCGGTTGGAGGGTTTTCGGTGTTTTTGATTGGAGAGTTTTCAGTATTGGACGGTTGTTCGGCTGGATTTGTTGATACAGTTTGTGAGTCGTCGGTTTTAGTAGGGGTTACGTTCGGATCAGATTTCGTGGTTGGGGCAGATTCCTCGCTCGGAGTTGGTTCTTGATCAGATTCGGCCGTGTCAGATCTGTCGCTTTTTATGCTTGTGGCGTTTGTAAGCTAGAAATAAAAACAATTTTGTAAGAGCTCGTTCCCACTATGTCGGATGTCGTGGCGATTTTTACTCGTGTGTCGTTGCCGCTGTTCTCACTATGTCGGATGTCGGATCCGGATTTCAATCGGGTGTCGGCGGTACTGTTCCCACTAGTCGTCTGTCGTGCACGATCGCAGCTGGCGCGGTAGCGACGCGCGGGTGTGCGAGGGGGTGCCGCGCGGGCGGCGCGGACGAAATCGTTCCGACATCCGACAAAATGTGAACAGCGCTATATTCACTCGTGCGCGAGCGAGACACGACACGATTTTTTCCGGGCTGGGAGGGCTGGCAAAACGCACGACATTTTATGTCGTATCCGACACAAAATCGTTGTCGGACGAGTGTGAACAGCTTCATATAAAATGTTCTGCCAGTGGAACGTACGATTAAAAATCGCCACGACATCCGACATAGTGGGAACGAGCTCTAAGAGAGTTATTTATATTAGTTCTCTAGAACAGTTCTACAGTGAAATATCTTTAGACGAAATGGCTAAATTTAATTACGTAACTTTAGTTGAGAATAAACAATAAACATATATATTTTTGTGTAAAGAGACGCATACAATGGTAAATTAATACCCAACGCTCTAACGTCAAAATCACTGACTAAAATCCATAGAACCGTTAACTACTTTGAAATGAATATAAGGTTAGTAACAATAAATATTAGGTTGTTTAGAGTCACCGTCGAGTGCGATCATGATCCAGTGGCACTCCCCCCTAACGGCAATGCGGACGACGCCGCTGAGTTTTTAGTGGGTATTCTACTCCTCTCCTCTTGGCTAGCAAGAGGAGCAGCGAGGAGAGAGTCCCATATACCCCCTCACTACCATCATGGGCCTACCCCAGGCCCGGGGGGGATGCGTAAACGCATTTTCCCAAAAAAAAGGTTGTTTAGGGGTAGGCTAGTGGGCCCAAGAGATGGCGGGGTGACCTGGACTGGCCAGAGGTTGCTCAAGGCCGTGACGGATGGGTATCTAGGGGTAGGAGAGGAGTCTTTGTCCAGCAAGTTGTTTTTTGGACCCGGGTATGTCCTTAAACTACGTCCAACAATGAGAGGTAGGGCACAGCGATGACCATCACGCTTGAATCTGGAGCAGCCCAACTGGGGAGGTACCTCCTCCTTACAGAAGACCACAGCCATAATAGCACTGCTACCTTTCAGGTATGTAGTGTTGTGTTCCTGATGGTCAGTAAGGTTCCCAGAGCTCAAACCCCCCTTAAAGGCCGGCAACGCGCTTGTGACTCTCCTGGTGTTGCGGGTGCCCATGGGCGACGGTAATTGCTTACCATCAGGCAATCCGTCTGCTCGTTTGCCGCCTATGTCATAAAAAAAAAAAGCAGTGGGACACTAAATAGGCTTTATTAATCTTAATAATAATTTACGGGTTTCTATTCTATGTTCAGGGTCAGGGGAAAAACGCAGAGTAGAGTCCAATGCGCAAAAGCTTTTGCAAAAACCCAAAATCCTGTTAAAAACTCGTTAAGAGCTCTATCCTCGGGAATCGTGTACACAAGCAAGGGCAGATCAACCATTTTGCGCACGATGGGCATGTGCACAAACCTAAAAGTTGTGACGTCCTTACGATTCCTGAGACAGCGTCTAGATACCTATTTACACAGGCTAGTGTCCCAACTGTAGACATCAAAACCTGTTTTGAAGGTTGGACCCGCGCCTGTAGCTTACACTTACCGTGTAGCTGGAGTCTTCATCAGAGTCGGCATCCAAGTCAACCATCATCTTCTCTATGAGCCGCTCCATCGTCGCTTCGCTGGTGGACGCGGGGCTCTCCTGCTGCCGGGGTCGCTTGCTACGCTTCACAACCTGAAGATAAAAAAAAAATGATTTTATGTCTAGGAACAAACATTTAAAAAAAACGACTTTATATAGTCGGTGAACGAATTCAACATCAAAAATGTAAATACAACTGTCAATGTCAAAGTGACGTCCCAGAGGTAAGAATACAATCTTGTCTACAAAAGCATTTTTTTAATGTATACATTTCAATATATCTTTGACACATGTGTGATGTGTTTGTTTGTCATTGAATTTGTTGAATATTTTTTTACGTACAAAATACGAAATATTTATATGATAAAAAATAATTGGCGGAGACAGGACGTCGCGACGTTATTTATAAAGCGGACTAGGTTTTTGAACGTAATAAACAAACACCGGTTTCGCTGGGGCAAATCTGTACTGACGTTTAATTGTGCGAGGACACATTAAACTAATTTTATTAGTTGATATCGATAAAAATGACGTATAACCGTTGTGTAATTTCAAGAATTTGAATGAAGAAGAAAACTACATACACAAAAATAAACTTTTGAGGAATTAACTTTCTTTAATATTTATAGTTATATGTTTTATAATATACAATCAAAAATATGTGATGTTGTCTGTTTGTCATTGAATTTGTTGAATAAATTTTTACGTACAAAATATTTAGACCAGCGTTGGTTACCACACCAGCTTCATGCTGTAGTAATTGGACCAAATTCGTGACAATATATCTTTTAATTATGAATCTTTCTGTTATATGACTCAGTTCTATTTCTTTTCCGGATACCAAATCATTTAATGTTTTTAAAGTTGAAATGCCGACGTTTTTCTCTAACACTTTTTGAAGTTTTTTTTATTTTTATGGATGTCGATAGACTAATTACTAATTTTTAATGAATCACTAGCACTGGTACATTTTTGGCCCCGCGAAACCGGTGTATGGTAATAAACTTCTAATATATGTTCTATTCATTGTTAATTGCATATGTTAATCTACTAGCTTAGTTTTTTGATTAAAAAATATAAACATTTATCTGAGACTAATAGTAAAAATACGAATAACTAGTCGTCAACTTTTATTCGTATTTATAGCCTGGACCTCCTGATTCGTAGCCAACATCTTTACCGCTAGAAAGCCGTGAAAGCTATAACATTGTATTCTTATTCAACAAATCCAGAAAAAAACATAATGTGGTAATAAAATTGCACCAGTCGTCTATTTTTATCTGATTACACACACACACTGACTCGTACACAAATGCATGCACGCCCAAAGTGATTCCTTACCAGACTTCTAAATAGAGGTTATCAACTTGACGCGTAGGTATATGCCATTAATAGCTGTCGAGTATGAATCAATCTGGACGATTCTTAATTTAATATAAAGCGTTTTCGCTACTGTAGTTTCAGATAATAAACATGTCAATAAATGTTCTGGTTTTCATTTAATTTTTATTCTGTTATATGTCCGGAAAAATCAACAATATGGCTACCTTCTGGCTTCAACATCAGTGGTACCATAATAATGCATTTTCACCGAACTAACATAAGTGTGTTAAATTTCAGCTCAATCGGAACATACTTACGTACATTGTAAGTTAAATAACTTGTAAAAATAAAATGAAATTAGTTTATTTTGTTCTCAGTTACGTTACCGTGCATAGTATACAACTAAAGACTCTGTCGGGGCTTCCGACTTATGTACTGACCAGACTCTGACTGTACAGGCTGACTGACATGTTTTGGAATGACCGACACTAAATTTAAAGACTGACAGTGACAAGGGAGAAAAAACTGAATCGACAGTCGACGACAGTAACCAGACCGAGACGGTTCGTTAAAAAGACATTAAATTTCAAGAACCAGTCGAAGACGGTTCAGACTCGATATTATAAAAGTTTATTGGTGAATATGATAACAACAGATATAGGAAACAGACTTCGCTCAGAGTTCAAGTCCAGGGCCGGCTTAATCATTTGCGATTAGATTTGACGGCCGATGTCTGGCCATTTCATGCTGGACTAAATATATTGTACATAATATGTGTACTTGGTACTTGTCGCGTATCCGGGCAATTTCACTTTCAGGGACACCCAATTAACTTAATTGTCAAATAAAAGTTAAATCAGTGGTCAGTTTAGTGACGACAATTAAGCTTTAAATTTCAATATAATCTACTGTTTTATGTTTAATCCATAAATAATACGTGTTATTGAAATAGAAAAATGCGAATAAAGATGATTTACATAAATATTTCAAGCTTAATTGTCGTCACTAAACTGACCACTGATTTAACTTTTATTTGACAATTAAGGTAAATAATTGGGTGTCCCTGAAAGTGAAATTGCCCACCTAATCATTGAGACTCCTCGAAGCAACCGCACCGAAATCTAAAGAGTAAATCAATTTCGATGTCTTTTTCATTCGAAAGCACTCGCCATACGGTTCTCGGGCATCAACATACATCATCATCACATACATTTCAGCTGTATGCAGTCCACTGCTGGACATAGGCCTCCCACAAATATGACTTGTATTGTCTTGAGGGGTAGTTGCCATAGTCGCCACGCTTGGCAGGCGGGTTGGCGACCGCAGTATCTGTAGATTGGGTTTCGACGGACGCTGCTGCCCGCCCGTAAGATTTTTCCCTTTGTCGCCTCTTACGACACCCGCGTGAGGAGATGGGGTGGTGCTATTCTAGTCAGCCGGCATCACACGGCATAGGACATCAACATCTTTTATCAAATCGGTTAATTTTCAAGGTCATCAGCTCTTGTAAGCTGCGGTAGAGATATCAGACGCAAAATGAAGTAATGTGTGGTAGGTGCTTGTTGTCATCCTTCTGACATACATGTAAAAGTTTGTCAATATGTTTGGATGTATGTTACTTAAACGCAATAACGGCTTAGCCGACTTAGTTGTAACTTGGCGTACAGAAAGACAAACATCTGTATTTAGACATAGGATCCTTGATATCCTGGTATTGGCTTTCCATGGATTGCGCAGGCGAAGTCTGCTGCAGAAGCTAGTAATTTAAAATTGTGTATTTTGTCTTGAAGTTTTAGGTACCAAAGTGTTTTGATTTGAGATAGTACTAATCCAAAGACAATTTTTGTAATAAATTTGAGCTCTTAATACGTGTGGTTTTGTGAGTTTTTTCTCATTTCTACCAACCGATTTAAAATCCTTTATATCAAAAAATAACATTCACTTGTACTAAACCCAGTAATAACTGTCAAATTGTATGATAATTTGCATCGTCAAGGGTGCGTCAAATTCATTTGAACCGCTATGTACTTAATATGCACATTTTTTATTAATGAAATGTAAAAAAAAAAAAAAAAAACTATATAAAAACTTATAACTATCAACGATATACGAAGTGAATTTGTAAGCAGTTTGGCTTGGAATCATAATAAAACGTAATCTCCATTTATAAAGCAAAGATGCACTCCAATTCGGCGAAGTCATAACATATTTGTCATTGAAAGTACAGTACCCTCATCAGTTAATTAAATAAAATTGTCACGTTTTGTTTTTCACTAGAACGGATATCATTTGGCTATTTTATCGCCTATCGAGTCACGTGTCACTTTCGCACTTACATACTTGTTAGAGCGTGATAGCTATGGTTACTGTACTGTCAGCATCATATAGTTAGTAGCAGTCAAATAGACAAATGTATCTATTTAAACTTGCGCGAGACGATCTAACATTTTAGTATACAGGTTGATTTTTGGGTTGTGACCCAGAACTTGTTTTTATAACTCAGTAATTGCTCAATATTAACTTAAGGTAGTATTTGATCCAAACAACGTTAATTATCTGATTATTAGTCATGATTTTAAACTAACGAAATCAAGTAGGGCAACCTTGCCTATCCATTTATGTATGACTAATTGACATACGAGGTATGGGAAGCGACAATATGTCATATTGTGTAAGGTGACCAAATTGTAAGCAAGTATTTTTTTACTTTACCATCTGTAAAATAATTAGGATTTATGGTAATAATAAAATAATTAATGATTCACATAATTAGCTTATGAATTCTGTGTCATGCCTTGTTCTCTTATGTCACGACCTAGATATCGTCCTGTATATGTGCAACCGTCGTCCGTCTACAGGAACTATCGGAAACATCAGTATTTAATAATGGACACCTAGGCTCTCCGAAACATGTCGAGCTAAGCCGTTGTGTATAATTTAACATCCTTCTTGGCCGCTAAAACTTATCAGCTATATATATACAATGAAATCTTATCGAACATATTTATAAACATATTACACTATAGACCATGTATTGTATTAGTCGGACTCGAAGAAAACTTAGTAAAGTTTAAATACATTTACAATTCATCATCATTTCCTCCTCCTCCCCTGTAATCACCAAGCTTGGCAGGTGGGTTGGCGATCGTAATTTCTTCCATTGCTCTAAGTGACGCCCCGCTGTCCATCCTTCGGTGGTTTTGATCGCAATTTAGTTTATAGCCAGGTCCAAATTCAACTCAGATGCCCATATTTAAATGGTCATAATTTGTACATTACTTACGAATACAGTGGCCACCAGATATATCGGAGCTGTGGAGGTGGTCACAAATATCTGAACATGCACTGTATCGTCTTGACAATAGAGGTGTTGTTCAGATATTTGTGACCACCTTTACAGCTCCGATATATCTGATGGCGACTGTACATAGTTATTAAAATTGTACTGTTAGTTGCGAGTCTGACTAATCGGACATGGTCTAATAGTTAGTGTATTATGTTTATAAATATGGCCGATAAGATTTCATTGTGATTCAATCTTGTGGTAATCACGCCAACTTATGAACTTACAGTTATAATATCGTACATTAATACATGTTTTATTACCCAACTACATAAGTAACGACAACACATGTATATTAACATAAATATTCAATTGAAATTACTCAAAAGATACTAGGCCAGGAATAAGACAAAAATAAAACGAAATTAAAAAAGACGATAGCATTCCTTAGATTTTACTGAAAAATAAATTGTACATGCATACGGCAAATACGTATACTATATACCTTCATAAACCTAATATTTTGTAAGCCAAAATAACCATTTATTATTTTTCAATATGTACCTCTAGAAGGCAAAGAAGTCACCGTCTTGTCGAGCGGAAAGTGCAAATGTCAGATTTGGACTCTTACTTCTGAATATGGCTTTTAAGCTATTGACCCCATAGAAAAATTTTGATCCTCACAAAGAAACGAATCGATTGATAGCACAAATAAATAAAATCGCCCAGACTATTAGGAGTTAAGCCTTAATAAAAACGTGTTTACCTTTATACGATCATTAGCAACAAATACTTGCACTAAGCACTAATCAATATCTAAACAGGGCCTTAGTTTACTATCCAAACTGATTAGTACCCTTACCATGAGTTGTGACATTATGGTTTTCGATAACGAGTATAGAGTTTACTGTCTGTGCATCTCGCTTGTACTATTTTAGTGCGAACAAGATACACAGATAGTAAATTCGATACTCGTTATCGAAAACCGTAATTTCACAACTCATGGTACGGGTACAGGTTAGTAAAAATGAAAAACTACAAAAATTTCAAAGATTAATTAATGAAACTTACCAGGACTTCATCATTGTTGCTGACTCTAGTGGTATTGTTGTTGCCATAGTGCACTGACTGCCGCCTGAAGCACATGGTGAACTCGAAGAGGGTCCTCAGCCCGCTGTACCACGGCTCACGGCTCGTTCCGGTACGCGCCCTCATCATTCTGTTGCCCTGGTACTTTAGGGTGCGCAGATAGCGTCGTTTGCCTTGTATATATGTCACCTGGAATAGGTTTATTTGTTTGTAAACAGTCGTCATTATAGTTTTAAATAAGTATGAATTAAATATTTAATTAAATTTATCTACACTAAGACGTATATATATACTTATTACACAAATATACGTATTATTATAAAGAAGAAAGATTTGATTTAGATTGAATTGAATAGGGTCCGAAGCGATTCGAAAAAAAAAAGTTTCACCATTAGAATTAGAACCCCAAATTATCCGTGATGAATATGGAGATATTTTTTTTAATTTGTTTAATACTTAAATCCGTTCATGTTACCGAAGGAGGTTGTCTATCCGTTGAGAATGTATTTTTTTGCTATGAATGTTTACCAATAGCTCGAGGACGGGTTTTTGTTTCATTTTAGAGAGATAATACTTTACACGTGTAAGCACACTTATCACAACTTTTTGTATTGACTCGTGTACATCTTCTCGGAAAGAAAGCATTGCTGACATAGTACTAGTGCCATCTAGTGTTTCACAGCCGTTCTCAATTACAAGAAAATTGTTCGCTGGGAAACGCCCGCAAAATGCAGCAGATGGTGCTTTGAGCACAAATATACGTTTATTAGCTACTGCTAATAAACGTATATTTTGGTTCGGAGGAACGCGGTTTTGTATTGGCATTCCTCCCTATTACATCCTTGTTAGAATAGAATTAGAATTGCTGTCAACGACTATAAAAATATGATATATTATACCTATAAGGTGTATTCGAGTACCTAACTTCATAATTGTAAAAATGTGACATAATCTATGATAAGGGACCTTATTGTCGATGGCGCTTACGCCGTTGTTCAAGATGCCGCAATACAAACGCATCGCGGTTCCACGTAAGCGCCATCGACAATAAAGTCCCTTTCGTTAGATAATGTCACAAATGACAGTTGTTTCCGAAAACTAACTCTTATTATAATGGAGTACAGGAGATTTTTGAATAATTTGCGGAATTATCCGCCACCTACATTCATTCGCAAAACTATTTTCCATTGGGAAAACTAGTATCTCGATCGAAATGCGACGTCACACGAACTGTCAATTAATGATTGTATTAAATGACTGACATTTTCGTATCCATTACAGCTGGTACAGTCGACGTCAAAGATATGTATATAATTTTGCACCTTATTACAAAGGATTAAGGTGAAAAGGTGTATACATAACTTTGACGTCGACTGTACAGTCGCCATTTGGTTCATTTTATCAAATAAGAACGAACAAAAAATCTAAAAGTTAGTATTTAATACATTAGTTTGTTCTTTTGATAAAATTTACCTTTGATCTTGACTCAGTTTCATATATCCGGTTAGATACTTGTCTCATTATTTGTTGCAACACACTTTTAATTATAAATATATTACACACGGATATGACACAGGTCAGGAGATAAATAAGTTTAGTTCAAAGATTAATTTGCTTAATTAAGCCGCAAAATCTGGAATCAATGCTACTAGCTATGTAGACCTTATTGTTACTTACAGAACAAAACAAGTAGTGGAGAGCGGGCTACATTTGTACCGCCGATTCACGGCAGGGCCGGTACCGCGAACATCGAAGTTCGTATATTTCGAGCACCTTTCTCTTTTACTCCAATTAAGGCGTCATGAGATTGACAGAGACAATCGTCCGAAATTTACGAATATCGTTGTTCGCGGTAACGCCGCAAATAGCACCCTATTATAATTGTAAAGCACCAAACAATGCTTCTTTCACTTATTTTTTTTTTTTTTATGACAAAGGTGGCAAACGAGCAGACGGATTGCCTGATGGTAAGCAATTACCGTCGCCCATGGGCACTCGCAACACCAAGGGAGTCACAAGCGCGTTGCCGACCCATAAGTGGGTTGGAGCTCTGGGAACCTTATTCACCATCAGGAACACAACACTACATACCTGAAAGGTAGCAGTGCTATTATGGCTGTGGTCTTCTGTAAGGAGGAGGTACTTCCCCAGTTGGGCTTCTCCAGATTCAAGCGTGATGGTACTTCGCTGTGCCCTACCTCTCATTGTTGGACGTAGTTTAAGGACATACCCGGGTCCGAAATAATTAATAACCGAAATTGACATGTGGCTAAACACGAACTCAGATAAAATATACAAAGGCGAAAACATGGCTAGAATGCTCATTTAGATAGATACTTTATGTTGTGAAGATACCAAATTTCCCGGGCGTATTCAGCCATATTTGAAAATGCTTTTCGAAACAATATTTTGTTTCGAAAAGCAATATGGTACAATATGACATATAACCAAATTTACCTTACCTAGTATTTGATCTATAATTAGTTTAGTATTGATTATTGAACTTGTTCTTAAACTTCTGTCTAATCTTTTCTACTTAGCATTTTTTTTAAAGAAACACATAACATAAAATTATCGAAAGACAATTTACAAGTTGTTTGTTAAAAAAAATAAAAATATTCGGACTTCAGCGTTTTGTTTGATGCGATGTACAGTCGCCATCAGATATATCGAAGCTATGAAGGTTGTCACAAATATTTGAACAACGCCTCTAGTGGCGATAAAGTGCTTGTCCAGGTTTGTCATCACGTCCACAGCTCCAATATATCTGATGGCGACTATACATAAAAATTGTTTCTTTTTATACCGCAAAAACGTCTCAACAGTAACCACAAAACGGCGAATGATGTCGTAGTGGACACGACTTTCCGTCGACGTGATAAGCCGCCTTTACCATTCAAAAGCTAAGTATTGTTTTACAACTAGGACATTACGAACACTCAGAGCATTGGGGGATAAAACTTACCTGTCATGCTGTCCCAGCCAGACAGGAGATAATATCGGCATAGTTTGTTAGAAAAAATGTGGCACCGCGATCTATTAACACGTTTGGCAGATTGGCACCCATTATCGAATGGACATATTGTTACCACAAAAATAATTTAAAAAAAATACACTTACCACATCAGCAGACCGAAGTGGTGGCTTGCCTAGCACTAAGTTTACTAGTGATATAGACTCCCGGGTGACTCTGAGAGTCACCAGCATCATTAGGAAGAATACCCACGGCAGGGGGCGGACGAGCTCTGGCTGGGGTCTCTCTTCAGGGTCCACTAAGAAAAAAAGGAATTTTTATATAAAGATCAATTGCGTTTCACTTGGAAGGGGTTTAAGGTGATATCAGTTAATAAATTTGAGTTTTCAGAAAAGAGTGCCCCCAACTGACGTGACGTGAATAACGTTAAATTATTTCAGTTTGGTGACGATATTTAAGCATGAACTCTATGGAAATTATTTTTGGCCTTATTTGCATTGTATTAATGCTTAAAGTTTATGAAACAAGCACCAAAACTAAGTATTTACAGACAATAAATACTTAATTATCGTCACACAACTGACATAGTTAACTTTTTTGCAAGTCACGCTAATTGGGAACATTTTTTTTCTAAAAACTCCCATGTGTCTTGTTTTTTAATTATATTCAACTAACTAGTTCAACTTCAACTAATCATTACTTGGAGCTTTGAGCTGCTTATTCCAATTATATGTACAGTTCAATTTTTATTTTATTTTATAGAAAGTACCTTTTACGTCAAGTCTCAATATCTGACAGCTACAAGACGATATATTTAATACTCATACCTACTGACAGTAGGTACCTTTTTTTTGTCGCTGCGTTTAAGCATCCCCTCCGGGCCTGGGGTGGGCCCATGATGGTAGTGAGGGGTTATGTACTTACCTGCTCACTTACCTAGAATTTAAAAATTAATACCTATGACATTGTACAGCGGCATATGACGTCGTGACATCTGACACACAGCTATCCCGTACTTAGCGTTTGAAATGTGACATAATCTATGATAAGGGACCTTATTGTCGATGGCGCTTACGCCGTAGTTCAAGGTGCCGCAATACAAACGCAACGCGGTTCCACGTAAGCGCCATCGACAATAAGGTCCCTTTTGTTAGATAATGTCACAAATAATGTGTCGTGTGATGCCGGCTGACTAGAATAGCACCACCCCATCTCTCCTCCCGTGGGTGTCGTAAGAGGCGACAAAGGGAAAAATCTTACGGACGGGCAGCAGCGTCCGTCGAAACCCAATCTTCAGCTACTGCGGTCGCCAACCCGCCTGCCAAGCGTGGCGACTATGGCGACTACCCCCAAGATGATACAAGTCATATTTGTGGGAGGCCTATGTCCAGCAGTGGACTGCATATGGCTGAAATGTATGTAATGTATGTATGTCACAAATAATATAATTGCCAAAAGAAGTAAAAAATGTCATGAAACTTACATGGCGGCGGCACGGCCCAGCGTGCGCATTTCTCCAGAACCCAGAGTGCCTTGTCGACATGTCGGAGCACCGTCTGTCCGAACTTGTAACTGGCTGCATGCTCTGCGACACTTTGGAAGCCTTCCTGAACTAATGCTATCACATCCATGGCTGAAAAAAAATTGATGTATAAAATATTAACATCATAAACCGTTTCGCACGATTTAAACTGATATTTTCAGATAAGTATAGTCAGCATAAGTGGCTAAGCATTGGAGTTGTTCAAAATGAGGTCAACACATCTCTATTTTCAAGATAATAAAGCTCGTATAGGTCATTTTGAAACACTTCAAACGCTTAGCCACTCTTGCTGCGGACTGTACAATAAGTCTATTAACTAAAAAGAGCGAGCATATCGTTAAAAACAGCATCGCACTTTGTCGGTCAGCCATGCCCGTCTTTAAGGTATGGTTAGGGGATAAAAATGTCCTTTCTCGTAGCTCAAACTCTCTCCATACCAAATTTATCCCAATTGGTTCAGTGGTTTAAGCGTGAAGAGGTAAAAGACATTTATAATGTTAATAATAATATGGATAATTTATTTATATTTGTAATTGATACAGGTAAAATATACTGAAAAAGTGACAAGGTGCTCTGGTGTCCGAGGCAAGATTTGAATTTTGAACCCGCATCTGCAGCTGTGGCGGCTGACGCCTTAAAAAGATTCGCGATAGTTGGTGATGTGGGTTCAAATCCTGCCGGAGCATTCCGTCACTATTTCTTAAGTATTATGTCATCTACTTCAACTTATAATTTATATACTAGTGTTATATAATAATAGTGTTACTTAAAGTAGTTATGTTACTTAAACAAAGCACATCAAAATAATTAATAAATAATAATTAAATTTATTCTTAGTTATATTTGTAATGTTATTAAAAAGAGTACCTATAAGTAGTAAGTATAAGTACTTAATTCTAGTCTTTGACAAAATCGGAAAAATGCGGCGTATGATTGAATTGTCGATGTCGTTGATGTACCTATTCATTATTTTTTTTAAACATAATTACAACAAATAAATATATAGGAATGTTGTCTTTATAAATTGTATTGGATGCACCACCTAAGATCTTTTCTGTCTTGCCCTACTGGTAGAGAATGCCCCAAGGCATTAAGTCCACCTTTAGTATCTTAAGTTTTTCTTAGGTACAATAAAGATAAATAAAAATAAAAACATTGAAATCTAATTTAAGCGTAAATAGTCTAATAGTGTGTGTAATTATTAGGAGTAATAAGTATCTTTTTGTATGGAAGGTTGAACCTTTTTTTACGTGGAAGAAACACAATATGGATAAAGCCCTAGTACATATCAACAATAATATCTATATTTCACCTGCACTTACGTCTATCAGCACACTGATCTTTTAGTTTAACTCTAAGGATAAGGAAATCTTTAATGTAATTGCTATAATTATCATCTATAAACCATGAACAGGTATGCCGTAAAACGAAGAAGTTAGTTAAAGTCAGTAAAGTAAGTATAATGTAGGATCAGAGGTTGTGACCCATGGGTCAGGGTCTAAGACTCACTCGCGGAAGTAGTCAAGCCATTTCATGACATATCAATGCAATGCTCTCATAACTTTGTTTATTGAACTTTACTTTATATTTTCACTGAATCATCATTACCATGCAATGGGACACAATCTGAACATAAATTTGATAAAATCTTTTTTTTTTACAAAATCAGTTGCCAACTTTTTCAACACAGATTAATTCCGATTTCCTCACAATGTTATCCTTCAACAAAAGTCTTTATTAAATATGTAACATGTTACCTAAAAAAAAGTCCATAAACATAATAGAAAAGAATGATGACTTTTGATCCCTGATCTGAAAAAAATTATGATTTTCTTCCTGTAAATATTTAAATAAATCTGATTATGTCAATATTTGTTGATTAAAATATTAGGTAAAGTTGCCTCAGACCATTTTTGTAGTATTATGGAATTTCAAACTGATCTTACATATTTGGAAAATTGACCCTGAATAATTATAATGCATTGAGAATATTTAAAATCTATTTTACATAAACATACTCTTGTTTTATGTTTACTGTATTTTTATGCTTCTTAGGCACTTGTTGGCTATACTGATATCATACCATACTTTTTTTATGGATATATTTATATCAAGACAGTTTACAACTATACACTGTGTAACATGAGGAAACCAAATAATTTTAACAGTGTATTCCTGAGACCAAAAGAAGTAAAAAATATCATATAACTTGTGGTCAACTCCAGCAAAAAAAAAATTTTTTTGTTCCGTTTTTCATGTTTTTTGAGATAAAAAATAAATTTTATTGAGAAAACTATGCCTGAAAACAAACAATGCGTTCAATGGTGGTAAAATCGCCTTAAGAAAGCGAACAGTGCCGAGTTAGAATCAAATTTATTTTTTGTAATGCGTTGTAACTCCAAAACAAGGTTAATTCTAAAAGGTTTATTGGACATTTTAGCACTGGCACAATTATTTGGTTTCCTCATGTTATGCGGTGTATGTTCCAAATAAATAGTTCTACATACCTTTAACAGCTCAATGCATTCTGTCACTGTATGGGTAACACAACTGTTATATATTTAGAAGACAAGTAAATTACCTCTGATTTAGTCAACAAATACTTTATGAATAAAAACTTTTACATGTCATTCATGCATGCTGTACAGAGGTAATATTCAGTGCAGTGTTATCACTTCATATGTAACAATACACTGCCATTATTAAGATAAATAAGAAATGAGAGCTATTTTTGTTTCGTTGGATAATTATTTTACAATAAACAAGGTATATGGAGTGCAGCAAACATAAATACATCATTTTGACTTCTTTATACCTTATAGATAATGTGGGCAGCATAAGGTGCAGAGGTCAGTGCAATCATAGGCTGATATGAGGGCCACGGAGCTGACAAATACCCAATTCACACCAATGTAACTTATAGGTGGTTTGTTTGTCTCACTTGCATTTAGATTACAAAACCATTATTATGTTAGAACACAATAAATACTTACTTTTCAATTTAAATAAATATTTTTATCATTGTATACATAGCATAATCTCTTTAAACATTTTCATTTTCAAGATATGTAATTTAAAAACTGAAAATGTATGTAAAAAAGAAATCTTTTACTGTACTTATTCAAATTACAGTAATATTACTATTATATTACTATTATATTACTATTATTTTGCTATTATATTACTTATTTATTGTTACATTATTATTAAATTACTTATTCAAATTTTATATTTTAAAAAGTTAAGTTCAACATGATATAAGTTTATATACGCGTAAATTAGGTGTAATATCTACACATCGAATCATAATAATTATTTTTCTACTTAATTTACTGATAAGCGATTCCTACCTTAAAGAAAGTGTAAAACACGGTAACGGATAAAAGTTACAAGTATAATAGTAATCATTTGTTTAAGTACCCAACTAAAACACTACTACTTACTAATTAAAAACTTACCCACTCTTGAATCTATTTACACCGCTCCAATTCAAAGGCAATAGAATACAAATATGAAATCCGTTTCAATTGATATTGGTTGTACAATTAGAAAATCACATCAGCGGACTGTTTACTGGCATGCGCCTACGCAACTGCTGGTGAAATATTATATTTAAAAGTGTTCATGAAAATATTTGTAAGTTTCTAATATTTATGTGAACTTCCAAATATGCCGTCGAAGCATGCACGTAAACCACCCAACTCGCGAAACGAAAACGAAGTTAACGAACGAAGAACCGAAAAAATGAAATATGCTAATTTTGACAGATGAAACGTCAATCTAATAAGACACCCATACACGACTAGGACACAAACGTACTTGTATTATACTGAATTTAATTTAAACAATTCTTAATAAGGTTTAATATTATTATAAAAAATATACATTTTTATACAAAATAAAAGTTTTAGAATTTTATGTTGATTGTCGTGCGGTAACACTATCGTGGACTTGTAGTTTATGATGTCTATGGTGATAGCGCTATAAAAAGTTATATATATATATACATATTTTATGGTACGGCTGGAAAAGACGATGGCGGGTTTGTTGCGGTTACAACATATTCGATTGTATTTTTAATTGTTCGGGGATACAGTGACTAATGTTTCAAATTACTTTGTGTACGGGTATATTATGTTAGCGTAAATACCTCATTTATACCACATCCATTGTGGAAAAAATGCGGTGGTAATGGAATCCTTTGAAGACTCAAACTGCCGTTCAATGAGTGATAGTTTTTCTTTATACGAGCGTTACATGAGAAGTTTTAACGTAGTGGATACCTTTCGTGAACAAATCGAGCCGGATCCAGTTTCATTATCAAGTAACTGCGACTACGAAAACCCAAGCATTGGAGGTAACATTGACTTGTCAGCTGCTGTCCAAATGAATTTCAAAGAAGATAGTAAACATTACGAAAACGTTCAAGTTGACTGTGTTTCTTTGGGCCTTAATGAAAATACTACAGAGAAGGGCAGTTTAATAGCAGATATCAATAAAATTGGTTCTCCTTGCACATCGCTCGCGCCGTCGCTGCATGAAAGCTCTTCCCTCACGGTGGACCACAACCTCACTGACAAGTCGGACCCGGCCGACGTCCCTATATCCTCAGATGAATCTAAATCCAGCTGTTTTAAGCAACCAATTTTTATAACCTCTACTATGGAAAATAGTAACAATGCAGTAGACATGCTTCGTGACGTAAGACATACCGAAAGCGTCTTTAAATTGCCGATCAGCGAATTATCCTTCAACGGCACCATAAAACATGTGCAGAAGCTGAAGCCCATTGTGGACCCTATGACTGCTCTGACTGCTAATGCAGGGTTAGGTTTAGATGAGAAATCTCAAGAATCAGATAGTTTTTCGAATGTTAACGAAA
Organism: Grapholita molesta; assembly: GCA_022674325.2. Lineage (NCBI taxonomy): Eukaryota > Metazoa > Arthropoda > Insecta > Lepidoptera > Tortricidae > Grapholita > Grapholita molesta. Next base: position 5,826,608 of record CP053136.2, on the reverse strand, counting down.
ATAGTGGCACTGCTTTTGAAGAGAAGAGCTGTCACACGCCTGCAGCTAGTGATATATCTGATGAAAGGAGTACTAAAGGTGCTGAGAGCACTGGAGATTCACAGTATGAAGATTTCTCCAAGAAAGAGGATCTATTTCCAAGGCTGGAAAGTAAAAGTACAAAATGGAGTAATGACCAAAGCTACTCTTCTTTAGAAGCTTCATTTGACAGTGGTGTGCGGTCCCCTGATATGTTCTGTTCAGATGATGAAGATGCTGAGGCTGCACCTGAACCATTTTGGAGTTTTTTGAAGAATTTTGAACAACATGACAAGAAGAAAGTAAAAAAAATGGAGGTGAGCCCTTTTAGATTTTTTTACATGTATTATTGTTACAAATTGTATTAAGTCTAAATCCCTTTTGCCATTGCCAGGTTTATATGTTGAGGAATATGACATTTGTCTTAAATATATAATTATTTTTACCAGGAAAAGCTCCAAGGGATTCTACCTCCGCCATCAGTCACAACTCTACGAGTGGATGTCACTGAGATGCTAAAAAAATACTACTCTTTCCTGCCAGCATTTAACAATGAGGTTAAAGAAAATCCTCCTGAAATTGACCCAGTTACTCCTACTAAGCGGGTTTCCTTTGTAGAAATTCCAACAGTTTCTCAAATACCTACAATGGAAAAGGCAGGTTCTAGAAGAGAAGAGAAGAATGAGTTGGACACAAGTGCCAATGATAAGAGCATTGTGCTTGACATATGCAGTGAAGAGGAGGCTAAGGAGACAGCATGGCCTGACTTGTTGAAGTGCAGGCATTATGATGTGTAGTAAGTATTGTATAGTAGAAGTAGACTAGAATTTGACTAAAAAATGGTGTTTTTATTACTTGATGACAACCTGTTCACAACAGGTTAGCAGCTGATGACATGTGGTCTGTGGAAGTATCTAAAATAGGCTGCAATTTGATGCACATTGTTTTGTTCATAAAATTGCCTTGGTTACTTTATTTATCCTAGTTATTTTACCACACCAGTGGTCTTAATAGGAAAATAAGAGTGGTCTCTGTCTATAAAATGTTAATAATTACTGGGTAGTATTTATTAACATCAAAAAAATATTAAATTTTATATCTAAAATATTGAAGGTATTGTTAGTATCAATAACAACTACCAGGCATGCATAACATTAAGTAACTTATAATATAATAGGCATGACTACACATGTTACAAATTCTAACACTATTAAGTTAAATGTGTCATTATCTAGGAAAAGGGACCTTATTGTCGATGGCACTTACGTCGAATCGGGTTGCATTTGTATTGTATCGTCTTGAACAACAACATAAGCACCATCGACAATAAGGTCCCTTTTCATAAATAATGTCACAAATAGATGTTTTATGAGCAAAACATCTTAATAACGAAGACATTTAATAAATTTACTGGAATGTTTCAAATATAATTGACCCCAAAATGATAAACTTTACTGTCTAAAAAAATTGTGAAATTAAGAAAAATAGTGATATTCAGTTGGCTCCTTACATTTTTCTGAAAAATAAAATGTATGGTAACTGTATATATAAAGGCATTATTTTACGATCATAATAAAAATGGCATTATTTTTCCATACTTTAGAGTGGGCGACGACCTAGGCGTGACGTCATAGTTAAGCATCATTTTTAACCGACTTCAAAAAAAGGAGGAGGTTATCAATTCAAAAATTTTATTTTTTTTATGTATGTTACTCGATATCTACGAGAACCGTGAACCGATTTTCAAATATTTTTTTTTAATCGAAAGGGTATTACTCCGAATTGGTCCCGTTGGCACTAAGTCGGGATCTGATGATTGGATCCTGAGGAATCGAGGGAACTCCTCAAATCAAAGGCACACATAAGTTGATTTTTGTGTTTTATCAATAACTCGAGCATTTTTCATTCAGAACAGTGACATTTGATGAGATGGAACTGCTGATGATGTCCAGAATGGGACTCTTCAACAATGCATAGATTTCGCCTCTTGGATATGTTCGTTAAGTATTGAAGATTTCTAAGATGAATCTTTGTCAAGCTCGAGTCCTGATGATGGGATCCTGAGGAAACTATGGAACTCCTCAAATCTTAAAGGCACACATATGGTGATTTTTTGTGTTTTTATCAACAACTCCAGCATTTCCATTCTGAATTGTGACATTTGATGAGGTGGAACTTCTAATGATGTCCAGAACGAGACTCTTCAACAAAGCATAGTACACATTTGGCGATTTCGCCTTTACCTGTACCACAGCCTAACGATTATACAGTCGGAAAGCTTTTATACAACCGGATCGTTTATCGCCTCGTTTGACGACTTGCGCTCGAGGGTCAGGGTTGTCAAAACAGATGTTTTATTTTTATTTTTAACCAACTTCAAAAATAGGAGGAGGTTATCAATTCAGAGAAAAAAAATGATTGTTAATTGGGTATGGAAGCAGCATTTATCCTAGCTTGTCGCTTTTTCTCCCAATGCTCTGCCCACAACTGTCTATGCGACTTCAGCATCAAAAAAAAATATTGAGTGTCAGCATAACACATTCATACAAAAAACCAGTTGTATGGCTCATAACATAATCTATTTGTGGGCTAAGTTTACCAAACCATTCCATGTAAACCCCGGCAAAAAAAATTGGTAAGATATGCACAGCTCCAGTACAAAAAAACGCGATCGTGGACAAAATTACCTTTGTCCGGATCCCAACACCCTGTGCTCGCGACTGCCTCCACAACGCCCACAACACACACAAGTATAAAACTATATTAACAAGCAGTAACATATAATGTTCAATAGCTAATATCTCATTAAACACTTCTGACACTTCAGCAAGAACTGATAATGAAATAGGCAGCAACCAACCAAATACATTCACTTTGATATACAGAAACCCCATAGTCTCAAAACTCATGAAAACTTTCACAAACTCCACGTAGAACATGACTGTTGTCACTACCAGCCAATGCATGAAGATTAACGCTGTACCTCCGGTTACAATGCTCTGTAAATGATCAGAGTTCGATGAAACCATGCCAACAATAAACAGTAGGAATGTGAATATCGTTGTTCCAAAAACGTAGTGACGGAACTGCCTCCACTTGGGAAGTACGCACCAGCTCACGAGACTAAAGATGATACTTGCAATTGATAGGAGAAACACGATCACACCAGTAATAGCCAATAAAGCCGGGAAAAACATATTGTCTTTGACAATTTCTGCTTCGCGCCAGTCAACTCATCTAGTTCCATCTCTTTTACTCATCCTCAGGGCTGGAGCGGATGTTTCATAACAGCTTCCCCGCGATCAGTCAGAATCTTTTCTTTGCATCCCTTTTTCACAAGTCCATTATAAAATTCTTGCGTCTCTTTCAAGGCTAGTTTTCCTTTCACTTATAGTAATTTTTTTTTTGAGGATTCCAGTCTTTGGTTCTCGTGCACTGGTTAGGTAGATAATTATAAATAAACATTTGAGTAATGCCTGTGTTCTCTACAGTTCGTCTGTTACTGTGCGTAAATAAGGATATTAATGGATTAAATTGTAAAATCACCTATAGCAGTCTTCTTCCTAGTTAGGAATAAGACATGAAGTTTCATAAATAAGGATAACTTGAGTAGGTTTCAACTTACCTTGTAATATATTCTTCGGTTGCCGCGATAATTATTTACGAAACAAAATGACTAGAAATTGATAATTTCGCTTCTACCTTCCTAATGCGGACTGCTAAGGAATTGAATTCGCTCCCTTCGTCTGTATTCCTGGTAAGATATCATTTGGGTATTTTCAAGGCAAGAGTGAATAGGCTGTTACTGAACCAGCGTACTACACCCTCGACCTCGTCAGGTGCGATACGACCCCAAAACCAAAAATAATTGTATATATTTGTCCTTAGAAATTTATTTGTTCTAAAGAGTCAAAAAATACTTATCAAGTAATAAAGAAAACAATTATTTGTTGCTTTTTAGTACATATTTGAAGTCGGGTTTAATTTTTGTTAAAAGTTTATTTATGTTAGGAGCGTTTTGAGCGGAAAGTGCGAGGTGCAGACTTAACCTCTCATTTCTAACTTTTATTTACCTTTTACGCAATTGATCCCATAGCGATATTTGATCCTTACAACAAAACAAATTGATTGATATCATAAACAAAAAATATTTTACTCGCCTATTGTCTTCTTAACCCTTTTCCAGTCATTTATCAACCATTCTCATGTTAATAGAATTTTAACTTAGGATTTCAAATGATTGGAGTTAACCAAAATGCAACTTTTTGGAATTTATTTCTAATGTATGGGAATACCAATTGGATTGGTGGTGCCTGAAATAGGGTTAATAAACTATAGTGCAAAAATGGGTTACCGAATATTTTCCTTTATTAGATATATGTACCTATTACAATAAGTAGATCAACCCAACTCTACCTAAATAAATATACTTTGTCATAAAATTATGTCAAAGTCACAGATAAAAAAGTTCTCAGTAGATATTCTTTGTTTTATAGGTTGCACATTACAAACTGAGGCCTAATCATTGTTATCATTTGTGACCCAAATTTGCTTAATATAATTTTAATGTGGATCAATCTGTGTACATGCTAAGATTTTTAGTTAGCAGTCTGGCAAAATCAGGGTATAGCAAACTTGCCCAAAGTGAGCTAGACGTTTTTATTATTTTAGTCCCTGGTTTGAATCCTAGGCATCCTGGCAAGAATATATCGTTGTTTTGTACCTACAACACAAGCTTTTTTATCTGCAATTCTCCTTCTAGCATGTATAACGCCCACTGTTGGGCATATGCCTGTCCAATCTTCCTACAAGAGACTTGATCTGAAGTTTGTCTCCTTCAGAGTGAACCGCCATCTTTGCCATTATTTTATCGTATTGTAGGACTAAGTTGATTTATGAGAAATTGTCCCAAAATGTTGAATATTCATATAACTGTCTCATATCGCGTTAATATTGCTGAAATTCAGGACAGCATATGTGCTTGCGTACCTGACATATCCAGACTGGCTTTTATAGGGTACCCTCATATTTTAATACACTACATGCCTTTCCCTTGGGATAGTCCATTACGCTTGAGTCTTTCACTGATTGTGATCACTGAGTCTATTTATACTTCTATGTTGTCTTTTTTTAACTTTATCTAATCTATAATTTCAGATCTCAATTTCTCATGATCTGAATTCTCGGTATTATCAGGTATATAATCAGACTCCAAGAAACTATCGTCATATTGCGCTAACCTCTTTGCTTCCACGTCTTGTGGGCATGAAGGCTATCTTGACTGTTTGCTGGCTGGCAGTATGCGTTCCTGGCTCTGGTTAAAGGTGTACTCTTGAAACCCAGAGATCCATATGATGTCAGCCCACTGCAACACCAGGGGCCTAGCAATCATTTCCGCCGTCATCATCACTTTCTTGACCCTGTTTTCTCTTCTCTGTGTGAAGTTTAACCTTACAATGTGAATTCTTTTTTCTACTCTGGCGAGTATCTCTTTCCTTCTCCCAATGACTTTGTATCTGTTTTTTCTATTACTCCTTTCAACCATTGTAGCCCCAACCTGTAATTCCGGAAGTATACTTCCGTTGTTTGTTTGTTTGTCCCACTAGAAATGACGACGAGGTGCCCCTGAAATGCCAATGTGTAATCTTGATCACACCTTGTAATTTTGTTTTATACACATATTAATACGCTGAAAGCATTTCATATTCCTTTTTCATCTCATTATTAATATAGCAAATGAATGACACATATAAATCACATCACATTGATTTTTGATAAAGGCACTGCCATTTCTTTGTCATCATAGTCAAATTGTTTCAGTTACAATGTGACAACCTATTCTGAGAGGATGGAGATGCTAGCGTTGCGCTACGGAGAGAGATATGTTGGCGCCGAGACGGAAACCAGTGTCAATGTCTACTCTGGGGGAAACCAATCACCTAGCAGCGCACATAAGAGGAAAGCTCTTCGCCTCAAGTAAGGACTAAGCTAGAGCTACATATGCACATATGTATAACGATCTCAATAATATCAAAATATTACATGGATATTTAAACTGCTATCCAGTATTTTCATTCCTACATACCATTGCTAATAGTAGAGTTACCTGGTATAAAGTAACCGGAAAATATATGATTACGTTTCGAAAAAACGCTACAATTAAATGGAACAGTTAAAGTAAAAGTATTTCTTTCAGGATGGCACAAGCTAAGTCACCAGGTAGACGTTTGTCACACTTGGCTCGCCGTCGGCAAGCATTTTGCAGTGCGGCTACGATCAACGAAAAGGCTCAGGCCGGCACTGCCAAAATGGTTCTCATAGACAAGAAGTAAGTACAACTCGAAAATTAACTGACATTAAATAATTATTTTGTTTATTAAACAATTGTCTAACACAAACTATTTTCCAGTTATTTCCCACACAGGAAGCTGATCAACTCTGCAGAAAGAAAGAGCCCCCGCCTTAGACGTACGCCTGGCAAGAAAACCCCCATCCGCAAAAGCCCAGGCAAAAAGACTCCTGCAAAAACCCCGAAGACCAGAAGTGGAGGCTCCAGCCGCAAAAAGATAATGAGAAGATTAATTATGGATTCAGACACTATGACCAGATCGCAGCCGACACGTGAGACTTTAAAAAGAGCCTTGTTTGTAAGTCCAGAGAACAGAAAAGCAATACCAAGTACCGCTAGCACATCAGTGCCTCTTCAAGCTATGAAGTCCAAGAGAGCTCTGTTTTCGTCTCCGGATAGGTCAGCAGAGACGAAAAGTGCTGATGGGACAGCTAGTGATCATTTCTTAAAGCGTAAACTGGACTCGTTAGACGAGCAGCCAGAAACCAGTAGAAGTAAGATAGCGAAGAGTCTCTCGTTCGGTGGGGATACAATTGGAAGCATGGCACCGCATGTAATGAACCGGCGGGCGTCTGAAGTGTTCACGAGAAGGAATTCAGTTGAGTTAAATGAAACTCATAAAAAGGTGAGTAAACTTTTATGAGTTAGCATACATTTATAGAATGTGTACAATAAGCTCGCCCAAGGTCTTATTTTACCTCATTCTCATTACCACCTAAATCTAACTAAATAATTGTAAAATTTCGTGATCTTTCTTCTAGTTACTTATTTGAAGAAAAAAAATATTCCGATTGATCCGATTCAATTTACCATTTGACATGTTCTATCCCTCAAAAATCATTATTATTTAAAAAATCTTCGAATACAATCAAAGTTGTTTTCAATATAGTCAATAGCCTATCTACAATGAAAAAGTTTCCGTCTTTGCCGCTATGTTGCCACATACAAATCTTAGTCTTAGGATATTTTCTTGCTGTGACAGAAAACGTCTTCAGTAAGCCCAGTTGTACCAAACATGCGCGGATCCAAACCTCAAATAAAGTTTGTGGCCACTAAGTTACTTTAGGGACACAAGACTGGTAGGTAGGTATTTAAAAGCTGTCTTAGGGGTCGTAAGTATGACATCACCAGACTATTAGGGTTATCTATCGTGTACAAATCAGTGGCTCCGCTCTTGTTAACAGAAACGTGTAATAATTTTCAGAAGCTTCTGTGGGCGGTGTCGGAGGCGCTCCGCGTGCACGGCTGGCGCATGTCTTCGGCCGGTTTCCGAGAGAAGGCTGAAGCCCTAGCGAGGCTCACCCGGCGGCTGCTGACACTGCCGCCTCACGCTGCCAAGTTCGCGTCCCCCAAGCTGTCTACGTCGGAGACCATGCTCAAGTGAGTACTATTTAAAATATCAATTGTACAGCATTACGATACAGCATCTTTGGTACAATGCCTTTGGGGCCTTTATTAGATATGTGGCATTATCTATGAAAAGGAACCTTATTGTCGATGGCGCTTGCTTACGTCGAACCGAACTGGATTTGGACTGAGCCATTAGTAACAAAAGCATAAGCGCCAACGACAATAAAAGGTCCCTTTTCATTGATAATGACACATATAATCTAGAGTAATTAAGTAATTATGTAATGCCTAACTTAGCTTTTGAAAATAAATATAAAGATTGTATTATCTTTAATTGTTCTGTATTGATTTCAATTAGTACTTTATTTACAAAAGTACGTAAAATGTACTTAAATTTAATGAACGATTACTTTGATTCATGGGGTAATATTGATTGCCATTTTTTAATTAGAAAAAGGTGGTATAATTATATTAAATGTTAAAGAGTTTATTAGGGTGCGGCACACGACAGCGGGTGAGAGGCGTGTGGGGGCCTAGTCGTAAAGTTAAAACTATATCTTTACATCGAACTCGAAAAATATATGGGTACTAACGAAAAAAATCCTGATATTTTTTAAAAGTTTATTATTCCATATATTATTCGCTATATGTGCTATATATGCTCGAGCTATAGAAACCCAACATAAATGAATTTATATGACATCATACCCGTATCATTTTAACCTTTATATGTAGCGGTTTAAGATCCATGATCTCTAATCTTTACGACAAAGTATTTAAGTAGCATTCACACTTTAAACCGGTACAAACTTTGTATGTTGGAAGTAAGTTTCCTGAATTCGTTAATGTATGTACTTGTACAATGTCTAATTGCTCTAAATTAGTAGATGTTGGATTCATATTTATTAAATGCATTCATTATCAGTGTTGATTAACCTCAGTATAATTACGTAAATAAAAGATAAAATGTGCAAAGCGACTTTCTACCCGTTATCATGCGTAGGTCAACTTCTAACCTTAACTTTTATTTCAATTCGTTAATTAAATATAATTACGTTTTCAGACTTGCTCGCCAGTACGTGTACGCGATAATCCAAGGGCGCAGTATCGAGGATTGTTTCCAAGAAGAACAGACGAAATTAGCAAATGACGGGAATAGTAAGCTTACTGGTTATATATCCGCCAACGCCTACCAACAGTTCAAGGCAAGACAAGCTGCTCCTAGCACGTTAACATCACAAATCAAAGAAAACTGCAATGGTTCCTTCAAACAGGACCAACCTCGCAGTGGCTCCAAGAATGTCCTTCAAGACAAACTCATAAATGTAGATTCTAGCTCAAATAGCAGCAGCAGTTTTAGCATGCTCGACAAGTCAGGCCTATACAAATCAAATTCTATGCCTTCGTTCGAAGAAGCGGCCAAAATGAGAGCCCGCAGACAAATTAGTTTTGACAATCTCGATTTCCCTAAAAGGTGATTTGTTTGTTAAGTATTATATAGTACGTAATTCTTAAAATACTGACTGATTTCGATAAAATGTTTGCGTTTGAGTACTTTAACGGTTTAAGTAGGGCAATGACTACATAAGTACATAGAATATCTGGTTTATGAAAAGTATGACTGTATGTGGTAGCATCATTAGATAATTGAGCGCATTAGTGTCGAATTAGTAGTCCTAATTGTCTTGCTGGGCACCTGTGATACATCTTTATAAACAGAATGATTAGGCGTGTCGGAATAACGTGATTAATAATGAAATTTCATTTGTACACAACTATGTAATTTGAAGGCGGATGGATTTTCACTAAACCACTACTATTTGTGACAAAAATAACGTTCAAGTACAGCTAAATGCTTATGCCCTAACCACTATGACATATTTATATATGTAATACATATATGTATACATTTTTTAACCTTATATCAATGGCATAAGGTGAGAAAGTGTTAACATATTTATGCCCTTAACTGGCTTAACTTTACACGTGTTCAGCAAGGTCTGCATAAATATGGTATTAATGCGAATTAGATGCTTGGCGATTGTAGGCCAGATATAAACTAATATATTAATGATAAAGGTGTCACCGTTTTCCTAAGGTTCTGTGAACAATTTTAACACTTCACTGGTGTTGTGACATCAAGTGAAAATACAAACATGAAAGTCAAAATTCACGAATAATTTTTATTCGTAATTTTTATAATATAACCAGGAGAGCTCTGCGTCTCTTATTAGGTTTTTTTTTTTCAATAATAACTAGTAAGTACAATGCTGTTCCCAAAGGGGCAGGCACCTACATAGTCATGTTTGCTAACGGAACCGTAATTCATAGTGATTCTTTATTTTATTTTTAAGTTCAAGTGTTATTTTACTATTGACAGTGTTCGCGTCATATTAGTCAAGATGTGCGTACACTATAGCTAGAATAGCTACATGTTTGTAGATGATGGGCAGGCGATTGGCATTTTATTAAAGGGCACCATTGTGGGTCACGCTATGCACATATTGTATATAATATTTTATTTTTATGATAAAAACTTCTGTCTAACCTAGTTTTCGTTTGTATCTGTCATTAACATTTACATTTCCTAAAAGGTTGTACGACTAACAGATGCTTGTCAAAAGTTGAGGTTTTATAAATGAACTTACTAATATGTACAAAGTTTGTGAAGATATTAGGATATTTAAGTCGAAAGAAAAATAGAAAAATTTGACTCGCAGCGGGACTCGAACCCACAACCACTGGATCACTAGCCCAGTGCACTACCAGTTGTGCTATACGAGCGCCGCTTAGACTTGTCAAATTTTTCTATCTTATCCTGCTTGGTATATACGAAAAATAATAAAAATAGTAAAATTTGACAAGTCTAAGCGGCGCTCGTATAGCACAACTGGTAGTGCACTGGGCTAGTGATCCAGTGGTTGTGGGTTCGAGTCCCGCTGCGAGTCAAATTTTTCTATTTTTCTTTCGACTTAAATATCTTTGAAATGCTAGCAGACGTTTCTGCTTAATATAAAAATAAGATATTAGGATGTATGTTGTTTAACGGATTTACATAAAACTGGGTGTACAACTGTACAGATCGAGAATGATCTGAATTAAGACATATCCCGGTAATGCGTTCCCGTGGCACGAAGTCGCAGGCAGAAGCTAGCAGCCTTACAAACTTATTGCCTGTTTGGAATAGCGGATAAAGTTATTAAAATGTGCGTAGCGTGGTCGTAAGTTGTGGGCTGCCTCGATTTACTTGCATGTGACCATAGACAACAGATACACACTACTATAAGTTTATAACATGTTATATTGTGCTTCCCATTTTTTAGTTTTGCAGTATAGTACAATTTTATAACTAACGTACATGTTGGTCACTCTGTTAGAATTGAATGGAATTTAGATCATTCATTCATGTCAGTTCCGAGAACTTTTAGCTTTTATTACTTTGCAATAAAGACTATAATTGCATTGCTAAATCTCCCGCTCTATGTTTTGCAGGAGCATTTTCTTTATTTAGCAATTTAATTAAGACAATTTACGTGTTTTGTTACTATTGCTGAGTACGATCTCACAATATTTTAGTTTAATAAATTATTTTTCTCGTACATGGTGTTTTATTTTTATGCTATAAGACCTAATTAATGTTTTTTTATTTTATTTTATGTAAAGTATTTCATGTCAATCTGGTACCTTTTTACTGCTACTCTGAATTATAACTCAGATATTTGACTATGATTGTTACTGCTTATACAATAAAATACATACTATCAGGACTACAAGGAAATAACAATCCAGTAATAACCCGGAAAACAGAAACCCGGCAACCTATTAATAATAACTGCAACAACTATAAACTATATTTGTCTCAAACCGAATCAAAAGTACGCATTTCATTTTCATGGCAGTATTTCAAAGTACTCAGTTGATTGCCAGGGAAAACAGTACTTTTCACCTCTTATCTTATACCGCCAATTAACAATTCGATGCGTTAATATATGATAAGATAATCTAGCATTGGCTAGTCGTTCATTGTTGATACAAGTGTACAGTGTTTTATCGTGACAATATGGGTGGGTCACAGTCGTATCCCGGGCTTACGGAAAATTTGTTGGAAGACTATACGACGTTAACTTATTTGCACAAAGGCGAAATATTACAGTAAGATACGGTTTTCGTTGTTTTGGTTTCAGTACGTTAATACTAGTGTTGAGTTATAGGTACTTTAGAGGCCCGAGGCGTAAATACTTGGTAACATTGAAGCTTGTTTTTGTAATTTGTTTGTAAGTTTGTTTTAACGGTATCTCTCACACACTCTTAGATCAGTGATAGATTATTTTAAGATTACGACTCGCGACTCTATGCCTCGACGCTAGACTAAATTCTATTTGAATTCTATATTCTAACGGCACTTTTTAAGTTGCTTTTTCACTTTGTTTTAGTTTAATGAAAAAGGTACATTCCATAGATCCGGAAAAAATCACTGCCAATTATCATCATAGGTTCAGCAAAGAAGAAATCCTGACAAAGTTTGATGTGTTAAGAGTGAGTAATATGAATTACGTAAATAATATTAACTTATAGGTACCTATAGTGCCTTAATGCGTTGGAAAATTCTGCCGCTCCCAGTTACGTTATTAACTTATTAACCTCTTGAGTCTGGGTGTCTATACTCATATAAGTACCTAAAACATATTTATATTCATTAAAAAAATTAAGGAACTAAGGACGACAAATTGTACCTTAAATAGTACCTACGCCACGTTGTTTCTAATAATTTCAGAACAATCCCTTCCAAGACCGCCTCTTCAGCGTGTTCTCTTCACACAAGGACGAGTGCTTCTCCTTCGAAGACCTGCTTGACTTATGTTCAGCCATGAGCTCCGAATGCCCAGTGGAAGTGAAAGCTGAATGGGCCTTTAGGATTTACGGTAATATTTATAGCCTATTGAACAAAACTGTGGTCTGTGTAGCAGAGGATTTTGTTATCAAGATCAATCGACTATTTTATTTTACTTTTAGCCATGATTAGAGTTCCCTGGGTCACTAATAAATCCACCGTTTTATGCATCTGAAGGCAATAGAATTACATTTTTGTGGTATTTATATGGCCCTGTTACGACGCCTCCCTTTAAGGGTTGGAATGTCATATGACAGTTGTATTGGAAAAGACTATCCAGGCCAAATAATAAAATCGGGCCGACCCAAGCTCCAATCAACGGTGGCGTGACAAAGACGTCGCCACACTGTTTATGATGGCATGGGTATGGCATTGCAGCAGAGGCAACATATTAAACTTAATAGAATCATTTATTAGTGGTAGAAGGCAATATACAGTGGTAACAAAACTAAGCTATAAGTCAAAAACAGAAGTAACCTATATGTCACAGACAAGAGAAACTTTATATGGAGTACCGCAGGGGAGCATCTTAGGGCCATTGCTTTTCCTAATTTATATTAACGATCTTCCCAAATCTACCAAATATCCTATGGTCCTCTTTGCGGATGACAGTACCGTCTTATTCACTGACACTAGATTAAACAACCTTGACATCGAAATGACTAATACTCTACAAAATATCATTAAGTGGCTTGAAAATAACAATTTAAAAATAAATATTGCGAAAACAATGATAATGAACTTTAGACAGCGTCAAAATGAGTATGACAACTTAAATATTGAATATAAGGGACAAAAAATTACTCAGGTGGATAACACAAAGTTCCTTGGTCTGTTTCTGGACAATAACATGAATTGGAAATATCAAATTAATAGTGTATGTAAAAAGTTAAGCAGTTCTTCATATGCGCTACGTATGCTGAACAAAATTTCGAGTCATTCGGTTGTGCTAACGGCTTATCATGCCTTTATTGCCTCTACTCTCCGCTATGGCATAATTTTTTGGGGCAATTCAACCGATTGGCATTCGGCTTTCAGAGCTCAGAAAGATTGCGTTAGAGCAGTGTGCAATCTACCACGGTTTGCTCCGTGTAAATCACATTTCCAATATTTAAATATATTTACTCTTCCCTGCTTGTATATATTTGAAATAGCAGTCTTTGTTAAATGCCACCCTAGTTTATTTCGAAGTCTGTCCAGTCAACGTCTACAATACTTGATTCGTGCCCATCCGTCAAGCACTGCTCTTCTATCAAAGAGTGTTCTTGGTATGGGTCCTAGAATTTATAATAAACTACCTGAAGACTTAAGGAAAATCTGTGACATCAACCAATTTAAAAAAGCACTCAAAGAATACTTGACTAAAAAGGCTTATTACTCCACTAATGAATTTCTTGCAGAAAGACCAATCCAATAATTTTATTAATAATTTTAACAATGTAATAATTTATCTCCATGACAATTCTATTTTTATATTTGATGTTTAAAACCTGTTATTCCTTCCTTCTTGCTGTAATGATATTAGAAGTATTGTATGAAAAGAAATTTGGTGCATGTGTGCATGAATAAAAAATAATTTCGTATGCCTTTTAGGCACGACATGGTGATACAAACCCTGTCTTTCCACCATCTACAATGTAATGTTGTATAACCTGTGTTCGACGAATAAAGTATTTGAATTTGAATTTGAATTTGAATTTGCATTATCATCCATGCCAGGTAATCGGACTGAATAATTAATTTTAATAATGTAAGTTTGTTTCACAGACTTGGACGAAGACGGCCAAATATCAGCCAGGGACATCAGTGGAATAATAGACAGGCTAACTGAGGATGCGGGTAACAAAAACCTCTACATCGAAATCAGCTCCAAAAAGAAAATCGCTGATATTGTAAGTATATTTTTCAACCGCCTAGTAACCTTGGACTTGTCAGCACCTTGTAAAGTATTCGCCGCCATTGCAAAAACTTCATGCAAAATCGAAAATCGATAAATTGACTATATAAAATAAATGAATAAGTATTACAGGTCATTCTTACACAAATTGTTCGAGGCTTATATATATATATATATATATATATATATATCGTTAGCGAGTCCCCACAACAGAAGCCATCTTGAGAGATATATATATATATATATATATATATATATATATATATATATATAAATACTTAAAACACAGAAAACAGTCATGACTCAGGAACACATATACCTGTGCTCATCACACCAATAAATGCCCTTACTTACCTATGTTGGAAGGGATTGTTCTGAAATTAACATGATTTGAACCTGGCTCCACATTTCTAAGCAGGGTCACTACCCACTTAGCCAGACCTGTCGACATTCATATTTGTCTCTATCGGAGTTGCTATATTGAGAGACGGAGGCCTATGATGGCTGGTGGCGATGGTGATGGGTAGTGGTTTGATCTGCTCGCCATAAATAGGTGCCTTTTTCCTACGACATAAGAGCTAAGTAGGTAGGTATACTATATAGAACATATTATATTCTTAGTATGTTCTATATTTTTGCACTCGACTTTTTTTTTATACCACAAAAGTTGGCAAACAAGCATGCTGTTTTTGCTGTTGTCTTGTTATTACATCTGCGGTATCTACTTAATTTCCTGTTACATATAGGTTCAATGTGTCCTTAATTATATACACAATTATATATTTCTAATTTCCTGTTATTACAGATACTAAACGAGCTGAAACTGGACCACGCAGGAAGCATGGGATTGAGCGAGTTCAAGATTTGTATGTCAAGGATATCAGAGTTTGAAACGTCTTTCTATTTTAGGATATAATTTATCGTCCACCTAAAACTTGTTAACCCTTTACCTACCTATACTGATCTAAATGGTTTCTCCATAAATCCCAATTAGTTTAATTTTGCTTATTTTAAATCAAGTCGCTTTTGCGATAGTCCTATCAAATATGAATATGGACCTTAAAAGTCGAATGCTCAGGTATAATTGAAATATAATGGATAAGAATGGGGTTGATAAATCGTACTATGCCTGAAATAGGTTCATATTATATTTTAAAAATTATTTCAAGGAAGAGGTATTATTTTTGCTTTAAAAAAATATGTATTTCATTTTAAGTATATGTATTTGATTTTTATGTTCTAGTTCGTATTGTATACTTTGAACGCCAAGAACTCCTAAAGGAGTCGTGTGCTGTCGTGCCTACCACGCCATTGACGCCTAATTGTTATGGCTGACGTCAGATTATGGTTAATTTGTTCTTCACTAATAGTCGAGACGTTGGCGTGTACATCACATTTTGGCGTGAGAGGAAAATATGTGTTCTAATGAAACGTTTCATGTTAGTGGTGCGTTGTCTGTCAGTGTTAAATTTACGCGAATCAATTAATACTTTCATTTGGATGTAACTACCACCTGTATTAAACGATCTATTAGAATAAAACAAATAAGTGCTTATAGTCCGTTTATTTTAAATTTGATACAATTAAACAAGTTGCCCGTGGTAATTAATTTAGTTACGTTTATGTAAATAATGCAATACTTAGCTAGGTTAATGGCGTAGAGACGCTATAGGTCCGTGGGGTCCCAGCGCTCACAAACTTTTTGCAGAAATCGCGAAGCGTCTGGTTGATGTAACATGGTCACCGAAGAGCTGGCGGCTTCCTCGCACAACGTATCAGCATTGCGATACAACGAGGAAATGCCGCCAGCATCCTTGGTACAATGCCTCAAGGGCCTTTTTTAGATTTTATACTGTAACTAGTTAAGTACTTGTAGTTATCATAATACTATTGTAATTTCTGTAAATAAATGTAATTTACTACATAAGGTCAATGGTGTCTTGGTAGGAGGGTTGACAGTCAGGGAAAATAAGGTCTCTTATTTATCAGTTCTCCTAAAATGTTGCCATGTAAAATGTTGATTACATACTGCTTCGGTTATTGGATATTAAAAAAGGGTGAAAATGGTCAGGCGACGGTACTCAGAATCTGTTCTATCTAACATAGACTTTGCAAGCCGCCTTATTATAGCGGCCGCCGAGAGTCCGCCCCGGCAGCGCTGGGATACCGCTGGTGCGGCCCGTGCTGCCGGGCAGCACCGCTGGCTGCTTGTACTTCACATGGAACGTCGGGAAACTGAGATACGTCCTGTGAGAAAAATGGGTTAAAACTCGAGGGATGTGTGATAGAGCCATGCGTGAAAAGTTGATGCAAACATTAAATGCGCGTAGTTTTGATAATTGATCGTTTTATAATATGGTTACCAAGAGAGACGCACGATAACGAAAATAATTATGTTAACCCTTTATAAGGCAGAGGCGATATATCGACCACATATGCTCACTTGGAAATTCAACCATACTGTTTAATAATATCGCACAATGTTGTTTGTACTTGTTAGAAATTTTACTTGCTCTTAAAATAGGCTTTAAAATGTAAGCTTCTGGTAGCTACAAAGAATTCTGCGATACCATGTCTCAGTCAATGGGGCCTTATAAAAGGTTAAAATTGAAAGAATTGTACAAAAATTAACCCTGTCAAGCAATCTTCGAACTTGCGATCATTAGGAACACTGCGGCCTACAGCGAAAAACGATATTCGTAAATTTCGGACGATTATCTCTGTCATGACGTCTTAATTGGGGTAAAAGAGAAAGATGCCCGAAATTTACGAATATCGTTTTTGGTGGTAGCGCCTCTGGTTCGATCTCGGATAACTGTATTAAATATCGACACGTCAAATATTTATCTAATGATTGTGTGCATAGTATATGCTTGTACAGCCAGCGTCATATAGTTGGTTGCATCAAAAGTATTCAAAAAGTTTGGTACACTATAGAATTTATATACCTACCTTGAATGCTGCCAACTATATGACGCTGACTGTACGTACTTTGCCTTTTTTGGAGATTTGCAACGTCTCATTAGTAGCTACGGTTAAGTGTCTTACTTTATGTAACTTATGGAAAAATGTACATACGGAGTAAGATCCGGTGGACACTGCCACATGTAATCTGCATCTAGGAAGTAAGTTAGAGGGTGGTATGCCTTAGGATAGCCTCTGTAGTAGTTCCTATGGCGCTGGCATGCCTACAAATAGACGACAAAACTATTTATTTAAATTGTGAAAGTGCTACACAGCACAAAATTGTTGTGCTTATTTAAATACCCCTTATTAATTAACTAACGAAAGTATTAAAACAAAGAATCGAGGCAACTTACCTCATAGAACAATTCAATTTCATCTTGACGTCTGTTATCGATAAACAAAATATCCATATTAGTATGTAAATTTCATTAATAAATTTTGTAGTTGCAGATTAGACAGAAATTTAGTTATTGCAAAATATTGATAGCTCAGTTGAAAAATGTGACTTTAATTTTTAGCGCCATTGATGATAAAATTTTGACATAGGACCATAGACAAAACTGTAGACGGTTTGAGTACAAAACTTTGTAAATCAGTTTAAGTAGGCACAATAAGTCCCTAAAAAAATGTTTTCTACCAAATCACCTTTTCGCATAGATCGAGCTTCAGCATTGCATGCCAATTAATGAGTCTAAGTATAATAATCAATTTAAAATATTTCATAATGGATACGTGTTGATAATGCAGTTTATTGCATGTCTTATATGCGAGACCCACTTGCGAAATTGATTGCAAGACACATTTTGAATTCACAAGTTGATCCCGCTGGTAATAGGTACCTACCTATCCTCTGATATTATCTATATTTATAGTTCCACGGATTGTGAGGCGAATATATATTGCTCGACATATTGCGCCCTCTAACGAGGAGCTGCATCAACAGGCGACTGACCGACAAAGACCGCTCGGTGGATCCGGAAGCGGAGACCGTAGAGCTGTTCAGCATTAGTAGTTTACCTTTTCTATTAAAGTTGAATATCCTGTCGTGTGTCACCCGCACTAAGTTTTTGCAAGCAAGCAAAAATTAACCTTACCTTGATGTCTAATCGCGGCGTGTGGCGCACAAAATGTTCATATTGATATCAAGTTGATTTATATGAAGCAAATATGATACCTATCTATAGGTAGGTAGGTACCTAAAATAATATCATCATCGTCGAAATAAAACAGGAAAAAACTGTATTATTTATTTAATGGTCACGAAGTTTCTTTAATATAGTTCCAGTTGATTTTTTTAATATAGCTGTATACTCCTCAACTAAACATTTAACGACTGTATACCTTACAAGGCGGTTTATTGTATCGAGCCGCCAAACTGCGTTCGGGCAAAGGTGGAAAACCAGATGTTCGGTCCGTGGTAAGATTTAGAACCGTTGGCTGCTTGTACTTGATATGGTAAGCTGGATAACTTAGGTAAACACTGAAATGAAAGGAATAATAGTTATGGTTTATGATGAACGAGTGTGAAAATTTTGAAATTCCAAACCATCGCTGCCAGTATTGCAAATCACACGCTAACATAAAACTTGTCACTGCACACTCAATGAGTGGCTTCGACAAGGGTATAGGTACCAATGTTAACAAAGGCAAGAGAAATATGCTTACACCCAAAAGAAGATATCAATGCTTAGATTATTTAGATAGGTAGGCATATGTTGCCAAGTGTGTAAGTACACATTTTTTTTATTTATTTTTATTTATGACATAGGCGGCAAACGAGCAGATGGATTGCCTGGTGGTAAGCAATTACCGTCGCCCATGGGCACCCGCAACACCAGGGGAGTCACAAGCGCGTTACCGGCCTTTAAGGGGGGTTGGAGCTCTGGGAACCTTACTCACCATCAGGAACACAACACTACAGACCCGAAAGGCAGCAGTGCCACTATGGCTGTGGTCTTCTGTAAGGAGGAGGTACTTCCCCAGTTGGGCTGCTCCAGATTCAAGCGTGATGGTCATCGCTGTGCCCTACCTCTCATTGTTGGACGTAGTTTAAGGACATGCCCGGGTCCAAAACACATATTCTAAAATGGCTAAATAATAATTTGATATACTTACTGAGACATTTCAGGAGGGCATTGATAGGAATATTCTCCATCTCTAAAGTAGCTTAATGGATGATAAGCTTTAGGGTAGCCTCTATAATAGTTTCTGTGCAACTGACATGCCTGCAAAAATGTGTGGATTAGATAAAACACCGTTACTATTAAAATTATAATTATGCTGTATCATATAAAACATACTTGATAAAAACAATTAATTTTTTCTTCGCGTATAGGATCCAAAAACAGCAAATATTTAACCATATTGGTTAAAATCGATAAAATATTTACAAAAAATCTTTAAAATATTTCGGCGTAAAATCATTGTCATTATTTTTTTGAAGTTAGAAGAATCTTTTCGTCATTCAGGCCCGGTACCACGAACATCGAAGTTCGTATATTTTGAGCATCTTCCTCTTTTTCTTCAACTATATCGACATGAGAGTGACAGAGACAATCGTCTGATATTTACCTATATCGTTTTTCGCGGCAGCGCCGCATTTATTGAGTCATAGACAATAGACTGAAATAAAAATGGCATCGTACTAAAATGTCAACTGGAAATGTCAAAACAAAATCCGTAATTTTGTTGTAACGCATACTGTAACAATCATTATTTATTTGTTAGAAAATTATATCTCTCTTTAACCACAATTATGTTCAGGATGCAACGCATTAGTCATTGTAATCTAGTAAGTTAAGTTGCGCTGGCAGCAGGCTTTGTTATTTTGGGTGAACTATTTTTGTCCGCTCTACATTTAGTGCATTGGAATAATTTTGACATCCAGGAAAAGAATGTTCTTCCTATATGGTGAGTTCATTTCGGCACAAGGTTTAATGAGTGTTATTAGCGCGTGTACCTAACTAATGTGTGACTGCAGCTGTTTTAACGTCGCCTACGTCGCATGAAGATCATTACCATATTTTTTTCGTACATGAAACGTCAGTGTAGTGCTGCATAGTTCTGCGGTAAGGATTCTTCATACATATTGCGGCAAGATATAGTTCTTGAATATATTTGTCATCCGGGATTTATTAACATAACTATAATTTATTACTTGTCAAGTCTCAGTATGTGGGCTGATGTGTGGGTTGTTTTTTTTTCCCATTGGAAATCTTGTTTATAAAAAGTTGTATATCTATGACAATCAAGTAACAGCTTTTTCTGTTCTAGTTTTTGCAAAATTAAGTATCTTATACATTATACAAATAAAATAAAAATGCAATTAATACATAAAGTTATTATATAATTTTTTTTTTTATCAATTAACCCCTGAATTCCCAGGGTACAGGAGTGAGAACATATCTATCTGGTGTTCCTGGTATGCTAATATTCAAATTTTAAGTCTTGTGCCCAACATGTGACTGATGTTAACTATCTTGATTACAGTATTCAAACAAATAAAGCAACATTGTTGTTTTGGTACTGGTTTTTATTACAAAGATATTGTTTATGATTGCAATGCAGCATATAAATTCTAATAAGACATCTTCCTGCAGAGTGAGATTTCTTACTGGATTCATATTTGTATATATCAAAATTATAAACATATGTATACACAACAATAGGATGAACTTGTTCTTAACTAATTTTATTGTTTACGAAAAATAAATTACTAAAAATTATAATCAAATATATTACTAAAAAAATATTGAAACATTAAATATAACATCCTTCAATAGAAAGTCCAGTATCAAGCATGTGTTTATGAAACAAGTCTATGTTTAAGTTTCCAGGTGGGTTGAATGAGCTCACAAACAATCTAATCTAACAATTAATATTATGGCAATATTAAAATATTATCAAACAAATTCATACCCTTTAGCTTACATAGGCTTTCCATAGCAGTTGCTCTAATATTTTATGAAGGAAACAAATTCATCATCATCAGCATTTCAGCTTTAAGACATCCACTGCTGGACACCAGCCTCCCCCAAATATGACTTGTGTCATTTTGGGGAAGTTGCCATAGTCGCCATGCTTGGAAGGCAGGTTTAGAAAAAAAATTGTCAAAAAAAAACCTTGGCAAGTTTAGAAAAAAAATTTACTTAGATAATTGCAGCAAGGCACTGCAATATCTTGAAGTTTAAATTTTACTCTATAACTGTCCATGCATTACATATAATGCACTGTCAAACTATCTCTGTCAAGTCCATGTGATGTCAGAAATGGATAACTCTGTACATTAGTGCATCACCTGTAATTCACGGATGTATCAATTCATATCACTGGTGCAAACAAGGGACAGTTAAAGTGTTAATTTGCAGATACTGCGTAAATTCTTTCTATGAGTAAATGTATAAAATACAAAACTTAATGATAGCGGCTATGACTCATGCATTTATTTCTCATTTCAAAAATGGTCTTTTTGATACACTGCAATTATCAGTATGTTTTATCTTATCTTCTTTGCCATAGTTAATTCAAAATCTTAACGACTTATCAAATTGATAACATGTTGATATAAATCCAAACAAGCATTTAATTTATCTGATAATGAATAGTTTCTGTTGCCAGAGGACAAGTGAGCCCAAAAATGTTGCAGGTTAAACTACTAATCACTTATTTGACATAAATGCAGTTCAGAATAAATGTGTATTCAATTGTACACACTGCTTGTAATAATCATAATCATGACCAATTTAATAATTTTTTTTTATGAATGTGGGTCCATAGTCTATCAGCTTATGTTTCATGACACAGTTTTTAGCCCAATTACACCACATGATAAATATTGGTATACATATATGCTATATATTATGGCTTTAGTTGCCGCAATAATTATTTAGGAAATAAAATCAACTGAACAAATGATACGATTTTAAGCTGGCAGAATATACAGATTATATGTATCATGCTCTTTAGAAGTGTTTATGATATGGTACAGTACAACCAAAGGGTGCATTTTAAATTAAAACGACTTGCGAATTACCTATTCACACACGTATAGGTAGTCCAACATTTTACAGTAATATAAATGGCCAAGTATGGCCCTTTTCATTTTCGACATACCTACTTACGTAATGTGCTCATTATTTCACTAGTGCGGTAATGTATAATAAATAATAATAGTAATGTAAAAAAATAGTACATTTCGATACTAGTGAAAAAAAAAAAATTTGTCGAGGAGTGATAGGGTGAAACGAGGGTGACAATCACCCGAGTCTTAAAGAAGTTTTTACACGTGTATCGAACCCAATTTTTCATAACAAGTGCCTTAAAAAGTGAAATTGACGCACGCGAAGCGTGCGCAAAGTGCACTTTTACGCACTAGTTAGGAAAAATATTTTGTCTGTGACCTAACTAACTGTATTTTATCAATACATTTGCATTCTCTATATGTTGCAAGTCAGCTAAAAGTCTTATCTTACTTAAAATATTGTTTATTTTCAAACAACAAAATGGGTGATTTATTGATAGGCTCAAATTGTGTGGCAGACCTTGCAGGCACACGGTTTAGTGACCTGATGCGTGAATCACTTCACAATCAGTCAATACATTGTGCAGTTCACGGTTTCGTCACGGTCCACTGATCGATATCCTTTGCATTGTTGTTTATACAAAACAACTAAAAGTTGACTCTAATACCTACTTGAAAAGTACTTTTAAAAGTAATAATGAAAAGGAACGGACGGAAGAAACTTAATCGCTCTATATGGCTTTCTTTTCAATCGACTAGCACATTGTTTTGTTATTAAGTTTGTACGCTCAAGAGCAACAATAACGGGTCATTTTGTATAGACATTGCCATATAAAGTGACCCGTTTCTATTGCTCTTGAGTATATATTAAGTTTTTCCTAAGGCCAGGTGGCCTATGTAGTAGTTACGTGTATACACGCATGTCGGCGTTCTATATTCAAATTTTGACGTAAGTTCAAATTCTCTGCACAATCACATAGACATGGTCCTTTAGCTAAGTTTTTCACCTATACTCTAGCAACGTAAGACAATAAAGTATGTATGTGACATTATCTATGACAAGGGACCTTATTGTCGATGGCGCTTACGCCGTAGTTCAAGATGCCGCAATACAAACGCGGTTCGACGTAAGCGCCATCGACAATAAGTTCCCTTTTGCTAGATAATGCCACATATCTAGATAAATCCACCTCTTATTTTATGAAAGTGGATTTTATTGGGGTATAAATCGTGTACGTTTTTTAAGCTACATTTCCAGGGCATTGTTATGTCCTTACGTCCTTAGAACTCATGCATGCCGCGTGTCGCTTGTATATTTTATCAATATGTTGACTGTACTTGTGCACAGTTCTACATTAACATTCAAAAACATTTATTGAAGACACACTAACATGTTCACGTACAGTTAACAAAGACAGAACATTAAGTGAGCATCACTAAAGGGACCCAACTCGGGATATTACCAGCTTTAACCTTTAACCTTAATCCACTGAAATAAGGTGTCAAATTGTATACATAGATTTGAATTCGTCTGTAACATACTTATGGTGTATTTGCCGTCAGTTTTGCTACCGGGTAAGAAAGCTTGCTCAGAATTCAAAGCATAAGGGCTGGCTTACGTCTTCCCCCTGTCCGGATGATTTCACTTTACTTCCGCTCTCCGCTGCCGCCTCTAGTCGTGGCCAGGCCTTTAGGTTACATGTCCAGATATTTATGAGCAACTTTGCCGTTTGCATATATCTAAAAGCTAGACTAGACTACCGACGCTTCTACTCGCACTTGGCTGGTATTTGTTTACATAGGTATATATCCAACTATATGAACAAGTATTATTTATTGTCGTGGTTACGTGTTGAGTCATATTCTTACGTTGTCCTCACTCTGC
Source organism: Grapholita molesta (assembly GCA_022674325.2). Taxonomy (NCBI): domain Eukaryota; kingdom Metazoa; phylum Arthropoda; class Insecta; order Lepidoptera; family Tortricidae; genus Grapholita; species Grapholita molesta. The sequence goes on along the minus strand of CP053136.2, from coordinate 5,802,231 downwards.
ACTATAATATAACGGACGTAATATTTTGTTCTTGTAATCCAAGGTTAAAAAGATGATTCTGTTTAAAAAAAATATGTGTTAATTAGCAAACTGTTAACTGTCAACAATATGGCAAATCTACACTAATATTATAAAGGCGAAAGTTTAGTGTGTGAGTGTGTTCGTTTGTTTCTTCTTCACGTCTAAACGGCTGAAGCGATTTTAATAAAATTTGTTATGGAGCTAGCTGACACCTTGGATTAATTAACACGTAGGCTACGCTTTTTCCCTAATAAACCGCGGGTAACACCGCGGGGCACAGCGAGTATGATTATAAGCTATTACCATTTTACTTGCATAATAGTGCAGCCACTAAATTAGGTCGTCACCTAAGCTTCAGTTAGGCCCAATCACTCATTAACCTCGTTTGGCTGGGTAGAACCATGCTAACCTATTTACTAAAATAGTACGAACTGCATGTACCTACTATTTATACTATTATGAAATACGGTCGCTGTTGGAACTTAAGCCTACATTTCACCAGGACATCATAGCTGCGCAACCAGTCGCCCGCCACCAAAAAATGTATGCAGCTATATGAAGGAGCGATACCGCGAACATCGAAGTTCGTATATTTCGGGCATCTTTCTCATTTACTCAAATTAAAGTGTTATAAGAGTGACAGAGACAATCGTCCGAAATTTACGAATATCGTAAATTATCGTGAATTATCGTTGCTCGCGGTAGCGCCGAAGGGTATCTCACCCGGTGTCCAGTTGGTTGTATACAATTTGCGACTAGTTGCGCCGTTATGGTGCCCCGGTGAAATATAGGCCTTAAAGTTAAGCGATTATCTACTCGAACAGACGTTTCATGGTTCGTAATTTTACTTACACAACTAGAAATATAACATGATTACCTAAATCATTTTTTATAAACCCCATTGACGTGCCAGGGTAGAAAGTGTTGGCTTATTTATTAGCTATATATCTATTTTCGTCACTGGTTGCTATGGTAACGGTCCCGCGTTACTCTTTATGGCCTTTTCGTTTCTCGAAAGATGCATTTAAATATGTGTTAGTTACATGCCTTTATATCATAAGTCAAGAACTCATGTTTCATGCAGGTTAGTACGAGCTTCTTCCGCTAGAACTTCCTTGGTAGTAGGTAGAACTTTTTTGTAAGAAATCTAGTGTAGTCTATATGGGCTGTAAGGAGGGCCTGAAATCAATATTTTTTTATATCTATCGTCGACTAGTACCTGTAACACAAGCCTTGCTGAGCTGATTATAGGACTATATTCATTGCATGACGACTTGCGCAAGATGGCTGGCAGGAGCTGGATGCGAACAGCCGAAGATCGAACACGATGGCGGTGAAATTGAGGAGGCCTATGTCCAGCAGTGGACTGCGATAGGCTGATGATGACGATGATGATGATTAATTGCATTGCAACGAGTAACTCAGTCTGCATCGGCCAGCCAACGCGAATAGCAACATTCGAGTTATTAAACACTCGCGTAACTTTTTTTTTCTGCCTGTCAGGTGTCTAGCAAGTGTGTGCTATGGTGATGGCGGCGGGCGGCATGGGCGACGCGCGCGAGCGATTGCCGGCCCTCTGGCGGCGCATCGAGGACGCGCACTACAGCTACCTCGAGACAGACGACAGCCCGGAGAAGCTGCAGCAGCGGAAGAAGCTAGAAGGTAACCACTTGGTTACCATAGTGGTGCCGGCTAACTAGAATAGCACCACCCCATTTCCGCGGGTGTCGTAAGAGGCGACAAAGGGAAAAAACCGACGGACTGCTGGCGATCGCAGTAGCTGTAGATTGGGTTGTGACGGACGCTGCTGCCCATCCGTCGGTTTTTTCCCTTTTGTGGCCCGCCTACCAAGCGTGGTGACTATGGCAACTACCCCTCAAGATGATACTAGTCATATTTGGGGGAGGCCTATGTCCAGCAGTGGACGATTTACGGCTGAAGTGTACCATGGTTACCACGCTGGTAGGCCACTTGTTGGCCACAACGGATGACTAGTGTGGGACTTCAGTAGACTAGGGTGAGACGCAGTACTTGGAACTAGTTTCGTGCTGGCTTGATTCGTTTTCAGATAGATAAGCAGTTTTCTGTAAAGAAAAAAGCAATAGCTCAGTGTCCAGAAAAAAATTGACGCACTGCTATTTATGGGACGTGAGTGTTGGTTAACGAAAACTGTAAGCATTGGTTCGTTACCCGTTCACAAAACGGTCGTTAACAAGAAACTTTAGAGAGAGATCACACTGGTGCTTTGCGTCGTGTCGGTGTCGTCGCGGACAGAGGAACGCGACGCAGCACACCAGTGCCAATGCGCGGAACCATTTATCCTGCCGACATTTTTCGCTCTTACTGCGAGCTGCGTGGGTATTACGATTATTTTATTACGACAGGCTTAAACCGAAGGTACGTCGACAAAGTTCCGTACGCTAAGACGTTGGACGGGACACGAGCGCCTTCCCGATTTTTTTATTTTATTGAATTGAATGAACGTTTTCTTTTTCCAAGCCCTCTTATTGCGACCGAATAGGCAATTCATATTAGTCAGCCCTTTAAATAAGTAAGCTTGTTCCAGGCTACATAATGGAGTACCTGTCGATCGTGCCACACGAATGCAAGTTCGGCCTCGCTGAGACCGGCAAGGTGTTCCAGCGGACGCTGACAGAACTGTCACAGTTCAGCGCGTACAGAGCCGGCCAGGGCTGGGCTGCCATAGCCCGGTACGCGGGGAACCTGTTGGCACAACCCTGGCGGTTGGAGTACCGGAACATAAGGGTAAGCTAAAATTATACGTTTTTTAATAGTACATTACATTAGAGGCCGGGAAAATTAGGATTTTCGGCCAAGTGGGTATATACGGCTGGGCGAGCGAGGTCGGATAGTGATACGAGGCCGGGAATTCCTTATAACGACGAGTCTTTTCTCAAACATACAAAGAAATAATAGAAATGCCTCAAAAAATGACATTTGCAAAATCACAACTCAAAATGAAATCGAAATGTATTAAAAATTAACATCAGCTGTTTATTATGACACCCGCCATCTTTGCCTCTGTATGGATAATCGTCGAAAAAGTTACATTGCAGGCCTGCAAAGTTATATGAAATTATCATATCATACTTCCGAGTGTATTATAAGGAATGTAAAGACAATATTTTATTGCATGTTTAAGAAAAGTTATTATTAGCTATAGCTATTCCTTTGTTACAGCTTTACAGTGGGTTCTACAAACACGAGGTGGAAGCCCACATGGTGGGCGCCGAAACCCTGCTGCAGGCCATGGGCTACCGGCCGGCGGGCCCGGGCCGGCTGGCCCTCGAGGGGCCCGTGTGCCCCGACATGGCGGCTGCCATCTCCCGGGACGCCATCATAGCGCAGTGCGAGTGCCAGGTTCGTTCATATAGAAAGTAGGCAGAAAATTGACCAGTTGCAGTAGCATTCGATCGACCACGATGATTGATGAATGATACTCGTACAAAATATTAATACGGTTTTTTGGCATATTTTTTTTGATCCAGAATAAATTAAAGCCATGTTTACATTTGTCTGATGTGTCGTGTCAGCAGAAGAGTTTGGTTTCATACATTTGCAGAAACGCATTATGCACCCTTCGCCAGACAAATCTGAACGCAGTCATTGAATGTATGAAACCGATTACTCTTCTAATGCGTCAAGAGCCACACGTCAGACAAATGCGAACCTGGCCCGTTAAAGCGAACATGGAAGTTCGTATATTTCGAACATATTTCTCTTTTACTTATCAAGGCGTCATGAGAGTGACTAGAGACAATCGCCGAAAGTTACGAATATCGTCGTTCGCGGTAGCGCCTCTGGCTTTAAGGCTGATTAAGACGGCGCGCGAACTCGCATGCGACTTTCATTACATTGCGGGTTTTGATCCGCTGGTTGAAATGCTCAAAATCCCATGCGAGTTCGCGCGCCGTCTAAATCAGCCCTTAGGGTGTCGCTGTATATTACTTCAGACTGTTTATTTTGCAGATAATGGCGTCCGTGTGGGAGGCGGTGTGGAGCGGCGGCGGCCGAGTCACGTGGGCCGCCGTGGCCCGCGAGCGCGCCGCGCGGCCCGCCGCCGCCGCCGCCGCCGCCGCCGCGCTGCTGCAGCCCGCGCCGGCCCACGGTGCGTACGCTACCTTTACCCTACAGCCTTGTTTAGGAATAAAGTTATCTGACAGATTTTAGAAATCATAATAGTACATTACTGTAGAGGCCAGAAAACGAGGAGTCACAAGCCAAGTAGATGTATACGGCCGAGCGGCAGTGAGGCCGGATAGGGTACGCGGCCGGGCAACCCTGTTTCTCGCCGAGACTTGTATAGTGCTTTTCTCAAACTTGCATTGAAATAAAACAAAAAATATAGTCAATTTGATTTATTTTTGAGAGGTAACAACAAATTTCGAATCCAAGTGTTTTTTCCATTACAAGCTGTCATCTTCATACTATTTACAATCTCAAATTGTAAAAAAGGGTTAATTACAGTTTTTCATTCATTCTTATGTTTTTTTAATGCTAAACGTCAAGATGTTATATCATAATTTGAAGTTAATAACAAAAGAAAGTTGCTTTGAAAGATTATATGAAATCCCTTTACATATCATCTCCACTCATCGTGTCGGACATGTAGTATTTCCGAACCTCTTCTAATTAGGTTCAGTAATATCAACATTTGATTGCAAGTTTGAGAAAAAATATTTTGTTGTACTGCCCATATTTATAATATAAGACAATAATTTCTCTTTCAGAAATCTACTCAAACATTGCGATGCCGCTGGAACCCACGATCCGCCGCGACTACAACGCCCCCCTCATCGAGTCGCCCATCGACGACATCCCCACCCCTATAGTTCCCTACATGCTGCCCCCTCAGATGATCCCTCCGCAGATGATGTACCCCGTACCAGAGATGGTGCCGAATCCCGTGCCAATGATGACCCCGTACGGGCCGGTGCCGTATTTCTATCCGGTACAGGCGCCGTACATGATCCCGACGCCTATGTACGCCCCTATAAAACACGCCAACAATGTGCCAGTCAACGGATACCCGCCGCATTACAGGTACATGCACTCTTAGGACATACAGTCATACTCTTTCTCACACTAGTAGAACAAAGGTCTAGAAGGAAATGGAAACAAAAGTCGGTCGAGATTGGGTTCGGACTGCAAATTTTCACTGACGTGTTTTTTTGTTTACTCCTAGGTACCCAGCAGTACCAACGGCTCAACTCATCGAACTAGACTCTCCTTCCATGTACGAAAACGGAAAATACGATAGGCAACGAGACGACGGCGATAGGAGTCACAGGAGAAGCAGGCAGCTAGAAAGTTCTAGAAGAAACAGCACTTCCAAATCAGGCTTTAGTGACGTCTCTCTACCGAGTTTACCACGATCTGATACCCAGCCGGCTCTAAGCAAAGCTAGGGAAGACGGCATGGGTACATATGAAAGCTGGGACTATGTTTTTAGAAATCTATCCAGCAAAGACCAAGAAGACAGCAGGAGTAGGTTTTCACCGTCGCTAGACAGAGATTCAAGGACGCTCGACAGGTTAGACAGAGAGGAAAGAAGAGCTAAGTACCAACCGACCACTTTGGATTTAGAGGATGGCTTACAAGCATTGAACCTCGATCGCTCTTATGATGAAGAAATGTACAGAACGGCGAAAGTAAACGAGAATTTGATGAGGTTAAAGCAAGAACAAGAACAGAAGAGAGCTAAGCAGTTAAAAAAACAGGCTGAAGAAAAGAAGATTAGGAAATCTGAGCCCGTCGGCAACCCTAGTGCCGATGCGCTTATTACCCCTAAAATAGCGCCCGATAAAGTTAGGTTATTAACGAAAAAAGACGTGAAAGAGAGAAAAGACGTTATAAAGCAGCAGTCTACGAATGGGTCGTCGAGTGCGACAGAGATAAAAAAAGTAAAGAAACCGGCGAGGCCCGTGGAAGAGAAGCCTAGGAGTAAACCGTATGAGAATGGTCACGGCACGTCGCATTCGAAGTCGAATTCAGGTAACTGGTCTTATTTATAAATAGTAATTCTTAAGATTGTCACCGGGGTAAGGTAAAAACCTGCATAAATAAGTAAAAAATACTTTTTATGTTAATATATTTATTACAAATACATGCCAGGGTAATGTAACCTTTTGAACGCCAAGAACCACTAAAGTGGCTCGTGCTGTCGTGCCTACCACGCCACCGACCTTTATTGTGGCTATGGCGGACGCTGTCAAAGCAACTGTCTTGCTGACAGATAAGGTTTATATTTGTTCTTCACTAGTCAATACGTTGGCGTACACGACACATTTTGATGCGAGAGGAAAAGCGTTCAAAAGGTTAAATTAACCTTATTGTAAAGATTCTAAGGCACAGTTTCATAGTTTTTAAGTCGCCAAAACGCCTTTGCATTCTTTAGGGTTATATGTAAGAATAACGCTCGCCTTAGGAGGTTATCATGTTAAAATAAATGCATTTTTTTTCAATCGATTTTATTATACTTTTATAGTCTATAAGTAGTATAACTTGGTTAACAGGTTAGCATATTATTACAGTTAGAACTTGAGTTAATAATATAGGTATGCGAATATAATTTCGAATATATTTTCCTACTACATTTCGTGATCGACATTATCCTCGTGGTGCCAAAGTATTTAAAATTAGCATATGACTACCAGCCTGATAAAAATGGCTTTCTCAAATCGAATGGTTCTACCCATTTGCGATACAAGATAAATTTTCATTACAGTCTCAAGCACAACAAACTACGACTTGAAAGCACAACTAATAGTGTCCCTCGACGAGACGGATTCGCGACGATCGCCGCCGAGACAGAACGGGGAGCGGCCGGCGAGCGGCGCGGAGCCCTGGCCTGCGACGCGCCGGAGCGCTGGCAGTGCGGCACCTGCACGTACCTGAACCAGGCCAGTCTGCAGGCTTGCGAGATGTGCGGTCAGTACATTAACTTTTTACTAGTACTAAGGAATGGCTGAGTAAGCCCTCGCATTGCACGTGCTGCAACGCTTAACCTTTTCCACGTCATGTCAAACGCAAAAGCTATCGCTCAGACGCTTTGTGCATCTACATGAAGGTCTATTTTGCTCTGTGGTCCGTGACATATATATCTCGTCTTTGTTGGACCTGCGGTGTCGATATATCAGTCTTTGGCGTGGAAAAGGTTAAGGTGCAGTTTAGCTGGAATGGATAGTGTGCTGTGAGGGCAAACGCTACATTGCTTGGTCTAATTTGTATTTACTTAACCGGTACACCATGGGATAGGTGCCTAACCCTGGATGTTGCAAAACACATATTAAAACTACATATAAAATTGTGTCCAAACAAACTACATATTATCTCCGAAGTCTGCTATGGTAGGTCTTTAGTTTTTGTCTATTTTCTCTGCAATGCGTGAAAACGTTTAAACATACTGCTAACCACGTTACAGTGGCAAGGAAAGTCTCAACTGATTGTATTTACAGGAAAGTCCAAGCGCGGCCCCGAGATCCAGCCGCTGACGTCGGGCGGCCGCGAGTGCCCCGCCTGCACGCTCGTCAACGCGCGCGCCGCCGGCGTCTGCGAGGCGTGCGGCACCAGCCTGCACCACTGCCCCACCTACATATAGGCCGCGCAGCTGCCCACCGTGCCCAGCGCCTACCGCGCCGAGTGACTACCGTGCCGAGCGACTACCGCACAGAGCGACTGCCGCACAGAACGACTGCCGCACAGAGCGACTGCCGCACAGAGCGACTGCCGCACAGAGCGACTGCCGTTCAGAGCGACTGCCGCACAGAGCGACTGCCGCACAGAACGTCTACCGCACCGAGCGCCTCCCGTGTCTAGGGATCGAAACCGGTTTTCGCAAACCCCCGAAACAGACCAATATTTTGAATTAGTTTATGTTCGGAAGACTCAATAAGAAACGAAATAATTAAATGAAATAGTATTTTTGTACGAAGCAAATACCGGTTTCCGATCCTTGGCAGTAGAGTTATATCCAATCCAAGGATCATAAAACATCTGCATCGATAATGTTTATATAAAACACTGTTTAGGCGAATGCATTAGTGCCATCTATCGCACTAGGTCTCGGTTAATACGTTTGTTTGCCAACTTCGCCGCGTCTGTCAATTTAACTAACGCTAAGTTCGACAGATGGCGCTACGCCCACTTATAAGGAAAAAAAGCCTGGATTTTGAAGGAAGTCGAACGATTTCTAGGCCCAGTCTAACTCAAACACCAATTTACTAATTTACTTACCATTGTTTTTACTATACTTTAAGGTCTATTTTTAAGCGCGCGCGCAATATCGTAACACTTCCAATTGTACCTACGTTCTATGTGTAATAATCTTAAAATCGCTTGCAATTCGCTCAAGTTTGATGACGCTCTTACTGGCCTCTGGCAAAGCTCCAATTCTCAAACAGTAATCAAGCTAATAAAACATTAATATATTTGTAGTAGACATCCGTGTTACGATGTTGCGACGCGATAATTAATACGAACCGCTGTCACCTGCTTCAACTAGCATATCATAGTTCAAGAGCTGCGCAAGCGCAAATGCATTTGAAATTAGACTTTAAACCCTAAAGCATTGCGGTCACAATCGCGTGCGCTAGCGGAACTTTTACCATTGCCTTTGTATTTATAGCATTTATAGTATTTAATTATGTTCTTAACTTGAATTTTGAAATTTTAACACTAAAGTCTATAGGATGTTACGCTATTATACTACTGGTCGTCGTTTTAGTGTGAGCGAGACAGCACTATGTACGTGTATAGCTATGTCCCGCTCGCACAACAAGGGGGCCGATTTATGACTATCGAGTGTTCGAAATAAAAAATCAGAGGTCAAAATATTTAACATAAAATTGCTCATATTTAAAAAAGAAATCAAGTACTGAATAAAACATGGCTCCCACAGACGTTCGATGGTATACCTCTATTGTGTTATATAAGTTACATTATATTATATTGTCGTTATACTTGATCGTTGATCGAAAAACAAAATGTTTTGATCAAAATTATGTGTGCGTAAAGATGCTGATTCTTGGTATAACGTTTATTATGAATACCATGATTATTGTTAACATTTTGTATAGCTCTAAAAAGGTGTTGGACAAAGGAAAGATTAGACATATTTAATATGTATAACAAATATTCTCGGTTTCGCGAACTTCCCAGTTTTAGTTTTTTTTTAGGTTGTTTTGGTCAGGCAAATTATGAGCGTAAGTAGATATTGGTGATAGCTAAATAAATATTTATCTAGATAGTAGACAGTGCTTCCAAAAATCAACATTTTTATGCAAATTTTCATATACCTAAATAATATTGGTTTAAGAGTTTTCAGAGGCTATAACAATTCTAATTATCCTAGATTAGTGAAAACGATTACGATTTTTTAAATAGTTATTTTTTTTTGATACAGGGTAAACGAATATAAATTATAAAACGAGACATTTGATGTTATACGATTATTATTTACCGAAAGTCACGATATGATGGAAATATTGGAATAATCAGAAAACAACTTCGATAGTTTGTATGGCGATAAGCTGTCATTAGAGACAAGTAACAAATAAAAACTGTCAATATTCTTAAAACGTCTCGTGCCTCCTAATTGTTGTAAACGGCACCACATTCTGCTGTTTAAATTAATGCTAAGCGCTATCTAGAGTGCTCTGATAGCTTTCATATATTTTTCTACGGACATTGACAGTTTTTAACATTTACTTTTCTTTGCTATCATAATATTATAATAATAGTGTTCGTTTATTCGCCTTCTAAAAATGCTTTAATGTTAGTTGGAGATTAGATAATGCTTTTATTTTTGTTTTTAATAAATTATTGATCTGTGTATATAAATGTTAGAACATGTAAATAGTAGATCTTAAAATATATTTATTTTGAGTGCAGTTTCTCATATGTTAAAAATGATTAATCTGTTAGCGTACCTAATAAACTGTTGGTAATAATTAATAAATATAAATTAGTACTCGTTAAAAGGGTCAGTCGTCGCCTAAGTTGGTCGAGATTTAAAAGTTTAATAAAATATATATCTGTGGAAGGAAAGACTAACATTTGTGTACTTTGCAATAAATAACTTTGCGTTTTTTCCACTTTACGTAACATAGACAAGGCGTTTAGAATAATAGCCTGTTTGTGTTTGTGCATACAAACGAAAGTTCCCAATTGTCTACTAACTGGCTAGTAAGATTTAGTTGCGATTACTGCCAACAGATAAACGGGCCTTTTTTATTTGAACTTTTTTGTGCTTCCTACATAGAAATGCGAGATATATCGATCCTAATGTGAGAAAAAAAAATTACCCATGATTTTTCCCTCCATAAGATGGCGTCGGAATGGAAATTACGAAAAATGTATGATAATTCTTAATCACATATTTCTCCTATTAGGATCAAAAGCGCTCTTGGTTCTGAATAGTGTGACAAATAAAATGGCATAGGCGATACACCAGCTAGGTCTAAGCTATAGGTTTTCAAATTTCTAGATAGCGCTATTCAATTTGTTTTATCCTGTAGCCGCCCAAGATCCAAAGTTGCCAGGCCAAATGCAACTATGCTTTGTCATATTTAAAATTTAAAATGACATTCAATGGGAGATTTTATAGGTCTCCGGGCGGCTAAGTTATGTTTTTTCAATATTTTGTGAGTGCGCGAAGGCTTGCCGTTTTTCCGAATACTCTCAAATAACAATAACGGGGTAATAAAACATTATGAAGGTAGAGTACATAAACATTGTTAAACTCTAATGTAATTTTATGATCGCGTTTTATACAAGATAACTATGCGTTTAGGCGAGTAGAGGTTCTGCTGATAACGTCCTGTTGGCAACATTGAACACTAGATACTTAATACCTACATTTTCAATAAGATAAAATACCATTTTTAGTGCACCTGTGGATTATTCTGAACACATAAAGGCCTAAAGGTTTGTACCTACCTACTACGTTGAAGAAGGAGCCTACGTCGTAACAGACATTTAAAAGTGTCATGGCGGACGCTGTCAATAAATTTTCTTGCTGACAATCATAAGGTTTATATTCGCTCTTCATTAGTGGAGATGTTGCATGTGAACGGTACAATTTGACGATGAAAAGGTTAAGAAGCATATATGTGGTAGTCCACATGGAAAGGTACCTTATGGCGCTTTGGTACTTACGCTATTGTTAATGACGCTTCAATACTAATGTGACACTTTGCAATGTAAGCGCCAAATGCCATAAGGTACCTTTCCATGTGGACTATGCCACATATTTTTTTGTAATAATACGGAGATAGTCAAATATAGGCTTCAGTATTTTTACATGTGACGTTAGCTCACACTTCCGAACTTTGACGCACCATATTTTTGTCATGATTTTTTGGATTGTTGAAAGAATAAAGAAGAAATGACATGTACAATATTATTAATAATTTAACTGACAAAACAGAATTTCTCTCTAACTACAAAAACTAACTACATACCTTATTGCTATAGTAACTACTACAACGTTGCCAGCAGGACGTCAGTAACCACGGCAGATTAGTATCTGCATTAAATCCTATGCACAGTGTAAACGATATAGCGGTCATATACAGCGGTCAACGCACTATTGACGTGTATTTTTCTAATAAAAAGTAGATTCTCTCATGCGACACAAGTCCGGTGGAGTAAGTGCCCCTGGAAAATTTGGAATAATTTACCAAAATTCTCCTGATGTTAGAATGAGAGAGTGCAGTCCGTGACTGTCTCTGTCTATTTAAGGGACAAGCTCCACCAGACTATACATTTACTAAAGTCGTGCTTGAAATTGAGTCGCGTTTAGGGGAGTTTTCAAAATATGGTACACCCAATTAGCGAAAGATGTAAAAAAAAGTTAAATCACTGTCAGTTTCGTGACGACAATTAAGCATTAAATCTTTATGAAGATCGACTTTTTGCCTTCTAACATGTTGTAATATCGATTGAAGTTTATAAAGCGAACATCAAAACCAAGCTTTTATCGATATTTAATGCTTAATTGCCGTCACGAAACTGACAATGATTTAACTTTTCTTAACAACTTTCGCTAATTGAGTGCACAATTTTTTGAAAACGCCCTTAGTTGATCGAACGACATTAAGAGTAATTTTATTGTTGTAATAGGTCAGAGGAAATGACATTTTGCAGATAGAAAAAAATACCTATAACTAAAATAATAAAATATTGTTTTATGATTTTGCATTTCATTTCTATTGTACCTATTGCTTCTTTTAAATCGAGACCAAAAACGTAACGGTGTTTCGGGTGTAGACCAAAAAGTGGCGTTTATTATTCTGCATTAGCCGCACAATTCTGCGTTAAATCACTGCAGCTTAGTAAGTTATCAATTACACACTAAACAATATTATGAATGAAAAACATGTTCTCAAGATGTCGCCAGTTTGTGACTCGATCGTAAGTAAGTCCAACATTGAGAAAACTAGGACATTCCTAGGACATTCAGCATTAGGACCGTAAACAAAATGACAATCATAAACGATTAGATTTTCGTTCGATCTGTCATTCTGATACACATGTAATAATTATGTAATGTACAGTCAGCGTCATATAGTTGGCAGCATTCAAAGTAGTCAAATAGTTCGGTACACCATACAAATTCTATGGTGTACCGAACTTTTTGAGTACTTTAGATGATACCAACTATATGACGCTGACCGTACAATGTAATATGATTAAGGCGCAATCGATACCAAAATATAATATATTTTCAACAGTTTCGCTTTCTATAAACAATTGTCATCTCCAGCAGTAAGGGAACATTAAAATGAAACGTATTTTAATACTTTTGTATCAAATTTATTACAGGTTCGGGAGTCACTCACAATTTTGAATTTATACAAAACAATGGCGGATTTATTTTTTCTTAAATACATGGACCCATATGGCTTTCCTTTTCATTACCTTAAGGCTGGAGGAAAACTGCTCAACGGTTAAACACGCTGATAAAAATACGGAGCAATGGATGCGCCGCGACTGACTCACAGGTTAAAGGTAAGTTAACACTTTCGCTGCGGCAGTTAGTCATACTTGTTTAGGGGTCGATCGACCTAATAACGCAGCGAACGTGTTAACTAGAGACAATTTAATGATGGTGGCCATATCCACCGCTGTTGTGGCCATGGCTGCCACCGTCGCTGTCATGGCCCCCGTAGCCTCCGTGATTCCCGTGGCTACCGCCTCCCTGATTATGTCCGTGACTTCCGTGGCTACCGTAGCCTCCCTGTTTTTCATGGCCGTGACCTTCCTCGCTACTGTAGCTTTCCTGACTTTCGTGGCCATAACCGTGGTTGCCGCCAAAGCCGCCTTGCCCTCCGTGTCCGTAACCGCCGTCTAGATTAGCGAGATATCTAACGCCTGATCCGTGGCCATCAAAGCTGTCCTTGCCAAAGCCATCCTGGCTACCCCCGTGGCTACTGGATCCACTATGGCTGCCGCCTGTTAAAACATGCACAAATTAAAATAAATACAAAAAAGTAACATGTTAGTACTAATAGTGGCTTAAATATATGCAGCTTGTCATATGCTATATGGGGTTTTACTGGTCTTTTTTCTTAGTCACAACATAATATTTTGCATTCAAAAATAGTATCCACAAGATGTTTCCTCAAAAGAGACAATTTTATACTGCCTATACACGTATCGACCTATAAAAGACGACCTAACAAAGTTTCTTAAAGAACGGAAATTTTTTAAGTTTGTAAGTAACACAAAAAAGCTCTTTTGTAACAGATTCATCAGATCAAAACATATTGAATTAAGTACATAACTTTTCGTTGCGTTCGCAGTAGTTTGTAACTTAACAGAAAATGTATTATATTATCACTAGCTCAAAAAGTCCGTTTTTATTATTTTAAAACAGATAGTAAAACTGCATTTTATTCCCAAGGGAGCAAAGATATTTAAAAAAAAAATAATGTTTTTTGCCTTTAGCTGCGTTGGATGTAATTGAAAATGATGATTTTGAATGAAAGTTTGAGAATGAGATTTTGAGAAAAAGTGATAAAGACGATCATACTTAACAACTTTTCCCATGGGAACAATATTGAAATCGCGAAAAAAAAAAATAGCTGCTCCATACACTAACTCGCAATTAAGCCCCAGTATGTATGGATTAGCAGATTTTTTTTTCGCTAATTCAATATTGGTCCCATGGGATGATCGGTTTATCACTTTTTGACATTTTGAATCACGACCCAGTTTTCACCCAGTATAAAACAACAGGAATGAGGAATGAGCGTAAACTGTAAGCACGGTAGTCTGTAAAGATTGACTGAAGCAAAAAGCAGAAACACATTTAAATTGTTAAAAAAAAATACTACTAAAGAGCCTTGCATATCGTTCTTTCGTGAATGAGAGCCATTAATGTGTCTAACAGACGGGCGTGGTTAACCAAATCGATGTAACCCTTACCATGAGTTGTGACATTGACGTTTTCGATAACGAGTATCGAGTTTACTATCTGTGCATCTCGCTTGTACTATTTTAATGCGAACGAGATGCACAGATAGTAAACTCGATACTCGTTATCGAAAACCTCAAAGTCCAACTCGTGGTAAGGGTACAGTACAATCAGTACAGCAGTTGAGAAAGGAAAGGCTTACCGTGGCTGTCACCTTTGCCGCCGCTTCCGTGGCTACCATGCTCGCCGCCGCCATAACCTGCGTCAAATAATACAAAGTTATTAAAACACTCATGCTAATCGCTTTTATATTAAATGGGTTCTTCTTTTTTTAACACGTTCACAGTTCCCATACAAAATGTTCTTCATACGTCCAAGCGTCCAAGCAAAAGCTTCTATCCCACGTCCGTGCTTCACGCATGGGTCACTAAGGAACGCCCAGATAAATATTCGGATTACTACAATATACAATGTGCAATTTTGTAATGCCACCTGAAGGGGAAGTACTCTTAATACTGTAGATAGAAAATTTTACTCAGAGAAAACATTCCTTTATTTTATAAATGAAAGAAAACTGCATTCAAAGATTTATAAAATTTCGCTTGTCGCACCCGGTAATCGAAACTACTAAAATCTCTAAAAGTTGCACCTTGTACTTTTATTGCATCGATCGTTACGGTCAATTATAAGGATGAAATGTCTCTAACAAACTTCATAAATTCAATTAAAGGAAAAACAGAATTAATTTTATATTATGAGCACGATAGAATGCAGATGGAAGTGATTTGATTTCAGTGCGTATCTGGTCGGTTATAGTGACCCACGTGTAGGGCACGGACTTGTGAAGATAGTACGTTGTGATTCATGCATGGGGCACTGGTCTGTGAACGTGTTAAAATGTGGCTTCCATCAATATATGGATGATTTCGATTTCAAGTGAAATAACAAATAAGTAAAATAAAATAACATATCCAGTTTGCTTTTAGAGCACGTACATTGTTCGGTAGTAGGCCTTGTGTTTTGTAAAGTGGTAGCTGGACTTTACAGAAAGGAAAGGCGGCCGTGACCCTGGGACTGCTGGGTGATGACCAAAACAGTGGTGATACGCGTTTTAAATCAATTGTTCATTAGCTGTACAATTCTGCGTTAGATAGTGGTTAGATCACTGCATAATAAGCTATCAATATTACAAACTAAACGTAAAACTGCGTAATTACTAATTTTGATTATAGTTCCCGTTATACGTCAAAAGAACCCGCTTCTCTCCTTGCAATGTTGTGTTCGATTGTCAAACAAATACGATTGATATTCTAATTAGAATGTCAACCGACTCATCATTTTGATTTATATGTCAAGTATAAAAGGCGAACTTATTGCCATTATAGGCATTTACTACCAGGCAAAAGAGAAATAACACCTTCGCTGCGGCAATTAGTTAACATCGCAGTTAACCATACTTTGTGAGGGGTCAATAGGCCCCCTATCGCAGTGAACGTGTTAAGTAAAATTAGGCGGTGCTGCTAACAACTAAAACGAAACCATAAAGATGTCTCTATCACTATCATGACACCTTAATTGGAGTAAAAGGGAAAGATGCTCGAAATATACGAACTAATGAGCCAGTTGCCAATGCACGTAATGAAGCCGCATTATAACCCTGTGGAATAACCGTTATTTATTTCCCAATATTCTGTCAGGCCCGATATGCATTACCTAAATTACAAACATATTGACGACCGGTCTGGCCTAGTGGGTAGTGACCCTGCCTATGAAGCCGATGGTCCTGGGTTCGATTCCCAGTCAGGGCATCTATTTGTGATGATCACAGATATTTGTTCCTGAGTCATGGCATGGGTGTTTTCTATGTATTTAAGTATTGATATGTATCTATCTATTATACATATATATATAGTCGTCTAGTACCTACAACACAAGCCTTACTGAGCTTACCGTAGGACTAGGTTGATTTGTGTAAGATTGTTCACAAAATATTTATTATTATTTTTTATTATTATTTATATAAGGCAAGCGGCTCAACAATTCTTGTACGTGACTATATGCGAGTCACTTACCAGGGTAAGCTAGGGCCGCGGCCACCAGCGTTGTCATAATTACCTGTAACAGAAAAAATATATATATTTCATTGCCACTAGGAACAAATCAAATTAGGCAGGGTGATGGCACCAATGTTGGACACTTTAAGCTGACAGGCAACAATGATGGACACTTAGTTCTGAATTCAAAAACCATGATGTCAATTGAATATGTATGACTTCTTTGAAATAAGCACTAATGTCCATTACTGGCGTCGTCACCCTATGTCATTAAACATTTTTATTTGCTTGCTTTAAATTATATAATTGAAATAGATGAGTTCATCATCATCCTCGTTGTCCAGACACTTTGGCTCGTGGGAGCATGGGTCCGCTACCAATTTAATACCAGGAATTGGCACTAGTTTTACGAAAGCGACTGCCATGACAGGCCCTATTGGGTTTCCTCACCATGTTTTCCTTCACCGAAAAGCGATTGGTAAATATCAAATGATATTTTGTACATAAGTTTCGAAAAATTCATTGTTACGAACCAGGGCTTGGCCATAGCTCGGCCACTAATGTGCTCGTTTTGAAATATATGACATATAGGTACAGTCGCCATCAACTATTTAGAAGCTTTGGAGGTGGTCACAAATGTCTGAACAACGCGTCTATTGTTAAGGCGATAAAGTACATGCTCAGATATTTGTGATCACCTACACAGGTCCGATATATCTGATGGCGAGCAACTGAAATCGTACACAGGTGGGCTTGGAACTTTTCCGTAAGTATACTTACGAGTATTTATGTCATCTATTTTAGAGTTTATATATTACAAATAGTACACTGTTAACCAAAAGATGAAAGACAATTTCTTGAACGAAGAGCATCTTTAGTTGTTGTTACTACAACTTAACATTGTACATGAGTTGTATAATGCCTACTAAGCATAAACTTCGAAGTTATTGTCTTGATGTACTTATCTGTTACATGATATGAGGGGCAACAATTAATCGTTTCCATTGATCAATATAATCTCGTGTTTTTCGTATCAGAACAAGAGACAGGCAAACCGTTTTTAGCCTTTTTGTGAGTTAGTATACTACCAAAATAAATACGAGTAGGCACGTGTGCCTAAATATAGAAACAATACTTACCAAAAACTTTACCATCTTGGAGGTCTTAACGTTGTCTGATCCTGAATGCAACTATGCAATTCTGATCCCCACCGTGACTTAAATACCATCAGAAACACATCTTAATCCGACCTTTAATGACATCCAGTAATCTTGTTTGTTGACGTTATGGCTACATATTCATGTTACTTACATACCTATATTATGATTTTATGATGTTCTACAGTGTGTAAATCTTATACGGGCGAATCTCTTAACGGAGGGTAGAATAGGACATAAGAAATATATTTAGATAACTTTTGCTTAGAAGTACAATTAAAATTTTATCCATTTATAAAAAAAATCGGCCCGCAATGTAATAAAATACACTCTAGTTAAACACTCGTTGACAGTTAGTTTCAAAAGCTCATATGGCGTAGTTAATGTTCGCAGTACATTACTGCTGAGAAATTAAAAAAAAAATAATTACATATGTCATCATCATCATTGGCCTCCGAGTCTATTACAGACTATACAAGTAGTGTCAGGTAGGGCGACGACGTTTTCCGTGGCTGTGTAAGCCAATACGGGAGTGACATACACGACCACAAGCCTTGCAGGTGTAATAATACATATGTATAATTGGTATAATTAAAGAAAAACATTTTGGTTAATACTGGTAAATCCTATGTCTTGTTTAATTCTTCGCCCGTATTAGACTTACACACAGTATATCGGTTAGGAATGTACGCAAAACAACCAACTGTGACAGGAAAAAGGAGTGGAAAAATTGTTGGGGTCTTACCTACCAATAAGTTTCGTCATAAAAATATTTTCGATAAGTATCACACCTTTTCTCGAGCCCGTATACATAAGTATCTACATTTGTATATTTCATTCACTCTAATAAAGGGAGCAAAATTAGTGTTTACTGTTACAAAGTCTCGTGTCTTGAAACGTTGGTTGTCTCTGGTCTGCACGTGAGGGGAACGAACTTTGCCGAGTGAATCACAAAAATTTTCACCTATAATTAATCCAATAGTATCATTCAAAATCATCATTTTAAAGTCCATCTAACTTGTTAACGACAAAAAAAAACATATTTAATTATATTTCAGTCTTGTGAATAAAATGCAGTTCCGATTTTTTGATCGGTTTAAAATGGGTTTTCCGAGGGTGTGACGTGAAAAGAAAATTAATGCATAAGTTTTGACAGGCGAGTTAGACGTTCGTTAGGGACGTATTCTGCAGTAATTATATTTTAATGTTGTTATTTAGCAAGAGCTTGCCAAATCTAAGTTGGTTGTAAGATTTATAAATAACTAGCTGACCCAGCGAACTTCGTACCGCCTAAAAAGCGACAAAAGTAGTGACAGGTTTCAAAATTTTTTTAGTACTTAATGTCTCAATCAGGGCTGTGACGATTCCAACCAATCCAAAATCATTTGAATTTCCCACTTTCTTTATATATATATATATATATATAAAGAAAGTGGGGTTTGCACAACCGCTTATAACTGAAGAACGGCTGAAACGCGCACCAAATGAAGTATTTACAGTTTAATACTTAATTATCGTCACAAAACGGACATAGTTAACCCTACTACAAGTCACGCTATTTTTTTCATAGTAAGCCTGTCGTAAGTTTTTATTCTACCGTATGTATGCACCCACGCGCAGTCATTTATATATTTATATATATATATATAAAAAATAGCGTGACTTGTAGTAGGGTTAACTATGTCCGTTTTGTGACGATAATTAAGTATTAAACTGTAAATACTTCATTTGGTGCGCGTTTCATAAACTTCAAGCAGTAATACAATAAAAAAAAGTAAAAAAAATAAAAATGATTTCGATACAGAGTTCAAGCTTAATTATCGTCACAAAATTCCCATTATTTAATAGAAATAGTTTTAATATTGATTTCTTACAAATATCAAATTGTCATTACATAGCTGTCATTATACGTCAATTACATAGCTGTCATTTGCGTTTTGTTATTCCAAGTCTGATTCTTTTTTGTTATACCACGTTTTATAGTGACTGACGTTTCATGTCAAGTCACACGGGAACGCTGTCGAACGGGTTAAAAAGTATCTTATGTCCGTCTCCTGGCTCTAAGCTACCTCCCTACCAATTTTCAGCCAAAACTGTTCTGCCGTTCTTGAGTTATAAGTGGTGTAACTAACACGACTTTCTTTTATATATATAGAAGGAGTAAATCGGCTATACTTATACTCAAATATTTCAGCTCAATCGTGTGATTGATCTAATTGAGTAGGTACCTACCAATAATTTTAATAAATTGCACGGTTAGAGCCGTCTATATTCTTAGTTCATATAATAACAATTTGAATCTTCAATCTATTTTTGATGAACATTGAACTTGCAAAGCAATAAAGACACGGTAAACCGGATTCTTTGTAAAATATCAAGATAATAATTACATATTTTATAGTAAACAATTATATTCAAATGGTCCAATATTTGGTTGTCTAACTGGTCCAGTGTCAACTTTAGTAAAAATAAAATGTCTGGCGTGTCAATCCTAATTCACAAAACATAAAATACTGGTTGTGGGACTTGTGGGTGTGGTTATAAAGTCGTAGAGAAAGTTTAGAATCGATTATCCTCGCATTATTTTATACTTCTCATATTTAGTTGAACGTATAATATGTAAGTACTTACCCGTATCGGACCCGGGTATGTCTTTAAACTACGTCCAACAATGAGAGCTAGGGCACAGCGATGACCATCACGCTTGAATCTGGGGCAGCCCAACTGGGGTAGTACCTGCTCCTTACAGAAAACCACAGCCATAATAGCACTGCTACCTTTCAGGTATGTAGTGTTGTGTTCCTAGTGGTGAGTAAGGTCCCCAGAGCTCCAACCCCCCTTAAAGGCCGGCAACGCGCTTGTGACTCCCCCTTGGTGTTACGGGTGCCCATGGGCGACGGTAATTGCTTACCACCAGGCAATCCGTCTGCTCGTTTGCCGCCTATGTCATAAAAAAAAAAACCTAGTACAAAAATATTATCACCTATGGCGATAAATAATTTATTAATTCATTCAGTGGCCTCATATATACTAGGCTAAGCGTGTATCGTAGTTATATTCCTCTACAAAATTGACAACGCATTTAGTTACAATCTCAAACTCTGATAAAATTGTAAACAGTCAATTGGTCACATTTTTGGAAATAGACCAGATGCTTTCTACATGGTATTTCGGTTTTCGAGGATGCCGTATCGATGTTAACTCAAATTGTTTCTTATTACCTTGCTAAGGGCGATTATGTAAAGCACATGTGTTTTTCTGGATTGGGCTAAGGCGTTATATCCAGTTACGATCGCAATTCTACTTACAATGAAATAATGTTTCCTTTTCCACAGTAGCCAGACAGTTTCAGTAGTTCCTTCATGTCAGGCACATTAAAAGTCAAACATAGTGCGAGCTCGAAGAATATTAGATCTCTCTAATTATTGCAAATAAAGTTATTATACAGTGTACTTTATATTTAAATTAAATAAATTCAATGAAACCAATTTTTTTTTATTTGGTAGTTAATTTTTTTATTACATTTTGAAAATATTGATAATTTAAATGTACCTAGATAAATTAGACTTTTTTTAGATGAGTGTTCTTCTATCCCCAAGTACCCAATTCCGATGAAAGAATAACAAATCAGGAGACATGTTCAAACTTGTTGGTTGTATTATAATTTAGGTGTATAATACACCTGTGCGTCTCGCTCTTTCATATTATGTCGGTGCATGGGAAGGTTCCGTACCTACCTATGGATAAATGATCAATATTTCTTGTAACTCCACTCTTAAGCAGTCAAGTATTTTGCAATCTTATATATTATTAATTAAATGTGCAAATCTCTTAATTGATATACTCTAGTAGTCGCCAAATTTGCTTGTACGTTACGTAGCACACATCTTTACTTGACTTCATTATTTTATTCTAGACTGTCCATTGCCAGTGAACTTCGTTGTAATGACACTAATGACGTAATGACTGGTTACTGACCGTGTACTAGCCTTATAGTGGCTAAGGAAACTTACTAATAAATTACAAAAACAATGTTATTAAGTATTATATTACAGGTTTTAGTCAATCTTAATAATTATTTTTGTACATATACACAAACAAGAACATAAATATAGATTTAATGATGATGATGCCCATAGCCACCGTGGCCATAGTTGTCATAATGGTCGTAGTGCCCGTGTCCTCCGTCGAAGCTGCCATGTCCGTGGTTGCCTCCATAACCCCCGTGGCCATGGCCGCCGTAACTCTCGTGGCCATGGCCGTGGCTATCGTGGTCTCCATGGCCGCCGTAACCTTCGTGGCCATGGCCGTGTCCACCACCTATTTCGTAGCCATGGCCGTGGCTACCTCCGCCGTGTCCGTAGTAGTCGCCACCTGAGGATAAAATCAACGTGTATTGTAAGGGATGTTCATGGGTTGCAATATGCACAATTAACGACCTGATCAACATTTTTTATACCAACGAAGCTTGTAAACAAACAAAATAGTATAATTAAGGCCCACTTGCACCACTCTGGGTTAACCGGTAACCCCAGAGTTAATGTCAAAAATGTATGGACTTAGCCCGTTAACCTCGGGTTAATTGGCTAACCCTGAGTGGGCCTGTTATACAAGCAAGTTTATTGATGTCAAAATGAAGATGCAATCGGCGTCCCTAAAACCATACTGTACAAAATGAAGTTGCAAAATGTATAAAACATCTTTAAGAACTGTGCCTGAATTGAATCGGCAATTTAGATACCACCTAATTATCTGACGATAATATGATTACTTTGATGATCTTATGATAACTGGAAAAAATCTCATATCTCACACTGCTGCAAGTTGAAATGCTGTAATTGTGTAAATATTAAATACATAATTACAACATTTTTCTTTTGATAGACAGAGCAGAGTACCTGTTTTTCTGTCAAGGAAAGGGTTGAACCGTTTGAGAAAACATTACTGAACCTACCATGATAATCGTCGCCGTGCCCGTGGCCATAACCTGCGCAAAAAAAAAAACATTACCATTGCAATCTAACGCGGGTAGGGTACCCTGCCTACGTGATGGGGACTTTGCCTAGGGGTCCAAATTAAGTTTTTTTTTGTTACAGATATTTTAATTTTTAGAGTAGTTTTAACCATCTTTTAATTTTGTGCAAGTTTTCTTTTTTCTATTCGTTAATATTTTGATAACTGTATATTTCTTAGACTAATACTCGTAGACAACTATAAAAAAATATTATTGATCAATCTTGCACATATCAAAACAAACTTGAACAAAAATGTTTACTAACTTCATAGTTTTCACAATACATTTAAAATATTTTTTATTCATATTAATTAAACTATAAGTTATTTTCCAAAGTCGTAGAACTAATGCTGCTAGTGGTAAAGTTATTGCTCATCTTACAGGGAACACCTGATGTAAATCTTAAGGTAGATATAGATAGATATACCTTCCGAACATAAGTCGACAAGTAGGTGCTAATCACGTCCGTAAGTAACAAACAACAACTTCTCGTTGTCAACAACTTCAGTCAGAACCGATCAGGTGAACAGGGCGTAATGTATAAGAATATTTTTTATATTTAGAAATAATGGTTTGAGTCGGAAGAAATATTTGAGCGACTTACCAGGATAAGCCAGCGCCGCTGCCACCAGTGTCATCACAATTACCTGTGCATAATATCGTTATGTTTAATAACATTTCAATATAAGTACTATACTAGTTTATGTATCTGTGCATAATGAAGGGCATTACAACAAGAGTGTGGGTTTATGAAACGAGCCGATTGTAATTTTAATGATTCAAAGTTGAAATAGATAATATATACTTAAGAAACTTTTTTCTTAAGTACATGTTATCTATTTCAACTTTTAATTTATTTAGTAGTATTACCTACTACTTAAAAAATCAATGCAAATGAAAATATTTCTAAAAAAATAATTTGATTTGTTCTTAGTTTCATTAATGATTCAAATTAATAATTGTGAGTATGGAAACTAGACTTTTTGTGCAAATATAGTAGTGGGAAACTTTTGTGTGCGATTATTTTTGTGCTCAAAGTTTTAGTACACGACTCTAAAAAATCGCCCCACTGGATTATGGCCAAGACGTAGAGATGCAATCGAAACGAAAGATAATGTACAAAAGATCACGTGACTTTTCGTCCGATTCGTCATTCTAATACATTACTATTCGTCTCAATTGCATTTGTACTATCATACTATCGATTGTCAATAACTCTTACTGTTCTAGTCTTATGGAACGTTTTAAATTTGCGTTTGAATTTCCAATCATGGTATGTACATTTATATCTGCTTTGTAAGAACATTCAGCCCACCTAATAAAAAAACTATTACTATAGACACTTAGTTATTAAATTACACTCAAGTCATAGGTACCTGCGTTTTATTTTATATGCACTGAGACTTAGAAAATCGTAGAAAACGTGCCGCGAAAGATTGCAAACGAAACGTGTTTTAGCCATAATTTCTTTTTAAATGTTTTCGAAAAAAGTTTACATAAATGGACAGCGTCACTCACCAAAAACTTGACCATCTTGTTATGAGGTGTGTAGGAACTATGCGTTTCTGATCTC
Source organism: Grapholita molesta (assembly GCA_022674325.2). NCBI lineage: Eukaryota > Metazoa > Arthropoda > Insecta > Lepidoptera > Tortricidae > Grapholita > Grapholita molesta. The sequence continues at coordinate 5,777,972 of CP053136.2, read as the reverse complement.
TACCGTGGCTTAAATAGATAGGAACGAAACGGACTCATCTTGTTGGCTTGTTTGTTGACGTGTTTATGTTTAACTACATATTCATAAGCTATGTATGACAATGCTCTATAGCTAAGCCATAGGTGTTAAATTTAAAAGCTTTAATTATCACACAGATTAAAATTACATATGTATATAAATTACAGTATACGTAAATTACAGGTATGTTCAAATATTACTGATATAAAAAAACAAAATATGATTATAGGTATGTAGTTATTGTAAATAAAATAATATTAATATAAAAAAGACAAAAGTACTTTAAATTTGTAATTTTATTAGTTTTTGTAGGTCTAATAACGTAAGGGATGGAATTTTTAATTGTATATCCGAGCTAGTGGCTTACTAAGACAAAACATAGTTATTATGTAGGTAAATGTGTCGTTTATTTAAATGTACCTACTCATTACTGCCTCATTATAGTTTATCGATAAAATGAAACAGCCACAAAAATCATTTAGAAGTAATGAGCTACATATTATGTAGAGGTACCTTTAACTTGATATTGTCAGAAACACAAATAATAAAATTACTTAAGTCTTTTGAACTCTTTTCCCCCTGGCGTCAAAATGTGGCTTACACTCCAATATCTCGACTAATGGAGAATGAATATGAACCTTATGAGTATTTCTCAAAAAGTTTGTTCATTTGGATCACGATACAACTCACGACTGATAGAGCAAATGATGCTTAACAAGATCTACCATATTTCCCAAAATGTCCCATAAAGTTTGTATGGAACTTTTTTTTTTATTACCGTAGGTCTATAGAAATTTGGTAACAAAAAATAAAAGTTCGATACAAACTTTATGGGACATTTTGGGAAATATGGTAGATCTTGTTAAGTATCATTAGCTCTATCAGTCTCTTTTAATCAAAATCGAAGACGTGGTCTAAATGTACAAAATTTTTGAGAAATGCTCTTATATATCAGCAGGAAAACTATTTTGAGAGTGCCACAATATTTTTAGGTTACGGAGGCGTGTTACACGACATCACCAGCGCGCAAAATGATATTCGTAAATTTCGGACCATTGTCTATGTCACTCTCAGGACGCTTTAATTGGAGTAAAAGAGAAAGATGCTCGAAATATACGAACTTCGATGTTCGCGGTACCGGGCCAGTCTATGTCACTCTCAGGACGCTTCAATCGGAGTAAAAGAGAAAGATGCTCGAAATATACGAACTTCGATGTTCGCGGTACCGGGCCAGTCTATGTCACTCTCAGGCCGCTTCAATTGGAGTAAAAGAGAAAGATACTCGAAATATACGAACTTCGATGTTCGCGGTACCGGGCCTAACACCTTCAGGTGTTCTTGGCGTTTAAAGGGTGTTGCAGTTTCTACGTAAAACGAGTAAAATGTACGTACACACGTCTGTAAGAATATAGTTTTATCTTCTGATTTTTTTTTACTGAGAGATTGAATTGTATTTAAAAGTAGTTTTTGGCTAATAGCACAAACCAAATTATTTCTATTAATTTTGATTTGCTTTGGTATTTTAGTTGTTACTACTATATCATTCATTAATTGAAATAGTTAACATATATATAGTGTACGGGCCCGCCGCTGTACCTGCACCATACTCGTAGGTATTCGCGGCGTCCGCCCTGCGATATTCGTACATTTCGGACGATTGTCTCTGTCACTCTCATGACACCCTAATGGACTTACGGCCAGGCCACAACATTGCGTGAATTGCGGCGCGGCAAGCGTTTTATCTGTTCATTGCGTGTGATCCCAATTAACCGCAGTGCATTGCGCGTCTTGACCGCGCAACGAACAGATAAAACGCTTGCCGCGCCGCAGTCGCGCATTGTCGTGGCCGGGCCGTTAAAGAGAAAAATGCCCGAAATATATACGAACTGCGCTCCCGGCCAAGTTTTATAATAGGTATAAGACGGCTTCAGCGGAACCCGGAAATTTGTCAAGTATAATAAATAATATGCATCTTTACGGTTTTGGTCTTCGTTTACCATCTCTACGGCGAAGCTGCTTGCACTCGCACACGGATTTTGTAGCGCCTGGGCACTTTTTTATATATGTCTTCTATTCCAATTTACAGAAATTACAATCGTATTATGAAAACTACAAGTAAAAGTTGAAATAGATAACATATACTTAAGAAAAAACGACGAGGACCTCCGGTGTTAACGGTGTCTTAACTAGTTACAGTATAAAATCTAAAAAAGGCCCTTGAGTAGGCTTGTCATCCGTCCGGGTTTCCCCGGATTTGTCCTAGTTTAGAGGGCATCCGGTGAGCGTCCGGGGAATGTATCATTTGTAGACCGAAGTTTAAAAAAAAAAAAAATAAAAAAAAAAAAATTGGGCCGCCCGCGAGACACTATGCTCTATGCTCTATACTCGCGCACTATGCTCGCGCACCACGTTTTTATTACATTGAATATGTTTAAAAGATCTTGTTGACATGTCCGGCTTTCGGACTCTAAAATACGGGGTTTTTACGCGTCTTGTCCTGTTTTCCAAATTTTAAACATGGCAACCCTACCTTGAGGCATTGTACCAAGGCTGGCGGCATGTCCTCGTTGTGTCACAATGCTGATACGTTGTGGGAGGAAGCCGCCAGCTCTTCGGTCACCAATATTCCAATTAATAGCTTTTGTCAGTCTGCCTGCGGAACCCTAATGTAACATCGTAGGTCGTGGTTGGGTTGCTCTTCCGTATTTATCCGGTTTAGCACCAACAGAATGAAATGCTTATGTTCGCGCTGATTTTTACTTTAAAATAACAATCTTTGCGTTTTGTTTTTAATGAGCCTTTACTGGTTATGTTAATCAACCCAAGTATAAACAAGTTCTGCGTTTGTTACGACTAAAAGCAGAATATTATTTTACCTATCAAATATTAATATGTTATTTTTCTATGCAGATTATAAATTGATTATATGTAATACGATTGAAACCTAATTAACTTATAACTTTTTACAGGGTCGGCAACGCGTGAACGATGCCTCGGTATTGTAAACGTCCATAGGCTGCGGTGACCGCCTACCATCAAGCGGGCCGCATGCTTGTTTGTCACCTTTGTGGTATAAAAAATGTATTTAATTGGTGAATAAAATCTGTAAATGTAAGATTAATAAATGTGCAACAAACTTAATACTTATCAATAAAACTAATTTTAAATAACCTATAAATAATATACCTATACAAAATAAAACTATTTAAAATAAACCACTCCGAGCCGCTCTCGATGCAAAGGTGCCACACGCTCGCTGCGTTGCCGCGTTGAATCGGTCGAATAGAATAGAAGTACTTATTAGTTCATTCGTAATCACAAATGCATAAGAAGAAACAGTAAAGGAAACTAAACGAGAAAGTGCCACGAAATGGCCTTATCTCTTATCATGATGTTGGTAGTCAGCGCTGATTTATCGATGAAATAAAATCCTGAGCGTAGCGAGTGTTTCGATTGTGGCGACGTAAGGATAACTTTGCAATGTGTAATATACACATAGCCAATTGTAATTTGTAATTAATTATAAAAGAGATGATAATATTATAATGTTCCGACTACGCCATTAAATAATAATTATTTATTTTAAAATGAATAACCAACAATTTACAGAAAAATATAACGTAAACAATAAGACTAAAGAAAAAATAATAAAAGAAATTTAATAAACGTCGTTAAAATTGGGCCCCTTTGGCATGGTGCCGAGTATGCTGGCACCATTCCCCCGCTGTATCGCGATTAGGGATTAAGAGTCTAGCGTTTCTGGCGACCGTGGCGTAAACTTTGCCTATACAAAAACGCGATGCGAGGGACGAGAGGAATAGCGAGACGTCCGCGTACACATGCGTGCTCGTGTTTGGCCTCGTTATTCGCACTACTCGTGCGAATGTGTGGCGGTAGCATTACATGGAGACGTTACAGAGACGTCACCGCGCGGCACGCAGATTGCGAATATTCGCAGAAAGACATCCGCGTGTTCGCCCCGTGCACTTTGTGATCACATGCCGCTAAAACCACCATAGACTATTAATACTCCTAAAACGCGAGCGTGAAGAGTTAGCATAAATAGCAATTTCATATGAACATGATGGTAATGACTGCAGCGGCGCTACCGCGAAGAACGATATACGTAAATTTCGGACTATTGTCTCTGTCACTCTCATGAACCCTTAATTGGAGTAAAAGAGAAAGATGCCCGAAATAAACGAACTTCGATGTTCGCGATACCGCTCCAGAACCTAATTTGTAGTTCATACAGAGTCATCGTGGTCGGACTCTGGCTATAGAAAGCACTTAGGTAATTCCACTCGTACATACAAAGTACTTGTTGGTACCTACTAATAATATTGTTGGTTAATTTAATTAGCCAATCATGAGATTCAGGTACTTTAATGCAATTATTTATAATCTGAACCCAGTAGTAGTTTTTTTGAAGCTTTAATTTGGTTGCCAATTTATCGTATCGCACTATCCGTCACTTTCGCACATACATGTTGGAGCGTGACAGATATTCTGAGAAATTATAAAAACCCGACCATATTAGGCTATTAAGTCATTACGGCTAATCGATTAATTCAGTGAAAGTCCTAGTCACTACTTGTTTTGCGATCGAGCTTCTCGTGACATTAGGATACACAAGTCATAATATACAGGTTAAGAGAAATCTGAAGAATTGGTCAGCATACGTGCTGATGAGAGATATCTCCAAGATATATCAGTAACCTATCTGCTGTACCTATACTCGCTATGTGTGTCTCAAATATTTTAATATAATTATCAGACAATTCAAAATCTACATTTTGCAAACAGCGAATAAAATAAATCAGATCACTAGCTAAAAATTTATAAACCCTTACTTTACTACCCTGACAAACACGGCTATTTAACACGTTCGCCTCCGGTACTGTTTTACTAAACGCTTACAATATGCCGGGAGAAATTATCACCATCACTCAAAGCATGCCACTGGCATTATACGAAATTTTTATTCCTGTGCCGCTGTCATAAGACAAGTTCTTACTCCTGTGCCAGTGCTATATTAACACGAACATTTTTAACACAACTGTTGTGTCGCCGGCATTGGCCAGTTAATTTATCTGAACACACTTACGTGTCACCGGCATAGGAGAACTATCTTTTTAAACACAAATACGTGTCACTGGCATAGAAATTCAATAATTTTTGATCACATACGTTGTGTCACTGGTATTGGAAAAGGAACGTGGAAGAAACGTTGTGTTGTCGGAGCTGAACGTGTTAAGTGATCATTTATATACTTAAGTGCCTTTTATACGGCTGCGAACATGGAGTCGGACCACTGGTGGATTCATCTATTCAATTATATTTATAAACCTAACATGTTATATATTTATAAATCAAAGCCTAGTGAGATGAGAAACTTGAGAATTCTGACCGCTTGTGACGTTCGTGTAGAAGGCACTTTATGCCGATCGCGGTCGGTGCGAGATGATCGCTGAATGGGCAGTGTGATAGAGCCCTTATGTAGGTATTATTAAGTTGTCGTAATTATCAGAATTCATAGAATACATAGGTATTATGCAATTGCGGATCTATTAAGTGTAGATCCGCATACTAATTATTGGACTGTAGTAGGTATAAGGAGAACATACAGAAGGATATGGACAGGTGTTATACCTCTGCTGAATAGCAAAAAAAAATTGGTTACAAAATGGTATGCTATGAGAGTAAGGGCACTGCGAAGTACCATCACGCTTTAGTCTGGAGAAGCCCAACTGGGGAAGTACCTCCTCCTTACAGAAGGCCACAGCCATAATAGCACTGCTATCTTTCAGGTATGTAGTGTTGTGTTCCTGCTGGTGAGTATGGTTCCCAGAGCTCCAACCCTCTTTAAAGGCCGGCAACGCGCTGGTGACTCCCCTGGTGTTGCGGGTGCCCATGGGCGACGGTAATTGCTTAACAGCTCTCTTGTTTGCAGCTCTTGTCATAAAAAAAAATGGTATTTTTTAACCGACGAAAACAACGGAGGAGGTTCTCAAGGCGACCCGTTTACATATATGTAAATGTTTATGTACTAATTATATAATATTTGCTGAGATAGCAAAGGCTAAGAAATTGTAACTAACTTTAATATTTATTACTTTTCGTGATAAGTCACCATCAGATATATCGGAGCTGTGGAGGTGGTCACAAATATCGAAACAACGCCTCTATTGACGACCGGTCTGGCCTAGTGGGTAGTGACTCTGCCTATGAAGCCGATGGTCCTGGGTTCGATTCCCAGTCAGGGCATTTATTTGTGTGATGAGCACAGATATTTGTTCCTGGGTCATGGTTGTTTTCTATGTATTTAAGTATTTATATGTATCTATCTATTATATATATCGTCGTCTAGTGCCTGCAACACAAGCCTTACTGAGCTTACAGTAGGACTAGGTCGATTTGTGTAAGATTGTCCTGAATATTTATTTATTTATTATTTATTTATTATAAAGGCGATAAAGTTCATGCTCCGATATTTTTGAATACCTTTGCTGCTCCGATATATTTGATGGCGACTGTATCTATAGTATGCATGCATACTTACAGGCTCAAACTACTAGTTTATTTAATTTGTATGACGACATTATACATGAATGTACTGACGTATATTACTCAGTACCTAGTAGGTAAGCGCAGTATCAATGAGATGCGATTACCTTACCGGGGGTCTAGATTAAATCTCAGCCTAGGTTATGTACCTATAGACTATTAATTAATATTTAGCCATTTCCATTTAATAAGAGAGATATTGGGCACTACGAATATCATCTTGCTAAGTGCCGTGTGATGCCGGCTGACTAAAATAGCACCACCCCATTTCCTCCCGTAATCGTAAGAGGCAACAAAGGGAAAAATCCTACGGACGGACAGCAGTGTCCGTCGAAACCCAATCTACAGCTACTGCGGTTGCCAACCCTCCTGCCAAGCGTGGCGACTATGGCAATTACCCCCCAAGATGATACAAGTCATATTTGTGGGAGCCCTATGTCCAGCAGTGGACTGCATACGGCTGAAATGTAAGTGTGGTAGAGGACACTTAGAAATATTAGATAGATAGAAATATTGTAAAAGTAGGCCGATCTGCTAACTTTATAAAAAGGTGTTGAGACTAATTTATCAGAAATGGATTACACAGGGTACAGTGTATATGTGCTAATGCCTAATTAGCACATATCCACATAAATTAATAAAACAACAATAAAAAACTTAAATCATAATTTATTCACAAAATACTGTCTAAGTATTTTACTTAACTTAATGACTATTTCGATGTTTGAGCGATGGGCATGAGTGGGGAGTTCGAGTCTAGCCAGAGGCAGTTGAATGTTACATTATTTCTAAGAATTGTTCTAATGATTGCTGAAATAGAGAATAGGTAGTATACCTACAATTGATCCTTCTATTTCTTATTTTTGTTATTCTTCAGTAATCTTTTTAATTTATCTAAAGATTTATACCGGGTGTGGCCTGTAATAGGAGCTTTAACTTTAGGCATCGTTTCTACACCAAAAACGTAGCAACATTTGTTCTACGACTTTAAATAATTCGGTAATTTATTACTTGTGATTTTTTCTAACAAACTAAATAGTATTTTCAATGAACAGCATCCAATAGTCTAGTTGACGTTTACTGTCAGCCTACAAACTTCATAGTTTTTGCAATACATTGCTTGCTTGGATAATCTTTTTTTATTAATATTTATTAAACTATAAGTTATTTTCAAAAGTCGTAGAACAAATGTTGCTACGTTTTTGGTGTAGAAACGATGCCTAAAGTTAAAGCTCCTATTACAGGCCACACCCGGTATAAAAGCGAACTATTAAACCCTTCGATATTTAAATCGAAAGAAAAATAGAAAAAAATTGACTCGCAGCGGGACACGAACCCACAACCACTGGATCACTAGCACAATTGGAAGTGCACTGGGCTAGTGATCCAGTGGTTGTGGGTCCCGCTGCGAGTCAAATTTTTCTATTTTTCTTTCGATTTAAATATCGAAGATATTCGCTAGCAGACGTTTCTGCACAATAAAAAATAATATATTAAACCCTTTTTACGGAAATATAATCGTGTCTTTTACAGCACGTATATTGATTGGTATACTTATACATTTCGAACGCTTGTCTCTGTCACTCTAATCATATTCTAATTGGAGTAAAAGAATCTTCGAACCTCGAAATTTTCGAACAGTTAATTTTCGAGATTCGAGTGAATTTATTAGCTTCAAGGACGAGTACGAGTCACAAGTTTATAAAATTCTCTATTGTTTTCGTTTCACACTGCGTTTAAGATGTCAAGAGTCGAATGCACGGCTCAAACAACTTTGTAACTTGTAATATTAGCGGAAGCCCTTACCAATTGCTTTTATTAGAAAGAGCGTTGCGCTAATATTATTTCCTGTAAATTTTTATGTAGTAGTCGATGTCCGGCCTTATGGCTAAGTCTCAGTTAGTCACGATCTGTGGTTGTAGCCGTTTCTTCTCACAGCGTTGTCTTTCGGGTAGTTATAGTAGGGATAGTAGGTACCAGTCTTTCTGTTGTACACCAGGTACGGCGCCGGACCGTTGTACTTATTGTTATTGTTGTATTTCCCAAACCCGTAGTCAACGCTCGAAGGCTGCCATTGTCGTCTGTATGAACTCCTTTTAGATTTCTTTGAATGTTTAAATAACTTTTGCAACAGCTGAAGATTGTAGTTCTTTTCGTTCAGTGGTCGATACGCCTTTTTGGTAGTTAGAGAGTTTTTGGAATCACGTTCATTTTTGAAGGCCACTGCTAGATGAAGTATGGCGGCTACTAAAAGTATCTGCAACAAAATAGAATGTAATTACACACAAATGTAATTAAAGTACATACAACACACGTAAATACCCATTATACGTATTAAATGACTCACGCAGCTAAGAAAAGTCCAAATGATCTAGAAAAGGATAAAAAAAAATACATCTTAATCGGCTTACCACAACCATAGCGGTTATAGTAGTTTATGTATCTGTGCATAATGAAGGGCATTACAACAAGAGTGTGGGTTTATGAAACGAGCCGAAGGAGAGTTTCATAATAATATCACACGATTGTTGTAATGCCTAATTATGTATAGATACATACACTACTTTATCTACACACATATCATTAAGTGTTTTAAGATGGGTTCAGAAACCGTAGGGAAATGACTTATTACCTACTAGGGTTACTTGTAAACATTAAAAAGTCAACGAACAAAACAAATGACAGCTTGGAACGGCGGCGTTGCGTATTTCGTATCTCAGTCAATTTTTTTTTTAAACCATAGACAAGCGAATGAACTCCCTATTCTACTGTCACTCGAGTTCAAATGTCGTTCGATTTATATTAAAAAAACATAACGAATTGGCGTTTCGTATCAATGGCTGTTTTAATATCTATAGATACTAGATTAGACACCCCACTTGAATTTGACAGCTGTTCCAAATTTAAATTCATAACCTACTGATTTCAGTAGGTAATGTTAACATTACCTACTGAAATCTTTCTGATGGTTGGTAATGCTGGTCATTGCCTACGGTTTCTGTACACATTTTAGAGCACTTATGACATGTACGTAGATAAAACTTATATCGCCCTTATTTTTGCGTCGGAGCTGGTGTGAAACACCCGTCTTTTGTATTTGAAAATTGATCACTAAGTGCTATATCAATATGGCTCTTTTTAAATTGTCTCTATCGAGTTATTGCAGACTGTAAGTAAAGGGACTACTTATAGCGAAACTTTTTTTTTTGACTAGAGGTCTCAAAAAGTTCATCATTTTGCCACACTCTATCATCAATGATTTTTTTATTTAATTTATGCTAACGACACAAGAAAAAGTAAAACCATACCTTTATCAAAAACAGCTTATATCGCACCATAATATGACCTTTAAACAGCTTTATCGAGAACAGGTAAAGACAGAGATGTGCCGAGGGCCACTGAAACAGCATTGAACTTGACTTTCACATTTATACTTGGTTACCTTTTACAGTGACCCAGTCCTTTAGAACATGGAGTCTGTAGAGATGTCTTACTTTTTTATGTAACTGTGACACTTAATTTTGATCATTTAGATGAATAACGTATACCTATCTACCCGTTCGTAGATCTAGTTGTATTAAAAATAAGCGCTTAACGCTAATAATGTACCAATTAAATTAATTATAATACCTGCTGAACAGTCCAAAAACACGGGTTCGATCAGCCGAGGCAACATGGGCCACTATTAAAAAAAATAGATTATACAACCTCGTCAAAAATCGAGACAAATATGCTGAGCTAAGTGCTTATATACCAATTGGAGAGGCACAATAAGAAGAAGATTATACAAACGTTAACTACGTAAATATAAAGAAAGCAATTGTTACTTAAAATTATAAAACATAGGCAGGCTGGGGGTAACAAAGTACCTAATCCGATGAGACACCACAATACTTGTATTGGACGATAATACTAAGTTCAACACTGATGGCTTGCTCTAAGAATTTGGCGCTAAAATAATAATTACTTTAAAAATAATTTGCTTAATCAGAGCGATACATTAGGTATATAATCACGTCATTATTTGATACCCGTATCAAAATGAACGAGCACATAACAGAGGTCTATATTATCGCTTTTTGTTTATTTCCTCGTGATTTCTTCGTAATCGTGCAAAACTATCACGTGATCCAAGTAAACATTGCTACAGAATGTAAATAAAACATCTTTGTCCAGTCGTAAAATGTGTAGCTATGTAGAAATAATTAATGTTTTTACTGGGAAGTATTTGCGTTTGCGGTGCGTATTAGTTTAACAGAAATTTATTTTATTTTCCTCGTTCCACAACATGTTTATAGGTATTGTCTTATTAAGTTGCGATTCTTTACGGATTATCGCAAAACAAAACATTCAACAAATAAACACATACATCAGAGAAAGTCACCGAAATTATAAGATAACCGTACATGACCAAAAACTTGTTTAGTCTTCTCCACAGATTTTATTGTCGAAAATATGGACTAATTAGCACTTTTCAAAGAGTCGTTCCACTTCTCTAGACTCGTGACACAGTTTTGTTAACCGCAGTTGTTTACAGAACGTTTAGACACTTTGACGATGCATTTTCACCATATAAATAATTATTTTTGTATCATAATAGTTTGGGATAGCCAGTCAGTCGGATATGTACCTATGGCGGTTCATTTTATGCAGGCTTCATACATAGGTGTATCTGCCGGAGATCTACCCGCAGACACATCTGCGCCCTATTCGGATTGCTGCATTAGACACATCCATCAGTCATAGTAGACGGAGTTCTACAGACACTAACCAGTATTCATTGCACTTGAGTTTAGATTTTTAGATAATGCAGCTACGAGTATTTAAACAGATCATTGGTTAAAATATATTAAATCTTGCGAATTAGAAAATATACAAAAAAAAATAAACAACACACGTGCTGCTAAAAACAGGGTTAAGCTACATGTTAGCGTTAATTGAATAACGACTGTGTGTACCAAGCATATGATACAATTTGATATAAAATAAATATTCAAAAAAATGGAATGAACCCGCAATGTTGCTTATGGACGGCCGTGGCTGAAGTAGTAAGTAGTAGTAGATTTTTATGTACTGATTAGATATCACAATAAGTTTCACCATTAACTCAAGACCGGACATATTTCGTGACCTTTGTTAGATTTATCTTACCTAAGTATAGTAGAACAAGGGGCACGAAGTTCGCGAGATCAGCAGCGCTATCGCGAACAACGATATTCGTAAATTTCGGACGATTGTCTCTGTTACTCTCATGTCGCCTTGATTGGAGTAAAAGAGAAAAATGCTCGAAATATACGAATTACGAACTTCGAAGTTCGCAGTACCACCGCTTTAGGTACCGAGTAAAAACATTGAGACCATTTACTTCCTTCTTTAGATATGTCTGATTTAGTATTTAACCTTTTAAAGTTAACTATTAGGTAGTTGGCTAGACTTTTGTAATAACTAATAATAATTATAGCTTATCTATTGCATTATAGTTAATATTGATTATAACAAAGATTAAGACCGGCATCATTAGATTTCGTTTGGTTGCATTAAAATACCGCAACTCGATCAAAACAGGTATAATTCGGAAAATCCATTATTATAACAGGCTTAGATGACATTGCTTTGCATTTTGGTAACCTGTTGGTTTTGCAACGATGTCAAATAGAGTGAATAAATGCCCTTCACCTTGTCAAAGGGCACTAGTTCAGTATCGGCAGAGGACAGGGAATATCAAAAATGGAATTTAGACTTTTTATTCTGTCGGTAAGTGTCTTTTGTGTGTGGTTTCAGTCGCAGTGGTTGTTTACCTATTATCTATTGTAGTTTTTATTATTTATTGAGTTTATAGTGATGACCTTCTAGACTAATAGTCGGTAGTGACCCTTCCTACAAAGTAGAAGGTCCCGGGCAAGGACATATATTTGTTTGTTTATCACAAATATTTGTTAATTATGGATATTATCTATGTATTTAAGTGTTTATAAGTATCTTATATCTATAGTACTAGTATATATCGTAGTCTATAGTAGCCACAAAATAAGCCTTACTGTATGACTAGGTCGATTTGTCTAAGATTGTCCCATAAACATATAAATAATTGATAATTGCTTACCATCAGGCAATTTGTCTCCTTGTTTGCCACCTTTGTTATAAAAAATAATTAAAGTATAGATTTTAGTTGTTCTGCTCTCCCTTCCTTCTCACACTCTCTCAAAGTGGTGCGGCAATTATTCACGGATGTAGATAAGTTTACTTTACCTACTGCAAAGTCACTGATATGAATATTATTTCGTACAATAATTGCAAATGTACCTATCTGCTGCAAAGTTATAGAATGCTTATTAGAATGTTTATTTTAGGACCCGAGTATGTCCTTAAACTACGTCCAACAATGAGAGGTAGGGCACAGCGATGACCATCACGCTTGAATCTGGGGCAGCCCAACTGGGGAAGTACCTCCTCCTTACAGAAGACCACAGCCATAATAGCACTGCTACCTTTTAGGTATGTAGTGTTGTGTTCCTGATGGTGAGTAAGGTTCCCAGAGCTCCAACCCCCCTTAAAGGCCGGCAACGCGCTTGTGACCCCCCTGGTGTTGCAGGTGCCCATGGGCGACAGTAATTGCTTACCACCAGGCTATCCGTCAGCTCGTTTGCCGCTTATGTCATAAAAAAAATGCTACCGATTGTATGTCAAACAATCTACATGTCTTGAACTTGAGTGAATTTTGTAAAAACTATTCTGACTAACTACCCTTATTCTAGTTGGCATGCCTGTGCTGCCTCACGCCGCCGGCTCTCGGCAGTATCCATCTACTGAAAGCAGCAGCAGTAGCCAAGGGTGCGGCCCTACTAGGCGCCGGAGCTCTCATCAAAGGTGCAGCTATCAAAGGTATTTTTTTTGCGACAGTGTTATTGTAGTCTAGTGGTGATACATCAGTGTTAGTCCGCCATGACACGGCCAGCCCTGTGTAGCATAACCTACTGAAGGTAACAGCTTACGGGCGTTTACTTAAAAGTTGTCTTGAAAGGAACGGTTTTCCAAAAAAACCAATTCCTAAGACTCTACATGACAGAGTGGTCACCTGATGATGCTTAACTTATAGAATATTTAATATAAGAAATTTTATTCAGAACAATTAATTTTAGCTTAACAACTTTTACAGAGTTGCAACTTTTTACAGAATTATTTAAGCGTCTGAAAAGGTATGCACTCAGCTTCATGCCAAGGACTTTCCGGGACCTCGACGCTTGTCTTCCATGGAAACCCTTACGAAATTTTTGACTATTTACAGGAGCAATCAAAGGAGCAGCAGCGAAAGGGGCAGCCATTTTAGCAGCTAAGGGTGCCGCAGTGAAGGGTGCGCTGGCGCTGGCAGCCAAGGCTGCTGACATCGTGGTGCACAAGCTGCCCGCTGTCAACCCACCAGTGGTGGTGCAAAGTCTGCCCGAGCCAGTCGTGGTAAGCTATCTATAAGGCAATTCAAATAAAATTCTTTATTATCAAAATATTTAAACACATATCCAAGAGAAACAACAACAAATAAATATACTCAATCAATAATACAAAAAACAACCACCTTAATATCACGTGTCAAGATAATGACTAGTACATTTAGAAATAGAAAACATTTATTCAAGGCAGTTTACAACAACAAAAAAATAAATATAAATAAAAAACTAAAACATATTCGACCAAACTGCCTCGAAATGGACATTTGAAGAGAAATTAAAATGTCCATATCTCCTTAATTGATTGCTTATGAGATGGTTTAAGTATGAAGATGTCAACCGTGTAAAATAGTACATTGTGCAACGAGGATGGTAAGTAAGGTATAGTAAACGCGAGTCTATTAGAAGCCCGACGACGAAGTCGGAGGGCTTTTAATGACTCAAGTTTGTTATACACTTACCACCCGTGGTACACACAATGTTTTTCATCACATTTGTGAGGAAATAAAATAAATTCGTTGGTAAAATTTTAGTTAGTACTTATGTAGGCTTAAAATCCAAATACACTTTGAAAACTACAATCAGACCTCAACCACTAAAAAAGATTGTCAACAATGTCAACTTTTTTCAAACTCTTCCACAGATAATGTTAACAACTGCGTTTTGTTTTCGAATTTGACAGATCATCCTGCCAAATAGTATCAATTATCAAAATCAAATATAAAACAATTATTTTTAATAAATACTAAACATTAAATTGCAGTCAAATTGAATATAAAGATATGTTTTATACATATTAAAAGTTGGTTGTAGCAAACTTTTGAAGATATGAAATACACCTTGGCTGTTTGGAAACATCCTCAGTCCGAAGTGAAGTATGAGTTCTATATATTTTTAAAACTAAACTTAACAGCCCGTGTGAGCTAAATCGGCTATAACTGCTCTGTACTCTCGCAAGTAACAACGCCATTGACGAGCAAGTGTGATGAAAAATAATAAAAATCATTACTGTGAAGAATATGCATTTGAACTTTTAACAAACAGCTCATACGAAGCCTTACGGGCTCAGGCTGTTATAAATTGTAACACCACCTTCCCTCAGTGACACAATTTTGCCAGCTCGACAAGGATCGATTTCATATCTCGGTCAGTTTTCGTTTGAAGGTTGACATATTCACTCTCGCGCTTCCACAAATCCGTCATTGCGGTGAAGGCAGGCAATATTGCTTCTCCTGAGAGGAGGGGACAAGAGCGGCGAGCCCCACATACCCCTGGCCTTCCCGCGGTCAGGAGAGATGATGCGTAAAGGCATTCCCCACTCCGACAAAAAAAAGGCAACATTACTTTCAGCAACCAATTTTTTATCTTGTTACACAGATCCCAGCCAACACCATCGCAATCAGAACGGCTCCGTCTCTCCCCCCAGTGCTGAGCAGCCTCTCCTCCCTGTGGGGCTCAGCCCACAGGGCCGTGCAGCACAAGATCGAAGCTGTGGGCAACGCCATCGACGCCTTGCATCCTCAGCGGGTTATTGCTGCCCCCGTCGTCAGCGCACCCGTTGTTTATGAGTGAGTATCTTAACACTATTACTACCACAAACCACAAACGTCCACTGCTGGACATGGGCCTGCCCCTAAATCGCGTTAAGCGACATTTGATGCAATCATCACATATATTCTACAGATCTTAAAGGGACGCTGCTGTCCGTGCTGAGGTGGTTTCTGGTTTCAGTTTAGGGTCTTACACACATAAGCATAGTAGATCTTGGGACTACATATTAAAATACTTGCGTAAGGAGTCATGACACTGGACATACTTTTCGTTCTGTAAATTTTACAGAAGTCATGCGAAAGATTTCTAGCCGCAGCGAATTACGGCGTTATCTGACTTACTCTCACTAAATAGGCACTTCAATTTCTCCAAAGTGGGGTATTTATAAGATAGTGGTTGCTTAATTAACTTTATCTCAACTCAAGAACGTAATTCACACAATCCAAATACGACATGATTTTATTTAGCTGTAGCTATAAAGGATTTGTCATTCAACATCGTCCACAGATAAAATATAATGTGATTAAAATGAAAAATGGCGCCTCAACCGTCATTCTAAACAAGCTTATATCACGCTATCCCTACGATATGACGATAATTTTATATTACGTTTTATCCTTATTTTCTTATAGGTACGTATCACTTAATAACATTAAATTGACAGGTTTGTGTTATAAATGTTATAATTCATATACCTTATCAGTGTAAACCAAAACATTACTGAGAATCTGTTATCAATATTAAACTGAAGTAGGTGAACCCACGATCACGTCGACCTAACCGAAATTATAGCTTGATAATAGAATAATTCGGAAATACATACGTCTAGAATAATTGCATTTAAAAAATAAGGGAAAATATTTATGGCCGTTCCGGGGCACTACCGTAATCGAAGGCAAAATACAATGTATAGGCTGACAGGCTGGATATACCTAGGAATAGTAATACGGCAAAATTAAAGAATTACAATTACACGTCACAGCTGCGTGGTATCATAATTATTTCATACATCCACGGATAACATATGTATAGGTTTGTTCAGCTTCCAGATGCAATAATGAATTGTCATTAACAACGAATGTTGTAACAATGTAGAGTCGCCTTCTGATATCGGAACAACGCCTTAATTATCAAGGTGATAAAGTGCATGTTCAGATACTTGTAACCACCACCGCAGCTCCGACATATCTGAAGGCGACTGTACCGCCAACCATTACAAACTAAAGTATGGAAATCCTAATAATTAGTGGATGCGATGGCGCAAAACCGGTCGTTGTAGGTCACTTTGGGGGAGGCCGCAAGACGCAGCAATGAACATCAATACACAAATTTTTCTTCATCATCTTCTTCGCGATGTCCCGGCATTTTGTCACGGCTCATGGGAGGCCGGGGTTCGCTTGGCAACTAGTCCCGGGATTTGGCATATAGGCACTAGGTTCAAACCTAACGGGCCTTATTGGGATTAGTCCGCTTTTATCACGATGTTTTCTTTCACCGAACTGGTAAATGTCAAATTCATTGGCAACAAGCCGGGGTTCGAACCTGCGACCTCCGGATTGTAAGTCGCAATATACAACTTTTTCTTAACAGAGTATTATTGCCTACTTATGTGAGAAGGAAACGGAAAGATTTCCTCTATTATATCATCAACAGCAATAGATAATTTGAATAAGATAATTTACATATGCCTTAAAAACGGTTTCAATTGGAATTAAATTACAAGGTACAATAATAATTATATTGGTTTGTTTGTTTTTGTCTCATAATAACTGCGACCAAGTAATTAATTGAATCAGGCGTTACTTTGCGGAAGTCCATATTATTAACAACAATAATATTACTTTGCTATTTGCTTTGTTATTATTGGTGGTGGTTTGTTATGTTTATTTGCGTATTTAATTTTGCGGTGGGAGGGCGGGAACATTAATGCATGAAAAAATACGCAAGTAAATATAACGGGTTGGCACTGATTGACTAGCACGTTATTAAACAGCGGAATAGCAAAGTAATATTATTGTTGTTAAGTGCGACCAAGACAAAAAAGTGTGAGAGTGAAATAAAATAAAACAGATTCAATATAAGTAGTAGTAGATTCAGTATTTGTGTATTATAAATGACGTTGGCTGAGTACCCACATTAACAAGCCTTCTTAAGCTTACCGAGGGGCTCATCAGTCAATTTGTGTAATAATGTCCTTTAATATTTATTTATTTATGACTTATGTTAATTGTTACAGAGTCCCGGAGCCGGCACGGTTCTACCCCCTAATCCAGAGAGTTGAGGCAGACTGCCTGTGATGCTAACGCTATCGCTATGTTAATGTTATCTAATAATAAATTAAATAATTAACTAATTAATTATTCCTTTCTTTTTTCATTTCTTTATTGCATCTAACTGTTTTTTTTTTTCGTAATGGAAGAACTCGTGGTTCTGACTAGAAAAAGCTTTTACGTAAAATGTATAATACGTAAAAATAACGAAAACTTTTAAAAGAGGAATGTTTTTCAGAGAGATGCTCATCAAAGTCATCGTTCAAAGATTTTTTTTTATGACAAAGGTGGCAAACGGGCAGGCGGATTGCCTGATGGTAAGCAATTACCGCCGCCCATGGGCACCTGCAACACCAGGGGAGTCACAAGCACGTTGCCGGCCTTCAAGGGGGGTTGGAGCTCTGGGAACCTTACTCAACACCAGGAACACAACACTACATATCTGAAAGGTAGTAGTGCTGTTATGGCTGTGGTCTTCTGTAAGGAGGAGGTACTTCCTCAGTTGGGCTGCTCTAGATTCAAGCGTGATGGTACTTCGCTGTGCCCTACCTCTCATTGTTGGACGTAGTTTAAGGACATACCCGGGTCCAAATCCTAATACGTACGTTAAAGCATAATGCCATGATGTTACTCTATTTTGTGAACTGCCTAGGAATTCCATGATACGACTATGTCTTCCCAAATTCGCAGTCACACCCCTTTTATTAACATCTCATAAAATGCCTCAACGTAAATAGCAGTTTAATTGTTATAACTACATAAATCTCAAAGGGAAACATCCTACGGACGGGCAGCAGCGTCCGTAGAAACCAAATCTACAGCTACTGCGGTCGCCAACCCGTCTACCAAGCGTGGCGACTATGGCAACTACCCCCCAAGATGATACAAGTCATAATTGAGGGAGGCCTATGTCCAGCAGTGGACTGCATACAGCTGATATGTAAATCTCTTTCACGGTTTAGTCCAACTAATAATGTAATTATTGTTTCGTATCGAATGTGCCAATAATTCACATTGATAGTGCCCATTGAAGGGTGGCTCCGGTGCACTGGTGCATCGATAAAAATGATGATTAATTCTATTAGCAATGCTTCTTGTGAATACTTTTCTACTACGCGGAGAGCAGGCCCGATACCGCGAACATCGAAGTTCGTATATTTCGAGCATCTCTCTCTTTTACTCCAATTAAGGCATCATAAGAGTGACAGATACAATATACGTAGGTATATCGTGTTTCGCGGTAGCGCCGCAGTATGTCGGAGCGCGCTATCTCGCTTTCACCTATGACCGCCGCTCGTCGCTGCCGCTGCCGCGTCAAATGGCGGCTGAACATTTCTGCTATTCATAATTTCATACTTTCGTATGGACAGTCGCCATCAGATA
Source organism: Grapholita molesta (assembly GCA_022674325.2). Taxonomy (NCBI): domain Eukaryota; kingdom Metazoa; phylum Arthropoda; class Insecta; order Lepidoptera; family Tortricidae; genus Grapholita; species Grapholita molesta. The sequence continues at coordinate 5,758,741 of CP053136.2, read as the reverse complement.
TATCGGAGCTGTGGAGGTGGTCACAAATATCGGAACATGCACTTTATCGTCTTGACAATAGAGGCGTTGTTTCGATATTTGTGACTACCTCCACAGCTCCGATGTATCTGATGGCGACTGGACATATATTCCTATAAGGTTCCCAATCAACCGTTTAAGTGGTAAATTGTTGAAGTTATTATGTATATAAATTACAACCGATAAATAGTGATTATATTTATCATGGAATAATATTTAGCAACGAAGCGGATGCTTAGAACATTAGATAAGTTACTTTAACTAGTGACAGAAAACTGCTAAGATGATGTAACACATTAGCTAGCATAAATATTTAATAATGAACTAAAACAGTTTAAGTTTAAATTAGTATAATATGCGATGTAATCCGTGTTCATTTGTTTTATTTTGGGAACTGTAACTAAAAATGTTAACAGTTTCTTATACTTATTTTTTTTTTCATTTGACTTAGGCTAGATATTCCGTTCGAGATTGTAAAGTGGGCGGACTGGCTTGGGGAAAATCTAAGACACTTCCGCACCACACTTCATTTTACTACTAGAATGCTCCTACTGAGTTTCCGCTTCCAGATGGATGGATGGGTTGAAGCAGTCTCAACCGCATCTGAGTGCTTCAAAATCTTCTAGGATACATCATAACCTTAATAAACGTAGAAGAAAAAAATGTTCTTAAGAATATTTTAAATAATGTAGAGTTTCTATTGTTTGAAGATTGAACGAAACAAAACAAATGCAACTGTAAAAACTAAAAAAATACGTTTAAAAAAAAGACTAGAGTAGAGTACCAAAGTCCAGTCTAGAGTACCAAAATCACTTTCAACCCCAGCCTCCCCTACCTAACAATAAAAATAAAAAGTTATCCTTTTTTACCGGTAGGTATTGGAATAAGAAGAACAAAGTGTGATTCTCTCTATTTGCTCGTAATCCCTTTCCAAACTTATAGTTAATAGTTGGTGCAATTTGTAGTTTGAATGACTATTACTACACATTAAATAATTAGTAAATACAATGAATGGATCGAATAGCAATGACACGCGATGAATCTAATTGCCCGCCTAGCGCAGCGTGGATTAGGGCCCAGTTGCGAGTGCAACAAAACTGCTTAAGTGCTTACCACATTTTGGTAATTGATTTCATCATCAACAATTTACAAGCTGACTAGCTTTTCTACGCGACTTCGTGCCCGTGTTTAAAGTATGGTTGCGGGATATAAAATGTCCTATGCCTCTTCTCGTAGCTCAAACTCTCTCCATACCAAAGTTCATCCCAATTGATTCAGCGCTTTAAGCGTGAAGAGGTAACAGACATACAGTAATAGTTACTTTCGCATTTATAAAATTAAGTATGGATAATTCTAAATATTATTTTGAAATAATTTTAAAACAAAGTGATAACACAATTGGTAGGTCTAAAACTCATAACAAAGTTAGCGGTGTGGATAGTTGTAGATGTTTAGGTTTCTACAAAGTAGGTATATACGATACCACAGTCCTAGTTGACCATGTAAAATATTTGAACTACATTAGACAAGATTACAAATTTATAAGCAAAACAAAAGACCGAGGGGCTCAGAAGGTCATCAGTTATCAGTCTTGTTCAGGTAGCTCCGTTAGGTCACGTCAGTATGAGAGCCAGTTAGTGTAATATAGTGTACGGAACCGGCTAGCTAATGCTCGCACTACAAGTCTTGTGGGCCGTTTTTACGTTGTCAAGTATGTAATGTGCGGCCGGACAGGCGGTTTGGAGTCGTTGCATCACCCTTACGCAACACGTCACTGCACTTGCTGCACAATAATATGCATCGCATTTCACAATCTGATTTATTACCGTTTGGCAGAATTTAATCAGTTGGGATTATGACCTTAGGAAAAATTAGGTTGCATGTTTGTAGTACGATTTTATTTATTGCTTTTGATAATTTATGCTTAGAAGGGCATGCTTCAGTTTGAAGACTAGCTAATAAGTGGGTATAGCTAGTTTTTGCAATACCTGTCAACTGAAGGAAGAATAAAGTCATAAATGGATTTGACGGTCGAAAGTTCTTGTTTCATTTTGATCGAATACTTTTCGCATGCTTTGAAAATGTATTAGTTGTAGATAGAGAGTTCAAAGTATTTGTTTTAAGGGAAGGTAAAGGGACACCTAATACTTACTAATCCGGCTCAGTACCCGCGGCGCCCGTATCTCGCTCCCGACTACTGCGTTTCATGCACCGGCGGCGCCGAAACGTTTTTTTTTTCAGCTGCAGTATTCAAATGGAGCGGCATCAGCATTGTAAATGCATGTAAATAATTTTCGGTTCACTATAAAAGTGTAAGCGTTTGGTAGAGGGCATTATTACATCCTCAAGTTTGCTTCGGAGGTGTACTGTAGCGAACTAATTAAACATAGCGATGTCTCGTTATACGGTAAGGATTATTCTATGGATGTTTTAAGTGATAGAAGAGCCCAGTGAATGATTAAAAATAAATAAAGAATTGGATTTTTTAATGAAGTGAAAGGACAATTCAACAAATTTACGTTTATAAATGTTTTTCAGATTCTCTTTGTCATCGCTTTGGCGTATGAAGCTTTCGGAGAAGGTTAGTAGCATTTAGTTATCAGGAGTAAAATGATTTCGAAATTAAATACAAAAGATAAAAAGCACTACATTTCTTTAAAAAATAATTAAGTACCTAATATATAAATATTTTGTAGGTGTGAAAAAAGACACCGTCGCTACTGATTCAAATGCAGAGCAGTCTGGAGTTTATGGAACGTACGCTGGGGGCCCTGGCCTGATCGGCGGTGAGGGACTCATCGGTGGCACCATCGTCTCGGGAGGCCCCATCGTCGCAGGAGGCCCCGGCTTGATCGGCGGCGCCGGAGCCCTCGTGGGCAACGGACAGGCCCTCAACAATGCCGCCGCCGTTGGTGCGGCTCAACTCAGTGCCATCCAGAACGCTCAAGCCGTCCAGGCCGTGAACATTGCTAGCGCGGCCGCTGCCGCTATCCAGGGAGCCCGCGTGACCGAAGGCGCCGCTCGCGCTGGACAAGCGAACGCCATTAACAACGCGAGAGCTTTGGATGTGGCGCGCATCGCCAACTTGCAGAGGGCTCAGGCTGCCGCTTATGAAAACGCCAGAGCCGTAGAGGCCGCACGAAGCGCCGCCGCTGGCAGCGCCATCGAAGCTGAACGTGCCGCGGAGGCCGACCGTCTCGCTCAAGCCGCCCGTGTTGAAGGCCTGGCTGTGGCGCAGGCCCGCGCCATCGAAGCCGCCCGTATTGCCCAGGCCGCCCGCGCCCAGGCATCCGCTGTCGCCGCTAGCGCCGCTCGAGCCCAGGCTATTGCTGACGCAGCGGCCAGGCAAGCCCAGAATGGAGCTCTGTTGCTCGGCGCTGGTGGTGTCGGCTTAGTCGGCGTAGCGCCCGTGGGAGTCGGTAGAATAGCTGTCGGTGGCCCGGTTGGCTATGGCGGCCCGGTTGCCTATGGCGGCCAGGTTGCCTATGGTGGCCAGGTTGGCTATGGCGTCCCAGTTGGCATTGGCGGTCCGGTCGGCATTGGCGGCCCGGTTGTCGGCGGGCTCGGTGGTCAGGGCGGCTGGGGCCTTGGCGGCGGTAAATGGCACTAAATGAAAGCTAGACGATACTCCTAATTGGAAACACACATAGATTTTACATCCGTTTCGGCTTTCTCCATAGAAATGGTTGGCGGCAGATCTCAATACAACACGGTTGGCCATGTAAATATTAATGCAATTTTCCTTGTAAACTTTCGATTTCGAATTATATCAATAAACGTTACAATAGCATAGAGCGTCGTCGTTGTTATTTTGTAGCTATTGCTATGACCTGTATATTTTATACATAACTATTAAAAATGATAAAAGACTACAATCATGTAAAACTTTTATTATAAATCACCAAAAAAATGTGCAACTACTTGCAGGCCACAGTTTTGTTCTTAACACGTTCACTGCGAAGTTAACTAATTGCCGCAGCGAAGGTATATGGGCTAATAAGGCTTATAAATAATATTCGCAATACCCCATGCCGAGTCGAGCAATATAACACAACAGGGATTCCTTTTGTAGGCATTATTATCTACACTCTAATTGAGAGACACAGTAGGTTCTGGTGGGAACTGGAGTTGGTGCTGGTGGTATTGTTTGGCACTTGCTAAACCTTCCGTAAATATCTAAATATATACCTATATCAGTAGGTAATATATAAAACGTATTGCTCTTAGCATCCACAGTGAACCACACTCCTCCATTGTAAAAGCCTCTCCCCATTTCAGCTGTCAATTTCATGCGCACTTTACAATTCATTTCATCAATAAATGTTTTCTTGTGCGATTTCACTTCGTTTCCCGAACCATATACAGCATATCCAATGTCGGAGGATATTGCGGATACGGCACTTAACTGAGGCTTTGCTTAATTCAGAATATATTATTCATAATTTAGATACTGATGTAATCTTATTAATTGTATAAAAGCGGGTAACTCACGTTTTATAAGTCGAATATTGCTCGACATGTTTCACTCCGTAACGAGGAGCATAATCATGAGCCATTCGCGTTGGCTAACCGACGCAGACTGCTGTCTGCGTCGGTTAATTAATATGTTTCAATCTCACGATAGTTTTGTGTTTAAAACTGATGTAATCTTACTCAATTCTCTAAGACTGCCCCAGTGGATAGTGACCCTGCCTATGAAACCGATTATCCTGGGTTCTAATCCCAAACAGGGTAGTTATGTGTGATTAGTACACTTATTGTTGTCTTCTATGTATTCGTATATTACAAGGCTTGTCCATGAAAAGAGTAGTCTTGATAAAATTAGTCTCCCCTGTCATAGTACTGTAAAGTGACTCGTCTATTTTACTTAGAATTTCAATATTTTTAACTTATTGCTTAAAAAGCGTCAAATTTTAATAAAAATTAAAAGTCACAACAGGAAAATGTGTAATTTTGTATGACAATATAAAACAATTTATGGTCTACATTCGATAAGCAAAACTATGATTCACGTGACATTGTAGTATCCCTATTCTAATTGAGTAAAAAGCAAGGGAGGATCTGAGTGATTTATAAATAAAAAAAGAAAATTTTAACACTATAAGCACATAGACATAGTGACATCCATAACAATACCGGAAAAACAGACCAGTGTAATCCATATTCAAATTTGTTATCAATGTTATCATATTGTAAATTATAATTACCAGGCAGTGGCTTCTTCTTTACCTGGATAAGCCCTTTGGCTGGCCCAGGACAAGCCTCCTTGAGCTTACCGTGAGGCTCAGTCAATTTGTTTAAGGATATCCTGTAATATACATTTATTTAATTGGCGCATTTAATGCTAAATAACTAGGGCCCGGAATTTTGCGTGCAGTTTTGGAAAAGTCTAAGGGAGAGAACACTAACGTTTATCGATGTATCGATAAACCGAGTTTTTTTATTAGCGTTTTAAAAAAATGATATCTCAAACTTTCTGATGATACATTTTGCTCTTTCAATGATTAGTGATGAAAAATGTACGAAATGTATGTAGATAATATAAAATAATTTTATATTAGACTGGTATGTTATCTACAAAGAATTGATAACTCGAGTAGGTATTTGATTGCAATAATGCAAGTATTATTTCATTAAAAATAAATTTATCTCAATGACTCTGAGTACACGACCGATTTATCGATACATCGATAAACGTTAGTGTTCTCTCCCTTAGACTTTTCCAAAACCGCACGAAAAATTCCGGGCCCTATAAATAACATTCACTACTAGATTACCATGGGCTCAAACAGAACCATGAACAAATGGTGCAAGAAGATAGATTGTAGGTACCTATTTAATCTTAGTGCATAGACAAATCACTTGATTAAAAGACAAGTGTCTCTTATCATAGCTACAGGCACACCACATACTCGTACAGTCGGTTATTGGAGATATGCTTTAGCACCTTATTACAAAGGCGTAAGGTGCAAAATTGTAAGTATATTTTAATGTCGACTGTACAGAACCACATGTCAATTTTCTTCATTTAGCAGTGTGTAAAGCCGATATCTCCGCATGTTGTGTCACGCGCGATTATCATTACGCGGCTAACTTACGAAAATAATAACTAGTGGCTCTGATTAAAATTGATCTTGCCGGAATTCGATCTCTAGGCTATAGATGTGCAGGTTAGGACTACCATAAGTTTTTCACTCAAGGTCACGAGGTAGATAAGTTATATTAGTGCTGTCTTTGGTCTATCGAGGTTCTAGAGCATAGTTTTTTTAACTAGGTTCCATCGCAACGGCGTTTTATTGAGAAAGTCATGTTTTTATAATTTTAACCCCGTTTTCACTTTCCTTCAGCTCTGCTATTTAAATCAAATATGTTTTTACCTTTTACGGTTTAGGCTTAAGGCCTGAGTTGCCAGCATTATTTTATCAGTCCACCCGATGACCACGAACGCTGCTAAAGGGTTCGAAACGTGGATGAAGTTTAAATTAGTATACGCGATTTAATCCGTTTTAGTTGTTTTATTTCATGAGTAATCATCGCGGCAACCGTAGACAATATTAAGCATTATTTTAGTTTACGTTAGTAGAATTTACATCTTTGTTTCCAAATAAATACTTGCCACGAATGTATGAATAGTATTTGGCGTGCCCGTCATCTGTTTCTACATAGCTACAGATTGAAATCTTGACATCATAAACTCACTACCTATATTAATAAAAATTAGAAATCACAGATCAAGTGCAACAGGGCCAACGCAAAAATGAACACATTGTTAACTTTGCTATCATTATTAAATAGGCAAAGATCATCTTCCGGCGATATTTATAATTTGATCGTAACAATGAATTCATGGTTTTGAGGGAATAGTTTATCAAGCCATGGTACGGTTGGACAACCCTTTAACTATAAAATTATGAAAATATTTTTATAACAAGCTGTTACCATGTTAGCACAGGGCGAGGTAGGGTTTAGGGCCTACAACACGTAGGCTTCGACTTCATGGTTAATTTTAATCAGCTCCGATGAAACTTGGTACCATGATTATGGTCAGTTTTCAAGTCACGAGGAAGGGTGTTGTGACAATGTTTTTATTCTAGAAATCGTGTAATTCATAATGCATATTTTTATATACTTAGCCATGTTCACCGAAGTCTAAACCCTGGTAAAGGCATCTCAAAGGGCTGGACTCCTACAGCCTAGGCCCTCTGGATTGCTACAGCCTACATCAATCCGTTTTGTTACGAAAGAGGTAGTCTTATACTAACTATTATATGTGCACCTGAACGGATAGCATTTTATCGTCTACCGCACAATCTATCACTTTCGCACTCACTCACTTGTTAGAGCGTGACAGATATTGTGACAAATGATAAAAACCCGACCATATTAGGCTAGCTGGACACTATGGTCCCAGAGTTTAGATTCAGATTTTTTATTTATTTATACAAAATGGTATTAAAACATACGTAAACCTGAATATGAGGAAGTTTTATTCAGTATATAGTTACAAATAAATTTATATAAACCGCAGTCCACGCAATGATTATGGTATCTATCAGTAGAATCGAATTCATTTATGTCATGTTTATAAACAAGCTAAAGTAGTCGTCTCAAATATTAAGATAAGGACGGGTATATAAACTTAGTCTGGACCAACTTGGGGCATCATTTCAAGAGAACGCTCAGAGAAATGGCTTTCAAAGTAAGTTTATTTTATTGATTATTTCTAACAGTCTGACAACCTGAAGAGGTCGCTAATTATTCAGCCATAGTTGACAGTGAAGTAGCTAGTCTGTACAAAGCTTTCCTTTAATGACTTTTATTTGCTTTTACCGCTTTATTTATTTTTTCATTATTAGATCAAAGTGTGATTGTGATATTTTAAATGTCGACGCATCGCGTCTTTCTTTTTGGTCAATTTGGGTGACTTATCAACATTTGTCCATTTTATAACCTTAATACTATACAACTCAACTTGAAATGTCATTGATTTAGTGAACCCGGTTAGTGAAGATTACTTTGATCTCCCACGGTTTATCAAATGTAGTTAGGAAACTATTTCATGTAGGTTGTAATAGAGTTTCGAACGAGGTGGATGGTTTTATATCAGGTTAATTATGTTTTAACTAAAAGAACAAAAAGAGATCAATCTGAAACGCAGCAAAAATCATCTTTTTCCGCTGGATGCAATATTATATATTAAATTTATTTCATTAATCTTTTCAGATCGCGTGTGTAGTCCTAGCTTTGGCTGTGGCCGTACTTGGTGAGTACCAATTCTTCAATTAGAGACCTTTTTCTAAGACTCCATGAGCCGTAGAAAAAGGCTCGTGGAGTGGACTACGTATTAAAGTTTTACCGAAAGGTATCCCTATAAATTACGGTGAATATTCGAGATTTATAAACTGTCTATACATATTCATGACCACACCAGCTCTTGGGAAAAAAAAAGTTACGGCTGAGTACCCATGATCTGCATCTCACTTGTGAAATAAGAATAGCCACTTCCCGGCATAGGCTTGTGCCCTCTAACCGCGCCCGAGTCGTGATACTTGCCAGCCTAATATAAAGCAAATATCAATATTTTCATTGCATGTTTGAGAAAAATATTAAGAAAAATAAAAGCTAGATGTCTGGCTAGTTATAAACTTATCTTAGTTAAATCGTCTAGCTTTCCTTACCAAGTTGACTACGGTGATCGGAGCTACAAAAGTAATATCTGATTATAATAAATAATAGAGAACAATTGTGCTTCCATTTAGTTTGCTATTTTGTTCTTCAGGTCATCCCCAGGGCTACGGAGGCGGTCACAGCGGTCATGGACAAGGTGGTTTCGGCCAGGGAGGTGGCCATGGAGGTGGAAATGGAGGTGGCCATGGAGGTTTTGGCAGTCAAGGTAGCCAAGGAGGTTTTGGCAGCCAAGGTGGCCAAGGCGGTTTCCACAATGACGCTGGTTTTGGCCAAAATGGACAAGGAGGATTAGGTGGACAAGGAGGCCAGGGTGGATTTGGAGGACACAGCGGTCAGGGGCAGGGTGGTTTCGGAGGTGGCCAGGGCGGTTTTGGAGGACAGGGTCAGCACGGTGGTCACGGAGGGAGCCAGGGAGGTTATGGCGGACACCAAGGATTCCAAGGTGACCAAGGTTACGGGCAGGGCGGTCAAGGACAGCAAGGTTTTGGACAGGGCGGACACGGGCAACAAGGTTATGGACAGGGCGGACATGGACAGCAAGGTTTTGGCCAGGGCCATTCTCATCAGGGTGGATACCAACAGCACGGATATTAATTGAACTATTCTAAAAATCAAAATCTTATGAATAATAGTAAATTTATTACTGATAAAATGAACCTACGAGTATTCCGATTAAAGCCAAACCGACTTATTAACATAAATATCAAGTCAAGGCTGGTAAGATAACCCACCAGAAATTGTTTAATAAACAACGATTGTTAAATCTGTAAATAAACTGAACAACAACCATTTTGTTTTGATGATGTAACCATAACCTTATCTACGTGTCATTGGTCACTTTGTCATCGGGCATAATCGGCCATTAGAGCTGCGTCTATATAAAGATACACAGATTCGCATCCGCTTGCACAGAATCTGAATGATTTCTTGGGAGGCCAATTTTGAGATCCGAATAAAAAAAAATGAGGGGGGTTTGAAGAGAAATAGAACTCAAGAAATTAGAAATTAGTTATTTGTTCGTGATTAACTATTGACATACAAATGTATTGTAAAACAAAAACCAGATTGTTATATTTGTATATTTGTTTGGGTAATTAACTAATACGCCATGTAACGGTGAAACACAAATCATTTGTATTCTTCTAAAAACCATAGAGCCCAATATTTCATAATCATAAGTATATATGTACAGTCGCCATCAGATATATCGGAGCTGTAGAGGTGGTCACAAATATCGGAACAACGCCTCTATTGTCAAGGAGATAAAGTGCATGTTCCGATATTTGTGACCACCTCCACAGCTCCTATCTGATGGTGACTGTACTTTAAAAAAGTATGTAGTTTTACCTACTACTACGGAAGGATTTCTGGGTTGTGACACTTGTGACATAGGGTGACCCTGTCTTTTGACATACGTATATACAGGGAAGCGACAAGACGTCACATTGAGTAAGCTTACCAAATTGTTAGCAAATATTTTTTTTCTACTTATCATTCGAAGAATAATTAAAATTTTTGGTGATAAATAAATAATGATTAACTTAATAAGCTTCACCTAAGAAGTTTAATTGTTATCACTCATCTTTTTACATTTAAATGACAGAATCGACTCCCATAGATAGTTATTATATCTAGATGTTCTAATATCTATTACAGTCAATAAAATAATTAGTTTTAATCGTGTGGAATTCTTACTAATTAAGTAATTAGTGGGGTCTGGTGTTGATCAGAGTTGTTGTATGTGTGATGACGATTGATGATGGGTGACTACGGTGGGAGACTACGGGAGTGGGTGGGGTGTACATATAATACGTATATGTATGTACAGTCGCAATCAGATATATCGAATCTGTGGAGGTGGTCAGAAATATCGGAACAACGCCCCTATTGTCAAGGCGATACAGTGCATACATTCCGATATTTGTGACCACCTCCACAGGTCCGATGTATCTGATGGCGACTGTACATAGATAAATCATAATGCGATATAGGGTTTGATAATACATTAAGGTCTATTTATGGAACTAAGTGGCTGGTTACTAAAACTAGGTGGCTTCAGCAAAGATCCGGAACGGAAACAGAACGGAACGGATTAGTTTATTCAGAGGTTATGTCTTTCATGTTTAGTACATAGACTTAAGTTGGAAGTTTTTCTTAAAATTAATCCAATTTAGGTGGAATTTCACGAAATAGTTTTATTCTTATGTTATGACGTAGGCATTAAGGAAAGTACAGGGATAAGCAGTTGATTGAATTATCATTGATAGTTTCTAGATAAAGATCTTTATCTTAGGTATCGCGAATCTTATCAGCATTTTGACACGAATGAGAAAACAAGATGTTTATGGTTAGCTTAAATACCTTTCCGATAAGGGGTTAAATATAATGACCACCGAAATGTACTTATGATACTAAGCTGTATCATACATACATACATACATACACACAATCCAGGTAGGCAGAGATCACGGATTTCCATTTGCTACGATCCTGACAAATCATATTTGCTTCACTCACTTTCATAACGTTCCTCAAACACGCTCGTCGGTTTAGGGTACTCCTGACCTGGCCTTTCTTCAAAATATCCCCGATTTATGGCCGAGAAAAGTTCGCCTAGGCCTTCCCCTTCCAAGGGATCCTTCTACTCTCTTTCTATACACCCTCTTCGTTAATCTTCTTTCATCCATCCTCTCTACATGGCCAAACCATCTTAACATACCCATCAAAATTTTTGTCACTATATCTTCAACCACTCCACACTTCTCTCTTATCACTCCACACTTCTATCTGTATCATTTTATAAAAATATACATTGAACACCAAGAAAATAATTGTATCAATACAATTGTTGTTTTATTAACGACTACACATTAAATTGTATTCAAACACCAAACTTAGTCTCTGATCACCAAATTTTAGCGAGCAATTTAATTTTCCGATGATAGCACATCAGTAGTCGACAAAATATTCCTTTAAAAGCCAAGAATCACTAGAGTACAAGCAGCAGCTTCCCTTTATAGCGGTGGAATATACTGCGATCAACAACCCGCACGCTAAGCTTGGAGATTATGGTATTCAACCATGCTTAGACATCGCTTCTTTAGAAGCCAATGACAATGACTAGTAGACGACAACCGTGGCTGGTAGGTAAGTAGGTATCACTGGCGGCGGGTATTTTTGCCCAATACGAGCCCAATGAAAACTGGTGAATTGTGGTAAAATAAATTAAACCCACAGTTATCGGGTTTTAGATGGACCTTCACGTAAACCAAATGCATACGACCTCATACATTTAAGTATCCTGCTTTATAGTGACGAAAACGTGTCGTACCCGTCGTCCACAGTATAAAAGCGACCATTATCACTAGATATTATCAGGACTATTAGCTAAGTACGTATTGCGAGAGCCGTTACTGTAAGTCTAGGAAATTGTTTAGTTACAATGCAGTGACCTTTTACTGTCAACATTACTGTTGCGACACTGCGGCAGGAAGGTAGCGGTGTCCACTGTCACTGTTATCCTCATGGCTAATACTCTTAGATACGTCATCGCATTCATAACCATTTTTCTCGTCTGTCAGATGATCGCCATTATAACTAAACTTCAGCGATCATTGAAAGTCGAAATATTATTAGCTCACAAAGTGACGACATGGATAATCATTTATTTTTCGACGCGATGTTAGGTAGGTAATCTCTTAGATGCGTTGATATTCTCATCGATCTCATCATCAAGGATAGGACAAACGCCCGTCATTTCGAAAATATAACCCTGTTCCGTACAGCAGAGACTTCCTTATTTTATGATGTTAAAATATTTTGGAAGAACAGTATACCAATGTCAACGATTACATATGCCCCTATGATGTCGTAGACTGTGAACGGACTTTTTCAACGTATAAATGGGTCCTAAATTCACATCGTTATAGCCTCACAACTGAAAATTTAGAAAAAAATTTGGTCATTCCATTTTATTGGCGAAAGTAAATTTCGGAATGTCAATCATAAATTAATTTGTCACTGGATATAAATTATGGTCCAATAAATGTATAAAATACTATTTTTTTATTAACATAAGGAAGTCTCTGCTGTACGGAACAGGGTTATATTTTCAAAATGACGGGCGTTTGTCCTATCCTTGCTCATCATGAATACCAGTGGTATAATTATTGTTATTAGCTATAGCAAAGGAACTGAAATGAATATCACAATAATGTTTTAAAATTTAAATTGAAAATCTAAATAGGTGAACAACTTCACTGAAGGCCCATGCCTATGTTAGTAGTTGTGCAGAGAACTAATATGGAATTTCCGTCAAAATTTGAATATTGAACGCCGACATGCGTGTACACACACGTTACTACATAACCCAGGTGCTTTAATAAGTTTTTAACCTATAAGTAGGTACGGTCAAGATATACCTCGTATTTGAAAAGAAAAAAAAATAGCTGATTCATTCAGATTGATTCCACGAAGGTGGTAAACCGGCGTGCGATCACCATGATGGGAGACAACCACCGAAACCTATCAAGTTCCATATATATGTCATGTCTATTAAATCTTAATAACAAAATGTTCAACTATTATTGAAATTGTAAAGCTACAAAAGATATCAATCTCAAAACCTAAACCGAACCTAACCTTGCAAAAAAACCCAAAAAACAGGTAGAATCGAATTAAGGTGTTCCTTAAGTAGTTTACCTACTCATATGAGTCATAGATGTTTTTGGCATTATGGACACGAAGGCTCAAGAAAACATCAGCTTGCCTAGTCGTAAAATAGGTGGGTTTATCTGTGATCAATGATCATAGATCACAGCACAGCTGTCATATTGTAACGAATATAAGTGTAAAGGTGTTGCTTGACGAGATAGGCGATAAAATTACACACATGTTAAGCTGTTCACAAGTCTTAAATAGGTTATAAGTAAAGGTTATAAATAACAAAATGCTTACCGGGCGAGAGCTTGGTCTTAGCTAAGCTTCGTGAAGAGTTGTTGCTACAAAGATATTGGTCATGGTTCCGAGGCGTAATATCCTGGCAATTATGGTTTACTTCATTATCGAAGTAATTAGAGCGGCCAGCCAGTTCCCATGAGGACAAACAATTAACAGGTCAATCAAGGATTGATAATTATTGGCTGTTCTTGCATAATTCTTACTAGAAATTTCGTTTTAATATGATTACTGAGTAAGTTGTTAATAAATTTAACCTGTTTATCGCCTAGAACTCATAGTAATACTATAAATTACAACTTAAATTGCTTATTTATATCTTCTACCGTAACATGGTATTATGCATGGGCCAGTTTTTATAAAGCGGTCAAATATCGAAGGATTACCTAATATTATTTTTCTTGGTTTACATCTATAATATTAGCATATGTGACATTGAAGTACCTACATATAATATAAATGGGAGGTTCTATGTAAATAATATATTTAGCCTAGTTGGTACAGTACTGAGCAGATGCTGGGTTCGTATCCTGGCAAGAGCATTTTATTTGTGTGTTTATCACGAATATTAGTTTCTGGGTTGTGCACGTTATTTTTGTATCTAATTGATAAATGAATGATATTACTTGGCTCTGAGTATAAATATAACTGGGAACAGCGGCGCTACCGCGAAAAACGATATTCGTATACTTTGAGGATCTATCTCTTTTACTCCAATTACGGCATTATGAGAGTTACAGAGACAATCGTTCAAAATTTACGAATATCATTTTTCGCGGTAGCGCCGCAGGAATAATACTTGAACAGTAAACTGTATAATATATCGAGGGTTGCGTGGTTAAAGTCGATAAATCGATATAATATTTCATTGAAGCAACAATCTTAGGTATTTCATGTATAGTTCTTAATTCAAAATCCCTTTTACTCGACTTATCGGGTTTCACCACGAAACCCAAAGTGTATTATATAATACACTTCGATTCAAGTTCAAGTTGCATAGTTCAAGATAACTGACATAACAATCGATTTGTATGTAAATCTACAAATTGGACAGATCAATTCCTAGAACGCCCGTGGGACCGCCGTCACAATGTACTAAATCCTCGCATCGTTGCGGACGTAATCATCTTACAATGATCTCAATCATTATCTCATTTTCAGCACGCTTACCTGTCATTAAACTGTTCGTTTCCTTATATAAAAGGATGGCCGGCTCCGGTACAGCAAGTCATCGCTCAGACTCCAACAGCACTCTTGTGATCGTTAGCAGTACGCTACCCGGATAAATATGGCAAAACTCGTCGTAAGTATTCTTTAAACAATAATTTTATAATGTTTAAGTATTCATGTTTAATTTTTAATTAAGCGAAATAGACTGAACTGTACTAGCCAAATTCTCGTACACCAAAGTGTGTTACTACACTTACACTACCGTAAGAATTAAATGAATATGGTAAAAGGAGTCAGTGCGTATGTGAGATAACGTGGCATATTACATTAAAAAAATAGTTTAATAACTATGTCCAACATGGCCAGAGAGATTTTCTATAAAGTCTTAAAAAAAAACAAATTTCATAGATTTGTTAGTTTGTTAGATCGGCACTTATAGCAATTGTGGCCATATTATCATATTATTCATGTTGTTGTAAACCGTCATTAAATAATGATTTAACTAAGTATGTATATAAACTAAGCGAGGCATTACAATAACTACTTAACTAATCTAAAAAAGGCCCTTGGGGTATCAAGGATGATGGCGGCATTTCCTCGTTGTATCGCAATGCTGATACGTTGTGCAAGGAAGCCACGAGCTCTTCGGTCACCAGTCACTTCAACCAGATGTTTCGCGGTTTTTGCAAAAAGTTTGTACTACCACAAACGCTGAAAAATTATGTCTGTCCGGGCTCTTATTTGTTCCGTTTTAAAATTTCGGCACTTTCTGCTGCGGCTTCAACTATACAAAAAGTTATACTTACCAGAAATTACGTTTCATAAAGTTTACTTGTTTAACTGTAAACTAAAACTAAGACCGACCACATTGTGCATTAGTTTCATACTTACATACTCATTAGAAGGTATGGCAGAAGACCAAATCTCAACATAAATGGGCCTTCTGGACACTGTTATTGCTCACTGTTAGCCAGTCTAGGACTTTACTGCCTCATCGTTCAACGCCTTACTTGCGGCTATTAAAATTAGAACAGAAAGAAGCAAAAATATATACAATGTCTACAGGAAAGACGCGATCGAGATCGCGCGCGTGATCTGTATGACCCAGCTAGATTCAACACGGCCAGCAGAGAGTCATTCTATAGTCTTTAATAGAAACCTATAAACGACAGAAAATAGCTATAAACGTTTACTCGTAATAGATAACATATAATATTTATATACTTGTCGCTTTTATAAGCGCCTTGTTCCAATACTACCCTGTCGTTTTCTGAATTCAATTACCAAGAAGTTTAAATTCTGCCGCACGCATTATAGGTAAATCGTAAGACAAGTGATAGAACATAATCTTTGAATGTCATAGAATAGCTTACTAGCTAGCTATATTTTTCGTTATATTACATACCTTTAACCGCGTGTAACCGCATACATTTTCACACAATTTCATTAGATATCGCAGTCCAAAAAGTCGGATTCATAACACTAATTGTACTAGTAGTGACCCGCAATGAGTTGCAGATTTTAGCGTTTATAATTTACTATACTGTTTAAAATATTAACGTTCAATGTGACAACAGTTAGTAGTATTTATACAACCTTTCTCTCCTAGATCCTGTTCTCCGTAATGATGCTGGTGGCCCTGGTCGCCGCCGGCGACGACGCGACCACGCCCGCCGACGCCACCACCACCGTGGCGCCCAGCAACGACACGGCGCCCGCCGCCGCCGCCGACGCCGCTCTTAACGCCGACGCCAACCAAGCTCCCAACCAAACTCCCAAAGCTGCCAATCAAGGCAGCAGATAAACTTTTTTAATTTGACGCCATGGTTTTCCATATTAATCGCTTATTCCACAGTTGTCCTTTGGTTCATGTGGAAGAGTGATGTGATAACTTATTGCCAATGTTACTTTGAAATTTAAATTAAATAATTATTTTATTTCAAATATTAATTGATATTATAACAAAAAATACTTTTGGTATGTTTACTGGTTTAAACGGGATAAATATTAATTTATTTGTGATACTAAAGTTACTAACGCATTTAATTCTATTTAAGCCAGAATAAAAGTTACTAACTATGGCGTTCAATTGATTCTTAAATAAAGACTGTCAATGTTATTGTTCAAACTGTCTTGAAAACTTGCTTTGTCTCATGAACTGATTATAATGAAGCATTGTATAATTAATATTGTGTAAGTTACTGACTTTAGTATGTTGCGGAGTATTCCAAGTAGGGAAAATATATTTCTTCCTATTTAAGTCTCACCTGTCTTCATTTCATATAAAAGTAACGGTACCTTCATCCATTTGATTAAACATTATTACTTCAGCATTAAGTAATTGCTTTTCAAATAATTAAGTTTATACTATTATAAAATAAATTATTGATAACACTAATGGTGTGTTGTAATTCCTCTCCAAGACGACTTTACCTATAGGTACATGTATACATCCTTTATTTTCTTAATTTATTGTTTAATAGACCATACCTACATTCTTAAGTTGAGATTAGTTCCAATATCTCGATTCCTAAATAAGTTCCTTTATACGTTGACATCATCAATAATATACCGGGTGCGGCCTGTAATAGGAGCAAAAATTTTAGGGATCGCTTCTACACCACGAACGTAACAACATTTGTTCTACAACTTTAAATAATTGGATAATATATTACTTGTGATTTCTTCGAACAAACTAAATAGTATTTTCAATGAACAGCATCGTCTAGTCAATAGTCTAGTTGACGTTTACTGTCAGCCTACAAACTTCATAGTTTTCGCAATACATTGCTTGCTTGGAAAATCTTTATATTAAACTATACGTTATTCAATATTAAGTTATTTCAAAAGTCGTAGAACAAATATTCCTACGTTTGTGGTGTAGAAACGATGCCTAAAATTTTTCCTCCTATTGCAGGCCACACCCGGTATCTAATATTTAAAATAAATAATAAATAGTATATCTCTTAATTTAGCCTAATTAATACGAGTATATTCAGGAAACTGTACTACTATGGGGTCAAAGGATCGGCACTGGATTTACTTAAGTCTTACTTACAAGGTAGAATTCAAAAGGTTGACGTGAATGGACAGCGCTCGCCGGGGTCACTGGTGTCAATGGGTGTGCCGCAGGGATCAATATTGGGACCGTTCCTCTTCCTTGTCTACATAAATGACTTGCCATACCTCACTGATACGCACCATGATATAGTATTGTTTGCAGATGACACCTCGCTTGTATTTAAAATCAAACGACAGCAACGAGCTTACAATGATGTAAACAATGCTATTTCGAAAGTAGTTGATTGGTTCAATGTTAATAATTTGCTATTAAATGAAAATAAGACAAAGTGCATTAAATTCGTAACCAGTAATGTAAAGAATGAGCTAGCAAGTGTCATTGTGAAAGGCGAGGAATTGGAACTAGTTGATAGTTCAAAGTTTTTCTTGGTATTACATTAGATTTAAAACTCCAATGGGGTCCCCATATTGGTTATATTTCGAATAGACTGAGTTCTGCAGCTTTTGCCGTAAGCAAGATCCGTCAGTTAACAGACGTAAAAACAGCTCGTTTACTCGTAGTATATTTCAGTTATTTCCATAGTATTATGTCCTATGGTATTTTGCTATGGGGCAGTGCTTCAGAGATCGATACAATTTTTATTCTGCAGAAGAGGGCTATTCGAGGGATATATAAGATGAAGTATAGAGCCTCAGTTAGAGATAAGTTTAAGGATATTAATATAATGACAGTGCATTGCCAGTATATATATGAGAATATTGTGTATGTACATAAAAATATTGTTAATTTTAGAAAGAATTGTGATATTCACAATATAAATACTAGAAATAAGCATAAACTCGCAGTACCCTTCACCCGGCTCCATAAAATTAAAAAATCATTTATGGGTAATTGTGTAAGGTTTTATAATAAGCTACCAATGAAAGTAACTGAATTGACACTTAATAAATTCAAGAATTATGTTAAGAAACAACTTATTTCTAAAGCTTATTATAGCACACATGACTACATGAATGATAATACACCGTGGGAACAAAATTGAATTATAATGACTGTCCTTATGTGTTAACTTTTGACATTTAGATTTTATTCTAGACAGTTCTAGACTAGTATTCATATACAAGATGTTTAATGTTTAAAATATTTTTTATTTTATTTTTGACACTATTGTGATATTATTATTGATATATATAAATATTATAATGTAATAATTTTACCAATGAATTGCTCTGTATTAATTAATTAATGAATTAATTATTCAATTAAGATTATATTTGTATTTGACTATTCGAAAGTGCTTGTTACTAGGCCTACTTGAATAAGAAAATTGAAAATTTACTTCTTCAATAACTCATTTTTATTTTACAAAGAGGCTATTCGATATGATGCCAATGTATCTATCTAATATAATCTTGAACCGGTATTTGAGTAAAACTAAAGCATTTTTCGCAAGTTTAAATAGATGTCGTACTAAGGCATCGATCTTATTTCAAATTATAGTAAAGCCATTAACTTTAAATAAAAATCCTTAATATACAATAAGGTCGACGGGAAACAGTTGAAATTTACATGACGTTTATGGGCCATAATTAGATTATTTAAAGTTGTATTCTCAACTTTATTTAAAGTAGAACATATTTATTAAGTTCATTATTATTAATATTGTCTTCGGTTGCCGCTATATAACTTTTGAAATAAAACAACTGAAACGGATTATATCGCGTACCGTAATTCGGGGTGAGTAGGTTTCGCGGGGGGAGTTGGCTTGCGAATCCAGAATTTATTTTTTGAGTAGTTACTTTAATTTTTGGGCTTATGTTGCTCTCAAAGTAATTTGATTATATTTTTAGACATATTTTTTCTTCTTTTCTCAACACTAAGCTCCCAAATCATACAATTTTGAAACACAAAATCACTCTTAAAGTGGATGCTCGAAATCGGCGGATTTTTAGTTGATTTTAACTTTTATTTTAAGTGATGTTTACCAAAGTAAGTGTTCATATACTATTCGGATATCGTTTATATACTTACATGGCTTATTGGAAACAGAAAAACATATGTTATATTTTCTTTATTTATAATGGTTTTAACATAGAAAACAATCCAACCGCATTTGATGATTTTTATGGGGTGAGTAGGTTTGTACTGTGGGGTGAGTTGGCTCGACAACGGGGACAGTTGGCTCACGAATGGCGAGAGTTAGTGTTACGAATGGGGTGTATCGGCTTGGTAGAGGGGGGAGATGGCGTTCGTAGTTCAGGGTTGTTGATTTACATAAGTAGTCAAAAGTGTCTTACATTATAATGAAATGGTAAATATTATTTTAAAAATCATTGAAGTATTTATCCTTACTAATATTATAAATGCGAAAGTGTGTGTGTGTGTGTCTGTCTGTCTGTCTGTCTGTTTGTCCTTGTTTCACCGATCAACGGAGCGACAGATTGACGTGATTTTTTAAAGTGAAGATAGTTGAAGGGCTGGAGAGTGACATACGCTACAAGGATGATGATGATTCCGCAATATCCAAGGTAGGAAGCTAAAAATTGGTATGCGGACTATTTAAATTCGGTTGTGTTCGTTGGTTATTTTTTAGAAAACTGCCCCCAACCCTTAAAGGGCGGGTGAAATTATAACGCGAGCGAAGCCGCGGGCAAACCTAGCACGTCATAAAAATAAGGGTCACTACTTATCGAAAACATTAAGCCGGTTAAACATAAATTTGCTACATTAATAAAAAAAATCTCTTGACAAGTCGAGCTATTGTCTTAATCCAAAAGTGGCAACCCTAGCAATTTTTCCAACTCACCCCTTTGGTAAACCATCTCACACCAACTACTGGGTGAGCTGGTTTTGCCTACTATTATGCATTTTTCGTAGAAACTATGCAATGTAGCAACAAACTATCATTGACGAAATAAAATTCATACCTCCGGAACACTTTTTAGGGTTCCGTAGTCAACTAGGAACCCTTATAGTTTCGCCATGTCTGTCCGTCCGTCCGTCCGTCCGTCCGCGGATAATCTCAGTGACCATTAGCACTACAAAGCTGAAACTTGGTAGTAATATGTATATCAATCACGCCGACAATGTGCAAAAATAAAAAGTGGAAAAAAATGTTTTCTTAGGGTACCCCCCCCTATACGTAAAGTGGGGAGTGTTTTTTTTCTTCATTCTAATCCTAACGTCTGATATATCGTTGGATAGGTATTTAAAAATGAATAGAGGTTTACTAACATCATTTTTTGATAATGTCAATATTTTCGGAAATAATCGCTCCAGAAGTAAAAAAAAGTGCGTCCCCTCCCCTCTAACTTTTGAACCACAAGTTTCAAAAATATGAAAAAAATCTCAAAAGTAGAACTTTACATAAACTTTCTAGGAAAATTATTTTGAACTTGATAGGTTCAACGGTTTTTGAAAACAATCTATATATATATATATAAATGAACCCTTATTTCTCTTAGTCACGCTATAACTTGCGAACGACTTTACCGATTTGGCTAATTTTGGTCTTGAAATATTTGTAGTAGCTCAAGGAAGGTTTAAACGGTGAAAAATTATGAAAAAAGATCGAGTAATATACTAAAAAACGAAAATATTGTTCCCCCATACAAACTTATCAACTCGAAAAAACTGTAAGCGTCGCAGGATTTCATACATCTTACGCGTTTTTCGTAAAATGGTCTGTGCTTTTACTCGAGAAAGACGGAAGCGCCGCAGGATTGCATATATCTTAGGCTTTTTTGCGAGCAAAATGGGTACTTTATATTATTCCAGCACTAAAGTCGTTAAGGCGATAGTTTCTTATAAATTGTTAATAAATTAGCCCTTATTCTCTAAGATATGGCTGTCAAAATCTCTATTGAATGACAAGACACACTTCCTCACTTCAGGCCCGTACCGCGAAGATAGAAGTTCGTATATGTCGAGCATTTCTCTTTTACTCCAATTAAGGCGTTAAGAGTGACAGAGACAATCGTCCGAAATTTACGAATATCGTTGTTCGCGGTAGCGCCGCCGCTTTATGTATAATTTCGCGTTTAGTTTTAACCGTAAATAAGAATCTGCACTAATATTCATCGCCCAATGCGACCGTCCCCTCCGTTGTCTTAATACTTCAAATGGGTACTGAGTGCGAGTGAAGTAGTAAGACAAATACGAACATTTCCGAGAAAATACGATAGGAAAGGATTATTCACTACATCTGAGCATCGAGTGTATGTTTTTAACGTAACGAAACGTCACCATCGCGTTAGTTACCCATATTACATCAGTGTCACTTACGCATTCGAGACATTTTTGACGTCAAAAGAAACTTCCAC
This sequence comes from Grapholita molesta, assembly GCA_022674325.2. Classification (NCBI taxonomy): domain Eukaryota; kingdom Metazoa; phylum Arthropoda; class Insecta; order Lepidoptera; family Tortricidae; genus Grapholita; species Grapholita molesta. Next base: position 5,736,565 of record CP053136.2, on the reverse strand, counting down.
TAAAGCCTCTGTAGTTTAAGCTCGCGCGCATAGTTTACTTAATTTGCCGATAGATGTCGCTGTAGGTGGAACGCTCATACCCTACATGGCGGTTTTAAGATTCTTTCTGAATAATGGGATCGGAGCATACATGCCCATACATTAGGTTAAAACTGACTGACTGACTTAAAATTACGCTGGTTATCACTCCATGTTACAACCCCTTCTTACTACTCGTGGTGGGACTGAAATTGACAACCTTTTTTCAAATTTTCCATGCATAGTTGGGATCTATAACTCTTTCTTTAGTTGTCAGCGTCCTTTGTAGGCCCGTTTTTAGGGTTCTGTACTTAATATTAATATATCAACAACAATGTATCAAATAGTCCATTTTTAACTCTTAAGTGGGAACACTTACTGTGACGGACGAAAATCTACGGAACCCTACACTGAGCGTGGCCCGACACGCTCTTGGCCGGTTTTTTTTTTGTATATAAATCAATGTGCCTTATATAAAAATAAACTTTTATCTAGGTTTGAACTTCGATTTCGCGCCAACTCACCCCGAATTACGGTATACTAATTTAAACTTCATCGTGGATCGCGTATACTATTTTATTATTATAATTGGAAAATTAAATGGACAACGCCTTGGATATTGTATAGTTAATAAATAAATTGGACGTTGTCTTGCACTTGACATATACCATGAAGGATATGCTTAATTTCATTTTTAGAATCAGAAAAAAGTAGCACACTTATTTATTCCGAATCAAACTTAAAAATACTTCGGCATCGAAAAATCATAAAATTATGTTTATCGAGTTATACTTACCAATGTTTAGTCAATTCTTTTTTATAAAACACTTATCATCGCGTACTCAATTAAAATTAAAAATATTAGTTATTACGAGAAGTATGGTGCATGAGGGCAGTGTATTTTGATTTTCTATGGAATGAGTGAGAGAAATAAAATAGTTATTGTCATAGTAAAAACCGGTCTTGCATTCCATAATTATTAGCTAGCGCAGCGGTTTCAAATTCACTAAGCAAAACCATTTACTTATATTTATATACCAGATACTCCATATGTATTTAACATAATTCGTCCAAGAAGAAACAATATATTTCACCTGAGAGAAATACTATAGTAACTTATCTAATAACCTAATCTTTTTTCAATGCGTGCCTAGGTTATTTCCTTGAGCAATATATTCCATGATGATGCTATGAGAAACGTCTTATTATTAGGCAGACTATGCAATGGTGACCGAATAAATACGGTCTATATAAGTATTTTTTAACCACCAATAAGAGTTTTCTATGTGGTTAGTATGGCAAAATATTGTCTACTACCTTTTGCCCCCGGCTTCCCACGCGCAGAAGAACCCTCTTTTTGACCCCTTATGGGATGAATTTTAAAAAACGCTGTAATTACTTTTCTTGTATTTGTTTTAGGAGTGTTCATGCAAAATTTCAGCAGCTTTAAATTTTATACAATCGCCATACACACCTTCAACCCTTTTTTTACCCCCTTAATGGTGGAATTTCCAAAAATCTGTTCTTAGTGGGTGCTTACGGTATACAAACTACCTATTGTGATAAAATCTGCCATCTAGGTTAAGCGGTTTGGGCTGTGCGTTGATCAGTCAGTCAGTCAGGACTTTCACGTTTATATATAGGTATAGGTAGAAGATTTTTTGCAATTGTGGTACCAAGTACTAACATTACTCTCTTAGGGGCTTATTACCTACTGATATTACCAAATTACTTTAATAGCATGTGGCATGAACAATAAATAAATAGAGCGCCGACTAGTAATTATACAGACTTATACACAATTTGCAAGTTCCTTCTATAACTTAGTCACAAAAGATCAGAAGGAAAAATAATGGTCTTTATTAATTTCACACCTACAAAAACAATTATAGGTAAATGTTGCGATATTTATTTTGGTAATGCGGTGTGCGAAGCTCGTCAGCGTTTGTGGGGCTGCAGTTGCAGCCAATGGTCGTATCACTGGCTAAGGCGATGCGCCGATAGATTCTTCAGGCGTCAGTCCTAACGACAGTTATGTAGTCGTATCCGACAATATCTCCGGTCTGGTGCAGTACTAAACAGTACAGTAAACTTGGATGGGATGGTTTAAGTTCCAATGCGTGGAAGTTCGCTCGGTCACACTCACAACTTTACTCCACAGTGCGTCAGACCGTTACAACTTGGGGTCGGTGGTAACGCAGCAAAGCTGTCATACAGAATTAGTATACGAATTTGTGTCGGTTGCTGTGGAAATGAGACCTGGTGTTCAGTAAACATATCTACTTAAGAGGCTGACTACAGCTAATCCCTTTACAAATACAAAGTTCATGTAGATTTTGTGCAAGTGTGCTAGGGCATCTTGGTCGATCTCGGTTTTGGGGAGACCGTTGGGCAGGTCTAGCGATATGGCCCAGCCCAGCATAAGACTTGAGTAAAGTTGACTATTACGTACTCGTACATATCCAATGTATTAATTAAAAACCAAACGTTTCTAGTGATTCATTAGTAGGCAAGTATATAGGCAGAACTGCTCTAATAAAAAGAAATACCTGCTTCACTTTTCCACTTACAATGACAATGTGAAAATGATAAATCCATACCTACAGGGTTGCATAAAAAAGACTGTTAGCTGCAGCTTTTAATTTGCTTCATAATTACATATATAAATATTAGCTTATTACTAACGCATGGTCATTGCAAAGACAGGCTGAGGCGCGTGAGGTACTCATTTTGTATGGCCGAGAAACCTTCCACACAAAACAAGTCTCGACGTGCTCCAGCAAGTCGCTACTTGTCGTCTAAATCGTCCAGGGTCAGGGTCTTGGGCAGGTTGGCGTCGGGCAACTTGGAGGTGTCGGGCAGCTTGCCCAGGTCCGGGGTTTTGGGGAGACCGCCGGGCAGGTCCAGGGACACGGCTGCTGAGACCAGCACCAACAGACACAGGAGCAGCTGTGTGCAATAAGAACAATTACGGCCCGGCCACAACAATGCGCGACTTGCGGCGGGCAAGCGTTTTATCTGTTCGTTGCGCGGTTGAGAGGCGCAATGCACTGCGGTTAGTTGGGATCACACGCGATGAACAGATAACACGCTTGTCGCACCGCAAGTCGCACATTGTCGTGGCCGGGCAGTTTTAAAGCTGGACATAGGCCTCCCCAAATATGACTTGTATCATCTTGGGGGAGTGTATCTTCGATGTTTGTGTAACTGTAACCTTTGTTGGACAAAATAAATCTTGATTTACAATATCCTGGCTGATCGTAATATGCGGCATATCGTGAAACGTGGAAAATATTTTTGTATTCCCATAGTCAGTCTCCTAATTCTGGTTGGTAGTTAGGCCCACGTCTGGTTAGTAGCTGGGTCATTATTTGAGGTGTAAGATAAATGTTACAGAAATAAAAACATACATTTTGATGTGGTCTGTTTTATTTTGAACATAAGGGTATATACCGATAACATACTTTATATTATCAGAGATCGATAAAGTTTATTTTGGTTAAAAAAAGCAAAATTCAAATTTTAACGGTAACGAAAATGAGCACCATGACCACGAAAAAGAACATTTTGTTTATTTAAAAATCTTATTATTGTACTATTTGAATGAAAATCCGATCATAATGAGAAAACGAATAAGCATTATTTAATGAATCAGATATCAACAGAAATATACAATCGATATATATATATAAAAAAATTAAAACTTGACCACGAAAATGACGACTTCAAATTGTCATTTTTGTAACCTTTTAAATACTATCTAGAAATTACTAAAGTAAGATTAATAACTTCAACCCACAAACAAAACCAGCTTTCAATACCTTATATATATATATATATATATACCTAGTTGGTTACTAAGTTCTGTTACTCGATTTGCAAACTCTTTTCTTGCGTTAAAACAAATGCTACCGAAAAAATTAAAAAATTACATAATATGGCGGGTTGTCACTTATAATTTTATAGCACACACAACACTTATCTCGTCGTATTTATAATGGATTGGGGTCTAAAAGAAAATCGTGTCGCTGTAATTGCATTGCACAAATGCGGGCATCCGCCAAACGTGATTTTGAAGTTGCTTCGAAATCTGAAAATCAATAAACAATTCGTTTATCGTACCATTAATAGGTACAATAGTACCCTGAGCTTTGATGACCGCAAGAGGTCTGGAAGACCACGCACCGTTCGGACCCCAGCTCTAATAAAGGCAGTGAAGGCGAGAATCGCAAGAAACCCCGTCCGGAAGCAAAAGTTGTTGGCAATTCAGATGTCTATGAAGAGAAGCTCCCTTAAAAAAGTTATCAATCAAGACCTTGGACTACACGCTTATCGTAGACGGAAAGGTCATTTGCGTAATGGACGATTGAAGACTATGAGGCTGAAAAGAAGTCGTGTGCTACTGAAGCGGTACGCACAAAATGGCCACCGAAATATATTATTTACAGACGAAAAAATTTTTACCATTGAAGAACGTTGTAACCGCCAGAATGACAGAGTGTATGCAAAAAACAGTCAAGAAGCGAGTGTAGCTGTTCCGAGAGTGCAACGAGGCCATCATCCCTCGTATGTCATGATTTGGTTAGGTGTGTCATACTCAGGGTTAACACAGGTCCATTTCTGTGAAAAAGGTGTCAAGACTGGGGCTAAAGTTTACCAGGAAACCGTTCTGGAACCAATAGTGAAGCCTTTAAACCACTCTCTATTTCAAAACTAGCCCTGGGTCTTTCAACAAGACTCAGCCCCTACACATAAGGCAAAAACAACTCAAGCCTGGTTTCGAAGCAACAAAATTGACTTCATTGCCCACGAAGACTGGCCCTCCTCCAGCCCGGACCTCAACCCCCTGGATTATGCTATATGGCAGGTTATTGAGGAGAAAGCCTGTGTTAAACCCCACACAAATCTTGATTCCCTCAAGCGGGCCATAGTCAAGACAGTGACGGAATTAGATATGACAACCGTGCGTGCCGCTATTGATGACTGGCCTCGTCGTCTGAAGGCCTGTGTTCAGGCCCAAGGAGGCCATTTTGAATGAAAGTGACAAATGTAAATCCTGATTGTGTGTACTTCATTTTAATATATAATTTATTCAACTTTCGTTAGTATATTTTATGTAGATAAGGATTTTTACAGTAACATAACTTAGTAACCAACTAGGTATACCCGCCGGTAGACCTACTACGGTAGACCCGAACGAAATTATGTTACAACGAAACAACACAACAAACTGTTCCTCTAAATTATGAAGTTTTTTTTTAATATTTAGATATATACATTTCACACGTACATTCAGTGTACATTAGTTCTTTCCCTAAAACTTCTGGCAATCCGAGATCCCAAACCCATCCTCGAAAATTTATCATGTAAAACAATAAGTGCAGGAATAAAAGTAACAATATCGGACATACCGATATATAATTATTAAACGGGTCGGTACTTTTCATGCCGATTAATCAAATTGACGTCACGCTGCAGATGATCCCAACCAGTTACTAATGATTAAAAGTGGAAAAACTTACTTTATCAGCAAAACTGTAATAATTATTGTCATCTAAGTAAAAAATAAGATTTTTATTTAATATTTTAGCTATGTTCTCCATTGTAAGGTCTCGTAAAACGGCATAAACGATTACACTGTAAAAAGTAGAAAATTCTGTAAAAAGTGAAAATCATCTTTTTCGTGGTCTTTGCTCAGTTTCGTGGCCCATATCACCACGAAAATGATGACCACGAAATTGAAAAGTTCTTACTTTCGCAACTCTGCAGTAAATATCCTATAGGTTTGAAGCAAATGAAATCAATATTGAATAACTTAACTGCAAATGACACAGCACCAATAAAACATTATATTTATTTACCCAATACTCACCAAGTCGCAACCGTAACGAAAATGACGCTGGATCTTTGACGCAAATCTAAATTGAACCTTTATTACAATAATTATAGATAAATAATTATGGCTTGCGATAAACATTATATGTCATATTTAACGCAGTCTTATTTTCAAAGTTGCTTATAGTTAAAAAAGGATTTACAGGAGGTTTGACCTCTTTTTTTGTTTAAAATATTACTTAATAAGTGTGGCCACGAAAATGATGGTTTATTTTGGAACAACGGGAAATGTAGAAAAAAATAGTCTTATCAATGTCCTAATTTTTTTATGATTGCATGCATGGTATATCATATTGTGAACATTCAATCCATGTTTTAAACAGCAAGTTTTTCTATACTTTGCATTTTTTAGAATACTACAAAGTAGTCAGGGATAATCCGAACCTGACCACGTAACTGACTTTTGTGCAGAAAATTTAAGTTATTGTGGAAAAAAACATAAAATAGAATAAAATGCATTTACCACAAGTTTCAGTGATAATATCCTAAGCAACCTAAAAACAATAAACGATATATTTCTAATTTTATAACTGAAAATTTGAGTCTGAACACAATTGAACCTCTCGAAATAATAACCCAGCTAGGGCATCTGAAGCAAGCTAACGAACCTAACCTACTTATCTATTAGTTTAATCTGAATACCATTGAATTATTGCACAGGATTATTCAGATCCGGCGGATTTACGATCGGCCACCGACATATACACTATGTTACACACTTTATAAGAAATATTGTTTCATGATTTTATATTATATTTACGAAAAACGAACCCCGGATCACAATATTATAGTTCCGTTGTTTCCTGTTAAGTACTCCATTAAGGTTTCAAACTTTTGTAATAAAGTCAAGAAAAAATATAGCTTTCATATGTAAGCCTAACGTTATGAATAGTTTTTGGTGAAACTACTTCTACAGTGTCACTTATATTAAATTTTACATTTTTGAAGCTGTAGTTCATAAGGTTTAGGGTGGTGTTTTATATAAAACCAATGAGATTTTTTTATCATACTGGAATTAATTGTCGGTAGGTTACGCACTATTTAGAATTACCGGTGTCGGTGACTAAGGGCCTACGCGCGGATGCCCGCCGCGTGCCCATATAAAAGTCGCCGCCGCCGCGCCGCCCGCCGCGCCGCGAGGATAAAAAATTGTATGGGACACGCGTCAGGTGTCCGCGTTAGCTAGTGTAGGCCCTAAGGCGTTTGCTTAGCGCTATATATTTATATTAAAGAAATAAAATGCATTGCATGTCTATGGCAGACTTGAATATGAAAATGAGCATGTGATCTCTTTATCAATAAAAGTTAAATAGGTACGTAACCGAAATTCTGCTTGAAATATTTTAACAATGAAATTATATTATTTTCAGCTGTACAAACGTGCCAGAGATGCGTCAACGGACATTACAAAATAATAATCGTCATTATTGAACACAGTTACTATGCTTTATAAAAAAAAAGAAACAATTATATTAGAGACATACCTACTTGTAAGTTGTAACTAAGACAAGGGGCCTATTTCTCGAACACTTGTAACACAAGCGGCAGTAATTTTTTGTCACCTGTGCCCTGTTTATCAAAAGTTACAAGCCTTGTATTACAAGCATTTTGCCTGTAAAATTTAACATTATTACAAATATCTGTTTATCAAAACTGCACTTGTAAACTACAAGTTAAAAGTGACGTTTTTAATTTTACAAGTATATTTTTACACACGTGTTCCTGATATAGTTTATAAAATAAAATAAAAATTGCAAAAAAAAAAAAACTTGTAAAAAAATAGCCAAAAACCCTCCATTCCGTAATACAAATTTACGAGTGTCGGACTCGGAACCTTAAATATTAATTTTTATTAAATTACTTAGATTTATTTCTCAAAATGTGGTCATCTGACTCAAGCGACGACTAAGTACTAAGTATGTGCTAAGCTGTACCTATACAGTTTAAAGCCGACATGGCTAATTTCACAATCTTGCCCATTTTTCAGGAAAAATGTCGGTAAGTATGGAATGGTGTGTGAACTAGGATGCGAAATTCAGTATGAATGATTTTGATTTGTGTCAATGCATTTAAGTATTCTACTTTACATAGTTGTTACTATTTTTAGAAAACTATTTGATTTATAAAAATATTTTGTCAGTTCCTAAAGATGACCAGTGCTCTGGGGTAACAATTTAAAAAAAAAACCAAGCGCGATTCGCGGGAAACAGTGACAGCCGGGCATAAAAAAAACAATCGACAGGTGCGGAATGTGAAAATTGTCATTTTATTATTGAAAATGATAATAGCTTAATGATTAATGATTAAAAAAAAAAAAAAAATAGGTACTTACCACAACTCGCGACATCTTTAATAAAGGTTGTCAGAGATCCTGACAATCCTTGTGATGAATCTCAGTTTTATAGCCGCTTTCTGCGCGTGCGCCTGCTACACATAATTGATAGATTAACGTGTAATGTGACATGATGTAGTTCTACTGTTACAATGTATTATATATACAAACTGGAATGTGAATGTTTGTTTGTCTATTATTATCATCATTGTACTTTTATTATGAACATGTTAAATATTTACTTACAATAAGTAATATATTATTTTGAGTATATGTCATTTTGTCATCTACCCTTATATGTGTTTCAAAACATGTAGGTTAAAGGTACGGCTATTCACACATCTCAAAAATAATGGTGATTTTAGAAATAGGTACCAAATGATTTAGTGTGCGTGACTAGAAACTTATATTGAGTGTGATCGGCTTTTTGTGAAAATTTCCGCCGCCGATTCCTGAACAGGCGAATAGAATAGAAGGCTCTATTCTATTTGCCTATGGTTTGGTTCCATGTCAGTAATATTTTCAGGATTATTATAACTTAACCTAATGTATTAAAAAAAAACCTGATAGGTAGTTTCGTTTCAGAAAAATAACCAAATGATCGATTATGATAATTAAAAGTATACAAACATAGGCTCGGCTTGGAGCTCTAGAACCTTAGGTACACACCACCAGGAATACAACACTGTATATAAAAAAAAAAATAGTAGCAATGTTATTATGGCTATGGAAATTTAACTGACTGACTGAGTGACTAAGTAAACTTGATTTTAGCCGTAGTGTTTAATTTAAGATAATGATTCACGAAATTTAATTACAGGTGGAAAATATATTAAGTTTAGTTATTTTTTTTATTTAGGATCTCAAGAGCAAACCTGGGCATACCTAACTGTATGTATACTTAACATATATAACAAATATATCCATTTTTTAAATCTTATTTCAAAATTATTAAGGTTTACATATTTTTTTTAAGAGGTATCTACACCTACTCAATGTACATAGATACTTTATTTGGAAACTTTAGTGCTATTATTCTGAAGCATGTTGTCGTCACAAGTGAAACGGAATGAACTCACTTGTCCATAATATGTCGATAACACAAAAAAACTAACAATAGAACAATTTAATCGCTTGTTAGCGATGACAGTGATTACTGTAATGAGCTGTCACGTGTCAAGACTCAGCCACAAAATAATCAACCACTTTAATGACCATACATAATTCTATTAACTATATTTTGCTAAGCTCAGACCATTCACTTTCAAACTACACTGACATCTAGTGTGACTCTCACTACCTACTGTTTCCACACTAGTTGTCAGTTAGTAAGTGAAGTTTCTGTGTACACATAAACATTTTTTTGGGCCAAAATGAATACGTCTAAGAAATAAAATGTGTGTATTTATTAGGCAATAGTATCCTGAAAACGTTGGCAGATAAGATAGATGCACCACTGCTCAAGCACTGGAATAGCCTACATGTGGCAGAGTCGGACGCTGAGAAATGGTGCATCTAAATTTACCTAAATTATTATTGTTTGTACCGACTGTTTTATCTTTTGTATCTTTTGTGTTTAATTTCTTGTTGTTTACTAATCCCTATGCTAATATTTGTTTTTTGTTTTTGTTTTCTTTTTTCTGTGTTTTACTAACAATCTATGGATCATATGATTCAAAATAAATAATTTGAATTTGAATTTAAGATTTTAACTACTAATTTCATATCTGTATTCGGTTGCCGCGATAATTATACTTAAATAAAATAATTGCAAAAGGGATTATACCTTGTTTAGGTACGAATTTTAAATATATGCCGACGTTTTGTACTCATTAGCAGATGAAGATTTTAAAATTAGTATATGAGATATAATCCATTTTCAGTTTAATATTTCATTCTAATTTATTGCCAAAAAAAAAAATTAAAAGAGAAAAAAACAGATATACTTACACATCTGGAGCGCAGTAGTAAAATTATTGTCACGAAACTTTCAATGTAGAATTTTGAGGGTCGCGCACAGAGTCGTCTCTGTCAGTTAATCCTTTACTACATGAATGTACCTATTGCTTTCAATAGAGTAAAAAATTAGAACTATCAAATATGATACTGTATTCTTAACTGAATACGGTACCATATAAAATGTCGGTTAAAACTGGTCGTAAAAGGATGATTATCTCTGTCTAATATCTATATACCTATATTTGTTATAAGTTATACTAAGTTTTATAGCTAACCCATATGTCATCCTGTTAGCCTAATATGGTCGGGTTTTTATCACTTGTCATAATATCTGTCACGTTCTAACAAGTATGTGAGTGCGAAAGTGACGGATAGCGCGATAGACGATAAAATGTGAACCATGGTAGACGCTCTGGTCACTTCAGATATAGTCTTGCTATTGCGATAAGTTTTTTTAAGACCAGACACTGCAGAGGCGCTACCGCGAAAAACGATATTCGTAAATTTCGGACAATTATCTCTGTCACTCCCATGACGTCTTAATGGAAGTAAAATAGAAAGCTGCTCGAAATATACGAACTTCGATGTTCGCGGTACCGGGCCAGGCATAACTTAATAATTTTCGCGGCAACCGAACACCATATGAAGTATTTTGTATTTCCTAATTAAAGGCGTAAAATCTCTTCAAACATACATCAATAGTTGTAGGTTGTGTATAATAACCTACCGTTGTGTATAATAATTTCCAGTAGAATTAGCAGCTGCACAGGGCCTAAGGACTGTAACCTAACTGCAATTTGTAAAGAAACCCTGCCGCCGCCACCCTCTACACAAAGTGCTGTAAGTATACTGTCCGTCTGTATCCATTACATCTGAAAAGACTTTATACTCATTTGGTGGGATTATGTCAATGGCTGAACGCCTTAGTGACCTCAGTCACGTGTCACGTGGGTTTTGTATAAGTATAAAAAATAATAATACAGAATCAAAAATGTTTTATTTTATTTTAGCTCCATATAATTACACAGTGCATTCTTTTGGAGTTTGTAATGTAGAGCTTTACATTTGATGTTTTATCTTGCTCTGCTTTCCCGGATTTTATCTGAAAATAAATATCTAAATTCAGTTCATGAAAAATCACTTCTACTATTTCTATAATACCTAAGTCTAAGTCGTTTAGAAGTTCACTAGCTACGAGTACCTACTTATGTATAACTATTGTATCATTATCTTTTTTTTCTCAGGTCACTTTTTTATGAGGTTTTTTTTATAAAGGTACTTACATTATAAATACATAAAAAAATATGAAACTAATAAACACATTATAAAAATCCTAACTTAGGGCGCTGCCGGCAACGGGGCAGGGCCCGGTACCCTTACCATGAGTTGGGACACTGACGTTTTCGATAACGAGTATCGAGTTTACTATCTGTTTACTCGATACTCGTTATCGAAAACCTCAATCTCACAACTCATGGTAAGGGTACGGGCTGCCGGCGGTTAGGGACGCGTCGCAGAGAGAGGAACTGCCGAACTATAGGCGCGTCGTATCTAGGATTGATTACCGCCTTCTGAATCTGAATATTTTATAAATGTCAATAGTAATACCTGCAGTATCCATCAATTCTGTTGCCTTATTGACCAGCGCGAGCCGCCGGGTTGGGGTCTGAAATATTATTAAATACTATTAGGTACTTATAGTGTGTCATCCAAATAAACTTTAATAATAAACACATCGTACAAAAAGATAATACATATTAATTGAAAATATTGTTAATAATAATATCTTCAATTGACAGGAAATAAAAATGTCCAATATGTGAAAGAAAATTAACATCATGTCCATACTACTGTCTAGTCTGATACGTACCCGGCTCAAACGTCCCCAAGATGGCCGCCGCATTCCCGTGGTGAATAGCCAGAGAAATACGTTGAACCAGGTAGGTACCAGACCGAGGTTACCAACACCTTGTGTGTCATTGGCTAGCCACATACGTTAACTGTATGTCGGCCTCAGTTTTGGAGCGCTACCGCGAAAAATCGATATTCATCGAACGACTCTGTCACTCTTATTGGGTCTTAATACGAGTATAAAGGAAAGATGGTCGTAATTTTTGAACTTTCTATGCTCGCGGTAGGCCTAACTGTTCCCCGACTTCTCCACACACTTCTCCACTCATGGACATTTGAATTTAATATGGACTAGCAAGATCCGTGGGATTCGTTTGCTGGATGTGTGTTGGGCACATCCTAACTAATAAGGTATATAAGTTACTGCCATACATTTAACAGTCTTGTCCGCTAAAAAATATCCTTAGGTTTATCCTAGATAATTAGGCTATTTTATACTATCGATACTTAAATAGAAAGAAAAAATAGAAAAAAATTACTCGCAGCGGGACTCGAACCCACAACCACTGGATCAGTAGCCCAGTGCACAACCAATTGTGCTATACGAGTACCGCTTGGACTTGAACCCTTTTTATGGCATCGAAGTTTCAAATTTTGATTGAGAATTCATCGATAACAATGTGTTACTCCTTTCTAAATTGTTTTTATTTTTATATTAAGCAGATTTTTTTCTATTTTTTCTTTCAATTTATATATATTTCTCACTACCCCGTATTTCCTGTTTTTTGGTCATATAAATTACTTACATTTTGGCGGCCTGTAATCTGGGGAAGAAACGAAAAACAGTAATTAAAAATACGAAAGCTCAAGTTTGAATATGATGCTGGTACATTTTAGTAGTACCAGCAATGGTATGGTCTCCATAGAAGTTAAAATAAAACATCTTTTGTGTACTAAAATATTCTCCTTAGCCTTCGTAAAAAATATTCTAATTTAATATATACTTTATTAAGCCACAGGGAGGCACATAAATATTTAAAATAGAAATAATATACATGATAATTATGACAAAGGTCATAAGTATAGCCTTGTTTTTTTATCTTGACGGAGGAGGGACAAAAATAAAACATGTTGTACTTACTGGGACGAAGGGGGCCTGCTTGTGCTGTAATAAAAAAAGAAAAATAAAGTTAAGTAGGTTTTGAAAACAAATAGATTTAACTAAGAAGATTAAATCTTATGATGGATTTAATTAATAAAAACATGATTGGTACTTGAATTGGCTCTATCTCATTTGATTAATACATAATACACATTGAGCTGTGAGTAAACCTTTTACTGAAAAAAAAAACAGGTAAGGTGCAATAAAAACGTTTATTAAAATAAATATTATTATTATTTCTTTCTTTATTCATTTCATATCTTAGGCTAGGTTTTTATAACATTTTTATAAAAGTAAAATATAAAAATACATCTAAAACGTATCAAAACAATAAAAACATTATAAAAAACCTAACCTAGAGTGCCGCCGGCAACGGGGCAGGGCCCAGGCTGCCGGTGGTTAGGGCTGCAGAGAGAGGAACCGTCGGACTATGCGCGCCGTGTCCAGGATTACTGCCTTCTGAATCTGACCCTTGATCCAACCACAACCACGTAGCGAGAGTCTCTCAAGATGTTGGTCGAGACTCTTCGCTATGAGACCGTTCGCGGAAACAACTATCGGTACAATGATCGCCGAATCAACTTCCCACATGGCGGTTACCTCGTGAGCCAAGTCAAAGTACTTGCTGGATTTGTCCTTCTCGGCCTTCACGAGGTTCTCGTCACATGGGACGGTGATATCGATGAGCATTGCCCGGCGCTGCGATCGATCTATCACCACGATATCAGGCTTATTGGCTACAATAGTCCTGTCCGTGATAACAGATCGATCCCAATAGAGCGTGGCACGACCATTTTCGAGAGCTGGCGCAGGTGTGTACTTGTAGTACGGCACTTCGCGGTCCGCAAGTCCATACATAAGAGCAAGCTGCTGGTGTATAATCCTGGCTACAAGGTTATGTCTGTGCAAGTACTCGCCGTTAGCAAGATGAGAGCAACCGGAAATTATATCGGAAGACCAGCGCTGGCAACATGCTAGCAATATGCTGAGATGGGGCCATTTCGTGGCACTTTCTGTAATGTCTTATCGTTTATTGCATGTTTTTTGTAAATAGTCTGTGTTCTACGAATAAATTATATTCTATTCTATTCTATTCTATTCTATGCCTGAGTGACTCTCCGGGACGGCGGCATGCCCGACAAATGTCGACCGTATCGTCCTTCAGGATATATTTCCGGTAGTTATTCGTCATGATAACTTCGTCCGCAATTGCACTGACAAAACCCTCGGTTTCTCCGAAGAGGTCCCCGAATCGTAGCCAGTTCACCGACGCGGGCAGGTCTACCTCTGGTCCCGTTAGGGCCCTGTAGAACCGCCCGTGTAGCTCCTTACTCTTCCATACGGCCTTGCGGTCCTCGGTGCTTAGTACCACTGGTTTGCGCCAGTTTTCGTTTGCCAAGGAGAGCGGTGTGAGGTTCCTGTCTACTGCCACCACATCACGATGCATCCCACACTCGTGGTTCAGGAAATAATTCCTGAGATTGCACATAATAATTATAACTATTAACAAGGTTAATTCTAGCTTTGATAAATTAGTCTTAAAGAACTTTATTAAAGTAGCTATTGTTGTAGACTTATGTTACAGCAACAATGATTCATTGAAGAATATAAAAGATTATATATTATATAATGACTTTAATCCGGCCTTCGATTCAAAACCTTTTCAGCGTTCACGGAAAAGAAAGTTAGCATTATTTTGTTCCATACGTATTTTACTTACGATCCGAAGGTCTGTAGAAAGCAGCATCCACGACGACTGTTGATATAAAATAATTATAATTATTAATGTATTGCTCTGAAATTGTTATGTAATCATTAAAAAAACAAAAAAAAATGTTGTTTGTCACATTCACTTACATGTTGGGTCGATAGATGGCGCTACATTTCCTGAAACAAAATATCTGCTGGTATTAAAAGTGTATGTTTGAGTTTTGGTGGTTTCGCCCAGCGTAGCTCAGTGAACGTTGGTATTTGTACCTAACCCGAAGTTAGGCATAAACATATCACTTCAATAATATGTTGGAAAAAGTAAATCTAACACTGACGAAATTTTTTCCTAACAGACTTTTTCCGTACACGACATATAGAATAAATTGTTGTACAAAGTCTAAAACTTCACCAATAAAATGTTTGTAAGTTGTATATTGCTAATTTTCTTCAAAAAACATAGTTTCAAACAAAATTTCCGTTTTTGTTGGCATTTTCACATATGAAACTATTATCTGTAATGATTCATTTTTGGACTTCCGTGTACGATTGGAGTATTTTTGGTTAATGGTATTCAATTTTATGGCACCAGCGCAGGGTTTACTCACCGTTATTATTACTTGACGGCAGGTAGAATGCTGGGTCTGGGTTCTGGACTGTCAAACAAAGATAGTCCAAATTAAGAAAATAATGAATATATTTTACTATATAATGTAGTAAGAGGCGTATATGTAGGAAAAGTCAAAGTGGTCAAATATGTCCTAACACAGATTGCTATACTAGTGGCTTGTACTTTCGTTGCTACTAATAATTGGCACTAACAAAATAGTATTAAGAATACAGACTTCAAATGATGACAGACAATGGAAAGAAGAAACTGAATATAGACAAGATGTTCTTGAAGAGAATGGATGCCAGGAGAACCAGGTATCTCTTGAAACAGGTAAGTCCGGTAATTACGGAGGGGGTACGGTCGTCACGGGAGACAACTCGTTGAACAGACACGTCAAGGTAATAGGTAAGACTGAAACACTGCCCACACTGTGGGAAGGAGGAAACAAGGACCTTACACAGAACGTGTCTACCCGCCACCAGATATTTCCTAAGATTCACGTACACAACTATTACAAAATTCACAAAACAAACACGAACAACAACAATTCACGACAACATTATTCGACACGGAACTTACTGATTATCGGAGGGGCGAACGGGCCTGGTACAAATATAGACTATTATTAATTATAATTATAAGCAAGTACGCAAGAACAAGAAAATAAATTGATTTGAAATAAAAAGTATAACAAAAGCTCATATTAAAACAGCAATATGACAAAAAAAATAAATTCATGGAGTCATTTCATTCACCCGAAGTTGTAGGTCAAAATTAAGAAAAAAATAATCTAATTCTTTCTTTCTCATTCAGTCGACAATTTTACTTAAATAAACATATACAAATACATGTAAGGTAGACCAGTAAATACTAGAATTTAGTAAGTACCCTAAAGTAGAAGCAAGACATGCTTTAAATTTAAAAATTATTCTTCACGTGGAGCGACAAATAATTTGGGATAATCCTTTGCAAAATTCATTAACTGCATATAGTTTTGATTATGTCAGCTGCGTAAGAGTTGAATGCTCACCCGTGTCAGAATTGCCTTCGGTACCTGAAATAATAAATGGAAATGAGCACTTATACGAATAATTATAGAAACGCATAACTGTTGCGATACGTCGTTACAAGATGGTCTTGTTGATAAATGGATCACCGCCATTTTCGCGCCGACAGTGGAATCAACATTTATATACGAATAAATGGATAATAGTATGGGATAGCTTTTTAAATTATTTAAAAAGGTCGCAATCTTACTATAACATATTGTAATTACTTAAGTAATTGACTGAGCCTATGGGTAACAATTTGATTATAATTAGTAGAATGATTTAAGTTAGTTTTGTATAGTGTGTGTGTGTGTACCAGTACCCTTCCCTTGAGTTGTGACATTGAGGTTTTCGATAACGAGTATCGAGTTTACTATCTGCGCAACTCGCTTGTACTATTTTAGTTGAAATGAAATGCACAGATAGTAAACTCGATATTCGTTATCAAAAACTACAAAGTTACAAGTCATGGTAAGGGTACAGCAAGAATTACCTTTTACTCTCTTAACTAGATTCTCTACTTAGAAACTCTTAATTTAAGTGAACTTATTAAATTACAAAAAGTTAAATGTTACAAAACGTTTTTAATCATAGGATTCTAACGCAGAAGTTGTACTGACCGCTGGTGGCACCACCAAGGTAGAAAGCTGGATCCGGTTGAGCTAAAACAAAGAATCTAAACTGTAAATTGATTTAATACCATTATCGATGTATTCAGAATCATTATGGAAGATATTATTTATACATTAGATTTACCATTCGTAATTTAAAATTTAAAGTCGACGAATAGAAAAATAACATAAACCACTCAGAATTATCGGCATACGCATGAACAAACTAATTAAAGCAACAGTAAACTAATTAAAACTAGTAAATGTTTAATTACCGACTACAATGTTGTCACCGCTGCCCGTCGATGAGTCGACAGCTAGAATAAAAAAATATTTTATTTACTATTTTCACTGAATGTTATTAATCAAACACTAATTTTAGTTTATGACATAAGTGACATAATTCGTACAATATACATCGAGTAACCAAAATACCGGGTGCGGCCTGTAATAGGAGCAAAAAATTTAGGGATAGCTTCTACACCACGAACGTAACAACATTTGTTCTACAACTTTAAATAATTGGGTAATATATTACTTATGATTTTTTCGAACAAAGTAAATAGTATTTTCAATGAACAGCATCCAATAGTCTAGTTGACGTTTACTGTCAGCCTACAAACTTCAAAGTTTTTGCAATACATTGCTTGCTTGGAAAATCTTTTTTTATTAATATTTAGTAAACTATAATATAAGTTATTTTCAAAAGTCGTAGAACAAATGTTGCTACGTTTTTGGTGTAGAAACGGTGCCTAAAGTTAAAGCTCCTATTACAGGCCACACCCGGTATAACAATAAACTATCATTAAATAAATTGTAACTTTATATGAATATAACAACTAATTAACACAGATCTCTGACGACTGGTCTGGCCTAGTGGGTGATAGTGGCCCTGCATATGAAGCAGACGTTTCTGTCTTCAAATGCCAGTAAGGGCATTTATGTTTCTGATGAGCACAGATATTTGTTCCGGAGTCGTGGTTGTTTTGTATGTTAAGTATTTGTATATTTTACTACAAGACATTCTTAATCCCATAACGGTAAGCTCAAAAAGCCTTGTGAGTAGGTACTCAGCCAACGATATATACAAATACTTAAATACAAAAATAAACATTAAAAACACGGAAAAACTTAATAAAAATAATGAATTAATATGAAATACATTTACCTTACAGATAATGTGTTTTCCCGCCACCGGCTATCTCCATTATGAACATCACACAGTCACAAGACAAACACATGAACATTACAATTCACTAGGTACAACATAAAAAATATAATTTATGAATGTCGATCGAGCGCATTGTATAATACAATAATTTAAGTAACTATAAAAGAACCATAAAAAATAAAAAGGTGTCAATATAAAAATAATAAAGCACATTTATGATTATGAAAATTGATAGAGCCAATTCACGTACCTGAAGTTATACAAAAAATTCAAGATGAAATAAGGTATTTGACCTATTCTGGCCAATGAGTAACAAGTAGATTAAACGTATGCAGGAAAATATTTCGGAAAAATCCTATAACGCAAAATTTAACTTTTTGAACGCCAAGCACCACTAAAATGGTCGAGTGATTTCGTGCCTGCCACGCCATCGACCACTAGAGTGGCTATGGCGGCCGCTGTCAAAGCAATTGTCCAGCTGACAGATAAGGTTTATATTTGTTCTTCACTGGTAGACACCTTGGCGTACACGTCACATATTGACGGGAGAGGAAATGCGTTCAAAAGGTTAAATAATTCTAATTTTAATATTTAATGAACCTTAAAAAAAAAATTGATAAATGTTTCAGTGAATTATAATCTTTTCAATGCTGTTAGTCGTTCTCATCGTCGTCATATCCGAGGATGTCCACTGCTGGACATGGGCCTCCCCAAAAGCGACCCATAATACGCTGTTAGATACCATTTCTAATGCGATTGCGCAGACACTACCAGCATAGCTCACTACATTGCCCTTTGGGTGACTCCACGTGACTCTGAGCTGTCTAATAAGGGTCATAGTTAGCAAGCAAGTTTCAGTGCCATACGTCTTCACTGGCAACACACACAGGGTCAAAGATTTTGTCTTGTGACACTGCGGAATATTGGAAGAAAAGATGTACCGTAAAACAAAATCGCACTATCCCAAATGATGACTTATGATAATCGAAATTATGTGACCTGTTATGGACCCGTTTTGAGATGATTTTTAAGCAAATGATAGTAAATTAATGTAAGCGTTATACTGACCACTGCTATCACCGCCAAGGTAGAAGGATGGATCCGGGTTATCTAAAACAAAGAATTATAACAAACTATACAGGCTGTAACAAAAGTAGGCGTTTAAGGGTAAATTCGATATCGTGTTCCTGATTACGCAAATGTGAAAGAAAATTATTTGACGTGTTTTTATCCCTAGGACACTTTGGAGAGTTGGCTCACTTAGACGACCAATAGACTGATGACTTGTCCCAAAGAATTTACTTTTCGCGTCAATACAATTTCACAGAATTTCAGAAGAAATAATAGTTATTTATAGTTTATAACAGGAAACAAAAAACATGTAGGACAACAAACTCCTTGTTATAGGTTTCCCAATTTGTAGCACGGAAAAATATTTTTTACTACGTAGAAATTCTGGTATCTGGTAGTAGTATATTTGGTTGGTTTCTAAGATATCTTCAGCAACATAAAGCAGTCGGGCTGGCACCATGATAAAAGCGACAGTATCTCGACCCGGGATTGACGACTCTTTAATTAATATAGTTAGAAAGACAAGATATATGAGCGCTACAGTGAAAGTCGATCTTCGTAAATTTCGTACGATTATTTCTGTCAGTCTCATGACTGGACTGGAGTAAAAGAGAAATATGCTCGAAATTTTCGAACTCTCTGCTAGGCCTACTGATTGCATATTTAAATTAATATTTCGGGACAATCTTACACAAATCGACCTAGTCCTACGGTAAGCTCAGTAAGGCTTGTGTTGTAGGTACTAGACGACGATATAATATAATATATAGATACATATAAATACTTAAATACATAGATAACACCCATGACTCAGGAACAAATATCTGTGCTCATCACACAAATAAATGCCCTGACTGGGATTCGAACCCAGGACCATCGGCTTCATAGGCAGGGTAACTACCCACTAGCCATTTAAAATATGGCAATTGTCTTACCGACTACGACGTCACTGCCGTCACCCGCCGACGGCCTGCCGAATGCGGGATCCACATCTACAATTAAAAAAGAGAGTAGAGACTACCGCTTTTTTTTCTGTGATATTTTGCTTCTATACTCATTAGCAGGCAAAACATGTCAGTTTATCAGTATATTCCCCTCTGTATATTATGCTTGTTTATTGTTGTCAGGAAATTTATGACATTTTGGAGAAAATAATAAATATTATAATTTCATTAATTAATTGTGCATTGTAATGAGCACTGTACTTTGACTTGTAATGATTGTTATTAATAAAATATATATATATTTTTTTTTTGGAATCAATATATCTCATGATTATTAATTTATTTCGTTGTAAAGTTTGTGGTCACACAAAAGTAAATACCTATGCTATTTTGATACAAATTTCTTAAATATGCAAAAAACGACATAAATGTGTGATGTACCTTGAAATTGAACTGGCGCTCCAACTGTTTTGGCTGAAAAATAAAGGGATATGCTTAGAAGAAAAGTAGAGAAGAATATTAACATAATCTATTTAAAGGCATTTTAAACCAACTTAAGGATATTGACTCTTTTTTCGTCACCAAATGCGATTAAAGATTTTTTTTTTTCTATAAAACTAGTTGCAATCATTTCGTATGGTTACTGCGCGGCTCTCATAGTACTGAAAACTACCTACTCACTGGATTTAACAATACTGCATATGCATTTACGGGCAAAAAAAAACATATTTTGAATAATTGTACATACTTAAACCGAAATGGACCATATACGGAAATGTCTTTATTAATATATCTTGATATAGAATAAGTATGGCAATGTACCAAAGTACCCAGCAATGATAATCTAACGGTACACGAAAACTTAACTCTCATTATGAAAGATTGAAAATCTGGTGTCAACGATAAATGTTTTTAACCACGAAGAGATCTTGAAACAAATATGCTTGGATCAAGAAATCTGTTTTTTCTTTGTAATTAAATGTGACATTATCTACGAAAAGGGACCTTATTGTCGATGGCGCTTACGTTGTTATTCAAGATGACGCAATACAAACGCGACGCGGTTCGACGTAAGCGCCATCGACAGTAAGGTCCCTTTTCATAGATAATGTCACAAATGTATAAATATGCAATAAGCAATAAGAATATACCTGCATCGCCTGGCTGTTCTACAATGTTGACTGAAACAAAAAATCAAGGTTGTGTAAGAGCAAAGGTGTGTGTGTATAAAATATTATTGAATTATACATATAATTGTAATCATTTCATACCTTGGCCTGCACCAGGGTTGTCCACAACGTTAACTGAAAAAAAAAATCCTAATTTTACTACTGTTATCAGATGTTCATTAAATGTATGAAGTTAGTATACAAATAACAGTTAATAGAGTAAAATAAAATAAGTAATGACGGATAATTCCCAAATGGACTCTTATTATAATGGCATACAGCTGACATTAGACTATTTTTTGGAATTTTTCGTCGCTTTCATACATTCGGGTTTCGAAAATTCGCCTTATATATTAAGTTTATATCAGAATTATCTAAAAGAAGAGTAATTAATTCTTTTATAATATAAATACTAAGTCGTCAGACAATTGTAGTAACAAAATATAATTTTTATTCGAATCGAAAATTATATTCTGGAAACTGAACATCGATACGGTTTTGTTTTCTTCAAATCTGGGCTGTAGTCGATATCAATTGACAATTCATTGAATAAGGAATCGAAAATTAATGTAACGGAATCGAACGAAACATCACGTACACTTTTCCATACATTATTTACGCTTTGATTGCGTTTTCTATGATCGCTTTCATCTTAACTACTGCACCAGAGTGGGTTTAACACGGCCAGTGGCGTGACAACTACGACTATATTATAGGTGAAAAACTTAGCTAAAGCACCTGGTCTATGTAGTAGTAACGTGTCTGTACACGCATTTCGGCGTTCTATATTCAAATTTTGACGTAAGTTCCATATTAATTCTCCGCACAACTACATCGACATGGTGACTTTCTTAAGTTTTTCACCTATAACACATGTATGTACTCACCACCTTGCGCAGAAGACATGGCAATGGCCGAAAGTAGAAGAATCTGAAACACACGAATTTGAGCCATGTTGAATCCGGCCAGCTTCAACTAGGTAGGATTTAAAATCAATGTTACTGTCCGTTATTTATGCGACTATGTTATCTTATAGATAAGATACAGCTCCCTCAAAATTTGACACAGATGTGCAAAATCTCAGTTGTGTCATCTAATATGCGTGTGTTCGCCGAAAGTAAAAAACGTGATGAACTGCAATCTTATTGTTTGGGTGCCTCGTGTGATGGGGTTCAACCGAGGTTGGAATTTTATGTGGATTCAGATAGATGTTAATATTTAGTCAACGGGAGTTCCGTATAAGATAGTTTAAAATGTATTTTAATCTTGTTAATTCCCAAGCTGCCGAATATGCTAATCTTCGATCACTGATTTTTCAAACATTTAATTACTGTTGTCTTAGTACACCGGATACTTTAAGTCGAAAGAAAAATAGAAAAATTTGACTCGCAGCGGGAATTTGTTCGTGAAACAAATTTTTCTATTTTTCTTTCGACTTAAATATCTTTGATATGCTAGCAGACGTTTCTGCTTAATATAAAAATAACACCGGATACTATTAGAATTTCACGTGCGAAAATCTATGTGTACTTGACACGTGTTGAATTTTACAAGAAAACATAGTTATATGGATAGCAAATCACCAAAACATCATAAAAAATTAAGAAAACATTATTTTTTTTAACTTTCATATATTTTTTTATTAGTTGCAAAGTGAAAAAAATGGTATCATGTATTTTTATTAAAATAGAAGGGAATCAAGACATTTTATAACAACTGTATATCCGTCCTAGTGTATGTTATGATGTGTTGTGTTTCTGCAACATATCATGGTCAAATTGCAATATTTTTGGCGGATAACATCGTAGGTATTGTGACGCCATATTAGACAATGTTTATACCGGGTGTGGCCTGTAATAGGAGCATTAACTTTAGGCATCATTTCTACACCACAAATGTAGCAACATTTATTCTATGACTTTTGAAAATAACTAATAGTTTAATAAATATTAATAAAAAAAGATTTTCCAAGCAAGCAATGTATTGCGAAAACTATGAAGTTTGTAGGCTGACAGTAAACGTCAACTAGACTATTGGATGCTGTTCATTGAAAATACTATTTAGTTTGTTCGAAAATATCATAACTAATAAATTACCCAATTATTTAATGTTGTAGTACAAATGTTGTTACGTTCGTGGTGTAGAAGCGATCCTTAAAATTTTTGCTCCTATTACAGGCCACACCCGGTATAGTTGAGGCGTTTTAATCATTAGGCCGGAACGGCAAAGTTTGAGTGTTATGTCTTACGTCTGACTTTCAGACATTTTGTACTAATTTTTTCAGACATTTGCTCCTTATTCCTCACAAAAACGAACGATATAATTTACAAATACTTGTAAAGTCAAGTAGCCAAATAAAACATAACGAAATTTTACTTATTTACTTTGGTCCCTATGTATACAGGGTGAATTATAAATCGTGAATCGTAACCACATTTACCGGTAAAGCTACTTAAGGCTAATACAGAGCACTAGTGTTAATTACAATTAAGGACCCGCTTAATTAATTGTGAACAAAAACAGAAAGTGCGTCCCCACTTGTCATCCGCCTTGGTCACCCTACACAAGTCACGTGACTTGCAACGCAATGTTTATCTAAGTGCAAAGGTTATCTTATCAATCTTATTATGCAATAAATGCATAGTGAAATTTGTTAATTAAACACTCAAAATCATCCTATAAGTTTACTCACATAAAAAAGAAACAGATATTGCAACAAAAAAAATATTTATTTACACATATTTTAATAAATGTTCGAAATGCTGGCCCTGGACTTCCAAACACAAATTTGCTCGTCGCCTGAGATTGTTCTTCTTAACACAAAAACGTCGGCTTTTACTGCCTCAACAGCTCTTACGATTTTTTGACGCAGTTCCGCTACAGTTTCAGACGGTTGTTCATAATGGTGCGGACGGAGTCCTGACGCATTAAGCAGTTGCCAAACGTAACGTTGACTTACGTGAAAAAGACGTGCAGCAGCTCTAGTACTCGCTTGAGGATTACGATTAAAAAATAATCGTATTTTCTGTACAGCCTATCCGGAAGAAGTCGTGGTCGACCGCGAGCCTGAGCGTGCACAGGCACAGTAAATTGGCCATACTCTCGTAGGTTTTGCACCATCCTCATAATTAAATTTTGTCTCGGTACCGGCGACTCAGGATACCTTCTTCCGAATAGTTCTTGCGTTTGACCAATTCTGCCAGTCTGAGCGTACCAAGATACCATATCAAACCTTTGTATGTTCGTGTACGTATCCGTAGGTGGAGGTATTTTAATACCATTAATTGTAATAAAACTTTATTTTATGAGTAAATACGATTTAAATACTTATGTTGACAATGTCGGGGATGTTGACATAATAAATTGACAATACGTGCCAAAATTCTATCCAGCCAACTTCAATATTAGGAGGTTGGATATCTAATGTTGAAATTTTCATGACAAGTACGAAACATGAATGTAGGGTGACTAAGAGATCTAAAAAAATAGGACAAATCCAATTAAAAGTTGATAAAATAAAAACGTACTTAATTTAGGTTTAATAGCATTGTAAGTTATTGTTAACTATGTATAGAGTTAAAAAAAATTATAACGATTCACGATTTAAAATTCACCCTGTATTATGTACTCCTAATTAATGAATAACAGTAACGTAGTAGATGTCAATGTCACCATTGCTATGGTTACAAAAAGTTAATTTTCAATTAAGAAATGTATTTCGTTTTTTGTTTCATATCATTTATTAAAAATGTATTCGCAGTATGTAGGTTCGTGACAGAGGCACTCTAAACACAAGGATCTTTCAATCAAGAATAAATATGGGAAAAACAATTCGACCAAGGCCAAAGTTAAACCGCCGTCTATTTCAACAATTCTAATAATATACAAACATGGTTTTAGGTCTACCATTTGTTTGCTTATATATATTTGCATATGTATTGCTGTATTGGCATTGTAGGCAAATGTTTGCATTTGCTCCATCTTTACAATAAGTACATTTTTATATAAATCGAGGATTAGGTAATATATATAGTGTTAGATAAAAAAGTGCCTAAAAATTCGTCAAATAAAAATGATAAGCCAATAAAATCTGTAAGTAAAATATTGTTACTCCATCAACTTACTTAAGTAAATATTTGCAAGTCAGTAGTAAATATATACCAAGTTCCTCTGATTTTATGAACAGGTAATAAAACAAGTTGAATGAATTCTGTTTATCGCGAGTATCTCACTGATAAAATATTAACACTATGACTAATTTTTTGTATTGATCACTTCACCTCGTTGCTTCTAGCTACTATTAACACTATAACTCCTTATCATATTACTACTAAGATGTCCACTAAACACAATTAGAGATTAATTACTTACTGCAAACTACGGAAACGGACTTTAGGGTTTCTGTCCGTGAAACAAATTAACAGTAATCGCGCTTATCAGTCTAAGCAGTGTGTTAGATAAAAAAATACAGGCACAAAAATACATAGGTACTTGCTGATAAAAAATGAATAGTACAAAAGGCGGAAATACTTAAGTAATTGCATAAGATGGAACTTCAATTAAACTAAATACAGTGCAGTGGCTACGTTTGGTAGTTTTACAATGTTTGATAGAGCTAAATTGTTTTATCGTATTTCACGCAAAAGCGTCAGAATACGTAAAACTATAATTACGAATAATAAATTCTATTTATCGACTAACAGACAACATGTATAAAAAGAATGAAAAAAAAATACGTCTGGTGGTTCTTTGTACGTGCTAAAGGCAGTTTTCACAAAAAAAGCGTACTCAACTAGCCTGACAAGTAAAAACTTAAATTATGTCAGTTTTGGTGACGATACAATTTGTATGAAAATATAATTATCGACATACTTGTGGTTTGTGAAACGATCACCAAACGTGCTCAGTATTTATAGAATTTGTAATGCTCACGAAAGTGGCATGGCAAAACTAATAAGTTTGGTATAAACTTGGGACCCTGTGAGTGTAGGTACTCAAAGAAAAAAAAAATTTTTTTTTCTCTATTTAATGTTTCTAAGGAATAATACAGGATAAGTAAACACAAGAGACGTAAACATGCGAAAAGTTGATCCGCCTAAATTTACATGATTCCCTCTTATCTCGACTCCAATATCAGTAGAAACATTTGGCCTCGGTCTAGCCTCAAACTGAGGACAGATAACTGCTTCGAAGATTTCCGAGAAGATGCGATTGTTTTGTTTACATAAACTTTACAAAACAGTACACAAACTACTTACAATTAGTTACAAACGAATGAACTCAAGTGTACTCATATAGCACTAGGTGAGATGTTTCGGGTAAGCTGTGGTACCGATTTTCGGGGAGCGTCACTCACTCCATAGACCACCCGAAACCACCACCAGAAATGGGTACCAGAGCTTACCCCAAACGTCGTCTTACGGAGTTAATTCGTTTTCCATTTACTAAAAAAAATAGTAAAAACATAATTAAAACAATTGTAAGCCATGTTACTACTACTTAGTTACAAACGGATGTACCTACTCACGAGTAAAATTATATCGCTAGGCGACATGTTTAGGGTAAGCTCTGGTACACCCTCAACCAGAACTAAGTAGTAGTAACATGGCTCACAACAGTTATAATACTATTTTTCCATATATTTTTTATTTTTAAACAAATGGAAATCGAATAAATCCGGCTTCCGTAAGACTAATTAATAGTAAGATAGACCAGTTAATAGTTTTCATTTATCTATTTGTAAGTGTTCAAACAAACTCACCGCTACAGCCTTCATGGTGATTTTTTGTCAGCTCAATTGGCACCAAAACACCAACAACTGCCGTGGTCCATGTGTGCTCCGTTATATACCCGCGGATAACCCGCCGACCCGAACAAATATTGACAGTCCACACAAATTGTGAATGCGAGCGTTTTCCTGTACAAATTCTAGTAACACTTGTACAAATTTATTATAGGGGCACGTCAAAAATATTTGTAATTTGGCTTTTCTTTTATTTAAACCTGAAAGTTTATTTTTTACTTTCAAAATTAAATACTACGTGGATCTGTGGAAGTGTGGAGTAGGGGCCACTAGACGAGTAAATACTCGTAAAATAGACTTATTAAAACTGGTAATGTGCAGAAAAGACCATACAGTACCCAAGACTACTATAATTTCTAAATACGAGTAGAACGCCCTACACGTTTTTCTTTGAATTCCTCAAGTAACCAAGGATTTTATTTTTGATATACCTACTATATCATTTTTTTTGTAAACATGTGCAAGGTTCAAACAAACGCCCGTCCTTTTGAAAATATAACCCTGCTCCGTGCAACGGAGACTTACTTATGTTGTA
The DNA here is from genome assembly GCA_022674325.2 of Grapholita molesta. Taxonomy (NCBI): domain Eukaryota; kingdom Metazoa; phylum Arthropoda; class Insecta; order Lepidoptera; family Tortricidae; genus Grapholita; species Grapholita molesta. Next base: position 5,708,675 of record CP053136.2, on the reverse strand, counting down.
AAATAATCAATAATGTTGTAAATTTAAACATTTTAATATCATAATTCGTAAGTATATCTACATTCAGCAGTGCAATGGTAAGTGTGGTTTTGTGAAAAATTCTCTGTCGTGATTCAAAAGGAATGACATTTTTTTCCATCTTCTCACTTATGCGATTAATGAATGGTGCAATTGACTTCAAGAAAATATATTGAAGAGTGAAGGCCAGGATTTAGAACCAAAAACATTTATTGTGAGGTAAAACGTGCCGATGTCCATGTCATGGCTATTCATGGAAAGTACAAAACGATTAATGTGGACTAATGAATGTCTTGTTCCCGGTGTGTACCTATTATTTCAAAAACTTTTTTTTGTACAAGTGTTCTTTTAATTAAGTGTTTTTAGCATGTTTTTGATCATGCACAATAACATCCGATGTCTGGTATTATGCATACACGTAATACTTACCTACTCGTTACTCGTGCTTCATAAGAAGCGGTGTTTTATACTTTTATATGTTTTATACTTCTTCCACGTATTCAATTATTGATTTTTTCTTCAAGTAGGCCTAGCATCAAGCAATTTCGACTAGTCAAATACAAATATAACCCAACTAGCAAAGTAGTGATATAAGAAAATTTATTAACACTAAGGAGTGTTACAACATTCATAAATCAGTAATTCGGTAACTGGGGGTTGTATTTCGGTAACCCTTATCATTATTTAGCTGTATAATCTATTACAGCTAAGTAGTGATTATAAATGTTGTTATAAAAGGATATACAACAGCTTTATGTAGCACATATAACATAGCTCCATAGCACTGTTCACAACAGCGATATAGAGCAAATCAGTTGTATATTAGATATAACCGGCACAGTTTTACAGTTATGTATCTCTACTGTGGCTTCTAAGTCACTGCATTATCACTGATGATATATCTGTTACCAATGGAGCTGACTTGTGTTATATAAACATTTAGTACAGCTTATATACGTCAAACCAGTCGTATATCAGCGTCATCCTAACAACATCACCATAACAGTAACACCGGTAACTACTGTAACACTATTTAGTTGTAAATACACTTTTGTATCACGTTATATACCCCAGTTACATATTAACGTTTTAGTCTTCAATATAGAGCTAAAATGTAACATAGTCGTGGTTTTTAACTTAGATATGGAACAAAAGTGCTGTAAATAAGTACGAATTACACTTAAATATTACAATTACATATTTGTTGTGAGACCTAGATAATTTCGAGTGTAGTTTATGTTATGGTGATAAAATGGATTTACAGTCATGGAAAAGATTTAAAAGAAGCGGTTCTTATAAAAGAAAAAACAAACGTAAACTTCAGAAGATCCAATATATGATCAGTGTAGGTAAATCCCAAAAAGATAATGTTAGTGGACAAGGCAGCATCGGGAATTGTGCAGAGGGTCCCGCAGAAAATAAAATACCACCTTCATCCAACCATAATTATTGTTTTTTTATAGACTGTAATTTGGATGACAATGAAGAACAATTAAATATTAGGTATCAGCAATGAGCTGTCGGCACGCTTTTGATGTTTTGCGTTAAATAAGGCGTATGGAGACGTACCTAAACTAGTGAGGATTAATGTTTCCTTGTAGTTTAATTATTATTTTAAGGATTTGAACAATAGTCACATTCGTCCTCGCGATAGTGACCGTACTATATTACTCGCGTTGGTTACGAAGTGAGAGTTAAAATTATAATCAGTTGAACGGTCGCAAGCAAAGCACGTTGTGGATTAAATCAAATGGGTTATTGTCCAGGGCCATTTGAATCTGTTAAGTTTCTTCAAATCATGCCTGCTTAAAAAGCAATCAACATCCGAAACCCCAATCATTATCATATCACGCAACTGAGCTGAAAATATATTAAATATGATTATTACTTATTTATGTAAAAAAATAATGTATAATATAATTATTATTATATAATATGTGATTAACCAAAGATATGAAATGCCCCTACTCTTGACTGCATATTTTCACTCCTGAACGGAGGCGGAGTGAGACCTGTGACTCGAGGTAATTATACTACTTGAATATAGTAGGTAATTAAGTAAGCCTCTATGGTTTAAAGTACCTACCTAACTTTGATTGAACTATATTGAACGATGCAAAATAATCGTCATGGATGAAATAAATAAATATTTCGGGACAATCATTAAATCGGCCTAGAGTCCTACGGTAAGCTCAATAAGGCTTGTATTGTAGGTACTAGACGACGATGATAACTCAATATTCATGATAGACACACAAACGCCACGACCGGGATTCGACCTCGGGACCTTCTGCTTCCTAGACAGGGCCACTACCGACTAGCCTAGGAGGCCGAAAAAATCATGTCGAGCTGAATTTTATCGGTTTCGTAAAAATACCGGATTTATAACTTATACGTAAGACAAACATACATTGACATAGTTTTAACTCCATACGACGGAAATTAATTACTTTTCCACACGTACTTTATGAAAAGGTTTCTACTTATTTGGATCGAGGAACCCTAGATTTTTCTAATGGCGGTGACAAAATGTTTATGAGTGATATATCAGTAACTAGAACACCATTGAGTACTATATGGGTGTCTCAAAAAAAAATATCTTAATTTAAACAATTATTATTTAATTAAATCAGCGTGTCCCAACGTGGGCATGAAAAAAACTCTTTAAATATGCTATTACTTTATCAATGAAATTAAAAGCGCAAGGTTAATTAATGTTATAATGCCAACGACCAAGACATAAGTACAGGTAAAAATATACTTAATTATAAACTTACCTTACAAAATATTGTCCTTAGTTTCGTTTTTTTTTTAAATTAATATTTCACTTGTTCACAGACGTTGATTGAATTTCGAACACTGTGGCTTACCTTTGATATAACAGATACTTTATCGACAATATAACAAGCAATAGCTTCATAGCAGCATCGTGGTCGCTATTATATCTACATTTGTTGATAAAGTGATGTAATTATCACTGATATAACACCAAGTAGAGTTCTACGACATTGAATTATCACGGATATACGTCTAAACAGCAGTATCCGTTGCTAAATTACACAGGATATATCACCAATCAGCTCTAAAACTGGTGCCATTTCCATTGATAGAAACGTATATATCCCAGATATAACACTAATTATGCAACTGATATACAACTCAATCTGGTTCGATTTTGCTAGTTGGGAATCTTAATCTAATAATTAATTGGTAAAATTATTACAATATAATATTTATATGTATATCAATAATAATGGCACAATAATATCAAAAATAAAATAAAAAATATTTTAAACATTAAAAATCTTGTATATGTTATCTTGAATACTAGTCTAGAAAAAAAAAATAATAATTAATTAGTGAGCCACAATAACAATTTATTAAAAACACGTCTTTACCCACGTTTATTCAGTCACTTGCCTGACATCTTTCGAAGACCTGCGGCTCTACCGTGAAACTCGATATTCGTAATTTTCTAACGATTGTCTCTGTCACTATCATGACGCCTTAATTGGAGTAAAAGAGAAAGGTTCTCGAAAATTTCGAAGTTGAGGTCACGCGCGGCGGCGCGAGTGACTGAATAATAAAGTTTTCATCCCTTTTAGGTTGATCTTTTTAGAATCGACATTTGAAGTAGGTATCTGTACGTACCTAAATAGGTACTTATTTCATCTATGCCAATGGATTAAAAAAACTACCAGAATCAATTTGCCTAATGGGCAATGTCTAATACAACAATTATTTCGGATTCCCGGTTGAATATATCTTTTGTTTTTTGTTCATTAACGTATTTTATGGGTATATTTGTAGGTGGGTAGTATTTTATGCGCACCTTAACTCCTATATAAACGTTTTTTTTTTTTGTTAAAATGCTTCCTGTGTTACTTGGGTTTAGGATAATATGTAGTGATCTAACGCACAATTATGCAGCTAATGAAGAATTTATTTAAAAAGGCGTTTCACCACTATTTTGGTCATCACCAGGCAGTTCCGGGGTCACGGGTCACGGCCGCTCCTTGGCTTTCCGTAAAGTCCAGCTACCACTTTACAAAACGCAAGGCCTACTACCGAACAACGTCATGCTCATGTTATTTTACTTATTTGTTACTTTACTTGACATTGGCGAAATCATCGCTTGATACCTATATAATGTATTGATGAAAACCATATTTTAAAAGAAGGAGAACAAGGACATATGATTCAATGCGAATTTAAATAACTCTCTATATTATGGTTTTGTTTACCTAAAATAAAAACATGAGATTATCAAGGAACCGACATGTTTATAACCGACTCTGCGATAATATTATAAGGAAAATCTTTAAATAGAATAGCATGGAAGGTATAATTTATTGTTAGTTACCGGACAGGGCATAATTATTGAAGCACTAAGAGTGCTACATATTTGTAATAAAGCCGTTATTTTAATTTACAAAATATTACAATGACTCATGAAAGTTAAATAAGTACCTAATACGATTTATTCGTTCATTTATATTGAAAACCTGGTGCTTAGGTACCTATTTCTCTTGTAATCCCAATTAAATTTGTTAGTAGTAAAGCGACGACTCGACTTAATGGACTTTTAGGAACCAATCATGAACATTAGCGCTTAAGGAGTCAAGTGTTGTGCATTTGTTGGTAAATAAACAAGTTATAACGTTTTGGTTTTTGAATTAAGAACTAAGTATCCATTCACACGTATCCATCATTGGTGCCTGTCAGCTTAAAGTGTCCAAAATTGGTGTCATTATCAAAATTTTGTTTTAATCGAAATCTAGATTGAAAGGTTAAGTAAAAACTTTGGTAGAAACTATTGAATCAAATTAGAATTTTAGTTACCTGTCTGATTGTTTTAGGTCTGAAATAAGAAATGGCTCCGAACTGATGAAAAGTATGTAAACTAGAAATACTTAAACAATAGTTTTGACCAGCTTCCAGGAAGGGAGTTTCTGTTTTAAAGTTAAGGCTTTCGGTATTTTGTTTACTTTGATATGTCACGTGGAATGAAACGACATTTGAGTAGTAGGGTACTTCATTGGAAAACTGAAAATGTCACTGTCAAGTTTGTTGACAAATGTCCACGAAGGTGCTGAAGTTCAGTTTTCATCGGAAAATATTTATTTAGTTTCTGGAAAGTATGAATATTATCATTACTTGTGTGACGGATTTGATGATAGAGTAAGTTAGGTTCATATGTAAAATTCTTCTTTGAATAATACGAATATAATTTCTAATTCTAACCTAAAACTCGACTGAAATATAAAATCGATTTCCTACTTAAATACTAACTTTATGTATTTATTTTTTTAGGGCTGGGGCTGTGGTTACAGAACTTTACAAACGCTATGCTCCTGGATGAATCACAATTCCCAGAAAACTGTAGTGGTTCCGTCTATAACTCAGGTGCAAGAAATTTTGGTTGAACTAGAAGACAAACCTAGATCATTTTTAGGTTCTAGGCAATGGATTGGAAGTTTTGAGGTAGGCATTCTTAAAAAATAGTATATGTTCCTTTATTTTAATTTTTCGGCATTGTATTAATCCAAATTCAAGTTTGTAGTTTGATTATTTCTGTCCGTACTCAAAGTAAAAAGCTCCTTGGCCTAACTATTTATCTACCAGCCATGGACATCCCCTGGCATAAACCTCTTGTAGACCACAGGGAACAGTCTCTAGCACCCTGCAGCCACCAACTCCCAGCAATCCATCCATATAGTTTGTGGACATCCAACACTGCACTTTCCTGGCCCGACCAAAATAGATCCTTTATTTTATTACCAACTATTTAGAAACCGTCATATATTGTGACTTCATATGTAATTTGGGTTTATCACTGTCTAAAATATATCCAACTGTGGTAGTTAAAGGTTTAATCTTGCATTTCTTGCAAATAAAATTAAATATATGTGTGTAACTTGCATTCCCAAATAAATTGTTGTGTTAATTGCAATAATACAATATTTTTCATATTCAGGTGTGCTTGGTGATAGACAAGCTGTATGACGTTCCATGTAAAATTCTTCATGTCAACAAAGGAGATAACTTGAGCACCATAGTGGACACATTGAAGAGCCATTTTGAGAAGTTCGGGAGCCCCATCATGATGGGCGGAGACATTGACTGCTCTTCCAAGGGCATCATGGGGATCTATGTTGATAACTCGGAAGCCAGTCTGCTGATAGTGGTAAAATTAGCCAATTATTTAATATTTTTACATGCTAAGGTTTAACACATTCGCTGCCACCCCCTCCAAAAATGTATGGAACGCACATGTGCATTGGTGGCAGAGAATGTGTTAAACTTAACCAGGCGATAAGAAAAAAAAAAACATTTTTTGTAGGGAAGACTGTTTAAGTCATATTGTAGGTAATGGAACTAGTGTAATTCTACTCATGGTGTTTAAAACTAATATATAAATTGATATGAGATGTTTATTTTCAGGATCCACATTTTGTGGGCAAGGAGCAGACCAAAGAATTTCTCCAGAATAAAGGTTGGGTGAAATGGCAGCCCCTCAGAGATTTCTTAAGCTCGTCATTTTATAACCTATGCTTGCCACAAGCTAAGTCTAAAACACATTAAATTGATTTATGAATAAAACATTTTCTGTAAAATCAGTCTTTATTAATATCATAATTAGAATTACATAATTAATAAAACATTTTATCTTAAAATGCAGTCACAAGTCATTATAACAATAAATCCATTACTTCAAAATTAACAAATGTAATTTGCAGATAGGAGAAATGTAGTAAAGTATAGTTACCCTATTGTATGTACTATTTACCTAGCTCATTCTAGACTATACCTTTCTAAGGCCCTTCAAACCATAAAAGAAAAATTAGTTGAATTTGTTTGTTTTCAACAGGCAATATATATAATAGATTTTTTTATGAACAGACAAAACACATTCAGTTCCAATTGAAAATAAAAAAACAGTTTCCTATGAAGTTATTGGTACTTTCTGCGTCTTATTAGTCAAGAAAAGCGGCGAAATACAAATAAAAATCTGTACCGATATATTTACGTTGCTTCCAACTAAGTGCAGGGTAAGGAACATAGGACAGTCAGTCAGTTACAGTCAATATGGCCAAATATATCGTAAAGGGTGTGTTACTGCTATATAAATAAAGAACTGTATCAATATATTTGGCCACTTTAGTTGCCACTAACTATATGACGCTGATTGTAGGTACAGTCAGCGTCATATAGTTCGTAACATTCAAAGTACTCAAATAGTTCGGTACGCCATACTAAATCTATGGTGTACCGAACTTTTTGAGTACTTTAGATGCTACCAACTATATGACGCTGATTGTAGGTACAAGACGTAGAATGACTGTATATAAAATACAAAGTCGCGTTCCTCCGACATGCTGGCTATTTCTCTCTTCGGTACTATATGGTGCAGCGCCATCTATTGATACACGTTGAGTTATTTTAGCAGCAAGAAATCTCTATAGAACTAGTATAGTACTGAGACGTACTGCTGTTAAACATGATAGATGTCGCTAATGTGTTTGCCAGGATGCAGAAATGTGGTTTTCTATAGACATTTTGTCATTCCATGTCTTGTACAATCCGCGTCGTATAGTTAGTAACAACCAAAGTAGCCAAATATATCTGTACACGTCTTTATGTGTACAGCAGTAAGGATGTGTTACGATATATCTACTGCAACTAACTTATTGATGCTGACTGCAAGGGGGGCTAAACATAAATAAAATTAAATAAATCGTTTTTTATAACGGAATACGGATAATCGCTTGAAATAGTCACGGATTATTGAGTTACGTATGTAGCTTGGTGCAGGGCCTGAGTGTGACGGCTCGGACGTTCTATGGGTTTGCAGCTTCGAGCTTCTATGGGATTGTAGCAGCGTGCACTGCTGTATGGGACGCAGGCATTTGTTTAACATTCTAACAACTCGAGTCTCCACTCAGTCCGTACACTTACAGCCCGGCAACGACAATACGCGACTTGCGGCGCGGTAAGCGTTTTATCTATTCGTTGCCCGGTCAAGACGCGCAATGCACTGCAGTTAGTTGGGATCACACGCAATGAACAGATAAAACGCTTGCCGCTCCGCAATTCGCGTAATGTCGTGGCCGGGCCGTTAAACGCTAACAGATGAATCCCGTGGGACTTAGGCGTACAATGAGTTTAGTCGGTGTTCATGATGAGGCACACGCCCTGCAGCACCCAGTGGGAGGCGTGCTCGGTGGTGAACAGGTCGGACTCGAACACCAGGCCCACGCCCATGGCGTTGCGGCGACTTGATGTCGTGTACACCGGCGTGCGCAGCGTGTTCTGACGGATAGAACGGTTTACAGTAGGCATAGACATACCATTAAACTAGACCGAGCGTGCTAATAATAATAACACGACCGAAAGGGATGGTCTTATGTAACTTTCCATAGGTATGGTAGAGACAGCGCTATTTTCGTCCGTCCTTGTCTTAGTCTCACACATTTTTGTTCCCCACCAAACTGGACCCTTCAGAACTGTCAAAGTTGGAGGGGAAAAAACATTTGGAGTTTGGAGTTTTCTTGGGTTTTCAACCAAAGTTGCGGTAATTAATACAGAATATGCAAATATTTTTGTTACAAAGAATGTCCTGTAAAACAAAACTATAGTGAATTGTTACATTTTGGGCTACAGAAGCCACAACATCTTTGTCCTTTACTGGCGCTCGCGGATGCGTTCTCCAGTCATTATTCGTCGTAGTAGGTTAGATTGTTAGTTGCCATTTTTTCATGTTAGTCTTATTAATGTTATAAGAGCAATGAGGTTTTATGGTAACACTGGAGAGCTAATCTCAGAAAAATGGCACCGTTCTCTTTCTTTTAAATACTACTGGTATCTATCTATACACTATTTTCTCTAAGTAACACGGTTCAAATTGCAATAGCACTTTTGAGGTAGATTTCAACTCATGGAATACCCGTAATTAAACTGTGAACTTTAAATGTTATTGTTACCTGTAGTTTGACCTTGTGCGACTCGATGGGTATAATGTACATGATAGGTAGCTCCGTCACCAGCACCTTGGGGTGCGACCGTCGCAGGCACTTGTCCTCCAAGTCCCAGCGCGCGCCCTCCAGGTACAAACCGCGGACATAGCAGCCCTGCATAACAGAACTTTATCATCATGTACTCAAGCACCGGTATCCTTAAACTGAGGCCAGAAACCGCTGGAGGACACCGTCTCTTGGAGTCGTGAAACATACTGGAGTAGCTCACCCTGCACAGCGATTATGGCATTAAACCCGCCATGCTGCTTAAGGCCTGATATGTTAGAGCAAAGAATCAAGCTGCGTTGACAGTATTTGACTGTAAAAATTGCGATGTAGAAACACAAAATGAATATTTCGGGACAATCTTACACAAATCGACCTAGTACGACCTACGGTAAGCTCAGTAAGGCTTGTGTTGTAGGTACTAGACGATGATATATATAATAGACAAATAAATACTTAAGACATGGAAAACACCCATGACTCAGGAACTAATATCTATGCTCATCACACAAATAACTGCGGTGACTGGGATTTGAACCTAGGACCATCGGCTTCATAGACAGGGTCACTATCCCGGTGGAAGGTGACCACCTTGATGTTAAAGTCCCGGAAATCTTATATAGTGGGTGCATTTCGACCACATATGTATCATTATCTAGGAAAAGGGACCTTATTGTCGATGGCACTTACGTCGAATCGCGTTGCGTTTGTATTGTAACATCTGGAACAACGACATAAGCGCCATCGACAATATCCTTTTCATAGATAATGTCACATATGAGAGGATGCGATGCGAGGATTATTTGTTTAGTATACGATGTGTGATGTACCTAATCACATCCGCTACAAATCCATGCTCATCTGACTACTCTGACTGGAAACTCTGACTAATTATGGTTGGTTACCGTAGTGGGACGCTCCTCGATGTCGTCGGGGTTCGTCCATTGCGTGACGCGCGTGAACTGCGTAGAACGATCCAAAGGCCACGTGTACAGTCGGCACGCCATCTGGATCTCCGCGATCAGGTACGACTCGGGGATATGGAGTCCCGAAAGCCAGATTACCACTGGCTCCTCTTTTGTCGCCTGAAAATGTTCAGTTTAGTTATTCAATTGACACTTTAGTAAGGTAGTTATTAGGTTAGTCTCTGAGATTTACCACACGAAACACGGTAATAATAAAATGCATGTACCTATGTAAGTTATTATTATTTATTTATTTTATTGGGTACAGTAAGGTGACGGCACCATTAATGGACAAGGAACCAATCTTGAACATTAGTGCTTATTTGAAAGGAGTTAAGTGTTGTGCATTTGTTGGGACATACTCAATTTATAACTTCATGATTTTTGAAATAAGAACTAAGTGTCCATCATTGGTGCCTGTCAGATAAAAGTGTCCAACATTGGTGCCATTACCTTAATAACAATATTCTTTAAAACATCGCCCCACGAAACTGCATAAACATTTTGACTGTTGGATCCTCAGCCTCTTAAGTATACATTTTTAGGTATATCACGAAGACAAATTAATAAATGTTAAATTTTCAATAATCAGTTATAATGGTAATAAGTCCATGTAATATCTTTTTAACAATCTCTTTAAAAAATGTTTTTTTATTTCGTATTTGATAGCTTCAGGCAAACTATTGACGAAGTAACTAACTGTACGAGTATGATATACCTACGAACAAGTTCATCCAACCACTTAAACCTTTAAGATAGTTAAAAGATAAAAATAGTAGCTCATTCAGGACGCACTCTTTCAGCATGTAACTATAAGGATTCTCCTTATCAGTACACTGCTTAGTACAAGCTAAATGATCCACTCAAGCATCTAACATTATACAAATGGTTATAGGCCTCAAGCTCGGCTTAAACTAAGATCTAGCCGTTAAACAAGCTCCAGAACTCACCCAGTCGGTATACTGCTTAGTGCGAGCCATGAAGTGATCCATCCAACCACCTAGCCCCTTGCAAGTGGCCGGGGCGAGTGATCTCCATACATTAGGCAGTTGTCCATTGAACAGGCTGTAGGACACATTGTCCAGTACCGCGTCCATGCCGATCTCGCCGGCCAATGCCTTGCGTAGCAGCGACAGGGTTGAACGCATTCGACCGATCAGACGGTTAAATCTGGAACATTTTACTTTATTACTAGGTAGTTATGTTTCTCGCGCGCAGGAGATATCTATATTGACTAAAATTATAAACGTATTTTCAAAAAATTTACTACCTCTATCTTCATGAACAATAGCTTGTATTGTATACGGATGCACGTGTTTTAAAGTATACAACGCAACAAAGCCTTTCGGCGTAGCGGCCTTTTAAAATCAGATATCCGAACTCACGTAGTACGAAGCCGACGTACGTGTATGCTCGTTCTTGACAATGCCAAATTAACTGCTTTTGTAGGTAAATTATTTTGTATGATATCCAACGAGAGTTCGACGTGCATCAGCAATTGCTGATTGGCATATTAGCCCGGAGGTCCGTTTCAAATGAAATACTTGATCGACTATAGTTAAGAAACAAAACCTACCGTTCTAGTTCTTGCAAGAGAACAACGCCGGACGGCGTCAGGTTCATCTCGAACGTCTTGCGTACGCGCCACACTTCGTACTGAGGCGGCAGCTTTGCAAGAACGTCCACGGCGATGTTGTCGATGAAGTCTTCTCGAGACATGGCTCCGCCGCTTTCGCCTACAAGATTGAGTGAGATTAAGATTTACATATTATTAGAGTATATAATGGTAACGTATCATATCAGCCGGAGGACGGCGTCCACTGCTGGACATAGGCCTCCCCCAAGCGACCCTTTGCGCCACCCGCATCCAGTGACGGTATCATATAAAAGGTACCAATGCCAGATTGCCGTGCACTGTCGTAGGTATCTACTACGCCAACGACACCTATAAGTGTCATAGCAGACGCTGCCAAAGCAACATTACTGTTGATAAACTTTTATTCGGTTCTTCATTAGTCGCGATGATGGCGTATAGGTACGCTATGCCACATATTAACGCGAGTGGAAAAGCGAACGCTACTACTATATGTACCTTAGTTAGGTACTATTGAGTATGACCTCATAAACCTGAGAAGATAGGTCCCAAGTTGCATTATGTTGACCAACATCAACATGCTTTCCCATTAACTTGTTGATACTACCAATCTTCTCACATGCGTAAAGTTCAGCAGTAGGTTGTCATGTATTTACAAAACTGGTTCCTAAATCCTGGTACCAGATCAAAATGTAACAGTATTTATATATATGAATTCGTATTCTACTTCATCTTACTTAAGGGTGACCATTTCTAGCTTATATTTTTTTATAAAGGCCCCATGCTTTAACTTACTTAATATTGACGGACTTTAAAATTAATACAACACCTTACCTCCAGTTCCGTCTAGTTAAGCAGCGAAAAACATTCAAACGGACATCATTAATACTTATACTTAATCGCATGTAAGAGCGACATTAAATAATTACTTGTTAATTAGCTATAAAGACAATTATAAGCAATTAAATGCAGAAAGCGGATAGTATTTACATAGACTTATATATATATATGTGTGAGGGATGGCTAAGTTGCTATGTCAAGTATACTGGAAGCTAGTAAGTACTTACTTTTCAGAACCGTTGCTATTAAGTAGAGAGCAAGCAGCATGAAATTATATTGTTTATAGTTAAATAATGATAATTATAATATACATTACAACTACTTCGTATCTCTAAGTCTCTCTAAGTAGACTTGAAATGAATCAATTGTAACCTTTACGAACACAATTGTAAGAAAGATTATTTGTTTAAAAAAAACATGTTAAGATAAAATTAACTACTAAGATGATTGATTACATGATTAGTTTATCTAGGAAAACTTTGCCTATTTATACCTACCTAGGTTAGGTAACAATTAACGTTATAGAAGACAAATTGAAATAAGATTTGTAAATTGTAGTGGCCTTTCAGGGTACATAATATTTCAAGTAGGTATGGCGTTTCATCTTATGAAAGCGATAAATGGCCGATGTTGATGACGCTAATATGTCGGTTGCGTGTCGGACCGGTAAGTGACTCCACCTACAAGGTTTAAGTTAAGTACTTCTCCATCTTTCTCGTTGACATACTCATCATCATCACCATGTCAGCCGAAAGACGTCCACTGCTGGACATAGGCCTCCTCCAAAACGACCCAAAAAGCCCGGTCCTTCGCCTTCCACATCCAGCGGCACGCGACCTTCACCAGGTCGTCGGTCCGCCTTGTAGGAGGCCTACCTACGCTGCGTCTTCCAGTTCGTGGTCGCCACTTCAGAACCTTTCCGCCCCATCGGCCATCGGCTGGCTACTGCGTGGTCAATCCAAATACCGCATCCGTCCGTAGGAGAGCAGCCATGACGGCGTGGCGTCGCAGCTTTTCAAGTTGATGCCGCATTTGATTTCAAAAGATAGAGAGTGAAGATAAGCAATACTGACTAGTTTTAGGTTGCAACTCGATGAGATGGCCCCACATCTCGCGCACGGCCTGGCTGAAGTAGCCAATCTCCGCGTTGGGGTGCAGCCCGAACACCTCGGGCGAGTTCACAAGCGGCAGCGTGTCGATAAACACTGAAACAGGTTTTAATACATGCAAGAGTATGAAAACGGTTCAGTAAAGTATGTACCTATGAAAAAAATTAGGGTAACTATTTTTAAATTAAAAGGCGAGGGGAGCGGGTTCATCCTTACATTGTGAACGTGAATATTGCATTCATTCGCACGAATCGATTCGCTTCAACCTTACTGATGCGGACTGCTAAGGAATGGAATTCACTCCCTGCGACTGTATTCCCGGAAATATATAATTTGGGTATTTTCAAGGTAAGAATGAAAGGCTATTACTGCATCAGCACGATACACCCTCGACTTCGTCGACACTTACGGGTGTGACTGAGGTCAATCGCTGGTCAGTCTTGTAAAATAAAATAACCATCCTGTGGGAAACTTTATGTTATAATTATTTAAACTGGTGCAAATCATCAACCCGTGGTAGCAGGCCTTTGCAGTATCTAAATGACCTGTGATCTGTCTTGACAGATGATTATTTTACATCGTTATTATGCACATAATCATAAAAGACAACGTCTTTACAAGCAGCCAACTCACGACATTTTCATCACACACCTGTTGACGTTTAAGTCCATGTCTATGAAGTCTAAAACAAATATTTATATTTCGCTTACGGATATATTCCTCCCGCTCTAAGTCTGGCGGTATGACGTAGTCGAACGTGGAGTCCTTGTAGAAGTGGAAAGGCTGGAACTTGTCGAACAAAAAGTCTCCCAGGTACTCGTCCATGTAGGTCTTCACCACGCGCCGGTCGAAGTCGTCGATAACACGCCCGCCGTACATTACCTGGGGGCGTAAGAGAAATGGACTTATCAAGTTATCACCATGGCACTATCGACCTGACTATCGGCAATCATCACTTTTTAACATCTTTTCTTTGAAAGAGACAGACGCTGTTATTGCTCTGCTGTCACATCGATAAGTCTGAGTCTGACCATTCCAGGCGGTGGAAATCCGCATTTTACCTAATATATTTTTCATTATTACCACCAGGCTATACCTAATGTATTTTTTAAGACAGCGACAGTGGCAAACAAGCATACCAGGTCCAGGCCCGGCCAGATGGTAAGCAGTAACCGTAGCCTATAGACGCTTGCAACTCCAGAGGATTCACATGCGCGTTTTCTACTCTTCTATACCTAAGTCTGGCCCCACGAATATTTTGTTCCCATACATACATAAATATTAAGTACAGATAAGTTGGCCACAACATGCCAGTGGTGAGACAACATAGACCTACCTTGGCAACTGGCCAGACGCAGCACATAATCAGGAATCATTCAACGAAAAAACATAAAAGGCACTAAACATAAAGAAAAACAATCTTATGTCATATTAGGTATAAGACACGTATAAGATAATTAAACGCCACATATTTTATACCAAAGTCTAGTCACAATAAACTTGTGTTGTTGTCACCTATGAGTACAAGGTTAAAAACTTTGGGCTTGTTGATCGCTGAATGCGGTCAAGGCAAAAGTTATCCAAACGGCCCAAGTGCTATAAACACGAATGTAGGTATGTACCGTACCTGCGACCATAATGTGCATGTATCCATGCTTTGACACTTTGGTCGACACGTTCGATACCTTGACTGTACATACACACAGCAACACTCTTAGCTGTACATTAGTGGACCTTATTATATATGGCATAAGGTCTACCGATGTACAGCTAAGAGTGTTGTTATGTGTACTACCTGAAATTAACATACCTCTCCGAATAAGTACTTCAATGTGGCCCACGGGATAGGTCCCTTAACTGCATAGCACCGATCGAGGTAAACGCTCAGAATTTGCATGCACACAGCAAAATCTGATTCGCCAAAATCGTACGAGATATTCCACCCGATCTTGTCATATTTTCTTCGTTCCTGGAAAAGAGAATGTAAGTCTAATGTATAAATGTATTTAGTATTTATTGTTGTTGTTGTATTTTAGTATTTAGTAATTGGTTAGCTGCGGCGCTACCGGGAACAAAGATATTCGTAAATTTCGAACGATTGTCTCTGTCATTCTCATCAGACCTTAATTGGAGTAAAAGAGAAAGATGCCCGAAATATACGAACTTCGATGTTCGCGGTACCGCTTCTGTTCAGAAGGATCTTGAGACGCTCTTATTCTCTCAACAATAAAGTCGTGTCAAGCACATTTTGAGCACCTCGCCTGCTTCACAACATTTGCTGCTGACTGTACTATTGAAAATTCAGAACAATGCCAGAGTATTTCCCGAGCTTGACGAAATAGAGAGTAGTTCGGTAAAGAATAGCGTTAGGTTTTATTACCAAGCGACTAAGTACATAATATATTTTTTTAAGTCGGACAGTAACAAAAATAAATAATTAGTTAGCTAAATATGATATTATAGGAAATTCTTACACTAACCATCTATGTATTATCTATTAGTAAGCTCAATAATGCTTGTGTGTATAAAAGACGATCTCGATCGAAATTTGAAAGTCATAGACAATTAAATATTCATAATAAATTCACAAATACATAAAACGGTTATCAAAATTTAAATTACGTTCAAGATTCGTCTAATCTACTATCTATCTGGCCGTTACAAAATTGCAATTGATGTTGTGTAATTTTGTTTCCCGAATAAAACAAAAAGATAGGTTCCACCGAGATTTGAACTCGGATCGCTGGATTCAAAGTCCAGAGTGCTAACCATTACACCATGGAACCACCTGAATTAGGCGACGAAATTGAGTATTGCATTGTTTGAATATTTGTTTAAACAATTGTGTCACGCATCAGAACCAATTGTTTTATGCGAAAATAAGCGATTAAGAATGTTATCACCGGTCACAGTTAGAAATGAGGTCGTTAAGAAGTCAGCAGTCAAGAAGCGTTAAATATATTCTTACAATACCTAGTAAGAATTCTAAATTAAACGGTGCTAAGTAGGGAATGCAATCTCGTGTCGCCGAGATCCCGTTCTCGCGAGATCCCGGCCATATTTAACGAGATTGAATCTCGTCAAATTTCGTACGAGATCTCGCGAGATAACGAGATAAGTAATGTTCCTATTACTCTTAATTATTGAAACTAAAGTAATAATTTACAAAAGACTAAATATAGATTATTATTGTTTTGTTAC
The DNA here is from genome assembly GCA_022674325.2 of Grapholita molesta. Lineage (NCBI taxonomy): Eukaryota > Metazoa > Arthropoda > Insecta > Lepidoptera > Tortricidae > Grapholita > Grapholita molesta. The sequence goes on along the minus strand of CP053136.2, from coordinate 5,691,925 downwards.
CAATATTGTAAGAATTTGAACTGATTAGCTACAGTAGGTATAATAATTATAGACATAAACAAATGTTATTAGAGTTAGAGACAAAGTAATAAGTACTCTGTTAATTTTTAAAATAAAACTTACATTATTTTTATAACTAAGCAAAGCAAGTTTCTATTTAATTACATATCATGTCAATGACTAGTTCTTAAAACAAGCATTTGCATATGTTTTAATTGCGATTCTCCCAATCTCGCGAGATCCCGTAATTTGCGAGATCTCGCGAGACTGGGTTTTGAGTCTCGCGAGATCCCGCTAGGCGGAAATCTCGTACGAGATTGCATTCCCTAGTGCTAAGATATAGGTATATATATGGAGAAAAAATAACAGGACAGGGGAAGTAGTAGGTACCTACAGTTGCCATCAGATATATCGGAGCTGTGGGGGTGGCCACAAATATCTGAACACACACTTTATCGCCTTGACAATAGAGGCGTTGGTCAGATATTTGTGACCATCTCCACAGCTCCGATGTATCTGATGGCGACTGTACAGCAAAGTGAAGAAAATTATGTTAACACAATTTTACTTTTCTTTTAACAAGAAATGCGTGAAGAACTGCCTGTTTATCAACTAATTGCTGCTGATTATAGATATTATCTACCCGACCTGTCGTGTGACCGAGAGAGGTGATGTCAGTTTTCAATCGTTGTCAGTGTGGAAAATACATTAAGAAATAATAATATTGTCACTTTTTTTCTATCGAATGTTAGTAAAGAAACCGTGGCTACCTAAACAGGTAAGAGCGTTATCAATTATCATACTTGAGCGATGTCTATACAAAACTTTTTAGAGTACCAAAATAGTAAAGTTGATTTACTCCAAAAATTAAGTACTTACTTATACAAGTATTACAACTTTACTCCATACATAATTCAAAGCTCCGATTTGTTGGATTCATCGCTTCCGAGAATATCAGAATATCGATAGCACACATAGCAAATTAAAACATAGAAATTTATCCAAACAAAGGACTTGTAGGTACAGCTAGTTAGCATATAAAAATACTGGTTTAGTAGACGGAGAGCTAGCGACCAAATCGGTCATGTAGTGGCTTCAGTTGTATTGAAACTCCGTGAGCTACTTCCCTGAACAACCTTTTCCTATAATCTTCGTCGACTTAAATTTTTATTTCAAACAAAAAAAAAATTATCGATCTGGTAGTGGGAAGCGGTTGCCAGCGTTAAATGAAAGTACCAAAATAATAATGATTTTCGTGTGGGCTCAGCTTTATTGGCTTTTTTTCTGACGCGACATTAATCAATATGTAAGCCCCAAAAAAATAACCATGCAAGAATATCGGTGGGAAGGTATCGAAAAAATTGTTGAAATTCTCGGTTCTTTCAATGCAGTGCGGACGCGAAGCGCAGCGATGTACATTAAAGCAGCAATATCCATACTTTGACCAGAAATTTACGGCACACGGAAGCTAAATTATCACTCTGGCAATTCGGTAAGCTGCACATTTTGGCCGTTTAACGTGACTTTCGTTTAAAACATTCTAAATTAACGGATTGAGAATGTAAATACTGAACAATATTACTGCACCATAAGCAGCAGATTGGATGTGTCAACTTGGACCGCTTGGACGCTTTACATTGCTGCTACAGTGTCAATGTCAATGTCCAGGAGTGGCTGAAATGTAATGTATGTGAGTGAATCAACTATTTGTTGTTGTTATTCTGTCCGGTCAGCCAGGAGATATTTGAGGCATAGATTGTTAGAAGAAATAAGGCACCGCGTTCTACTAATGCGCTTGGTAGGTGACGCTTGGAAGGGACGTATAGCTACCAGAAATATGCATGTTTTGTGCATTTAGATGCCATAAAACTGTGGTTTTAAGAGTGACCCAGGGGAACGTAACCATGGCAACGAGGGTCATAGAATAGTTTATTCAGCCATGTAAGGTTTTGTACTAACGTAACCTTTTTCTATGACGTATTCAAAGTACCTGGACCACAGCGTGGAAGAAGGCCAGCACGTAAACGAGCTTCTTGAACGCGGGATGGGAGCACTCCTCGAGTGCATGCGGGCGCATCTTGAAGTACGTGTTGCGCAGGTTCAGCTTTAGGCCGTTAGGTGGCTCTGTCACCACTGGAACATGACATTTTGAAATTGGAACAGAGTTGTAATAGGCTAGTTGACTGTTTTTTTCTTATTCTATCAATCGATTCCTCTCGTTCTAGGGATGAAATGTCTGTATGGGAGTAATGGCCTTAAAATTACACAAAACCCAGAAATGAGCGTCAAAGTCTGACATTCGTATTTCTCGCGAAAACGCTGCTTACAAAATGATGAGAACTTATGACGTCACTTACCTATTCATCCCTAGCCGCGCTCTCTAAAGTATGGAAAAATATTTTTCCCCTGACTAGCTCGTAAAGCGCTTGTTTATCCTTTAATACGAGAGGGTAAAAACGCATTTTATCCACTAGTGATTAAAGTAAGTTGACTTCTCATAGCTCTTATTGCTATGGTTTTAAAGTCTAAATTCGCGAAGTACAATTCACTTGCCCCCGCCGCGGTGGCGGTAACTCGCACACGCACCGAGTAGAAAATCGAATTAGAACATTCGAAAATCGTACTGGTCACCACAAGCTAACCAAGCTAAAGGCACCTTTTGTAAAAATGTTGAATGTATCTAAACGCAAAGAAGAAGTCAATGCGATTTCAAAACGTTTTTTTGCATGTTTCACTTTCCTCGCTGTAGTGAGGGGAAAAGATTTGTGTTACACACGGGTGCAATTGTAATTTAATTCTCGTGTATTGAAACACTCGCTACGCTCAGGATTCTATTTTAAAACCACTCGCTTTGCTCGTGGTTAAACTATAGAATTCATTCGCTTGCTGGAGTTTCAATCCCACACTCGCAGTTAAAATACAATTTTGCACCCTTGTATAACAAATAACTATTAATTGCTATTTGGACCGTGAAATATTGCATTTATGTATAGAGTTGCCTTACAATTTATTTTGCAGTTAACCGCGAGAATTTGATGGGTACCACAGTTTTTTGAAATTTCGCGAATTAAAAATGCTGTTCTTTTTAAATTTTGTAAACGTTATATCTTTAGATCAAATAAGAGTTTATATTCAATTCTATTTTTAATTGATTATTTTCGTCATTGTGAACCAATTTCACTTAATTTTGTTACAAAATGTAATATGTGTCAACATCCTTATTACTCGTATTTTGTCGTCCGATTTTGAAACAAAAGAAATTGATGGTGGCTTAAATCGCGCATTAGGTACATGAGTAACTTTATACTTCTATAGGAATTTTTCTATAGGGATAAAGGGAGTGTGTATAGGTTCTTAAAGGGTAGGCAATGCGCATGTGAATCTTCTGGAGTTCCTCTGGCATGTGGTGGCCAACTTATCTGTACTTAATATTTATGTATGTATGGGAACAAAATATTCGTGGAGCCAGACTTATAGAAGAGTAGAAAACGCGCATGTGAATCCTCTGGAGTTGCGAGGCGTCCATAGGCTACGGTAACCGCTTACCATCAGGCGGACCGCATGCTTGTTTGCCACCGTCGTTGTATAAAAAAATGAACTCTATACACTGATTTGTACATACAAAAATTTAAAAAGATACTGTTAAGTAGTTATTGCATAGATCCAAATTGGTTACCTACTCAAAATGTTTTATCTTAATTTTATCAATCGAATTCGATATTTGTCGCAGTTTTGCAAATTGCATGGCCAAGCGCATTAATACGTGTTTTTAACCTAAATCCGTTATAATAAGGTGTAAAGTTGTATAGACATTTACTTCCTTGACTGTTAATAAGTAAAAACCTATTATGAATGAATGAAGACTGTTTTCAAGTCATGCAAAATTGTGGCAAAAAAACCTGTTCAAACAAAATAATAATAGGTATAACTTAAATGACGCAAGTTTCTGTCGGGATTATTTGGTGAACATGAGTCCGTTATTGTTTGATTAAAAATAATATAGATCCATATTAATATTTTGTATTATAGTAAAAATAATCAACTAGTGCTTAATACTTATATTTTAAGCAATAGTTTCCACTTTTGATTTCATCCGTGTAGAGGTCATTAAAACTTTTAACCCAATTATCACTAACTTATTCGTTTTCAAAAATCCCGTCAGAGTGAAACTCTGTAACATGTATTATGCTTCGAGTTGTAGGCTTTTTAATGGCCCCCTACATGATGGTTAGTGATCGGCTATTGGTAGCAAAACTTTAACAAAACTCGTCAAATGAACATAAAAGCGGACTATTATACTTATTTACACAGACAAAAATATTCATAACCGTCGATATTTAAATCGAAAGAAAAATAGAAAAATCGAAGCGGGACCCGAATCCACAACCACTGGACTGGGGTAGTCCCGCTTCGAGTCAAATTTTTCTATTTTTCTTTCGATTTAAATATCGGAGATATTCGCTAGCAGACGTTTCTGCATAATATAAAATAATTCATAACCGTATTGGAAATTTGGGATTCTAATACATATTATACAATTGAATTGGACACTAATTTGCTAATACTATTCATATATTTTTTAGTGTTGGAAGTTTAGGAAATGTGAACTCTACAAGTTTTGTCAAAGTTTTGCTCCCATTCGGCCGATCACTAATGATGGCCCATCATGCTGGACTACTAAGATGGTGGTTTTGGATGGCTTATGGCGTGGCGTGATGGCGACAGGATGGCGGCGGTGCCGGCGAAGTGGGCCAAAACGAATAGATCACAACTGAAAATTCGTCATCGTGTAGTGTCGTTTCAACCATCGCATGGGTCATCTTGCAGGCCCATTGCTGGACCATGATGTAGATGAACCATAGCAGTTTAGATGTCTGTCGCTCAATATCCAGGTATCGCAAGTTTTACATTTTATACATATACGTCATCTCCCGAAGTCACATTATTTTGTGCTATTTGTGAGGTTCTACACAATTACTCTATATAAATATTTTACCCAGACGCTATCAAGTATAGTTTTGTCAATTCCTGGTAGCGTAGAGGTACTGGGCAGTTCTAGAATTTGAGAGTATAACCTTTGAGCGATCTCTGCAGAATGCCAATAGGGAAGGTGGGCGTGGGATCTGTGGTGAGCCATAGCCTGTACTCTGGGTGGGGCTTATCCATCATTTCCAGTTGTTTCTCCAGCTCTCGTAAGAAGGACACCAGTAGATGGCAGTTTTGAAGGATCAGCCATTGGCCGTGGGAGATGGCGCCTTCGAGAAGAGCGAGGGCAGCCTGAGGAAACGCATTAAAATGATTATTTTAGAATACTTGTACATCATTCTTCTAGATCCAAAACTACAAAACAGTCCTAGTGAAGAACTCGTAGCGTGACCTTACCTTCAACCGCTAATTAGCGATGGAATGGATATTCGATATTAGACATACATAGATCATTAGAAGACTATTACCCAAAAAGAAGAACAACAATCAAAGCATAGAGATGGATCACAAAATAGTAGATATAAGACTAATATAATAATGAGCACCAATAAAAAACTTACTCCTTCCTGTCCTTGCCCTAGTGATAAATATTTGAATTTTCCTCCGCCAAATCCGCAGCGATCAGCTAACTTCATCAGGTCAGAGGTCGGATCAGAGCCAGGGCTCAGAATAAACACCACCGGCGTGAACGGACTAGATTGCTCGAAAATTACGTCAAAGCTGAAAAAAGGATTAAAATGGTACAAAATATCCTAGTCTAGAGTCTAGACCATGCAGTGATTTAAACACATAACTATCGTCAGATTCAAACATATGAATTATAAAGAAACGCATGCTTATGCTCCTCGTTACGGGGTGAAACATGTCGATCAATATTCGACGAATAAAACGTGAGTTACAACAGTGTTTTTGAAAAACAATTAGTTTTAAGTTGGCTTAGTAACTATTTTAAATTAGGAAGTGTTACTAAGTGTTTTCTATTATTTTTTTTTTATTGTCAGCTTGATTGTTATCGGTGTTATCGGGTGAAGAGTCAAGTGAATGATTCCGATATTTATAAAATAAGGTGACAGACCCTTCTACGCACACGGAAATGAGCGTTAACTGTAGAGGAACGAAGAGTTACGCGTGAAGTCAATGTTAGGTGCCATTTTGATTAAGACCAATGATTGACAGAACCTCCAATATGTACGATACGAATCCTATCGGTATCACGATTAATCAAAATAATGAATTCGGTGGTCGAGCGATAAATTCGATCCTCTCTGAACCAGAGATTGCAGGGTTTGCCTTTGCAAAGGTTTCCTCTCTTTTGCTTTCTTTTTAATCGACTGAGGAAGAACCAATATAAATCTGATCTCTCAGCAGGAATTTTGTATTGGCAGAGTCCACCATGACCATGACACTTCTAGTTATTGTTGGCGCGGTAGGCACATCAGTGCATGACAACTTAAGTATTCTAGGTGTTCAAAAGGTTAAGGTTGCGTCTGACCTGATAACGGGCGGGGTGATGTACTCCTCGCCCATGGTCACGGTGATGTAGTCGGTTAAAGCACGATAGACCCGGTCCACTCGGAAGCACCGCAGTAGCATCAAAATCTCGAATGGTTTGAGAATCTCGCGGTATCCGTTTGGAATATGCGCCGTTTCTGGAGTGTCGCTGTCGAACCACTGCGATAAAACAGTTTTGGAATACAACACCAACAGAAAAAAAATAACCTAGAAAATTTTCAATGAAATACTTTTTCCAGCAGAAAACTATCTCTGCAACGGGAAACTACATGCAAATAACACAGAGTTACTTTATTAATAGGAAGAAAATTACTTTGCTGCTATAATAAAAATATTTAACACAATATGACAACTGTTCAAAAGAAAGCATTACGCAGTTAAGTCGAGTTTTAATTATGACATTATAAGCATTATAATATGTAATGTTTGAAGTAGGTGTAACTTGCCAGCATAGTCTTATTTTTCAATTAACAATGTATGTTGCTAGGTCTATTGGGTGACCTAAACTAAAATCATTTACCTCTTGCCACTCATCAACACCACGGGTAATGTGGTTGGGAAGATTCGCGAATGCTTCCGGGAAATCACTGCTCAACTTTATTACATCTTGCCAACCCTGGAAACAGTAATTTAATCGTCTTTCAGAATCAGTAAATTCTATAAATATTGGCGAAGTTCAGAACTTAGCAGAAAGGGAACGCTATTTTTCTACTGCGTGTGAATTTTGAGCGCTATTGGTACAATCAAGGACCCAAGGAACAATGCAATCCTCGGAATTTCATATCGAGATCATAATCCCGATAGGGTTAAGACTTTAAAATCTCCGACAGCTGAGTCAACCTCTCTCGTCAAGCAAGGAAAACTGTTCAGTGCTTATCATATCGAGCTAATTGCGATAAAGAATAAGAATAATACTGACTGCACTGGGTAACCAGGTAGTAGGGTTGGCCATGGCCGCTTTCTCCAGTGACACGTTGCCCTTGATGAAGAAGTCCAGTTCCGCTTGACTCACATTGTCCTCACTTTGTTCCACTTTTATATCCATTTGGAAGGAGAACAGCAACTTATGTCGTTCAAAGATACCTTCAGAGAGAAAATAATCGATAACATATCGGACCATGCTCTAAATGTTGTTGTGATATTTGGTATTGAAACTGGCTGATGGTATGTTTTTTTAGCTCCGCTTATCAAGTTCTATACTTAAGGAGAACAAATTCGATATTCCTTTGACTATCGGTATTTGTATTAATTATTATCTCACCGGTGCAACCGTAGTCATAGACGTTCTTTGAAAGCATGTCGATGATATTTCGCAGACGTCGACTCAGTATCACATTAGGCATGGCCTTGCGTAGGGAGAACGCAAATACCTGGATTATAAAGGAGATATATTTTTTTTAAATTTAGACTGTTGTCTCTATTGTTTTAGGAGGAGTAAAAAACTGGCGTTACGCATAGAAATTAAACTGAACAAATAAAAATAACGATACTTACTTCAAGATACGACGACAGCGAGTACTGATACATGCTGTTGACCAGTGCCATGTCGGAGAGCACGAAAAATAATATAGAGCCTCGTTTGGCTACGGGCCGGTATCCATCTCGGAGCTTCTCAATATCCTTAGCTGTGGCCTCGGCAAGAGTTAATTTTTCCATTACCTGGATAATTATATAATTTTCAACTTTAATTAGTCTCTCAAAATTGCCGATGTAGGCGTTCATATACTGGCCAGGCCATATGGCTACTTACTGAAATGCTGTATCTAGAATTTACCTTTCAAATATCAAACTGTTCAATAAAACAATAATATAAAGCACATTATCTAACATAAAATTCTGGTTGATACCGACAACAAAGAATTAGTGGATACTGCATGTTTCTTAATTTTTCCTTAAAAAAAAAAAACAAAATTTCAACAGGTTCCAGCTAGATTTCCAAGATATTGACTCCATGTTATCAATTATGTCTCTAAACTTTACTACTTGATTACTACAAGCTTCTATTTAACTTGCAATGTACATAAGTAGGTATGTAAATATGTAACCAGTATGTTCGGGTGAAATCTTGCATATCAACTTTGAAGCAGAAATGTTTAACAGATTGAGCTGAAATTTACACTTATGTAAGTTCGGTGACAATGCAATATTATTGTACCACTGATCTGATGTTCAAGCCCGAAGGTAGCCATACCAATTCCTAAAATAAACAAGATAAACCCGTCGTGTTTAGGCTCGTTCGAATCCTCTCGATGAGTAGTTGATGATTGTGAAAAATAGAAGAATAGCTGGCAATAAAAGCTTGTACCAAAAATGAAAATTTTTGACACAAACTTATGTTCTATAATGGGGGATGATTTAGAATTGATCAAAAGACCAACTGCACGATATCCATCATGTTTCTCGTGGGTGTCGCCTTTTCTCTATGCCTACCTGAACTACCCTACAGATCTAACATACTCAGCACTAGCATCTAACTTACCTCTCCAGCCTTCGACTTGGTATTTTCTAATGTGTTGACTAACTCCACATTATCCAGCATATTGCCAGTAGAGGTGGCCAGTTCTCTAAGCAGGCTGTCCTCCAACCCTGACAGCAAGCTCTTGTTGGCACTAGTCTCTATGATGAGACTCTCGCGTTGCTCCTCTAAGTCGGCCCGTTCTGCTCTCACTACGACGCTGAGAAGCTGGTCTTCTAAGCCCTACAAGTTACGAAAAATATGAAATGCTATATAACGTCTTCAAGGCAAGAGTGAATAGGCTGTTACTGAATCAGCGTGCTGCACCCTCGACCTCGACACATCGACACTTACCATTACATGGGCAACTCTGTCTCACTTGTCATTCGTTCCCTTCCTATCTCGACTCGATACTCAATACACTTAATTATGTGCTTAATTTTTAATTTAAAGTTACGTTATAATAATATTGTGCCGATGTTATCAATGCTGCATTTATAGTAAATACAAAAGCTGATAAAGGACGACGCTGTTTTTCTTTTTTGGTTCATCGTCAACTCACTTCCTTCCACTGTGCAAGCGCCTAAACAGCGGCTCATTGTAACACGACTACACGAGTGAGGTCAAACGCTGGTCAGTCTTGTTTAATATATTAAAATTCAACCTGCAACTTCTTTAACAATAACGTAGTGATAGTCTACCTGCACGGTGACAGTGTAGTTAATGACAACAGCCTTGGCGTAGGCGGCGGGGTTGAACTGAGGATTGGACAGTTTTGTAGTCAGGTACATGCGGAAGTGGGGATCGTAGTCTACCTCGTTGCTGCCCAGCATCACGAACGTTCGTCCGCTCTCCACTGCAAAATTTATCGTATTTGCAATCGGAAATTCCTGTTCTAACGATAAGAATACATCATCTCATTGGTGATCAAGAGTTGGAGAGTATTAGTTGTAAGGACACAGAGCCATCAGCACAGCACCCGGTTGCTAGTTTGTCTGTGTTTATTCCATCTATTTACGTTGTGAATATTCCGTTCATTCGCACGAAGCGATTCGCTTCTACCTTCATAATTTGGACTCATAAGGAATGGAATTCGCTCCATTCCTCTGTATTCCCGGACATATATAATTTGGGTATTTATAATGCAAGATATAGTGAATAGGCTGTTACCAAACCAGCGTGATACATCCTCGACCGGTGTGGCTGAGGCCAAACGCTGGTCAGTTTTGTACGTACACAGACACATTTTTTTTGCATAAATTGACAGGTTCCTACAAATATTAATGTGAAAGCTGTGAATAATGAAACAAATATTGCGACGTTTACAGACGTAAGTAGTGAAAAATCGTTTCTTATCGCAATTTCTACAAATAGAATACATTCGTAAAGTTACTTCATTCACACTCAGTCTACAAACCCAAGTAGACCCATCAAGACAATGTGGGAGATAATCTCTTCCATCATATCGAATTTTTATTATTCGACCTGAATTCAATCGCATTATCCATTGATCGCACAAGTGACATGGAAATAATTAGTCATTCTTTAGAATCACACCTGGAATGGTAACTTACCAAGTAACCATTCCAGCAACATTGATGAATTGTCGCTGAGTGTATAATTATAAATTATGATAAAAATGTTTAGAACAATAATATTTTACAACACAAGGAAGTCTCCATTGCACGGAACAGGGTAATGTTTTCAAAATGACGGGCGTTTGGCCGAACCTTAGTAATAATCAGTATGATATATACTAACAAATTAATTACTCTATTTAATCAACAAACACGCACTTAATAAAACAATAATTCATAGACGCGTCGGCATCATTGGGAACTAGAGGCGGCTCTGAGCTTTCACGATGGGATAGGATTTCTTACTAAGTACATCTGTATCTCTAATTCACAGACCTTTTATATTTTTCTCCAGTACGTTGTCCACAACTGGATCTATGTATTCGTTGACGTCTTGGAAGAGAACCGGTATTCCATATTTGATGGCCATTTCTAACTGTCTTAGAAATTGTGGGTCGTTGAAGGATAGAACCTAAACAAATAAGTACACTAAGCATTATTTATTAAATCATGTTAGTCATGTTGTAAAACCTCAGGATTATTTGCAACATATTATCTGTTAATCTTTAATATATATATGTATAATGTTCGTTTTATTGTTAATATTGTGTTTTACCGTAGATGTTTGCATATTTTAACGTAGATGAGCTATGTAGAATACTTTGGATTCTACAAAATGTCAGACAATCTTGTTAAGACGTCAAACATTTACGTTAAATGTGAAACATTTTAATTTCCGGGGTTTCAAGCTCACGAAGCCAATAGTGAGTAATTTTCTACTGGCACATATATGTTTATTTCTTTTTTTATCGAAACCTAAAAACTTACCTTTAGATTATTTTTAGCTTCCCTTTTCTTGATCCAGGTAAGAGCCTGTGTCTGAGGGTCTATACACAGCGGAAACCTGGAGGCTCTCGTGGTCAAGATACCGTTTTGCACCGACAGCTCATCTGGTGGTAGACCCTGCGAGTTCCAGCTAAAATAATATGATATTATAAAAAAAATTGATTAACAGGGCTCATCAGGGCAGGGTAATTTTTGCACAAAGGATGATATTTGTATTGAAATTGTATTAAAATATCTGAACGAAATAAGTTTAGATACGCACCCGCTAATTTCCACCTCATTAGTCAAATTCCTCTCCACAGTGAACGGCAGGGTCAACGGTATTCCTCTCTCCGTGAGATCTCCGAACCAATCATCGTAAATCATCGTTTCGCGGAAGGAGAAGGAGAATGGTCCCGCATAGCAGAGGAATGAGGCAGACAGCAAACAATTGCCGATGAGGCGGGACTGCTCTACATATAGAGCGGCTAAATCCTCCGTCCAGCGTTTTTGTTCACTTGACAAACCTAAGTACGCGTAACAAATGTATTCAAGGTCCCGTTAAAGGAGAAATTATTATTATTCACTTATTTTTCAGATAACTGGTAGGATTATACAATACCCAAACATTACCTGACATCAGCTTATCCGCAGCCACCAGCCGTCTCATCATAATATCAGTCTCTTCCTGCAACTCTTGTCTTCTCAATATAGCCGTTTCATACTTCGCGTTCAGGCCATCCAAGGTTCTCTGTAGCCGGTTGATCTCTCTGTTTAGAGACTCAAGATAGTTCACAGCTTCTGTGTATTCCTTCTCCAACTGTTCCACTTTGTCTTTTTTAGGTTTGACTTCTTTGTAGACTGCACAGTAGCCGAGTACAGCGATGACGAATTTGAGAAGACCGTATCTAAAAAAATATTGTAATTAAACCAAGCTGAAAGAGCCTTGACTCCTTAAGTCAAGTCATTTAAAAACAATGTTGATCTGTGCAGAGTGAGTGACATAGTACCTTCAGTAAGAATATACAGCCAGAGAGACAGCCAAAGAGCAAAAATAGGTATTACATTGCACCTTAATATTTATTAAGATACATGTACATACCTATTCTGGTAGTTTTGCCTTCTATGTTTTTGATCTTGACCGTTCCAGCGGCTGCAACGGGTTCAGATTTCGGTAAAATAGGTTGGTGAACTTACTTCCTTGATTTTGATTGGCATGCTCTAGTGAGTTGATATTCCCACTACTCTCTTTCCTTATTCACTTATCTACTATTTCAATCTCAAGCGGATAGATCATATAAAATAATAGAAACTAAACACACCCAGCTTTACTGATCTGCTGCATAGTGTCCAGCTTCTTGCTCTTCTTCATGTGTGTCTTCACATCCTTGACCTGTTTCTGCGTGATAAGGTCACAGTTCATCTCCTGCAGGTTCCTCAGGAAGTTGGGATCGGCCATCATGCCCTTCGCGCCCTTCCAGCTAACGTCTTTGATGCCGCGAATGATCACAATACACTCGCATACCACCTGCGAACGAAAAGATACCAAGGATTACATAGTTGCTAACATATTTAAACATTTGATGACCGTTGCTCATTACTTGAAGATTCAACTCGTCTTCTTCCATACTGCGAGTAAGCTTTGAAAAACATACCTGCACAGCTTCGGGTGGCGTTGCAAAAGATCTAATTTCCGTGATATCGTTCTTATCCAAGTCCGCCAGTGCCAGCCTCGCCGCCTCTAGGGCAGGCATGGCCGCGGAAAGCACCTCCTCGGCTTCCGACTTTTCTTCGGCAATAACTATGCTCTGCTCAGTGATTTCAACACTCTTAATTGCTGCGACTTGTTGCTTGCTCACTGCCGCTTCCGTCGCTAAAGTAATTTAAAATATGTCAGTGAGTGGAAGATTATTTTGTAGCAAATCTGAAATACTCATTGCGGCGGAGTTCGGGTAAATATTTGCTTATTTTGCGAATTGTTATCCCAAAATCCAACCACTTTCAGCAACGTACAAATTTATATTTGTCTACAGTAAAGTTTGTCTACTTCAATTTCTTATATCAAATCCTGCATACCGACTGAGATCTCCCTTAGCAAGACTTCGCATTCCTTGGTCTGTTCGGCCACGATGACTTTTTGGACGGCGAGCTTGGCATTTAAATCTTCTAGCTGCACGTTTGCTTCCTCAATCTTCGCTAAACCACCAATTAAACGCTCGCACTGCAAGAATATCGCCCAATAGCTTTACTAATATTCCTAATCTTCAGTACCCCATCAGAAGAAGATTACTCCTTTCTCAAACAATTATAATTCCAATGCATTCTTCTATAGTACTCATATCCATCTAAATAGGAATATAATTGCCCACACTTGCCAACCTAGACATCGTTTGCACCTTTAACTTTGTTTCAATTCAAAGATTATCCTACGAAAACAGTTGTGATCGACTGGTAATTTTTAGTGTTAATTATCTGGTTTATTTGTAATTCAAGTACCGACCTGTGCGATAATAAACGAGTCTTTCTCATTTAGCAACGACAAGTAAGTAGTCAAATAGTCCATATAGTGCTTCGGTGTGACATAGTTATTCCTGCGAAGCCGAAGGAGGAACTCTATGGAATACCTTGCCACGGACATGTGTACGTGAACTACATGCTCTACAATAATAGGACGGAATTCTTCGGGTATTTTCTCCACCTGGAATAAACACAATATTCATAATATAAAAAAGCCAAAGTATATAAAATACAATTTAGAGAATGTCAACACATGTTCACGATACTGACGTCTGCCAAGAATACGTTTGCTACTGCCAACAAAGCTTGTTTCGGCCACGGAAACTGCCAATCAATAGTTGTATTGTTCACCAACCCAGGAAAACTTCGGCACCTAATGAAAAAAAACGGTATTATTTATATTTTCCTGCAGGAGTCATACTTATGACATGCTGAGTCTAAGATTGAGTTTCACCTGTTGCGGAGAATATCACCGCTTGGAGACATTGAGAGAACTACATGAAGATTATCAGCACATCTATTACAGAAGAAGGCCCAGACTGCGTCTCTATAAAGACATAAATAAACATTAAAATATATAAATCCTTTGTTGGATGTGATGGGTTCTATAATAAAACTCGCTGACGTCATACGTTCCGAGAGATCTTGATTGTACGTGTTGTCTCCACAAAATTATAATTATTTAGAAAACTTGACAGAAAATGTCATATCCGTTAGTAGTTGTTCGTCATTGTTATGTAGTTACTTAGCGACTCCGTAGCCGGCCTCTGCGCTTGCATTGCGCACAGAGTTGATGATGGCGTCCTTCTCATCGTCGCCGAAGAGCGCCGGGATCATGCCGATCATCAGGATGTTGTTGATGAACTCCAGGAAACCCTCTTCAAGGATCTGATTGACAAACGTATAGTATTACTTGAAAGGTATTTCTAAATATATCATATCAGTAGTAAGTATGAGTGTCGATCAGCGAAGTCTACCCCGCAAAAACTAGCCCACACAGGCGGAGTATAAAAGACAGTCCTACAACCGCGCATCAAGATGGACGTATGACATTGTATTTTATCCAATCAAAACTTTGATGAAGGAATGACGACTTTTTTTAAAGAATTTGTTTATTGGGTAAAGCTGAGAAAGCTGAAAGCTGTCAGTTGTCAGTTTTTGTATTTTCTAGATTTCCCTGCCAAGTCTTTAATACAGAAGAGTGGCCCTCTGCAATACGAGATGGATACCTTCACAGGATTCTGCAGTGATTACTACATATGTAGCTAAAATTGGCGTTAGTAGTATGTTATACTGTACGGATGTCTATGTCATAGTATAATAACAAGACAAGTGAAGAAGAAAATAAAGAAGAAATTATTTATTTGGCGTAATAAAAACTGCTGTATTGCTACTCTTATATTGAGTGAAGTGAACCTTCCCTTTCTATGAAGATGCTGTTCAGAACGCATCCGTAGTGACGTCACGGATGGACGTTCGTTTCCGAAGTTTGAAGATCGCCGATGACTCGGAAAAATAACCGCCCGAGCCGCCTACAGCCACAGCAATTATTCAAAATCCATTGAGCGACCAACACCTTCTTTTTACAATTTGTATTATCGAGAAATACAGTTTTCTTTATATTTTAATAACAAGTCTTCATTGAAGATCCACTTAGGCATCCCTGCGTTATTCTGAAAAGGAGCCTAGGCATCACTAACATTGGTCCTTCGAACCGGATGCGTTCTGAACAGAATCCCTTCTGTCCCCAAATGTCCCCATTAAGCTATATGATATCCACTCTATAGATTGATCACCTGGGCAGCCATGAACAGGAACACCACCTTCTTGTTATCCACTCCGAGCAGGTTGTACAACCGCTTCATGTCGTCCTTGAATGTGTTCTCGTTGTAGTTACGTGTGATCGTGATCTCGAACATTTCGCATCCTGAAAGTGTTCAATTTGCAACCCAAATTAAATTGTGTGAGTAAAAAAGAAGCAATAGTAGCTGACAATAGTCTTATATGGCAAGAGCCCTTCAAACTTATTTTGTTTTGTTGTAATTAGGAGGCAAACGAGCAGATGAATCGCCTGATGCTAAGGAATTACCTCCACCCATATGGACACCGACCAGCGGAGAGGTCATATGGGAATTTGGAGTTTTGGGAACCTTACTCACCTCCAGGAACATAACACTGCATACAAAAAAGGTTTGACGTAGTTTAAGGAGACACGAGTACCATTAACAAGTGTATCGAAAGTGATATACGAAATATCATTACAAATAGGGAGGAAACGACTAAAAACTACCACAAAACTACACTGTCACTGAAAAGGTCTAGTGCCCCTTACTCCTCCCTAATTAAGCAAACGTGGTAGCGCAATACTAGTTATGAGGAGATTCCTTGCTATCATGTAAACATATCTGAATTAGCTAAGTTCGCATATGCCACTGCGCCACATAATATATTATATAGGTAGTACCGAAGACAGAGCAATATCGTGAATTTAAAAAGAACATGATTTTGCAGAGACTTGTAAATTCCAGTACCTATTCTATGATACATGATAAATACTAACACGTGCGCCAACTCATGCAATTAACCTGAAGCCACCAAAGCCAACCTTAAACTCCTTTACCAGGTATATACTAAGTGCTAAAAGCTAAAATTGCAAGCCTGTGTACTAAGATCACACTAAGTGTCTTACCCGCAGCAAAAGCAGCAAGACGGCAAATGCTCTTCTTGCCCGATCCTCCAACACCGATGATCATTGCATTGCCTCTGTCCATGCGCAAGATTCGATGTGTCCGCGTCAAGTGTTCTAAACAGTCCTCGAATAACACGACAGACATCTTGCCGATACGCTCGTTATATTCGTCTAGGATCTGGTAAATCATAATGATAGATTGTAAGGAATTATTTATATATATGATATGGTGAGAAGTGTGAGAATATCGTATTATAAAAAGCAGCAGAAGAAGAAATTGACAGGTCAAAATCAGAATCTTAATCTGTGATTTCTGCCTACTTCTCATGTTAAGGATGAAGATAATTCATAACAAGGGTAATTAGTGTGTTTACCTCTTGGAATAAGAAATATACAGCCTCGTAGTCGAGCAAATCTTCATAATACCGTATCTCTTCTTCATCTAGAGCATTTCTATAATCTCCAAACAGCAACGGGTCTCGTTCTACGTATTCTTCCAACTGGAAAATTAAAAGTAACAATGTATGCAAAGTGTAATTATTTTTCTTACAATATAATTAAAAAAAAACAAGGGATTATTTCATTATTATTGAATGTGCAATGTTCAAGAATCGATGGTAGTTGGGGCGTAAAGGTTCTCGAGTGGTAACCACGTATCGAAAGGCGCAGCGTAGGCAGATCCCCCACAAGTTGGACTGATGATCTAGCGAAAATCGTTTATATCCAGTTGAATTCGCTTTGGGGCAGGCCTGAGTCCAGCAGTCGACGTTCTTCGGCTGATGTGATCATGATAATAGAAATGGCGGAATAACGTCAGGCCTTGCTACAATTTTCAGTAAACATCAAGAGCCTCACTTATGTCCATAATGAATAGAACTGTGATTTTTACACAGTCTCCATCCGTAGTTCGATGGCAAGTATTGTTCCTCTATTTACAGGGAATCATTAATTCTCCCGCAATTTTTTTTTTCCGAAATGAAATGTTTAGAATAATTTATCCAAAGATCTTTTCATTAACGTCACAGTGACGAGGTTCCAAGTGGCCTAGAAATCAAATTAGTTGACTATACAGGGAATTATTAATTCTACTGCGAATTATTTTTTCGACATGAAATGTTTATAATAATTTATACAAATTGAAAGTCTGAATCAGTATCTTGGTAGGCACCTGGTAAGCAAAGTACTGGTACTGTACGTACAGTCAACACTCGTTCCTGCTCCTCTTCGACCTCCTCCTCAACGGTCTCCTCCGCATCAGCCGCAGCACCATCTTCCTCTTGCTTCACCTTTGGTATCGGATCGCCAAACTCTGCAGAATCGCAAACATTTCAAATTACTTTCTGGCAGCCCTTATTGGCTTTAAACCTAAGTTTTGATTTAGTCTTCGTTTCTGACCTCACGAAGTATGGAGTAAAGAAGGCGTAAGTTTAGCACCATTTTGCAGGGTTCAGGACGTTCAGAACAGGACGATCATTTAAAACGTTCTTAGAACCCTTAAGTTTTGTTCAATCGCCACTAAACCAATCACCTAATGCAATACCGTCGCTATCAGATAAATCGGTGCTGTGGAGGTGGTCACGAATATGTGAACAACGCCTCTATTGTCAAGGCGATAAAGTGCATGTTCCGATATTTGTGACCACCTCCACAGCTCCGATATATCTGATGGCGACTATACCTAAATAATCCCTCCAGAGTGTGTAATATCCATTGTACCACGCACTTTACTTTCAGACATCTTCCTCAATAATCTCAATATGTAAGGATTTCTACTCAAGCGCACAAACTCTTGGTTTTACCATCTAGTTCCTCTTCTTCCTTGACCTCCTCCTCTGGAATCACGATCTCTTCCAGCACTACGGGCTCCTCCTCTGGGAAGTACTGAACGATGTGTTCCTTCATATGGTTCCGCATCAGTTCATTATCCTGTTATTCAACCGTAAATTTACTAAATAAAGTAGTATAAGGTGAAAAACTTAGCTAAAGCACCTGGTCTATGTGTAGTATCGTGTACACGCATTTCGGCGTTCTATATTCAAATTTTGACGTAGGTTCCATATTAATTCTCCGCCCAACTACATCGACATAGTGACTTTCTTAAGTTTTTCACCTATATCTAAGTATTAAAAGCAAAATACTCTCAATAAAGTATTAGGGATATGGCAGAATGAGATCGTCCACATTGATGATTTGAGAAACCGCTTGTGGTACATGGTTAAAACAAGTGAAAGCTGATAGATTAATTAATTGATCAGTTCATCACCCACCATACATTGTGAACCTATCTTTTCTAGAGAGAAATCTGCATAGTAGTAAATACTTAGATCAGAGATCAGAATAAACTGTAAAAATAATGTTTCAGGACACTACTTAATACGGTAATTGCATATATATTTACTTCAAACTGCCTTAAAATCACAAATTGGCCATTATATGCTCTTTAAATAAGTCGACTACAGGCTACTTATGACACAGAATAGTCGAATGTAGAAGCACACCTGCACATTAATGAGTCGATCACAGATGACCCGTGTGAACTCGTTGCGCCAGCACCGCACCATGGCCCTCTTCTCGCTGAAGTAGTTCGGGTGTGTCAGCATCAGACCGGCAGCGATGCGGGACAGGTCGCGCAAGTTGAAGATGTAGTGGAACTTGGCGGGAGTCGGTGGGAGCTCCACTATGATTATCTGTAATAAAAGTTAATAGGACTGTCCCAGCCGTATGCAGTCCACTGCTGGACTGAATCGGCACTGAATCATCTTGGGGGTAGGCCATAGTCGCCACGCTTGGCAGGCGGGTTGGCGATCGCAGTAGCTGTAGATTTGGTTTCGATGGACGCTGCTGCCCGTCCGTAGGTTTTTTTCCCTTTGTCGCCTCTTACGGCACCCGCGGAAGGAGATGGGGTAGTGCTATTCTAGTAAGCCCACGGCACGAGTCTTGTGGTTAGCGAATTAAGCGCTTTTTGACTTAACATAAATATTCCGAATGAATGTTCTTGTAGGTAGTCGACTAATAGGAACGACCAAATTCGTCTAAGTGTTTTGCTGGCAACGATTTGCTTAATTGATACAGTATTATAAGGAGTCCACTTGAATGCCTATGTTCATGACAGCCATTTATAGGTACACAATATATTGACGGGTCGGAGTGGTCAGTCAGCAGTTCCTATAGCTGACATTACATATAATATTACTTATCTTTTTGCTACATTTTAGCGACCAGCTTATGTCTTCGCTAATGGGTCCCAAGTATTTCAAAAAAGATAGAACTTCTCGAAAAATAAATATCTATCTGTATAATAGTATAATTATAGGTAGAATGTAGGTACCTTATAAAGATCCAACGTCATTTGAACGATTTTAGAAGTCATTTCCTGAATCTCTTCCGGGAAGATGGCAAAGTGACCTCCAATGATGGAAGTGTAGATGTGACGAAGGGTGCTTTCTGCAGGGAACTGCAGGTTGTACACAGAGAACATGGAAATGAAACGGGGGTCCACCTGCAATTATATTTTTACCGTTTAAGATCCGTTACATATCGAGTCAACGGTATCAGAATAACCATCTTGTAATAGTCAACTTACGTCATTTCTACCACCACCGGCTTTACCCATAGCAGCGAGGAAACCTATATCCTTCAGATTTTTCCAGTTGAGGTCCTTGCCTCTGTCATAGAAACCCCTTCTCTCAAAAAGCAGCTTTAGCAAGGCGATGGGTTGTTGTGTACCATATGTGTCCACCTGATTTAAACATAAAATGAAACCTCTTAATTAATGAAAGATACTGATCACTGGGAATTGATAAAAACATATTGTACCTTGAGTTGAAACTAGCAAAAAAGAAAAAAAGATTGAAACAGCAAAAAGCCAACGACACGCGGTGTTCCCAGGCGGTCACCCATCCAAGTACTGACCGCGCCCGACGTTGCTTAACTTCGGTGATCGGACGAGAACCGGTGTGTTCAACGTGGTATGGACGTTGGCAATCCAGTAATTTAAATTTGCTATTCGTAGCATAACATTATACATCCTTACTTATGAACACATGTTTAAGTTTGACCATTGCATCCGCATGATTGATTTACATATTTGTACTAAATTACACAGAAAAATCTGTTTTGTAAAATTACAGCTCTCTAGGACTAACATAACATAACGGCCACTAAGCAATGCCGGGGCAGACAGACATGGAGGAATCTTAACTCACAATGGGCATATTCATGTCGTCGATGAAGACCAGCAGTTTCTTCCCGACCGGCGGGCCGAACGTGTCCTTGGTGCGTTTCTCCACCACGGACTCCAGGTTCCTCTGCACGTCCATCGACGAGGTCCGCGACGAGAAGTTCATTTGTTGGACCAGCTGCTCATGCAACAATGGGTACGTAATAAATATATCGAAAGAACGCATAGGACGGTTGAAATTTATCGCCTATTGCGTCTCTGTTGCACTTACACACTTATTATGGGTTCTCTACATGATCCACTAAGGGCCGAAACACATAACCACGTTGCGGCGTCGCGCCGCTAAAATTAGCAGTAGCGTCAACGATGATTTTAGTGGCGCGGTGCACAGTAACGCTAAATTCGGCAGTTTGTGTTGTGGTGTCGCGAAAAAGAGCGTTTTATTATCTGGTAGGATAACCAGTTCCTCGTGGGTTTTGATTGTGGATAGACGTGTCTCTCTGCCATGGAGGGTCGTAAGAAACTTATTGCTTAAAAAATTTAAACAAACTGAATCATTGTCAACAAGTATAACGTCTAACGCTGGAATATGCGCCGCTAATATCGGCGCTGGCGCCACTGCCGATTCTAGTGTTGCGGTACCGCAACGCGGTGAAATATGTGCCGCCGTATGGCACCGCGCCACTAAAATCAGCGTTGACGTTATTGCCAATTTTAGCGGCGAGACGCCGCAACGCGGTTATGTGTTGCGGCTCTAAGATGGCCCAGCTTGTAGAGTCACTACCTACTCTCACTCACTTCACAGACCCCACTGTGTCTGCTGGCTTATGGTGCAGCGGGATAACCGCACATGAAAGGGCCAAAAAAATTAGATCACTGAATGTTCAACCATCTCGCTGGCCCAGCGCTGGGCTATCATGTAGATGGTTTATAAATGCAACCCGGTGTTGTCAGCGTTCGTCTCATGGCTATCAGCCATGTATACGGAAAACACTTACCAATCTATAACCTGCCTATTGTATATCTGGGTGAATCCACTTTTTCTTGTCACAGGTTTCCATACTCAAATCAAATTAAAAAAAAAAATCTAAATCTTTTATTTGTTTTACAAATAGTGCAGTACCTATCTTACAATGGCTAGTGTCTCCTTTTAAGTTTACAAAATAACCTGTGCCAGGAGGCACTGCTCTCAAATACCTTGTTAGTATAATAGGTACTCGTAGTTACAATCCTCTGTGATATGCGCGATTGGCGCGTCAGTATCCGATAGAGATAGTCTACCCATCTTTTTTCTAACTATGTTAAATCAAGAGGGATGAATTGTCATTTAGATCTCTATCTTTTGATGACAGGTCTGGCCTGAGACCTTGCCTATGAAGCGACGGTTCTGGGTTCGAATCCCAGTAAGAGCATTTCATTATTATTTATTTATATCTCCATGAGATACTATCGCGCCAATTATATGTTAGCCCGGCTGAAAATCCGTTTCAATCCCAATTATTTGATTTAAATTTAGAAAACATGCTTTCTTTTGTGATAGAGTTAGGCGTCTACTAAGTTTAATCATGCCAGACCGTGAGGACCGTCAGCAAATATATCATTAGCACGGCGGGAGGTAAGTAAGCTCACATATTTTTCAGGAGGCAATCCTCGCAGGTAGTTCGTGATGATAGCAGTCTTGGAGGTTCCCGTGTCTCCGACGAGCAGCACGGGTCTCTCCACCTGAATAAATAAAAGCAATAAAATATATAAAACAACATAAAGGGCTATCCACAATGGGCCATCATGACCGAGTGTAAGGGACGAAGTTATACGACGGAACGAGACCGGCGTCCGCGATATCATTTGCTCTCTCTAATGCATGGCTGTGTCTCTATAATCGGCCATGATGGCCCATTGAGTAGTGTAGCCTTAGAAATATATCCACCTAAATAGTGTTTAGTGTTAAAATTATTTTTTACTGATCAAATCGAAAGTTTTATACGATATGTTTCAAGTACCAAACTGTACACTAACGAGAGGGAGCAAAACAATAGACAATGTTTGTTACCTTTTGGTTAATATAATACTTGTTTAGGTTATCATTGACATTGCCTAAAATTGTACCACTACGCATGAGGTTTGACGTAGGTATTATGACATTGAATTTTAGCCATCAGAACTTTAATGGGTTTAATACTTCTTTTAAATAGCGGGAATTTTCGTATTGGATAAAATTTCAAGCCGAGGAAAGGGGTAAGGGGATAACCAAGGGATAGTGGAATATTGGGGGCGTTTAGGGAACCTTTTAGTAAGTATTAGAAACGAAATCTACCGATGTATATTCCGTCGCTGATGTAAATAGACATAAAGATAATGAAACAGCCGGTACAAACTTACACTCTCCATAATTTTAATAAGCCATGTCAGCCGTAATGTGTCTACTGTCGGAACCAGTATGGACGAGAACTTCATTTCTCTGTCATGTTCATACTCCGGTACCAGCCACTCCCACGCCTCCCAGGTCAGCGTGGACAGCTCCAAGCAGTAGTCGTACAATGACGGGAAGGCCATTGGGAAATGTTCTAGAATAAAAAAGTTTATAATAAATAAAGGCAAAAAGCCAACGACACGCGGTGTTCCCAGGCGGTCACCCATCCAAGTACTGACCGCGCCCGACGTTGCTTAACTTCGGTGATCGGACGAGAACCGGTGTGTTCAACGTGGTATGGACGTTGGCCATCTTAAGGTTCAAATTTATATTCAGTACCGACATTACCATCACTGTATAGTCAACCAATTTGATTTCTAGGCCACTTCGAACCTTGTCACAGTGACGTTAATAACTAATAAGAGATATTTTGGGTCTTTCATATAGATTTTCACTGTGACAAGGAACGATGTGGCCTATAAATCAAATTAATTGACTGTACATCGCTACGTAGAACTTACTAGTGGTAGCCTTCTTTTCCGGACTGTCTTCAACAAGCATCATTGGACACGCTTTTTTGATGTATACGTCGAAGTTGAACCGGCCGTCGTCTATTATCGAGGCTCCCAGACTGTTGTACATGGACTACGAACAAAGTTGTCTATTCAGAATTTTCTCCTTTTTCCCTATAGCTATTACTAGAGGGCGGAGTACCGGTGGCAAATTTCACACTAAATGTATGGAGTCGCCTAAGTATTCTTATAATTAAATAAATAACGAATAAATGATTAATTTTGCATAATATTTTTTAGGAACTTATAGGAATTATCTTACGAGCATAAAAATATAATGTAATATGTTGTTAATATCTATAATTATTTATGTTTGACCACAAATTTATCAATGAATGACATTTCAATATCCCTGTTCCGGTACTAAAATGAAAATATGGATTTAACTACACTCAATAGACTTAGATATATAGATATTAGTCTTCCTTGTTCGGAACAGGGGGGGGGGTCAATTTTGGAGCACCGAATACTTGACTCGTGACATAGACATGGATATCTTAGAGACATGAAACATGAATGATATAGTTGAATAATCTTGGATATCAAAATTGTACATTTCGTGTAAAAATATTCAGAATTTTTTGAGTTCGAGCGCACAACTCTCGAAAATCTGCCTCCAGCATTATGTTTTCAAAATGACGGAATTTTTTCGGAGCCCGGAACATAGTCAAAGAGCAAAAGCATATTTATAAATATTCGCTAATAGTTACAATCAAGTAACCAAACTACGTACAAGTATATGAATGTATATGCAGTTTTTATATTATTTTCTTATTTATCTATGTATAAGGCTCAATAAACTATTCTTTGTCCCTTGTTGCCATGGTTACGTTCCCCTGGGCCACTCTTCAAACTACAGTTTAATTGCATCTAAATACACAAAACATATAGGTAGTTATTTCTAGAAGCTATACGTCTCGTCCTTAATGGGTCACCTACCAAGCGCGTCAGTTGTACGTAGGCCACATTTCTTGTAACAAACTATGCTTCAGTTGTCCCCTAGCTGATGGGACAGAATAACAACAACAAATAGTTGATTCACTCATTTAAGCAGTTTCGTGTCGGTAAATCATAAAAAAAAATGTTTTTTGAAACTGACAGATAATGAACAATAACTATAAGTAGTATTTACAGTTTATGAGACACTGTTTTGTAATCATATCGCTTAAAGAACTAATAATAAAATAGACTGTGTACTTTTATGCCCTAATTTCGCAATGTAGCATAACCGGGGGTGTAGCTCAGATGGTAGAGCGCTCGCTTAGCATGCGAGAGGTACGGGGATCGATACCCCGCACCTCCAATCTCAAAGTTTCTTTTTGTTTTTTTTTTTCTACCAGGGCAATAACTATAATATCTAACTTAACCCTTCTATTGCTAAATCATAAAATTCAAGTTAATATTACATACCACCATAAACACGCACTCTACTATAGAATTGTCAACAGGTTCTTCAGGATTATCCTTATTTGGCAAAAGTCCACTGATCATGTAACAGAGTTGTACGACCTAAAAATACAAATAAATACACTATTTAAAAATATGACTTTTATAAGAAAATGAAATATACGCCATCTGTGTACACTTAACGACACAAATGTAATTTGAAATTAGCGCCATCTGCACCTTCTTTACGAAACTGCAGCGATAGTTACTAAAAACTAAATAGCAACCACACTAAAGTATCATGGGTTAGTTAGTTCTGCGTGTTTTAGTGTAGATGGCGCGAAAATTAAATTAAATTAAATTAAGTGTTAGTTTTGTAGTTCTCCTAAAGATGACGTGAAAATCAAAATGCGAACTTCTTTTATAATTTGCGTGCAATTGTCAACGGACATATCAACCCATATAGCTAAATACAATAGAGCTTGGCTAACCAAATTTTGTTGACAGATATTTCGTTGTTGTATCACTAATTGTCTATGATTTAAAAAAAAAGCTAAAAGTCTGTTGTCAATTTATGTCTTTCGTTTAAATTGTTCGCGGTGGCTACAGGATTATTTAAAAAATATTAATAATGACGATACCAAGAGAGGTCCGCAACCTATTATTTAAGATAATAAACAATTATGAAAATGTGCGAAGTAGGCAAGAAGCGTTTTTCAAGGAAAAACTGCAATGTTTACAATTCGTAAACAATGTAGTAGGTGGGTACTCTATTAATCTTTTGATACTTTAAGTAAGACTTCTAACATTTGCCCATAAAATATTGTCTTCGGTTTCCGCTATTATAGTCATTCATTAAATACTAAAACCGATTATATCGATTAGTCGACCCGTTGACCACGAACGCGGTAGTGTTCGAAACGTCGGGACGTAATTTAAGACCAGTACACGAGATATAATCCATTTTTTGTAGTTTTATTTCATTTGCCTATACCTTTGATTTAAGTACAGTCAGTTGCAGAGAAAAGTATATAAATCCCCCTTCATATAAACTTTGTATGCAGGGGGTATACTTGTCCCTGCAGCTGTATGTACGTGTATGTATTACTCTCATAAACAGGACAAGCGTGTAATGACACGGATAAATTAAAAGTTCTCGAAAATTCTGTTGGTGCAACCCATTTTTTAAAACAATTGGTATGGACGTTAGCGTAACTGTTTGCCTACATTAGCAGATGGTTTGGTGCAATCCGCCCTTAGTTCCTTACGTACCTTACGTGTGGACAGAAAATCAAAAATATTTGCTAGTATCAAAACTATACGTCCTACTATACGAGGTGTGACCATCCTAAGATTTTATTCATTTCCCGCCAAAACATTGATTATTATTTCAATAGCCAGACTTTAGTATTAAAACTGAGACCAGATTAAGCGCGGTTTGAGGCACGATGGTCTTCAAAGGGGTCTGTTGCTGCAGTCCAAAGAGACCAAACACGATGTAGTTGATAGCCCCAGCGACATAATGGTCGAATAGTTCTTTCAGCTGTTCGCGTTCCTCTACGTTGTTGCGGCCACGGAGCCACCTGGGGCAAAGAGAAAACATATCAAGTATCGCCGACTTAGGAAAGAAATAGAGATAGGTAAAGCACAACTCTTAACTTTTCATAGTTTTCTTGATTCAGGTTTTAGAACTACGTCATGCTCTTAGAAATCATAAGAAAGGGAGGCCTATGTCCAGCAGTGGACGTCTTTCGGCTGACATGATGATGATGATGATGATGAAGAAATATGTTTTAACCCTTCGGGCGCTCTCTACTAATTTATAACGAATATAAACCGTATATGTCAACAGTAATGAATGTGTAAGATTGTCCGAGATATTTATTTATTTATTATTATTTATAATGTTGCTTTTACAGCGTCACGACAGTTTTAGGTGTCGAAGGCTGTGAAAGGCGACTTGGTGTTCAAAAGGTTGAAAATATCACATTTATATATTTTTAAAGATATATTTATCATACCTTTCCCAATAAGGTTCATATCCAAGATTCTTAGGATCAACAAAGACCATCCCCGCCCTGGACACCGTGGCGGGACTGGCGTAGTTCAAGTCGCCGACTTCGAAGAGCAGCGCGCAGTACGAAGCGAGCCGAATTCGTTCGCCGTTCGCCAGAGTCAGCAGTTTGTTGTCGTCCATAACTGAGTTCATATTTTCTATCCAGAGGGCGTCCACGTCGCCGTCGAACAGCGAATAGCGACGCTCACCTTCTTCTGCAGGTCTGTTAAAAAAACACATATCAGTCTGCGTTTGTGTTTTTTTTAATTATCATATGTATCGAACCCTTGGTAAAACAACTGAGCATCGGGGGCGCAATTTTTGAGCATCGAGTACTCAACTCGTCAAATTATGAACTAGGTATGTCAGAAATTAAGAAACAGTATTATAGAAACATGTGTATATACAAATTAATAACTACATATTTTGTGCAAAAATAATGGTAAGATACTATATATTGTGTGCGGTTCTTTTCGTCCCGATTCGAGTGCGCGACTCTCAAGAATAGCTACTCTCAACTAGCACCGTCATAGTTAACTAATAAGTATGTTAATTCTGTCTCCAGATGAAAAAAAAAATCGAAGAATTAAGTATTATTATTCGGGTATCTTTCCCTTTTACTCCAATTAAGTTGTCATGAGAGTGACAGAGATAATCGTCCAATAATTACGAACATCGTTGTTCGCGGTAGCGCCATAGGCATAGATTAGGTTAGATTAGTTATAAATAATTAAACTGAATCATTAACTTCAAATCTAACCTGTTCATCTCACGGAATATCTTAGAATACAATCCGTCCGTCCAATCTCTGGTCACTGGGTCCAAAATTCCGTAAAGTTCGATTACAGAACAGGCCTGCAACGTAGTAAGACATTAATTATGTGTTGCTTTATAGACGGGAGCTTAAGAGTTTAATAATGTCGCATTATAAACGCTGTCTAAATAACATATATTTCATAATTTGAACGTCAGTGATCCATGTTTTTCCGTCAATTCAGACTGGATAGTCTACTAATTGTTTAGACATTAAGAACATAATTGTATACGTCTCTTGTTAATGGATTTAGCAAAAGGTTCTTTTAAAAGATAATAGCATAATAGTTTTTTCCTTACTAGTCCGTAAAAAGTGCACTTTTCGCACGCTTCGTTCTTTCGTGCGTAAATTTCACTTTTTAAGGCACTTGCTATGAAAAATTAGGTTCGATACTCGTGTAAAAACTTCTTTAAGACTCGGGTGATTGTCACCCTCGTTTCACTCGGGCTCCAACGTTCACCCACGTCGAAAAAAAATTTTTTTTCACTAGTATCGAAATGTACTATTATTTGTAAACACAAACACAGACATAAATATCACATCGGAAAAAACAGAATACAAAAAAATCAGAGTTCTGAGGTACACACATAAAAAAAAACAACATACAAACGCATTGATAACCTCCTTTTTTGAAGTCGGTTAAAAAGTGCCACGAAATGGCCTCATCTCAGCATATCGTTAGTGAATAGCCAGCGCTGATTTCGAGTAATGTTGACAATGGGGTAGGAGCTATATAGCCATAAAGCTACTATCATTCTTTCTAATTTATTCTTTTTAGGTTTCATCATCTCTTGTAAGTGCTATTACGAGTATGAGACAATGAGGTACAGGTATACATATTTTGGCACATAGGTCGTATCAATAACTTTGACCGTTACTACCTTAGGATTCAATATCTGCAGCTTAGTCGACAGCCCCATGTTGGTCTGCGCCTTCACCAGTGTCTGCACCACCACCGTCTTACCTCCCCCCGTGGGACCGACTGTCATGGTGGAGTGCCGAGTCATCATTGTTTCGTACAGCTGCACTATCTTGTCCACCTAGTAAAAGTTATTTATAAAAGTTAAAGAGAATAGTTGAGGAATGGTAACAGCTTAGAAAATGTGGTACGTTTCCACTTATCAAATGCCTATTTCAGAACGAGCCTAAGACTACTTCTAGGAAACATGATACAATAATCATGCAAAAATTATACTGGAATTTCTATATTATTACTAGGTAGTTAGTTACTATATTATTCCTAAAGGTATGCTAGAACTGTTACGCGAGGGTAATGCTAAATTAAAGCAAAGATAACAGACAAAGAGAACCACACACGTTGCTTTATCTTATACTTTATTATGAGCTCAAATTACGGGGACAAGTATGTCTCCCGATGTCATGTCACGTCCAAATTCATTACACTAAGTCATAAATTTCGTTTGTACAGTCAGAGTCATATAGTTGGTAGCGTAGCATCCAAAGTATTCATTAAGTTTGGTACACCACCAAAGTACCTAGTTTATATGAAGAAGAAGGAGACACTTTTATTCGAGGCATACAAACACCACATATCTACTTAGACAGAATAGAATAGAAACATTTATTCATGAAACACACACATCAGTCTGCCTTGCCCGGGCATTAACTAGCAGAACTAGAATTAGCAGACTAAACTAGGGTGCCACGAAATGGTGCCGACTCAGCATATGGTGCTAACCTGGGGGCCTGCGCTGGTCTTCCGTCGGTGTACCGAACTATTTAACTACTTAGAATGCTGTCAACTACATGACGCTGACTGTACAGCTATATTAGTGAAGATCGTATTAATCTTAACCATGTTTCACTCACCTGAACGGGCATGACAATATATCCGTCTTTCTCCAACACTTCGATGACCACGGCATTGAACTCCGGATACCCAACACGAGGGCAGTCCACACCGGGGAACAGATCTTTGATCAGCCCCAGGAAGAGGGGGACGTCTTCAAAGACGAATTTAGGGTAGTTCATGTCCCTGCATTTAAAAAGGAATAGTTAGAGCTGTTATCAAATTATTAGAACATTTTGTCGACCATTGATATCTTTCGAGGAGGGGTTCCACCGTGTGTCAGCTCATTATTACATTACTAGACCCCGAATTCTTGTCACCCTCGCACTCCCAAAGTTACCCTATTGTGACGTCATCGCCACAATCAGTATAGGCTCCGCGGACCGTCATGCCATTCGCACCTCCTCATGAAGAGGCGGCGCCAGCGCCCAGTGTGTACCTTATCTATATACTATAACCTTGCGGCTTTTTACACAAATCAAGATTTTGCAAAGTTACCTAAACATCGCAGCTCCGAACGTCGTTCCGAAGTGCGGAGCAGTCAGATAACCGTCCAATGGTCAGCAAACAGTACCTGAGAGCCCGCATCAGCACAACGATCTCTGGTAGCCCGATGCCCTCTCGTCGCATCTTGCCCGCCATGCGCAGAACAGCGGTTAAAGCGCGGAGTCCCCAGTCGTAGTGGGACTGCTTGGAGAGCTGCTCGCGCGCCACTTTGTACAGAACTGTCATTTTCTTTGCCAGTACCTAAACAGTAACTCAAACAGTTAAGATGAAGGTACCAGGAACAGTAGGGATCATACTTGTCTCAAGAGACCCGAAGACGAATTAGTAACTTTTATTAGCGACCCGCCCTGACTTCACTCGGGTAAAAATACATGTAAGCCTAGATTTTTTGTATTATATATTATTTGTTGCGTCAGTCTCAGATTTTGTTATAGTTTAGGTAGGATCTACAAAGAAATAATCCCACAATCACTTGTATATTTACATTTCAAATGAATTAGGCAGCGTTTTCGATGAAACCTTTCAGGCGACATATTGGTTTTGTACTCTTTGAATTCATCGTAAACATAAAAAACCCAACCAACCTGACCTTCGACCCAAACCATGCACTAATTCTATCGATTCCGTGTATGTACCTACACCGTTCAATTATAAGGTTCACTGGTGGAAACTGGTGCTTCATGCCTTAAGGCAATATCTGCCCTTCAAGGGGTGGTCCCTTTGGACACCCGAATAAACAAACCTTATCTGCATTGGAACTACATTCACCTTGGCAGTCAGAAATCCGTCAGAGAACATTGAGATCATGCATATCATCTCCAGGTCCGGGAGGATGCAGACCACGGGCCTGAAGAGAGCCTTCACCGACTCGGGCAGCTCCGTGCGCCCGGCGTAACCTGGGTTCATGGTTATGAAGATGCCCACTTTGTTGTCCATGGCTATCTCTTGACCTTCGAACTGAGAGAAATATATATATTGATCAGGCATGGTTTACATGGAACTATGATTCAAGATCTCTTTTTATTATTTAAACGAGGCTGTCACAAATAATGCTTGTTAACAATATGAGTTTCATACTGTTAACAAGCATTATCTTAAGAATAACACATTAAATAAATGATAAAATAAACAAATCAGCAAATAAAACAGCAAAAAGCCAATGACACGCGGTGTTCCCAGGCGGTCACCCATCCAAGTACTGACCGCGCCGTTGCTTAACTTCGGTGATCGGACGAGAACCGGTGTGTTCAACGTGGTATGGACGTTGGCGATAATAGTACTGAAATGTATAATCATTTGCACACTAATGCCCGGAATACACGAGGCTAGTTTTTCAAGCCAGTATAGTAAGCTAGTACTAGTAAGCTAGCAAGCTAGTGCGTCTATCTTCGTGTATACAAAACTAGCTTAACTTTCAGGCTAGTAAGCTAGTGCTGAAGCCAGGATAGTTTTAATAGCTTGCCGTTCTATTTTTTGAGCTAGTACCCGTCCCCACCACCGATTTCGCTAGCCTGGCTTGTGTACTATCTTCGTGCGGCCGGTGAAGCTAGTATCCGTCCGGCTAGTGCCATGTGTCCATACACGTTTTTCTAATATATCTTGCAGTAATTCATCTAGTAGACATTTACAATAGTTTTTTAAGTAATTGTTTCATTCATGCTATGCTATTTTTTACAAATTAAGTTCATATTGACGATTTTTTTACGACACTTTGCAAAGGTACTGGCACTCGAACTGACTTAAAATTACTGACATCATGTAGACAGCACTAGCCTGTGTTCAAGCCAGGACAGTTTTACTAGCTTACTAGCTTATTAACTAGCTTACTATACTGGCTTGAAAAACTAGCCTCGTGTATTCCGGGCATAAAGCTTGTCAAAAATGCCAGTCACTTGATAAATGTACTCCCCTATCTAACGTCGATCCGTCATTGAAAAAAATAAATTGGAGCCGTTTATTTTTTTTATAATACTCACCGTGAATCGTTTAAGCTTCATAAGTAAGGCGCTTCTAATACACTGTAGCTGACTGGATATGACGGAGAGCACTGATATGTCGATCCTGTGTAATTAGAAAAACT
Source organism: Grapholita molesta (assembly GCA_022674325.2). Taxonomy (NCBI): domain Eukaryota; kingdom Metazoa; phylum Arthropoda; class Insecta; order Lepidoptera; family Tortricidae; genus Grapholita; species Grapholita molesta. The sequence goes on along the minus strand of CP053136.2, from coordinate 5,659,549 downwards.
TAATACCTAATTCGTAAATGCGTATAGTGTACCTATGCGTAGTAACCTACATAATTATGGCATAATAAGTATGTAATATGTAACCTTGTAGTTTTCAAATTGAAAGAGGTACAAGTAGGTACCTACTTAATACCTGTGCCTACAAAGTCAATTTTTGGGGAAACTAAAATTTTATGTCTTATGGTATATAATTCAGGCGTGTTTAGGAAGATTTGAATTCTTTATACAGACAAGCATAGCCATGGTTTGACTGAAATCCAGAAAACAACCCGGATAACCCAATCGTATTCTTGAACAATTTTGATAACGTATTAATCCAGGAACAAATAGTCGTGAAAATACACAAATAAATGTGTTTCTGGGATTTGAACCTGGGACCTTTATCTTAGTATTGTTTCAAGCTCTTTGCTAGTCTATTAGGCTAGGAGGAGCTGGTCGTAGGAAAAGTGCTAGGAGGATATAACATATAACCAATATGGAGTAGCCATTAACAGGCGTTCCCCTCTGCCAAAATTACTCTGCCGCCGGTCATAGTTCTTGAACTTCTGTGAATATAGTTTATGCAAGCGTTTGATAATTTTTTCGTGTGCATGTGTAGCGACACACGTAAAAAATGCATTAGTGTTAAAATTATTTATGTGTGTTACCTCACCCCTGCGCCGAAAACGGCAGAATTTTTCCGATAGAAATTAGTGCGTGTGCCGGCTCCATATTGGTTATATCCTCCTAGGAAAAGTGGTAATAACCTATTGAATTCATCAAAGCAGCCCCACGCGCCGCACTGACAAAGCCCAGCCAGGATCTGCCCCACGGCTCGGAAGTCCATACCCTCCCCGCAGTTCGTCACGACGCAGAGAAGACCAAGCGCCTTGGCCAGGTCCTTGGTGGTCTCCGTCTTTCCTGTGCCGGCGGGCCCTTGAACAATAAACGTAGCAATTGAATCGCTTAGTATCTGTGGCTCCTGTGAAGCCGTAGAAGTTCATGACTTTCCAGACTAACTGTCACTTACAGGAATCAACATCGCAATACATATAAGCAAGATCGGAATACATCTCATAGTTGCTAATTATCTACGCGGTTAACTGACCGGGACTGCGGAAATTGGCAAGTGGCTCAACAATTCTAGGTCTGCGCTAAAGGCTACAAACCGAACTAAAATCTTTCGCTCAACTCTAGGTATACCAATAAGCACATTATCTTCCAAAGATTAAAGCTGAACAAGTGGGGGGAATAAGTAGGAAAAGTGAAGAGCGGCTTCTGTACAATATTAGACCTCTATAGGCTCCTACAACAGGCTCCTTGTTAAATATGTACCCACAATCATTCATCTACCTACTGTCTTACACGAAGTATAGACATTGGCGACCAACGTGTTCAACAATATATCTGAGAATGCATTCGGACTATCACGTTGACAGTGGCATGTTCAGGTATCCTCTAGCCGCCCACTTGCCAGGCCAAATGCAACTATGTTTTGTCATAATTAAAATTCAAAATGGCATTCAATGGGAGACCTTTTTATAGGTCTCCGGGCGGAGAGGATATTGCTGAGCAAGTTGGCCGCTAAGTTACTGATAGCCAATGTACCGGCAGGTGCTCCGCCCAGCTGCATGGTGAGTGCCTGTGTGATGGTCAGATAGATACGGTCTGTGAGCGGCGTAATGACCAGCCGTCCGTTCAGGCCCATATACTCGTAGCCGTACTCGAATAGTCCTGAAAATAGACAAATAAATATAGTTTGGTGAGCGAGTGACTTACATTAGAATATAGCCAGAATCATAGTGTCTATTCCTTGATAGTAATATCATCCCACAAAATTATTTCTCATACTGCTACAGACAGATTTCTCAGACTATCAAGAGATAAAGAACGATAAAGATATCACAGGAGCAGCCTGCACCGCATGGTTGAAGTACAAATAGCATCGGTCAAGCCTTGTTCAAACCGAACAGCCATTTAACTCGTCTGACGCTAGTCGATAACAGCGCTTAACAGGTTTCAAAATTTCTTCAAGTATTGTACTTGAAGCAAGGCAGACGACCAGCGCTTAAAGGTGTTTCAATATGGATGTATAATTATACGACTATAGCTAATCTACTTTTTCAGTTCAATACAAACCAGTGCACTGTCGTATCCACAGGTTATCGTCCCTCTTCAGCCAGTAGAACCGCAGTTGGCTCTCCCACTCGAACTCGGCGGCTTCTGTCACGTTGTCGCGCACGAAGCTCTCAATAATGTCGCGCGCGTGCACGTCAATCGTGGCAATTGTTCGGAATTTGAGACGGTCGTTGGACCCCAAGTCTGAAATCACATTACAATTTTTCTCATTGCCTTACTTGTTCCCTTGCTGGATGTTGCTAATTTCGATTGTATACACATATTTCTAACATTATTAGAACATTTTCTATACCCAAATAGTAATGATAACGCTTATGGTTAAGCGGCTATCTGGCTAGGGTTTGATCTTAAGCTGGATCGATTAGTTAGCCAATCATTAGAATTCTATTTTTTTGTAACAGTCAGGTTTATAAATATGATTTTCTACTCCTACCAGCAACGATACAAGTTTCAACTACTACTTGTGACCCGCTTATTCCTTTGTAAAATGTTTTCAGTCTACAGACAGTGTTAGCTGCAAGCCACATCACACCTTCTTCGTAAAATATTTATACAAACTTTTTCCGGCTCTAACCGCCAGCGCACTAAGCTGCTAATTCAGTTCCAGCAGGCTGGTTTTGATTCAGCTGCAACCTTTGCGGATCCGATCGAAGGTTGCCTGTAATACACAACATGTCTTGGTATTCCAACACACCCACCTTGTCTGACTTTAACCACCAGCCCACCAAGCTGCTACTTCTGTTCCAGCAGGCTGGTTTTGATTCAGCTGCAACCTTTGTGGATCCGATCGAAGGTTGCCTGTAATACACACCATGTCCTGGTATTCCAACACACCCACCTTGTCTGACTTTAGCCACCAACCCATCAAGCTGCTACTTCTGCTCCAGCAGGCTGGTTTTGATTCAGCTGCAACCTTTGCGGATGCGATCGAAGGTTGCCTGTAATACACACCATGTCTTGTTAATCCAACACACCCACCTTGTCTGACTTTAACCACCAGCCCATCAATCTGCTCGTTCTGCTCCTGCAGATGTTCCTTCATGGCTCTCTTGTTTCCTTTGCGTATGCGGACGAAGGTCTCCTCGGTCTCCGCCGTCCACCACACGCCGTTAGCTGCTAGACACACCATGCCTTGGTATTCTAGAATCCATTCTGTCCTGTTTTTTAAATAATAGACGATTGTAATGGTTATGGACGATTGGAAATAAGTACTAGTTACAGTAACGGATAGGGATAGGTGACTGCCCCTATCTGCCCCTAGCTGTAACCCTGTTTTATACATGTGGGCTACATATTAACGTAACGTATAACATGGTAACGTGAAAGGAGAACTTGCGGCCTGCGTTAGCTCGTTTGATGGAAGCCATTCGGTAGATCCCATGTCACTTCTGGTTGCGATTAGCTCAGTGCCGGGACAACTAGCGTACCCGAGAAGTGGCTATGCCCAACAATAGCTGAAATAGCTATGAGTGTGATCAAAATGGTTATACCTGGGAACCCGCCAGTTCCTGCCATAGTAGAAGATGGCTTTCTTGGTGATGAACTTGTTAGTCTGCCGCATCTCCGTGAGCACGAGGTTCATCCAGTCCTCGACTCGGCCTTCAGTATACACCACGTTACGAAATTCCATTATCTGTCATATCAGGTTCCAGATCAGAAATATAAAATGTATCATCACCAACAACACTAGCATATATAGTACTAAGAGCTCTGGCGTACTCTTATTCCCAAATAAGCCCTCTAAAAATAAGTTACAGATCTACAAGTTTTAAGTGTCTCTACACTTGTCCCACTAAAGATAAGTAATGCGGGACTCCGCTCCTCACATGATTTTCAAGAAACTCGTTTGCTGATTCAGGCTGAGGCTCGTTCCACTTGCCGTTTGGAAATCATATCATAACTATCAAAAGGATATAAACAGTAGACATATTGCTATTGTATAGTCAACCAGAACCTTCGGACCTTGTCACAGTGACGTTAATAAGAGATCTTTTGCGTCTTACATTTAGATTTTCACTGTGACAAGGAATGAAGTGACCTATAAATAAAATTGGTTGAGTGTACATACCTCCTCTTCAGCAGATATCATCTTAGCAGCTACTGGACGATTGGTATGATCCACGTACAAATCAAGGGCTTTTATGTTGTCGAACATCTAGAACAACAAGGTGTCGTCAGTTAAATCTGTCTTCACAAGTTGTATTAAGGATTTTTCATGTTCATTCCATATTAATGAAAAAGTATGCTACTTCCTTGCACAGCTGCACTCACTACTGCCGAAGACAGAGAGTAGACAGTCGGTCAGAATACAGAAACCGGTAGGACATTCTCCACCTTGAGTCCAATTATAACATACTCGTATAAACAGCAGGATATTTAAGTGATCATCAGTAGACCTTACGAGCATACCCTATATAGATTTTACACATGAACAGTTAACAGAGGGAGACTTACCTTTATCATGTGTTCCTGCACGCAACTACACTCGCTGCTGCCGAGGATCGAGAGCAGCTCGTCGGTCGATATGAAGAAGAACCGAGGGAATATCCGTCTTTTGGAGTCCAGATAGTCGTTCAGTGACTTCTGGCATCTATGTAACAGATGTAAACGTTGTTAATACTAGTCGTATTAATATACAATATTTTCCCATAACGCTTTACATGCAAATAAAACGTTGTGGCATAATAATTTTTCTTGTCCTGTTGGCAACGTTGTCAAAATATGGAGACTTCAGTATCTGTTGCGTTGTTTTTAAAATCAAAGCGTATTGTTTTATGGACAGAATACATAGTCAAGAAAGTGTAAAGCTTACTTCTGCAACCCTAGTCCTAGCAACACGAACTCATCCAGCCGTCCGGGGATACAGCAGCAATCAACAACGTTCAGCCTCTTCGCAGTGTCTAGCATAATCTGTAGATTAAGCAAATTGTATCTTATGTGTTTGACCTTTGGAAAATCCCGTCCATGGAAAAATGTGTCTTAAACACCATGATGTTGTCTTATGACAATGTTAAACGGCATATTTCAGCTATTCATCGACATGATTCGCCGGCATTCGAGTTATGGTTAAAATTTTATCTATAGTTAATTGGTCGCAACTGTATTTAAAATATGGATGAGATTAAATGCCAATTATTATACAACTGCTTGCAGTCACACAATACACAATATAATGTAACTGTTATTTTTATATAAATTACTAGTTCATTTTAATATGGCAGGACTTGAAACGAAAGTACTGAAAATGACAATATAAGGTATTTGTTTTGCATTTTCATGTTGTATATAGAATGGGCACAATTCTAATACTATTTGACGTGACATTTTATTAAAAATATGCAAACAAATTTATCTAACCAGAGGTAGGTATGATAACTGGGCCCAACTCGTCTCTGAATAAAAAAAAAGTTGGTTTCTCGGAAAAAAACATATGCCATTCGCTTTGACTTTTCCTCTATAGATAGCTCATAATTTATGCACAGTCAGCAGCATAATTTGCTAAACGGGCCAAGTGTTCAGAATAATCTTGACACTCTTATTATCATAACAATAAAGTAGTGTCATGCTCATTATGAACACCTCGCCTGCGTAGCAAGTTTACTGCTGACTGCACAGGCATTAAAACACTCATATGATGTTCTTATGAAGAGAAGCCAATCTGAGTATAGTGAGTATTATATAAAACCTAACTCGTATTTTAATGCCTTTCATTATGTATCAGTAACATAACTAATTTATTACTCAACTACTTATTTTCGGTTTTATTCCACTTATTCTTATTACAGATCCTCTTCACATAACTTATTTACGTATTATCGTGACGATAGCTTTCGTCACCGGCGAGCAAATATAGAACCGCAGCGTCCGTCCGCAGCACGTGGGGACCTCGTGCCGTCCCGGCCGAGATAAATGTTTACCCAATTTCATGGAAGATGTCGCTGTCTCGCTAGCGACGATTCCTACATCGCGGTGTTAAGATTTTTCTTGCAATCATAACCCGCTTCGATGCGCGAAATTTCGACAAGACCTTACTTCATAGGATCATTTCTATAGTAAGCTCTTCACCAGGCTATCACAATACGTGAGCTGACCCCATCCACGAAGATGAGATGTGGCGCGGTGCCCTGAGCGTGAGGAAGGCAATGACTGATAAGTCATTAGCCATCGATGATCGTTCACCTTTCTTTTCGGAGAGAGGCGTGGGGTACTGTCGCTGTCTGAGTGGCTGGTTTTTAAAACTCTTTTATTAATTTGAAATTTTCGCTGAAGTATGGTAGTAGTATAACTATACATTGAAATTATACGCATTATGCTGTCCGCCAAGATGTAGTACGCTAGCGCTAGATCCGAATCTAAATTGTACCACTTATCGAGAGCGTAAAAATACCTAAGTAGTTTACGCCGGAAACTTTGAATTTTCGTATTGTCGCGTATATTGCGTTAAGTTTTAATATTGTGACAAATAATGGCTGCCGCCTTATTAAGGTGCGACCAGACCGCAGCTTAAAAAACGGTCACGATACGGAATCGCAGTGACGCGTCGTATGCGTACCGTTTTTGACACATGCTCCCCACACCGCTGCTTAAAAAACGGTAACGGTACGGAATCGCAGTGACGTGCTTCACGCGAATCTTTTTTGACACAAAACAGTTGCGTCTTTTACGTCACCGGTGTGGTGTCTGACATAAGACCTCCGTGTAATATTTTTCGCGATTTTTACGCAGATCAATTTACGGTGCGTCAGAGTATTTTAAGGCGCTCTTATAGACGTATTTTAGGTATTTGCGGGGGTGAAGCAGAACGCGGTGGAGGCGCATGCGGGGCGCCCCGCACCACGCCACGCGCGTCGCTCGCGTAGACAGTTGACGGCCTTATTCTGTTCGTAACCGTATTCTGGTTGAAGCAAATTCCAGAGCGTTCCGGAAATTATACAATGCTATTTGTTTTTAGAGATCCGTAAAAAGGGTAAAGGGAACCCCACTACTAAAACTTCGATGTCCGTCCTAGGTTGTCACTAGGTTGTATATCATTTTATTAAACCATTGCCATTAAATTTGTTTCGCTTAGAACTGCTTGCCAAATCATGAAATAATACATTTTTTTAATTCAAGTTTTGGACACGATATTGATAAAATGAACGAACAAATTTGAGGCCAAATTCATTTATTGGAATCCATTAATCCAACTCAAAAGATGAACTTTTTCAGTTCATCTTTTGGGAATAGAAACATCGGTTGATTGTTCAACGTTTTCATACTAAAATAAACCCCAAAATAAAGGTGTTAGCGAAAGAAAGTGCTGTTCAACTTTGGTCATTATACAAGCATTTGAAAAATGTTGCCTATGCCCACAAGTTGACCTCCGGCAATCTATTGGAAATTAGTCACAATATTGAAAACATAACTTGAACAGCCAATATATCATTAAATAATAATAAAAACGTAATTTTTATTAACGTGAATGAAAGAGATACTCATATCTCTTTTTAGTCACGTTACTTAAATGAAAATGCCGGCGAAGTGTTGCCACGTTACGGAAAAATACACGATTTAATTATTTAGATTATAAGAGGTTTCGTTCATCTTTTGGGTGCCGGTCACCTTTTGGGGCAACTGCCCTCCCTAGTAATGAAACTTAATTTATAACATTATTACAAGAAGGATTAGGGGCTTCGGTATCCGTTGAGTTTGGAAGTGACGCACTGTCTCTCGGTGTCGGGGTTGTAAGTGCCGTTTCGGGATTTTTAACCGACTTCAAAAAAAGGAGGAGATAATCAATTCGGTTGTATGTTGTTTTTGTTTGTGTGTGTGTTACCTCAGAACTCCGTCGTTTATGGACCGATTTCAAAAATACTTTCGTTGTTTGGAAGCATATACTTCAAGGTTAGTCCCATTGTTACCAGAACTCAGATATCATGATGGGATCCACGAGGAATTAAGAGAACTTTTCAAATTTTAAAAGTACATGTATGCAAAAAAACCGTTAAAATAAACAAGATCACATATACTTGATTAATTTCGACGGGTTCCGCTGTGTACCCTGTGGCCGAATTGGTTAAAGCGTCAGCCGCGATAGCTGGAGATGCGGGTTCGAATCCCGTCTCGAACACCGGAGGTCCTCGTCGTTTTTTCTTAAGGTATATTTGTTATCTATTTCAACTTTTAATTTAGGGATTTCTGATGAAATATTACGAGTAACCTGATTTGATGTTTGTAGCCGGAATAGGTAACGGAACTTCATGATCAAATAATGTAGGGGGATCCTATTTGGGCTTTATGAAATCGTCATGAGACGCACTTTGGTAACCATGCACGTATTTATGAGTGTCTCACGTTTTGATCTGTCACTACGTCATTCATTCCGTGCAAATATCAAATGTATATATGTAATATTGAAGCTGCCAAATTAAAATAGGTACGAATGCTTTTCAATATTTCATCTACTATTGCGTCGGTCACCATGGCCTAGCGGTTTAGTTATAAGAAATCATAATCCTAACATCAAAATTTATAGAAACTCGTTACTTTTCAAAACCACAAAAAAAAACATAGTGAGTTCAAGCCTCCGTATCGCTAATACCGTAGCGAGCAGCGTAAAGCTAATGTGTTCTGATAGCATTTCGATTTACTAGAAATATAATATAAACGGGTCACTCACGTATCTTAAGGTCGAAAACCGCTCGACATATGTTTCGGTCCAATTCGTGAACCATAATCATGAGCTCCGTGCCGCACCGTCGTTGGCGGCGGCCCTTCGAGAACTTTTAATTTGCCTTTTCGATTTGCCTATAAGAGGGTGTTCGATTCACGACCAAGGTTGCGGCCCTGCACAAATCCGCACGCAAGACGCATGTGTTCAGCGGTATTAAAAGGAATTAAAATTATCATTGTTATGTAAACTAGATCCCAACAAAAACATAAATGTGTACAAAAAGGCCATATCTGAAAGAGTCACTGAGTCCGAGCGACTCATGCATGCCGCACGTTTCGCACAATAAGAGTAAGATAAGGACGCCATTAGTATCACGATGACGTCACGCTCTACCTCAGGCAGTGTATGTATACACCCTACATCCAGCAATCTCTTTTTAGTTTTGACATTGACAAAACCGAATGGTGGTTACTGGTTGTGTTGAAAATGTATTCGAGCGTAGTAGTACCTACGTTAAAGAATTTTTCCCCTCACTAGCTCGTAAAGCGCTTGTTTATCCTTTAATACGAGACGATAAAAACGCATTTTATCCACTAGTGATTAAAGTAAGTTGACTTCTCATAGGTGTTATTACTATGGTTTTAAAGTCTAAATGCGCGAAGTACAGGTCACTTGCCGCCGCGGCGGCGCCGGTAACTCGCACACGCACCGACTTGAAAATCGAATTAGAACATTCGAAAATCGTACTGGCCACCACAAGCTAACCAAGCTAAAGGCACCTTTTGTAAAAATGTTGAATGTATCTAAAAGCAAAGAAAAAGTCAATGCGATTTCAAAACGTTTTTTTTTCATGTTTCACTTTCCTCGCTGTAGTGAGGGGAAAATTTTTGTGTTACACACGGGTGCAATTGTAATTTAATTCTCGTGTATTGAAACACTCGCTACGCTCAGGATTCTATTTTAAAACCACTCGCTACGCTCAGGATTCTATTTTTAAACCACTCGCTTTGCTCGTGGTTAAACTATAGAATCCATTCGCTTGCTCGAGTTTCAATCCCACACTCACAGTTAAAATACAATTTTGCACCCTTGTATAACAAATAACTATTAAATCGTATGCGACTTGTAGACGTGACTTAAGGTATATTTTCCCTAAATGTTCAGATATTTATGATCACCCTGTCTGTGCAGATAACTTTGACGAGTTGTGTGTTCAGATTTAATTGAAAAACCACTGCTCACATATTTATGGCGAATTGGATGTTCAGATGTTATTGACCTCATTTACTGTAAAGAATTTATTGAAATTTATTGCTGCTCAGAAATATTTGAGTACCTCAGCCGCTCCGATATATCTGATGGCGACTGTACTAGTAACTTTACTGACTTGAAAAGAAGATAGAATATAATGAAACTGTACAACACACAATTACTAAAACTGCACCAGACCTGCAAACTAACTACGTAAAAACGCATGTGAAATCCGCTACGACGCGGCCGGTTGAATGTTCTGGTACGTAGGTTACCGTTTAGGCATTCTAATATTCACACTAATCTTTGTCATATGTCCTCTTAGTTCACTTAATCGTTTCCTCTTTCGCTTAACTTTATTTACACTGCGATTACCCGTATTGCTTCCTGTCTAAAGTAATATTACCGCGTTAGGAAAATGTGCACACGTCCTACGTTGACAGCGGTCACGAGCGTACTGGCGACTGGGCAATAGTCGGCCGCCGCCGCGCGCTGAACCATTTTATTTTGCCAATAACGAAATCGATTGGTACTATTGATGTACACAACTTATTAAAAATCTAAGAAGTACAAATCGAAATCTACTTAAAAACTATTATTTAAAGCAAATTTTGTGTTGATATTCATAATAGTTATCGAAATATTTGGTTTAAGGTGTAAAAAACGAGTTATTTTAAAAAAAAAAATCTATCGAGGTTTTTATCAGCAATCGTGTTTCTGATGAAGCCAAAAACTAGAGAATAGACTGAAATTATACATATAAAAAAATTGCAGTTGTAAGTTGTGTGAAAGTATTTTATTAATATTTTCTAAAATTGGTGTTTTCACTATCTAGAGCGCCTTAAGCAGCGGTCTGGGGAGCATGCGTCAAAAACGGTACGCATACGACGCGTCACTGCGATTCCGTATTTTAAGCTGCGGTCTGGTCGCACCTTTAATTTGTTGAGTGACTCGGATGCGTTTGCAAACTGTATGTGTTCGTTGCAATTATATTCCACTTTTTAATAAAATTAAGCATGTATCTACAAGCTAAGAACAATTTTGAATGTATAACACCAATATCGGCAACCGTTTAAGACACTGTTGCAACTGTTGCCAGTATTTTTATGTTATTTTCCATATTTATGTTTTGTTGTACCTTTAAAAGATAGTTTATTATTTAATTTAATAAATATAACTGCGATAAGTTGCTTTATAAGTATTCCATTTTTTATTTTTCTGTCGCTTTGTATATTCAAACTCAATCTTGTATTGTTTATGAATAAAAACACCGTTTTAGACATCTTTTGTATCCAATACAACTAACAACTCACCTTAAATGTCACGTCGAGATCGATGCGTTAAACGAAGGGGAACACAGTCTACAAGACGCAACAGTAAGGACAAAGCCGTTACAAACAGTACAACACTGACAGGGGACTGCAAATCCCTCGCAGTGCGACATGTTGGGACATTGGCCGCTGTTACAGGCATCATCATCATCATCAGCCTATCGCTGGACATAGGCCTCCCCAATTTCACGCCATCGTGTTCGATTTTCGGCTGTTACAGGCATAATGCGGTATAAAAAATATTGACCTTCCTAAACGCCTTGTCTATGTCGTCAAACTTCTTAGCCTCCTCGGGCAGCTGCTGTCTGATGTCTCCGCCCACGAAGATACCCTCAAGGTACAGCCATTTGCGTTGTGTCGCCAACCATTCCTCTATAACTTCGGAGATGGTGGCCAGACGCCGCTCCCACGTGTGGACCACTGAGAGGAACGGTCCGATGAATCTGTAAAAACATGCATTATAATATAAGCCCCATTTAGACAAGGCAAGAACTTGTATACGATTTACATTACATTGCCGGCTATCGGCATACGGCGAATTCTATCGCTTTATATAACCCCGCAATGTAATGAAAGTCATATGCAAGTTCTGGCATAGTCAAAATGGGGCTTTACTCTTATTGTTGTTACAAGATCGGGAACCTATTGCTTTAATCAAAGTCATTTCTAATTAGATTACTAAACTATACATTTCTAAACTGTAGTCGTAACTTAATAGTTTATATCGATGTAGTGTTATATTTACCAAAATTTCGTTCATTTATGTATATCTATAAAAGTTCTAATGTATTTCTTTATGATCTAATGCATCTATAAATGTTTAATTAACGCACTTGATATTGAAATTATAAAAAAAGTGTTATAAAGATAGAAATTTACAGGTATTCTTTTTCAGGTAGCGCAGTATAATATTAAGCAGACTGTTGCTTTTTTTGTTATAAAACAGAGCAACTGAAATTTAAATTGGTATTACCAAACATAAAATAAGTAAACATTTAAATTCGCTACAACATTGGTATACACGCAAGTCGGTAGCTATTCTTAAAGCTTAGGGTCAGTAACGCCATCTAGTTTGAATTATCAACAGCGAACCGCTACTGATAAACGACGCATAGCAAAAACACTAGTTTAGTAAACGAAAATCAATTAATTGATCTAAAAATATCTTTTCATTATTATAAATTTGCATTCTCGTAGATATCCGTGTAAATATAAATAGTATTATTATATGCATCATATTTAAAACAAGGAGTACATGGCGCCATCTTTCTATCAGGTATAGGTACTAATGAGCAAAACAGTGCTCGTAATATCAAGCATATCAAGTATTTTTTGTTTGTTTGATGTTTTTATACCATCGTCCCGCGTTCAATTTAATATTATTGACGAATTTTTACAATTCGAGCAAAGCAGTTGTTATAACTATGAACTGGTAGCGCCATCTATGTATTACCATATTCAATTCTATTGAGTGGACTTACTGAGAAGCAGCCATGCTCTGCAGCGACATAGAATCGTCATCGACTTTGACTATAATTTCGTCGCATGGATTGAGCGTGTAACCGCGGTCCTCGCCCCTGTTCCAGTGCCGTGATACTGTGAACTGGATATTTGCCCACGTCTCTTGGACGTCTTTCACTCCTCGTTCTATGGCCAGCTCCTGTAAACACAATGGTAATATAATTACGATATAATTTGGGTATTTTCAAGGCAAGAGTGAATAAGCTGTTGCTGAACCAGGCTGCTGAACCGTCGACTTTGTCGACACTTACCATCAGGTGTGACAGAGGTTGAACGCTGGTCATTCTTGTATATAAAAAAAAGTAACAAATGTATGTGTATACAATGCCAATGAAATGATCGATGGTTGATTTTTAAAAGTGCTGCGAAGCTAACAAGGAAGGGTACCCAACTGTCCGACTCCGATTTGATTCATTATGATTTATGATATATGTATGTTATAAAGTAGGCTAAAATACGTATTTTTTTTAGCTGCTCAAACTCAACTTGTTTGGGCGAAATGAACTTCAATGTACTGAAAATTGACCAAACCTCCTAACTTCTGTAGAGAGATTTGTTCAAGAAAATTGATAATTCATTTCTGATTTTGTTATATGTTGGAGAACATGAAAAAAGATTGAAGAAGTGTTTTGTTATTTTATTTCATTACAAATTCATATTTTATATAAAAACACGTCAAAGTTTCAAATTTTTCGTCGCTTCAGTCACTTCCCTTTGACCATAGCACATCAATCCTATTACAGGTGTACTGCAAAATTATTTTCCATTATCCGTTTTTCGACCGAGATCCGAGTTTTCCCGATGGAAGATAGTTTTGCACTACACCTGTACAGCATCGTATGATTTCCATACTCTGGTTTTTGTACCTTGATGGCGTGGTTGACGATCTGCTCGGCCACGTCAGTGTACTTGTGGAGCTCCATGGCAAACATGTTCTCCAGGGTGAACCGGTCCGGGGACATGTCGAATTCCTTCCCTGTACATTCATGAATACAAAAAAAATTAGACAACGCCGGCTGAGAACACTCATATTTCATCATGCGGGTTTTGTAAGAAACAACAAAGGGGAAAAACCGACAGCATACGTCGAAAACGAATCAACAGCTATTGCGGTCGCCAACCCGCCTGCTGATGACACAAGTCATGGTTGGGGGACGCCTACGTTCAGCAGTGGAAGTCTTACGGCTGAAATGATGATGTTGAGACAAAATAACCTTTTAAAATGTGCACCTTTTATGAGTTTAATATCTAATAACCAAATCGACAAATCAGTTTAGTATTTTAAGAGATACGACGAGATACGAAGGATACAAGTGTTTTCATGTATGGTGGACCTTACCTCGGTCGCTGACGCCTGGTCGCTGTGACGACACATATAAACACAAGGTCCTAAGGGCCACCACTGCACAGCGACTGACCCTGCCATGCGCGTGCGTCAGTGCGCTGGAGAGCAATATTGACCGGAAGGCTTACCCACAGGTTCTAGGTTCTAGATTGCATGTACAAATGATTAATTAATTTACAGTGTGTCTATGAGATTAGGAATCTCATGGTAGATAACTGTTTCTTCAATGATTGGTTTCACTTTATGCGATTTAGACGGCACGCCACGCCACCGACGTCAGCGACCGATATTGTTGGCTTAGAAGCTCAGCCAAGACAAGCACCGTTTCTCGGTAAAACGTACCGGTTTTATGCATGAGCTCCTTCCAGTGGCGTTCGCGCATGGCCTCGTTCTTGAGAGACACCATGAGGGGCACGACTCCTTTGAACTGCTTCATCTTTAGGTCCAGCTGAAGACCCGTGGGGCTCATACGCACCGGCTTGGCTAGTTTTCTGGATTATACATGATTTTTCATTAAATTACTTCATCTTATCATTCTATGTTTCTTTTTTTTTTATAAATAAATAAATAAATATTTTGGGACAATCTTACACAAATCGACCTAGCCCTACGGTAAGCTCAGTAAGGCTTATGTTGTAGGTACTAGACGACGATATATATAATAGATAGATACCAGAGGCGGCGGGTCAATATTTTTCAAAGGCAAGATGGAGCCATATGGCTTTGCTTTTTCTTCATAAGCCCAATGAAAATTTTTGAACTGCGGAAATGTTAGTAAAGCCGGCGGGAATCGGCTTGTATGGACGCGCCGCCGCTGATAGATACATATAAATACTTAAATACATAGAAAACACCCATGACTCAGGAACATGAATCTGTGCTCATCACACAAATAAACGCCCCGACTGGGAATCGAACCCAGGACCATCGGCTTCATAGGCAGGGTCACTACTCACTAGGCCAGACCGGTCGTCCCTTATGTATGTAGGCAATAATTAAAAGAGAAGTTTCCAATCATCTCAACACGACAACAGTTACCTGTAATCCTTAAAGAACTGCTCGATACCATCGACCAAGGCTTGAGGGTTCAAATTGACCCACTTAGTCTTGGCCCACACTTCCCTTGCATTCTTCTGCGCTTTGTATATTTTGTACACCTGCCCAAAAAATGTGTTTAAAGGTGACTACTAAATAGGATAGGTAAAGACCACTCAGCAACCTCAAGACCGTGCATACATTTTCACGATTTTCAGACATAATTATAATATAAACGGGGCTTAACCGCATTTAAGTATTGACCTAGATGTTTGCCGACACAACGTTTATTAACTGCTGTGGTCTTCAAGCTATGGTCTCCTGTATACGCCGTAGGCCGCCTGCAGCGTCTGCGTCACAATGTTTACTATAGAAATGTACCGCCGTGGTCTCGTTCACACGTCGACGCTGGCGTCTTTTTTGTTCAGGAACGTTGACGCTGACGTCGCGTATAGCACAAAATAGGAGATCCAAGGCACTGGTCCCACCGCGAGCTAGTAAGCTATGAGCTATCAGCTATAAATAAAAGAGAGAGATATATATTTATAGCTCATCGCCCGGCGATGAACTACGATTGCCCGGCTATGACATATATGTCTCTTTTATTTATTTTATTTACACGGGACCGATTATCTTTTGTCCCTTGAAATAGCTGATAGCTAAAAATATCATGAACATTAAGGTTATTTCCAGACTAACACAACAATAAAAACTGCATTCATTCGGGAACTATACCTTGTTTTCGCAAAGGTTTAATTTATAAATTATAATCTACTTATGGCCTAAACTCCTGAACTGTCTCAATGACAAGTTTGTTGTTCGAAACCAGCTTTTAATAATATACATAGATGGAGAATGAAGTCTGCATAATGACGCCACAACAACGAGCACAGAAAGGCGGACTCTAAAAACAGTCCTTCGACCGCGCATGAGGTTTGACGTATGGCATTTTATTTTAGCCAATCAAAACTTTGATGGACCAATGACAAATTTTGTCGAATAGCAAGAATTTGCTTATTGGATAATATTTCAAGCCGACGAACGGGGTTAGGGGATAACTGTTAGATGAATATTGGGGTCATTTTGCACTGGATACGAAGTCTACGTATATTCGTCGCTGATCGAAACGTACTTTATATTCCAGTTATCCTATATTCTGGTATATAATAGAGTTCAATATCACCTGATCCATGTTTTGGAAGTCGGTCTTAGCGCGGTTGTAGTTGGAGAAGTCTGCGAGTGGGTTGTCGAACAATTGTTCTGCCGCCTGCAGCGCTTTCTTTCTGCCGTCCAGTTCGTCGAAGTATTTTGTGTATTCCTGTAGTGTAAGGAACGATTAAATCCATACGTCGGACTCCAGCAGGCATTTTCGGGGCATGCCAGAATGATAGGTAAGGTTTGCAAATCAATTAATTCACTTTCGAGTATTTGGTACCTAGTATTTATAATGTGAAATTCCAAATATTTCTAAACGTACTTGGACTACACATAAGTCAAAATTGCGAAAAAGTTCGTTTGGCTTTATCCGTCACAAAAGGAATAAAACACAGCTTCAATGAGTATTTACACATTAAAGATGAATAAATGATAACGGCTAACTAATTTAATTAACTATGTTTCAGTTACTAGGTACATTATAATACTCGTAAGTTAAGATTGTTTTGTAAACTTTACCTTGCCTTCAAACTACCCCCTATAGTCCGACGTATGATTATATCGATATTCTGCGAAAGCAAAATGTAGGTCGTAGGTCTGAGATCGGGCAATCGCGACGCTTAAGAGGTAAAGTCGTAGCACTCGTAGTTATTGAAGTGATTCCAAAAATAAAAAAATTTAACACAACGAGCTCTGAGATTAACAATAGTACCGTCAGGTTTCTTTATCGTTTCTCGTCCATAACTACAATGTATATCAAATGTGAAAAGCTCAGTGCCTTTGCATTTAAACTTTTCTGAGTAATTCTGTCATCAACTTAATATCATCATCATCACACGTCACTTGCCAGCGACACCAACGGGGGCTCAGCACCCTTAGTGCTTGAAAATCGAGGCCAATGCTCTCCGAAACATGTCGAGCGAGTATATGAACATAAACGTAAAAGTGAGTGAAGCAGTTTTATTAATTAAATTGCTCAGTATTTGTTTACAGTACGATTGTTATTTTAAAAAAAATTAACTATACTAAAAACACTTCCTCATCACAAGGGTAAGAAGATTGTGATTCATTGCTATAAATATATCTACTTTGGATTATTGCGTATATTGTTTGTAGGGTTTCAATCATACCTCCATTAGCAGCAATCCTCTGTCCATATCCTCGTCAACAGTTGCCGGTCCCTCGGTATCGAACTTCTCAATAAATTCGTCCAGCTCTCGAAGGAAATTGGCGATCTCTATCACGTTCAGCTTTGAGAACTTCTCTTTGGTCTGCTCCAACGTGTTGCCGCGGAAAAGGGACGTTTGGTACAATGTGCCCCAGGAGGCTTGGAGGCTCTTGGCAAATTCGATGTCCTCTTCTGACACCTGGGTTACACACACAATACGGATAAATTCTATGACTAAATCGTAGTCGTAAATCGACGCTCGACCAATTTATGTTGGTACGCAGATGCCGGTAGATTCTGCCGGTAGAAATACATATAGGTACATACATCTATTCTGTATTTAAAATAGCTTTTGTTATGTCGGCAGAATGAAGTCGCCGGATAGGATTCTTAAATATGACTCTTATGAGTGGATAAGCGCGTTAACACTCCTCAATGCGCTTCTGACATCATCACCTGAATGTGACTTGTTTGCTTGGAGATGGACGGCTGTGTGCCGTGAATGCTTGAGGTTTTGTGAGGTGATGGATGGTAGGCTATCCAGCACCTAAATATAAATAAGTTATTTTTTTTTATTATATGACTATATATTTTATATGTTATTGCTTTCTCAGTGCAATATTGCTTTCTCTGAGTTAGATTGTTCTTGTAAATAATACATAAATAAATAAATACATATTGCTCAGAACGTGCGTTACGATTGGTTAATTGGACGTGGTTATTGAAATCCAACATTTTTTTTTAAATTAATGGCCGCATTGATAGACGAACAGATCCAATTATATTAAAATAATTTTGTGGATTGCATTTTTTTGCCTAACTAGCGTCCAATTTATGTGTCCGGAGGCGGAAACTAAGGGCATATATCACATGCCTAGAATTTATTGCAGCTCAAAAATACACTGAAGTCAGTTACGAGTGACTAGAATTTAACCTCGATGGCCGGGAAATTCAGTGTGATTTTGCTAAAAATTAGGTTGAATTTCTTTATTTCTAAAAAAACCTAAAACTACATAGATTAGCACACTTACATCAATCCCATGCTGTTTTAGCATATGGAATATATCCTGCATCCCTCTATACTTTACTTCTGCTGTAATGGTGTACGCCTGTACCATGGCGATAGTCGCCATCACCAACTTGAAGTCTTCGAGGCCCTTAATATTCATATTCATTGTCACACGGAAAGACTGAAAATAATATATTAATGAGTAAAAAAAAATATTGACAGGCAGTCACCCATCCAAATCCTGACCGCGCTTCATGAGGCTTAACTTTGGAGATCCGACGAGAAATCACGTGGTACGAACATTGGTCAAAGCCTTGCTAGTTACTAGAATAAATGATAAATATAATAATAAAGTTCTTTGACCAGAAAAATAAGAATAATGGCAATCAAACATAAAAATCAGTCATATGCCAGTCGATCTCGCTTTCTAAAGATCATATTTTACAATTTGTTTCCATCACGACTGACTTTCGCCGGAAGCTAACTAACTAAACTCAGTAGGAATATTCCAGTAGTACAAATCAAGTCTGTTGCAGGTACGATCCTGGACCCTTTCGATCGCTCTAGTGTTCCGGATGGTCATAGAGCCTATAACTCAGGTTTTCTTTTTATCAGACTTTTTTCTAATATGTATTATTGATAAATATTCTTTCAGGCACGAATTATTCGCAGACGGAAGCTCTTATACCAAACAAATTAGTAAGCAGTTGTGACTCACATCCATCTGATTCTTCAAGTCCTGCATATTCATTCTAGTTTTAGTGGCGATACTGTTGCCCAAGCACTGCTTCCACTCCAAAGCATGGTCTTGTATTTGTCGTATGATGAATCTCAAGTTTACTCTTATAGCACCGATGTCAACGAACTTGACATGGGCGTCGAGATCCGATATGATGTCTTCAAAGAAGAAGAACTTCTCGTCGTATTTCTGTATCTGTTCGTGTTTTTGTATATATTTCTCGCATGATAAGGTTTTGTCATACGCCCAGAGGTGCTGATATTTGTGCCACCTGTTAAATTTACAAGCGGAGTATTAAAACACGCACACAGTTGAACCATTACAAGATTGGGTTAGAGTCAAAATCATCTATAATCAGGCCGCGATCAGAAAGGAATTAGAAGTTACATATTTTTTGGACCCGGGTATGTCCTTAAACTACGTCCAACAATGAGAGGTAGGGCACAGTGATGACCATCACGCTTGAATCTGGAGCAGCCCAACTGGGGAAGTACCTCCTCCTTTACAGAAGACCACAGCCATAATAGCACTGCTACCTTTCAGGTCTGTAGTGTTGTGTTCCTGATGGCGAGTAAGGTTCCCAGAGCTCCAACCCCCCTTAAAGGCCGGCAACGCGCTTGTGACTCCCCTGGTGTTGCGGGTGCCCATGGGCGACGGTAATTGCTTACCACCAGGCAATCCGTCTGCTCGTTTGCCGCCTATGTCATAAAAAAAAATATATTTCCATACACTTACGTTATGTAGGTGTAATCGATATGGATTGACAGCTATCTCAATTAAATCCAATCAGCTCTCTCAAGTATTATACATATGTTAAATACAATGCTGTTGTAATTATAGTTGTATATGGTTTCCAAGAGGGCCATGAGATGTTTGTAATCAGAACGCTTACCGCAAACAAACGATTGGCTCCATTTACCTGATATTAGTCAATCTAATTTGGTTGCGATGGTCATAGATCAGCGATGATCAAATTTCGTTCGTGTTTTTATAATTTCAATTAAGATTATAATCCAATATGGCATATATAAAAGTTACTTGAAAGTCCTTACTTCTGTATATACGTATTGATATCCTGCGTCAACCGATATATAGTGTCTTGTATAAGAAGTGTGACATCGTTGATCGAAACCACACGCAGAATGTCTTCAAAGAAGGAGAAGACGTAATACTCATTCCCTGTGGCTTCAGTTATACGTTGGGGCGCACAGGGAAGGCAGGTTTTCTTCATCCAACGTGGAAACGATGTTAACCTAAAAATGTTTTTTCCTAACTAGTGCGTAAAAAGTGCACTTTTCGCACGCTTCGCGTGCGTAAATTTCACTTTTTAAGGCACTTGCTATGAAAAATTAGGTTCGATACTCGTGTAAAAACTTCTTTAAGACTCGGGTGATTGTCACCCTCGTTTCACTCGGGCTCCAACGTTCACCCTCGTCGAAAAAAAATGTTTTCACTAGTATCGAAATGTACTATAATAGTTTAAATATTAGTCTCGTATCACAGGTAATTATAAAAACAAAAAACCGTCGGGACGCAGTGTTTTCGACGTCATCAAACTACTGTCCAATCCCGACGTTGCTGAACTTCGGTGATCGGTTATTAGGTAGGTACCTATTGAAGAAATGTCTGATGTCATATCCCAGTATGTTGCAGACTTCTGCAGGCGTAGGCCGCATGGTTATATCTGGTGGGACCAACAAGGCGTCCACTTGGAACATAGGGCTTTTTTCGCTTAGCTGCTGTTGGAAACTCTCAAGGTTCTCGAGGGTGAGCCTGGAATTAAATACATAGATAAATATACCAAAATCTTGCTTTGGAATCACGACGCTATGCTGGTCGTACCATCAAACATATCCACGTGAATGCTCGAAATTCACTCAAGCTAAACACAGGCTTAACAAAGTCCCTTAAAATATAATCCTTCGCTAACTTCGAAATGGCCGGCAAAGCCCAAAATTAGGTTCTGACGGAATGAAAAATAAGTAGGGATACGTACTTGACGAGCCCCTTGAAGATATACTTCTCCCAGTACTCGTAGTACTGTACCATGACGTCGGACTTGCCGGTGCTCGAGCCCAGTATCAAGTACTCTAGCTTCATGAGCGTGGGTCCGATGCGTTCATAAATCCGAGAGAGCTGAGCTACGCGCTCCAGACGCTCGTGTGCCACCTCCACGAAGTATGCCTGTTAAGATCGTTGTTTCAAAAGACGGAAAGATAAGATATTTACACATTTTACACAATAACCAAACTAGCGAGTCAGATAAATATGGTTATCACAATGGATGTATGAAAAAGGGAATGCGGTTCTGATTTTGTATGGTGAGAACTGGGAATTCATGATTCCGGTACTAGATTTGTATTGAAAATGAGAACCGGGAGCATGCCCTAGTATGAAATGTTCCCTGTCGCTGGGGCAAAATTATGATTCCATCATAGGTAGTTTTTTGGTACGTATTTTTTCCGAATACAACAAAATTGACAACTGAAACCGACGAAGTAATTTTATAAATTAATAATTACCTTGCATGGGAAAAGCCACGTGTTATCCGGTTGATTAGTAACGGGATCAACGTAATTTTTAGGCCTAAGTACTGGGAATAGATCAAACATTTCTAACTGCTGCATTCGAAATACAATCTCTTTTTCAACCATTT
The DNA here is from genome assembly GCA_022674325.2 of Grapholita molesta. Lineage (NCBI taxonomy): Eukaryota > Metazoa > Arthropoda > Insecta > Lepidoptera > Tortricidae > Grapholita > Grapholita molesta. Next base: position 5,637,569 of record CP053136.2, on the reverse strand, counting down.
TCAATTGTTGATATACAGCTTTCAAGGATTTTTCACCTAAAAATGTTACATCACATTAACAAAAAAACTCCAGACGGTCACCCATCCAAGTACTGACCGCGCCCGTCGTTGCTTAACTTCGGTGATCGGACAGGGAAACCGCTGTGTTTAAAGTGGTAGTGGTATGGACGTAAGAAAAAGCAAATATTTTGTATTTTTTTTTATTGTTTAGATACCCTTAGCCATTGGGGGGCAATGCATAATATGTATATGCCCACCACTGTATGGTCTTGTGACCACCCCAAGATGTTGGCTTGCCTTGCCCATTCTAAATTTTGAAATATTACTATGGCTAACCCTCCGAAAAATAATACTGTTCACTATAGATATAAGATTGTATTACCTTTACTAATGTCTTTAATGTAATCACCGATTCCCAATGCATTCCAGTTGAGCCTAGTCAACCCTGGTAAGACATGTCGCTCCATGTCCAACAGATGGCGTTTCATAAGAAATGTCTCTGAGAGACTGAGGGATGACGCAGTTTTGTTGTACATCGCAATAACCTCAGTTAGCGCTTCTAGTTCATAGTAAATTCGGGCTTTCTGCATTGACACGTCACGTATGTTGGTTGGGAGGTCGAATCCTGAAAGAAATTGTATATGTAGTTAAGTGCTTCCGTGTCGACAAGAAATCGACCGACTTATAGGTAGTTTCACAAGAGTTGAGGCGAATGTATTACGCACACAACTATATGAAGTAATGATTGAATGAATGAAATGAATGAGTAATTTCAAAATCTTCCTATCATTACATGAGATGTTGTTGTGTGCGTGACATCAATTCTCGTGAAACTACCTATACCTACTCTAACCTGACCTAATCGGTTGACTGACATACAATAGGTATATTTAGAACGACTATCATAAAATTAAAAAAAAAAAATTAAATCAGAAACATGCCCTTAATTGTCCAGAAGAGCAAACGGTGTGACTTCTGGTTGAACCAACTTCGTACGATCGTGGCCACAAGTAACCAGGGGACCGATTTTAGAAACACTCGATGCTCGAATCGTGACATTTTAAACTCTCTCAAATACGAAGAAATGGGGGGCAAGTTCAAAATTACAATTGAAAAATGACCACCCAACAACATCGTCTTTTTGTATTTTTTTCTTAACAAGAATCATTAGGAAAATCGAGCCGGGAGTAGGCTTGAACGCACGACCACAGCGGATGAAATCATACTGCGGATGAAATCATTCCTGATGCTATCACGCAGGGACACTCCCAACATAGCCCTCTCTCTAAAGAGCAAGGGCTCTTTGGGTGACTTTGAGCCTTTTTATGAGGCCCATAGTAAGCGACCACGTTTCAGCACCATATGTCATCACTGAATTATATAAATAAATAATGGTGGGTATCAAAACTATACATTTCGTTAAAAAAAAATGGTAAGAAACTTTTGTGTGTGATTATTTTTGTTCTCAATTTTTTGAATTCGAATGCACGACTTGCAAAAATCGGCACCCAGACTCACCCATTTGCTCCATGAGTTCAGCCTCACGTATCAGAAGGAACAGGTCCTTGTCCAGCTGAGGAACGAACTCTAGGTCGTACTCCTGAACCAGCTTGTGCACGGTCAGATCTCGCCACGTGACGTCCATCTGTTACGAGAATATAACCCATTAAGTCAGGCTATCTATCATTTGGTTTATCCAACTGTTATTAGCAAACGAAAATCTTTCAAACAACTCTTTTTTTCTATATCATTACCAAAAAAGGACACTGGAAGTGCGAGGCTAAGATAGAGAATATGTGCAAGATATCTTTTGTAATACTGTTTTGAAAAAATAAGTCCCGCCGAGTTTCTTGCCGAGCATGAGAGTCAAAATGTTTCTCGGGTCAGAGGTGTAGGGTGTAGCCGGTGTAGTTGTAATTTATCTTCTTTTGTATACTCGATGTGTGAAAGTGCCCTTGTGGCCTACTTACTGAATAAACGTTTGAGTTTGAGTCTGGGTCTTTTTTGAGGGTCACAATTAATTAACTAATACTGTAACGTAATAATTACAGTTTAGTTAGCAGTTTGCAACAATATGAGATTCAACTATATTAATTGTATAGAAGCGAGTGCTCGATCGCGGGAAGCTGCGTCGGTCAGCCAACGCGAACGGCTCATGATTCTGCTCTTCATGAGATCATGAGTGAAACAGTCGAGCAATATTCGACTTATAAAACGTGAGTTACCTACTCCCTTCTATACAATTAATATGGTTTTAGCAGTTATAGCAGCTCAGTTTTATGTCGAAATTAAATCTCTAAATAATCAACACAATTTGATGCCGTATGTAGTAAAAGGGTGGGTGAACTATTTCTTGTCCCTAGTTTCGATCTCCAGAATAAGCATTGTTGTAACTTGTGTTAGTATTTGATTGAACCTGCAACCATACATGTTTAATGAAAATTGTAAAAAGTATGTTTCGTAGAAAAAGTTAAGTTTCTTCTGTGCAACTGATTGATTCTTGCCGATGTAATAGAATAACAAGGTGGAGTAGTTGGTTGACATTAATGTAAAAAACTGTAACAATTACCAATCCTTCCTTAGCCAGAAGGGAGGCTGAGCTAGGTGACCTGACGTTCTCGTAATGCTGGCCGGGCAACCTCATCAACATTACTGAAAACCAAGTATGTTCATATTGAAAACATTCACCAGCACAGCTACAAGGAAGCTAGTGCCATTGCCGGTGGCTATTAGAAAGGAAAGAAACAAAAATAGATTTAAATGAGCCTTGTTTCAAATGTTCCAATACTACCTTCACAGTATCTAATTTAATATATTTTTCGTCTAATGTCATACGTTTTTTCCCCACGTCATTTAAAGTTGTTTTTACACTACTGATGCACTAACACCAAAGTTTACCATTGCTTGCATAGACTGGTCACAATCTATTGGTCCTAGTACCTACTAAAAGATATTACTTATTGGAGAAAAGCTTAGTTATTAGGAGCACCTAAACCGAATACAATGTACGTTTACTGTCTTTCATAATTATGTATGTCTTTATACGTTTAGTTTATTTTAATATACGTAAATGAGGCTTACAGGCTTTATCTCTCTTCCGTTTGTCAGCAATCTGCTTATTAACGACATCTGCCGGTCGTAGTTCCGTATTTGAATGCTTCTTTTTGACGTGCGCTCGACCAGCCGCTGTCAGTTTCATTCCAGGTGCGCCAGATGCCGCTGGTTCTATATATAATACAAAATCATCTTTGGTTTAACATGATAAGGTACAGTGTACATCGTGTCACTGTCATGCTTTTCAGTGCATTATTTCATGTGAAGTAATTAAAGTAGCAATTATTGTATTATGTTACATTCGGTACTTGTTTTTATAAACAATAAAATTTAACTTAAATTCATAATAATTTTAAGATTGTAATTTTACCATAGATAATATTTTATTTTTATTTATCAACATTGATATTTGTTTAATCTAACTTACCTACTACGTCCTCAAAGCAATCCGCTTGAAAAAAGGTAACACGTGAGAAAAAAACATAATAATTAGAACTCAATCCCTATCCAATTTGAATTTCACATGCTCACTAAATACCCAATACTTAAACATTGCATGTGTATCTAAAAACAAAAATATAAAACATTTTTTTATAGGTACCGTCTTCCTTTTTGAATTCTACTTTCAGAATATTTTTCTTCATAACATTGTCAACAAAAGCAGAAGACACATTCACCCATTCTCTATATTTAGAATTTTCATACTCTTTCATGACTTTAGACAATTTCTTATACTGAATAAAAGCTTCCTTTTTTTGTTCGCATTCATTTAATTCGGGTACCTAAAACAAAAATAACTTATGTTAGTTAACCATTGACATAATAATAAGATCATAAGTTCATTAGATACCATCTACAATACTAACATTAGAAACTTAATTAACTCTATAAATAAGAAACAAAAAGCCAACGACACGCGGTGTTCCCAGGCGGTCACCCATCCAAGTACTGACCGCGCCCGACGTTGCTTAACTTCGGTGATCGGACGAGAACCGGTGTGTTCAACGTGGTATGGACGTTGGCGAGTAACTATGGAAATTTTACAGACTGGTTAAGATACAAATATCACATGACTTACAGTCTGAAACTTCATGATTGGTCGTTTCATTTTGTTGAACAATGCACGAGCCCAGTAGATGGCGCCAGCACTAGGCGGGTGATTTCGCAGTAAGGGAGGGTTTTTACGAAACCGCTAGAAAAATAAAGTGTCGTCAGTGTGTGGTTAATTAGACCAGGAAAATTAGCTTACCCTGGACATAATTCAATAACTCGTTGTTTTTGTTATTTTATTGGATATTCATATTCAGTATTCAATATAAATTAGATATATTCAGTAAAATATCCCCGGTCGTAACTATATAAAAAAAAATCGAGGGTTATCGTATACTACCTAACTTTTTTTCTAAAAGCAAAAAAGATAACCAAATACCTTGTTAGTATAATTTTGACTAGCCTTTAAATGCTATCACTTAATAGGAAAATTAAACTGAAACCAATTTCGCATGTATGTTTTTTTTTTGTAGTTTGTATCTGATCTCAATATCTAGATAAGTAAAAATGTTAACTGTTATATTTATATCTTTTTAAGCTTTATAACGTCTATTTAGACAATTAAGACAAAAATTAAACGTTTGTGTTTAACGTTTCAATAATATATATATTATTGAATAGATAATATTATACACACGGCCCTGTCGAGGAGGGGGATGCTCGCGGGGAGTGCGAGACGTAGGGGGAGCGGACGTGGGCGGCGAGCCGGCTAACGTGCGCCGCCGGACCAGTTGTAACCAGTTTATTTCAAAAATGCACTTGTTTTATGGCAGTGACGTCTATCTTATCTTCTACAAATCACCATGATTTTTATAACTAAAGAGGCTACATATATCATTATTTATCTTTATACAGAGCGTCCCAAACTCATGGGACATGAAGTGGAAGTACCTTAAATATCGTAGATAAAGTATTTTGCTGAAAGAAGACATTATGTTATTATTAAAAGTTATTAATTCTGCATTTATAGATTTTCTAAAAATAACTTGCTTCGTCTGGAAATCGAAGTGACTTAAGTGTCAAAAAAAAACCATCCTACTTTTATGATGCCAATCGAAAAAATAGCTAAATATTAATAACTCTGCTTAAGTAACATTGTATTTTAAAAGAAAGGATCAAAGTAAAATTAATCATTTTAATCAAATGAATAACATCATGAAATTGCCGTAGTCAATTAAGTGGTTTTTTTTTATTAGTTTATTCTTGAAATTAGATTCAATCATTCTCGATAGTAATCTGTCGAGAAAAACACCGTCCGGGTTAATTTTAAACCAACTTCAACCCCTGAAATCCGTTCACAAAACTTAACAGTTACCGGCACAGACCAAATTCCACGCCACACGCGGGCGCAGCCGCGGTTACAGCTAGTATAATATCTACTTGTTGTGAATCGCCCATCATATTTTGATTTAGGTTAATGTGGATAAGACCGTCTGCCAACCAATTTCTTACATTATCTCATCGGTATTTAGTGTCATATGACGGACTTCCCTTCAAAATAAAGTATCCGGTCTTACCCACATTGACATAAATGATTCTGTAGAGAAATGAAAGCTTAAAAATCGGTTTTACAAGTTAACAATTTCTTGAAAATCAAAGGTGTAGCATACACCGTGTTTTTGATAACTTTAAAGGAGGTCAATTAAAGTTATTTTTTTAAAGTAACTAGTGTTACTTTAAACTTAATTTTATCCCTGCATCAGTGTAAAATTATTCTTTAAATTAAAATTTCTTCAGTAGTTTTCGTTTTATAGCATAGGTTATTCGGTTCGGTTCATATTGCGGAGATTATTAAGATGAGTTTGTTTGACGTTATTTAATGTGTCTATTACTATGTGTCATTCAAACGACCATAACTTAATTGTCATAAAAGTCCTAATATAAAATTAGACATCAGAAATTATTTATGTGCATAGACACAGTACAGGGATGTTACAATGGTAATTATGTAACATTATGATTCATGTATCTAGCTTGCATGCAATCGTGCAAATATTATAAGCTTTTGACGGCTCGTCTCCACTCTTCCCTGACGGCTGCTAGTTTAGCGCATTTGTGCAAGGGCGGTCCTTGGCTGCCTTTTTTGGTCCGTCTCTCTCATGGGCATCCTTCCTCGCGCTTGGGCACCCTCTACTCTTCCCTGCACCACTAGTCGCTCTATGGATACCAGTAACGGCGGCCGTTTATTTTTTCTTAGGCAAGAGGAGCTGACATGGCTTCGCCTTCTCTTTATGTGTCCAATGAAAATTGTTGAAGTTAGTTAAGCTTGTATGGACGCGCCGCCGCTGATCGTGTCTAAAAAGGAGAGGATGCGAGCTTGAACGATGGAGGATAGACGAGAGGCTGCTTGATGCCAAGCTCTTGGAGTATGGAGACGTTGGTTCGATTTTTGGTCCATGATACCGAAAGCATTATTCGCCAGCACAACATTTCCAGCGCATCCACCGTCTTTTACTCTCTGTTCCGCAGGGTCTACGTCTCAGTGGCGTAGACAAATATGGCCAATATAAGCGCTTTAAGGAGCTTGATTTTTGTAATTTTGTGGCGTTACGAATCCGCCATATTTTTCGTCACCAGTCCATAGCGCTTCTAGTGATTGCCACAATTCGGTTGATCTCATCTACACATCCTCTGTTGATATAAATTAGAGCTCCTAGATAAATATACGATTTAACGACACCACAATTCGCTATTTGTATGACTTCGGGTGTTGTTGTTGACAAGATCGACAATAATTGGTCTTACTGAGGTTGATCTTAATACCAATTTCCAGGCTAATCCTCTCCATCCTGCGCAGCAGATCCTCCATATTACAATCACTAGTAGCAAATAAGGTGGTATCATCCGCATAAGAGAGGCTTGAGATCTTTAGTCCTCCGATTGCAACTCCGTCGGAATACTAAGTATTAAGTATAATATGAAGTAGTCGGATGGAATTTCAATATAAATAAAGCCAAGCAAAATGCATTACCGTTTCCTCTGACTCTTGGCAGAACCTGCACGTGGCGTTCTTACCCATCTGAAACATTTGTTTGTTCAACTTGCAGTGGCCTGTCAAGATTCGAGTCACTGCGCAAGTTTTGTGCCTCTTGAGCTCTTAGTAGCTCTTTAGCAATTTTGGTGTTGAATCCTTTTATTAGAGCTTTCGAGTGTTCAAGAGCTCTCTCTAGTCAGCTTCCACCCAGTAATTGCTCTCGATTTTTCTAGGTTATTGAGCAGAGAGTATACTTCCCATTTTGTAATACCACAAAACGGTTCCAGGCCGGCCAGGAGAGTGTCCGCACCCTTCCTAGCCAGTTCGACTGCTTTCTCATTTCCGTCAATGTCGGAGTGTCCTGGTACCCATCTAAGTATGACTTTGTTGGAGTTAGCCAGTGCGTTTAGGTTTGTTTTACATATCAGAACTAGTTTTTAGTTTGTTTTCAAAGAATCTAGTGCCAGCAGAGCAGCTTGGCTGTCCGAGTTAATGTACATAGATGTGTTGGTTTCTTAGGTTTCTATCCAGGTTAATTTCCTCATATTTGTTAATGGCGAAGACTTCTGTCTGGAATATTGAGGCACTCGTCCCCATGCTGACGTTAGCTCTGAATCTAGGTCTCCCCCGTAAACCTTTTTGGATCCATCTGTGTGCCATAGGTGGCTTCTCTCTTCTACGTACATTTGGTCTTCAATCCATTTGACTCTTGGAGGTATTTCAACTGTGTAGAGTTTAGAGAATTGACATTTGCTGTGCATGTCGTCTATTGGCATGCTAAAAGCCCAGGCGTTCAGTTTGATTAGGGCTTCACAGCGCCATTTAGGCCGATTTAGCGTGCATATTCTGTAGACGCACTGCTTGGCCTCCCTTTTGCACCTGCATGGGGGAGTATCGTCTAAGGCCGCCCACGGTGTCGAGGTAAAGGCCCCTGTTGCTGTTATACAGGCCACGCTTTGCAGGCTGTTTAACATTGTTAACTGATGTCTTTTGGTTGGTCTTGTTATACCAGACCGCGGAGCCATTAGTAATTATGGGCCTTACTACCGCTGTAAAAAGCCACAGAGCAATTTTGGGTCTTATCCCCCATCTTGCTCCTGCCATTCGACAGCACGTCCACAAGGCCATTTTTGCCTTTTGTAAAATGTTTTTCAGGTGAGGGTTCCAAGTTAGCTTTTGGTCGAAAGTGATTCCTAGGTTCTTAACCTCACCTGAGACCGGTATGTCCTGTCCATTCAGTTGTATTTTTGTAAGCTTATCATTTATCAAGTTTCATCTTATGCCGGTCTTACTCACATTGACTATAGTCACTAAGCCGGTCGTACTCACATTGATTAGAGTTATATTGACTAATACTTTACTTTTAAGGGACGTCCATCATATAACTCTACACCGCGTAACATGAGGAAACCGAATAAATTTGCCAGAGTTACCCTGACCATATTTCAAGACTAAAATATCCAATAAACCTTTTAATCAATCTTCCAGGCAGAAGTCCTCGCTATTAACATATGCGCGGAAATCAATCTGGACAGAAAACTAAGAAACCAACATATCTACATCAACTCGGACAGTCAAGCTGCACTGCTAGCACTAGAGCCCCTCGAGGTCAACTCTAGACTTGTCCAGAACTGCAAGTATAACCTAAACGCTCTGGCTAACTCCAACAAAGTTACACTTAGATGGGTACCAGGACACTCCAACATTACTGGAAACGAAGCAGCAGATGAACTCGCCAGGAAGGGCGCGGACACACCCATGGTCGGCCCAGAACCGTTTTGCGGGATCACCAAACGGGAGGTCTACTCGCTGCTGAACAATCTAGAAAGAACTAGAGCAATCGCAGAGTGGAAGTCCGTCAAAGGCAACGCTCACTCGAAAGCTCTAATTCAAGGGTTCAACAACAATGTCACTAAAGAGCTGCTTGGGCTCAAAAGACACAAAGCCTGTGCAGTTACGAGAATTCTAACCAGGCACTGCAAGTTGAACTGCACTACATTACAGCCCAAAGAATCTGGAGCTTTCTGGACTCGACGGGAATCAGTAATGAACTATAAAAAAGGGCTGCCACAATAGATCATACCTGGTCGATGCGGCGCTAATAATAGCCCAAAAGCAATAATATAATATAGAATAACCTTTAAGAAATTAACCTCGTTTTGGAGTTATAACCCATTACAAAAAATAATTGATTATAACTAGGACCCCGCTATCGGAGGTGCAAAATGGTAGCTGTCAAGTTCTTAGGGATGGGTAATCAACTAATCATATTTGTGATGTCGATATCGATACTCGATTTTTCAATACATTTTTTGTATTAACAGTACCATTTATTAACTTAACTTAACTTTTTTTGGGATCTATGATAATCATTGACATTTAAAATATAAATCGTTATTAGTACAGCAAAAAATCTATGGATGCTATTATTACTTTTCTTATGTTTCTTTTCCTAAAAATTATTATAAATTGTATACAAATAAATGTTACTAATATTACTGGTTTGTAGTACTTAGATACATAACCCGCCCTCTACCCTAATGTCCTTCTACCTCCTTATCGATCCCGTTATTATCTCAGTCATATCTAGAAATTTCTTAAATGTTTTTCTATATTCTGAAAATCTCTGAAAAAAATAAATAATGAATAAATGGTACTTGTACATAAAAAAAAATATATTGAAAAATCGAGTATCGATATCGACATCACAAATATGATTAGTTGATTACCCATCCATAAGAACTTGACAGCTACCATTTTGCACCTCTGATAGCGGGGTCTAATTATAACTCAGCACCGTTCGCTTTCTTAAAGGCGATTTTACCACTTTTGTACTCATTGTTTGTTTTCAGGCATAGTTTTCTCAATAAAATGTATTTTTTATATCAAAAAATATGAAAAACGAAACAAATTTTTTTTTGCCGGAGTTGATCAAAAGTTACATGATATTTTTTACTTCTTTTGGCCTCAGGAATACGCTGTCAAAATTATTCGGTTTCCTCATGTTACACAGTGTATATACCTATCAGAGAATGTAGGAAATTGGTTGGCAAACGGACTTTCCTGATAGACGGTCTTGTCCACATTGACTCTCATCCTGAACAATTTAGTTGTTATCGACCCAATAAACACACTATTTCAATAAATCTCTCTTCCAGCCGAACCGTGGTGATGTAGGTATATGTACCCCACGTGTATATTAAATTTAATAATCATTGACTTAGCCTATGTATCTATGAGACGATTTCTTCTACGCGAGAATTGCTCGCGGCTCGCGGGAGTCACGCACGAAAATACCAACCTTACGGTGCAAGATATAACGTTCATATTGATACGAAAGTAAGAAAAAATGAGAAATTATAAATAACCGTGGATATATTCTGTTTAATTTGTATTTTATTATAATAATAATATGCTGACGATATGAATTAAACACTTTTGAAGAAGTTATGTATTTTGGTTTTGCAGAAACTACCCATATTTGTGTTATTAGAGATCTGCAAAGAGAAACTGTTTAATTTTCAACAATTTATCATCAAACATGATATACTATTCAGTATAAATTGTTCAATTACAGTTATCAATATTTTCCGGGATGATAAGCCAGAAAACGTGTAATTTACGGAATCTTCTTTTTTAATGATTTTCCCGGTCGGTTAATTTGTTTAATTTTGATTATTTTTACCGAAATACAAGCATCATATCATAATAGAGGCACTTTTACGAAGTTATTTATTATGCTGCACTTATGAAATTAAAAAGTGTCCTAAATTTAGTTTTTAGAGATTTTCATATTGACGCGGAACCCTAATTTGTTTAATTTTTTATATTTTAACACGAACTAACATTACTTTAGTTCATACTAAAAAAAAATTACAGTTATCGAATTATGTCCAGGTTTCGGTAATTTTCCTGGTCTAAATTCCGTCTACGGGATATTACCGTAGGTACAACGGCCGTTACTAATGATTAAATCAGCAGTTTTGCACTTGCTAACTCCATCGATAAAACAGCAAGTATAGAAAACAATTAGTATTGTCCTCATTTACATTATTTAATATGTTAAAATATTCGTCGAACATATCTATCTTATCCCATAGGATGCAGTACAAGGATTTGGAAAAATCACTACATCGGGGGATGATTTTTAACAATCTAGTTCGAATTCATATAATTTCAAAACAATTTGACAGCAATATTTTAGCACAAAAATAATAATCTCTTGTAAAAAGTGACGCACGCACACGATTTTAAAATTCTGTCGCTAATATTTCAAATAATAAAATTTTTAACAGAGGCAAATGTGTTGCTTAACTTAACGCATTCACTGCCACCGACGCACATGTGCGTTCATTTTCATACATTTTTGGAGGGAGTGGCAGCGAATGTGTTATCAAACTCGGGTCCATTCTAATAAAGGAGGATGGGCAAGTTGGCCTAATGACCAATAAGGACGAGTCATATGTCACTGGATAGCTTATTCTAAGTTCTAAAACTTTTACTATGGCAGGTAATCCCAAATCTCTGTGTGAAAAAAGTTATCGCTGCATAAAAATGGATTAATGAGTAGAAACGTTACTATGTAACTTTTTTGATGCCGAGTTCCTATATCGCTTTAGACTATGAAGGTTTTCTTACTGTCGATGATTTTGTGTCACGTTTTTGTTTTTTATGCCTTTTCATATGTTTTCATGTGTCATTCTGGTTCTGCTATTCAAATGGATTTTGCAGTTTTCCATCTTTGCATATATTCTGGTTTTCTTATCGGTTTCTGCAAACTGTCGCAGGGTACTTTCTTGCGACTTCTTGATCTTTGGCTTTGTTATCGGACTCCGTGATCTAATGCAAGATCGACTTCCTATTAATTAATTATGGATGAACGACATAATAAATGCATCTTGTGCCGGCGTGGTATGCACAACAGAAGATATCAGCGACACATTTTGACTGCGAATATTGTGCAAGATCAACCCGAAGTTGAATCCGAGAAAATGCACAGCTAGAGGTTTGAGTTGTTTTCCTATTTTGGGTCGCTCGAAAAAATATTCTATTCCTCCAGCTGGGCACTTAACACAGCTCATAATTGATGAACATTTTGCTTGAAAAATAGTGGTCATTATTGGATGGTATATCGATATATAGGTAGTTGTTTTCTCATGTTTATTTATATGATAACACGTTTAAAAACCGTTGTACAGAACAAAAACCCTATAACAGTAAAAAAATACTTATTGATGGAATGTTTTTATTTTGCCATAACATTTTTCACACAGCGATTTAAGATTTCCCGCCATACAAAAATTTGTAGAATATGAAAAAACCTTTCAAATGACATATGGCTTGTCGTTATTGGTTTTTAGGCCAGTGTCCATACAAAACTGCCCATCCTCCTTTAATCTAGTAAATAATATCTCATCTCCGGGTAAATTTTCCCTGAATATATTATTATTAGTTAAAAAAACGGTTTTATTATTATGGTTATTTTAAATAAAGGAGGCTTCGTAGATAATCAGTCTTATTACAGACAAGTTACTGCTACAAAGTCCAGGCCCGCTACCGCAAACGTCGAAGTTTGTATATTTCGGGCATCTTTCTCTTCTACTCCAATTAAGACGTTATGCGAGTGACAGAGACAATCGTCCCAAATTTACGAATATCGGTTTTGGCGGTAGAGCCTCAGCTTTTGTTACCCTTTCCACCTATACATTGGTTATGGCCAGTGCTCGGACATGTCATCGCAAAACAACTGTAACACGGCAATAATATAACAAGATTAATAGAATCGCATTGTGCACAGTATTATTTAATTATAAAAGATAAAAGATCTTTATTTTTCAATTTAGGCACATTACATGTACTTATGAACGTCAAAGATAAATCTACACCGGTTCAAACCCTACACCTCTGACCCGTGAAGATACCGGCAAGAAACTACGGCGGGACTTATTTTTTCAATACAGTGATACATCTAATCTTAAGTACTTACATAATTATTCGTAGTACGATAAGAAAACATATTATATTTTTCAATTACATTTATTACTGCAATCCAAAATTCACCATACGTGTTTTCATTAACATTTCTTTGAATGATGATATTTTCTGTAGGTATTTATTTGCACCATATTTAAAATATTTAGAAATAACCATATTCAAGTAAATAAATGTATTAATTTAAATTGTCACCACGAATGTTTCGAGCATGCAACTTGGACAAATCCATGACAGATATGTGACTAAAACGGTCAAATGTAAAATTACGATAATATCCGCTATAGATAATAATAATCTTAAGTCTCGACTCCATAGAGTCTTGTTCCATGTCCATACTGTTTCTGCGATGACTTGTCCGAGCACTGGTTATGTCACGTCTTGAATCTGCGCGCGTGTGTGTGCTGTATGTGAGTGTGTGTTACCGTAAAAGTGTCCTCGATAATGGTGAGCTCCTTAATGAACTGACGCATGATGAAGTCAAACTTGGTGACCAGCTGGTTTCGGATCGACTCTCGCGAGTCAAACTCTAGAAACTTTAGCAGCACATCGAGAGCTTCTTCAGAAGACCTGTTAAGTTACGATAGGATAATAATAAGGTTCGATACAAATATAAACCAGGGAAGACTTCAAGTACCTAATACGTTTTTGTGTAGTCAAGCAAACAAATTAATTGGCAGAATCGAAATGTGGGAGCTGAGTCTAGTTATAAAGCCGTTGCTGAGGATCAAAGCTAAAGTATCTCTGACATTACGCCACATGTAATCAGGGACATTTATAATGATCGAATGAAACAATCTTGGTACAAAAATATATTTATTCCGTTTGATACGATTTTAAGAAAAAATGCGTCTCGAGAATGACTGGGTATAAAATGATCAGCAAGTCTTTTGAGAGTAATAAGAAAATATTTGAATATCGTATACTCTGATTTGAAGCACTACCTCAGATTTCCAAAACTGGAGTTGATGTAATTCTTCGCCTCCTCCTCTAGAAAGCGCACTTCAGCCCAAAAGTCCCCCATGATCACGTCCCAGTTCTCTTTGTTATCAAACACGAACACGCTGAAATCTATAGTTCTGATTGGGAACACGAGGTTCTTCACGCGCTTGCGCACATCGTCAATCTGTGTCGGATCGCTGATGATGGACGCTAGTTCTGGACCAAAGATTCGTTCGAAGTCTATCAACACCTGAAAAAAATATCATATACAAATTTTGGGCAATATTTGGGAGGTTTTACAAAAGGTTGGGTTTATTTTGATGCTTGGGAACTTAGGAACTTGTTTCTTTAGGATATTTCTTCAATCGAAAGATACCTAGTCGTACTTATCGGAGGTAATTCCGCAATATTCTGGTGCCAGTCTGCCAAACACTTTTCATCACGTCACTTAAGTGTTTAAGAGGTAATGCTACCGAAGCCCTTTTTCAGATTTGAGATTTTTACGCGAGTATACCATCTATATCTACCACCACAGCTGCCTGTGTGCAAAGCAGCAGAGCAGTGGGGGAGAAAAAACCAGTGGAGAAATAAGTCATCTGGTAGATTTTTTCCGCCTCGTAAGTTTCGGCGAGTTTAATTGACTTTAGTACCTTACCTGTATAACATCCCCCAGATCTCTGGCCACGTCTCCTATATAATCAGTGGTAGTAAACAACAGCGGCTGGTCAAATTCCCATCTCGCCCCCTTCCCGCTCATCTCGATCTGTTGCCTGGTCTCCTTGTACAGAGAATGCCACATCTCCATTATTTTTTGACCAGCCCGTGAGACGCTGAGAACTTCTTCGTTTGTTTTACTGTTGAGAAATAACAATGCATAATGTTGGACATAAGGTAAATTTTAATATCTCGCCGACCATCAGCGCTGACGGGCTGTGAAAGACTGGCAGCCAATACGCCGTGATGTAATGTTCTATAAAGCATTTTGGATCTGTCACCGAGGGCGGATCCCGATAATAGGAAGAAGATGCAGCATGATACCCTTAACAGAGTGAGTCTGCAATAATATACTGAAAACTATGAGAAAGTCTATTCAGAGTTTTTCCTTAAAACAAAACAAATATTTCGCATTTACCAATCATGAATCTTAAACTTTTATGTGCCCGCAGGTATTGTACCTGAAAAATTACTTACTCAAACAACTTATGAACATTCAAGAATCTCTCCAGCTTGTTGCTCAGCGCCCAGGATATTCTCAAGAGGAGCGGCACCATGGTCTCATCGTCTCTGTACCCTTTCGAGAGCACCCACATCATGAAGATGCTTTCCACGAGTTCCGGAAGCATTTCTATTACTTGACTGAGAGGAGAGTCATCTTCTAATACCTAGAAACGTATTGGAAAAAGTAAATCCGTGCAAAATTGTGTACTCTCACGTAAGGGTTGGTGAAAATAACTGCGCCGAAAGGTAGATACAGGCACCTTTACCTTCACCACTTCATCTGCTGCAACTGTGCGATGACGGTAAAAAATGAACGGTACGTATTTCATTTCTAGTTTAACTTACGTTGAAGAATCGCATTAAGGTAGACAGGAATTTGAGGTTATCTCCAGCTAAATTGTATTGTTCTAGCAGATTCTCTTTATAGCGCATAAAACTCTGGAAATAAGTACAATAGATAATATAAATTGGAACTATTTACAATACAAATGTAAATTTTCACAAAAATATAAAACTATATATACATCCAATGCCTTAGGCTTCGCTTTGTGCAGTAAGGCCATTATCTTGACCACCATGGGTTGTTTCAGCTGTTCCACCAACAGCGACAGTTCTGCATCTCTTTCTCGCCAGTACTTGTATTCAGCTACAGGGCCATCACCTTGTCGAGTCTAAAAATATGATTAAAGCATTATAATTAATTCAAGCAGAGTCAGGACTCACCGCTCGCGTTGAGGGTGTATCGCTCACATCGGCTTGAAAATGGGTACCAGAGCTTACCCGAAATATGTCGCCTAGTGCGATATAATTACACGTGAATTTATCCGTTTGTAACTAAGTAGTAGTAAAATGGCAATTTGAATTATAGTTTTGTTATCTGGTTTTCTACATACCTTTCCCAAACAAGCTTTAATGGTTTCATCAATATGGTTCGCCCACATATTGACTGCCTCTTGGAGCTGGTTCACAAATTCTTCGTCTTTTAGGTCCGGAATTACCAGTTCCCCTTGCAAAGCTGGAATTACCGGCATAGGGAGATGAATCTCACCTTCGATGTGCTCTATAGTCCTGGTAATAAAAGGGTTTTTGTAAGCTGATGAGATAAAAGTGTTTTCTCCAATGGAAATAGTTTATTAGTTCCTTCACCCGAAAACCACTAAATTGAACCATTTGATAGTAATAACGAACTAACCAGTCGACGATTCCTATAAGCTCTGTTATATCATTGGTGACTTCGTCAGCTGCGGTCTTGCCTTTAGTCATGTGGTCACCTTCCTCATTAACCTAAACAAGAAAAAGTCTTATTTAAATAACAATATTTTATTTTGAATTGAAACTTCATTCTAAGGATTCTAAACTTGTATATTTCTTTACCTACAAATACGATTTATTTTAATAATTTAAGCCAAATTAGTGACCTGTTAATCTAACAAAAATGTGGTCGGCATTTTGTAACTTCGTCACTATTTTGAAATAATCTCGCCGCTTTAAGGTGAAACGCAGATATTTCTATAGATATCATAGTTACAATATTTTTCTTTTGACTGACAAGATACAAAGTCTACAAGATGCACGGTCTAATACGAATGTAACTGCGAGAGGGCATGGTGTAGACGATAAAATGGCAGGCATCCTATCCGTTCTGAAAACGCAATAGAAAAGGAATTCTGCAACTGGACAATGTAAAAATAAAACTTTCGAAAACTGTCTGGGCTTATAAAAAATTACAAGAGGAACAATACGATAAATCAAGAAAGATAAAACCCGCATCAACTGTTCCGCAGTAGCCTTTATTAAGTTATTGCACAATACTAACAATTTCTGTTTGGTGCAATAAAGAATATTACTACTACTACTACTACTACTACTACTACTACTACTTACGGTGTACAAAGTAGACTTTGTAGAACGAGGAGTAGCCGGACCAGAGACGGTGCGCATACTTTTAATTCTGCAACAACAAATATAGGTTGCGATATAGATAATAAAGTATCCGATATAGTCACAGCCCTCCGGTGCGTTAAACTTAAGTGGCACATTACACGCAGAACTGACGGCCGTTGGGGCTTAAGAGTTCTTGAGTGGTGACCACGTACCGGAAGGCCTGGCGTGGGGAGACCTGGTGACCTTAGATGACCTGGTACAGGTCGCGGGAATCCACCCACGGGATGTGGGTGCCGCAAAACGGTGGTGCTGGTGACCTACAATGAACTGTGGGTCGCGGCAGTAGACGTCCTTCGGCTGATATGATGATGATGATGATGATGATGATGACGATGAAGGTCTAGTTTATTGTTTGAACTTTTATAATATGAGCGATATAGTGCCATCAGGAAAAAATAACTAAGGATAGATACACCTAAAAATCTCAGTGACAGCTATTGAATGAAATTATTTTCGACGTAATACTTTAAACTTTCGCGTTTTCTACACATATTTACTAAAAACTAAAGAACGGGTCTATCGCGAAATAAAAATTACCTTGAGTACCGACGTTTCCTTCGTGGGGTAACTAGTCACATAAATTCTGACCCGCACCTATGATTTGACACTTGCCAGGACGTCAATTATCCGCGAGAATTACCAGCGCAACCCGCGTCGAAACATCGGTACTCAAGGTAATTAAATTTATATTTTTCGGGACAATCTGACACAAATCGACCTAGTCTTACGGTAAGCTCAGTAAGGCTTGTGTTGTAGGTGTAGATACTAGACGACGATATATATAATAGATAGATACATATAAATACTTAAATACAAAGAAATAAATTTAATTCGCGATAGACCCGTTCTATAGTTTTTAGTAAATAATATATGTATTATTGATGTGACGGTTATTTAACGGGATGAAGTATGTACTAAGGGTTGCACCTGAAAAAATCTGTCAATAGAATTTGAACTGTCAGTCAAAATATTAAGTCATTTGTTCCAATGATTTCATTTTGAGGATGGATCTTTTTCGCTAAACTACATCAGGTTATTATTACCTCTTTTCGGCATTTTCTCCTCTGGCTATATTTGACATCCTGCGGTAGTCCGAAGGTCGGAGATAGTTTACCTGAATTCCAGTAATAAAACGTTATCAATTATTGTCTTCAAACCAAATCATACTATCCAATAGGAATAAAAATATTGATAGGAAAACCGTTACCTGTGTAGCTCCTTCGTCCGTTTCGCGGTCCCCATGGCCCCCTGCAAAAGAAACCTGGCGTGTCAGTGGAGTTTCGTCGTCATCTTCATCGGCCACGCTGATGTCTCGAAACTGCCTCTTGAATAGCGGTATGAATGACTACGGCAGACAGAAATAAAATTTAATGTTCCATCAGTTCCATGTAAGTAAATATTTATAGGATAACGATGATGTGTGTTAGTGGTTCGGCCGATCAGTCAAATAGAGCCTTCTTAGAGTACTAGTTAAAAATGGAAGTGGAGGCCGCATCTCGGCAAGCTTAGTGTAGAACGCCCGTGATGACTGGCAGTTGCTGGATGCGAACAGCCGAAAATCGAACACGATGGCGTGAAATTGGAGAGGCCTATGTCCAGCAGTGGACTGCAGTAGGCTGATGATGATGATGAGTTAAAAATTAGTAGTGTAACCAATTACTTCTATCTACCAACTTTTCATACCAAAAACAAGTCATAAATTTTCATAAAAAAAAAGTCATTAGAATTGATGAGAACTAGACAAAAGGCTTCTGCGAATTCTCATCAAATGTTGGTGGTAGCACTCCATTAACGCATTCACGCACACATGTGCGTTCATTTCCATACATTATTGGAGGGGGTGGCAGCGATTGTGTTATGGGAAGTATGAAGCAAACATAGCAAAAGTGATTGAGGCTATTACTGAAATGGTGAATTCCATTTTAGGTTCTGTCTTCACTTTCCATAAGGTATAACTAGAACCCGTCGCATGTCAATTTTATTATAAGAAATGTAATGTAATGTAACGGATTTGAAGAATAAACCGTACCTCTTTTAACTGCAAGCCCAAGCTCATAAGAACTTTTCCTGACGTCAGTCCAATCAGGAACTTCTCTGGCATAGTCGCCATTGTAACTTGAGGGGTTTCAGCCAACGGTATTCCGTGAGGCGCCAGTCTCACGAAGTATATGTAGCGGCACTTTCGGTTTGTCACTTGTGGGGTGAATGCCCCAAAAATAGGCACCAGCTTAGGGTACTTGATGATGCGAGGTACGGGTCTCTGAGGAAAATCATGGGATATTAAAATGTCGCTTCAGTTCTAGTGCTGTGTGGTTTGGGAGAACTATTTGGGAGTGAATACCAATGACGAATAAAATCTACAAGTTTGTACTGTGTATAAATTAAGAAGGCACTCCCAAAGACATTCCTTGCACCGCTGGTTGGAAACCATTGTACAGTCAGCAACAAAAGTGGCTGAGCGGGTGAACCGTTCAAAATGACATACATGCGGTCTTATTCTCTTGACAATAGAGATGTTTGACCTCATTTTGAACATCTCAACCGCTTTACCACTTCTGCTGCTGACTGTATATACTACAAAATGATTTACGATAAGGAAAAGTGGTTTTAGATTAGGGTCTTATAATATAATAGTTACTGAAAATTACCCACTGATACCCTAATGAGAATACTTAAGAGAATACTTAAAAACGAAAATTTGAAGATCTTACAATAATAGTATAGAACTCGATAGTTCCGTCGATATCAGGATCCAGATCTTCAGGTGCTGAAAACATCGGTTATCAATATTTAGATCATAGCATTATTGGAAATTATTTTTTATCGATTTAAATCGATTTAACATATTATTATTTTCTTTACTGTAACACATTTGGTATATGAATAGAAATGTCTATTTGTTTAAAGTTGTCAATAACCTAAATAGTTTCTTAGGTATTTGGTAGATAAAGAATATTCATTCATGTTTCTGATTTCTGCCTTCTCTTTAATATTGCATTTATTTTTCATTTTCGTTTGAAACTAATTCAATACTGGCTGATTTTATAATCCGTGCAACTTACGAGGAGGGAAGTAGTAAGAGTCTTCGGCTTTCAACGGCATCTGTTCTTCTATGAGTGTGAGGTCCGAGCCCTCTGTCTCACTCTCTTCAATGCTAGCCACCGCAGTGTTGTCAATGTCTGTATATGTTACATTATTATATAGGTATATTGTCCTTTTCGTAATTCAAATATAGTACAATAGTCAAGTTATTATATAGGTATATTGTCCTTTTGGTAATTCAAATATAGTACAATAAATAGTCAACGAAAGACAAGGCATTAACATGCATATTTTTAAAGAATAAAATGGGAATATTAATGAGATAATAAAGGAAATTAATATAGACGTTTCTTGAGCATGGGTCATAGAAATCATGGACACTAATTCAGGCAAACGCATTAGCATCTTCTAATTCGTTTAATCGCAGTAGGTAATTGTTTTATACAATAACTTTAGAATCAAATATGTTTTACCGTCTCCAGTTTCCCCTTCTGTAAGTCCTGAAAATAATGCAAAAGAAAATAAGTTTCCAAAGTAGTGAATGAATAGTCGGTTGCCATCGTGAAAACTCGAAACTTATTTCTAAAGCCTATTACAGCACACACGACTACATGAACGATAATACACCGTGGGATTAAAATTAAATTATAATGATTGTCCCTATGTGTTCACTTTTGACATTTAGATTTTATTCTAAACAGTTCTAGCCTAGTATTCATATACAAGATTTTTAATGTTTGCTCTGTATTAATGAATTAATGAATTATTACATTAAGATTATATTTGTATTTGACTATTCAAAAGTGCTTATTGCTAGACCAACTTGAATAAAAAATAAAAAAATTGAAAATTGAATTGAACAAATGATTACTTCCCAATGTTGCTGACGTATGTAAACAAATATTATATAAGACTGTTACCTTTCATGCTTTTGGAGCCAATATATTTAAGGCTTCTGACACTTTTAAGGCTTTTCGTACTTTTGAGACTTTTCATGCTTATAGTATCGATCTTGTCAAACGAAATCGCCGGGGCTGCTTCTATTTCTACCTGCTTCTCCTTTTTGCCTTTCCCTTTCTTCTTTGGCGGCGGCGGTGGCGGCGGGGGAGGTGGCGCAGGGGGGACGACTCCTGAAATAGAAAGTGGATTGATAACAGATTATTTTATGGCCACGATACATAATAAGTTGAGCAGAATCAACCATTAAGACACAAATCAAGGTTTACTTACAAATAGTTAACACTACTTTTTAAATGTACGGACCTATTGACATCGAAATTTAGTTATAGTTTCAGGTGCCCTAAAACCTTATAGTTAAAAGCGCCGGTTCAACACCCATCGTGGGATTGTAAGCAATCAAATTCCTTGGTGACTTAACTTGCAATCTGCATTTCTAAAATCATCATCACTGCTCGACGTTTCACTACACATTGAGGTAAAGTAAAATAGAATATAATATTTATTCGTTAAAATATACTAAACGGCATCCGTCATAAACTTCATCAGTGATAATCCGCCACAGGCTTCGTCAAAAATGTACAAGAAAAAATCCGGAACACGCTTCGTCCGGAATCCTAATACTACCTACACCTTAACATCAATCCCCAACACACCAGGTACCCGGTGCAAACGTCCCAAAGATACTAGCCGCAATACCACGCTGCGTTGAGGTAAATACTTACTCCATTCAGTAAACTCTTTATCATCATGAATAAGTTTGTCTACAATAATCTTGGTGATATAAAACGTCTTCTTATCCAATCCCATCTCCGTAGGTCCAATCGGCGCTGTTATGAACTTGGAGAACTTCTCTGTGACCTCTGGCTCATCGAACATGTTGTAAAACAGGTCCTCGTCAGTCAGACCCATGATTGCGTTGATGCGGTCCTTCATCCATAGCGCCCGAGGGTCCGTTCTGACGTCGATCAGGTCGAAGGTATCATCCGCGGTAATCGAATGGTCTGATAGAGAACTGGGTTCTTTCATTCTGGAAACAATTGGGATTTTAGAGGCTATAAAATATTTATATTATCAAATATTCTTCGTGTCTTCAAAATTAGTATTCTCCTTTATTTTCGTTACTGCTATAACAAATCGATGAACAATGGTAACTGTGATATATGTGGGTATATCTAAATATGTTAATATTATACTTAGGGTAGATTTCTTCTGTTTGTCTCGGATTAAACTTGCTATCAGAAGGACGTGGTTTTATTCAGCTGAACAGTAGACTATACCTAAGCCTAGATTATTCAGTGGCGACGAGTACGATCGGACTACAGTGCGTGCTTTAGGTGTACTTTGTACGTTTACCGCGTTTGCCGTGTTGTGTTTTAAGTAATTGCGACGTAACGGAACAAATACGGACTTTGGACAATGGCGGTCGGTAAGATGCCCGAGTTTAAACTTGCAACAGATAATTGGCGGCTGTACGTGGACAGATTGGAACAGTATTTCCTAGTGAACAAAGTGGATGTTAAATTACATGTACCTACATTAATAACCGTGATGGGTGCGGAGTGCTATGAGCTATTAGTTAATTTATGTACGCCGACCAAACCTACAACTAAAACTTTTACGGAGATATCGGACATTCTAGAACGCCATTTACAACCTAAGCACAGTGAACTAGCAGAAAGATACAAATTTAGACAAAGGAAACAATCCAGTGGCGAAAGTGTTGCAGAATACGTGGCAGTACTAAAAAAAATGTCTATAACGTGCGAGTTTGGTACTTGGCTGGAGGAAAGCCTACGTGATCAGCTGGTGTGCGGAATGCACAGTGAGACAATACGTCAGCGACTTTTTACCGAGGAAGGCCTGGATTTTGGGAAAGCGTACAAGCTGGCCGTTAGTATGGAGGCAGCAGAGAGGGATTCGGCGGTCGTAGAGGGCCGGGGAAAGGCAGCAAGCGGAACAGGGGCCGTGGACTGTCAAGCGGTGACGGGGTTTGCGTCGCGCCAGGCAAAGGGGTCGTGGGCGAGCAACTCTAAATCTAGTGGACTGGGAGGTTCGAGAGGAGATAACGGCGGCGTCGGCCGCGGCGGGCGCGCAGGTTATCGCGGCACCGAGGCGGCGCAGACGGCGGGCCGTGGAGCAAAGCCGTGCACGGCGTGCGGCGCGGGGCATGAGGCTTCGACGTGTCGCTACACTCGTTACGTGTGCAAGGCTTGTAATCGACAGGGCCATCTCCGACGCATGTGTCCATATTTAGTGGACCAGCACTGCGCGGAGGCGACGCCAGATACCGACTACGTGAACCAACACAGCGTAAGCGAAGTCGTGGTGAGCCAGGAGGTGGACACAGACATCGACAGTGACACCAGTTTCGAGGTAATTGTGGATTGTAATCAGATTGACACTGGTTTTGAGATAATTGTTGATTGCAATCAGATTGCAGTAACAGATTGTAAACCTATTTTTATTGAAGTTTGTGTTCAGGGAAAAATGTTAAGTATGGAGTGCGACACTGGTAGTGCGTTGTCGTGTATTAGTTATGAACAATACCAGCTGTTATTTAGCGAATTAACTATTCAGGCTTGTAATTTGAGGTTAAGGTATTACACCGGCGAGCTTGTAAGACCCGCAGGAGTAATTAGACCTCTGGTTAAATACGAGGATAAGGAAAAATATTCAGATTTATATGTAGTACATAAAGGGAAATCTTTGTTGCTAGGCCGGCAATGGTTAGCGGAATTAAAAATACGCATACCGGTGCTCGAGTATTGCAATGTCAACAATATGACCGACATTTATTTTAATTTAAATGATTTCAGCTCCCGCTACCGTGATGTGTTCGCGGACGGCCTGGGGCGGTTCACGGGCGGCCGGGTCAGCATCCACCTGCGCGACGGCGCGCGGCCCGTGTTCCTGCGCGCGAGGCCACTGGCGTATGCACTGCGCACGCCGGTGGAGTGCGCGCTGGAGCAGCTGGTGCGCGACGGCGTGCTCACTCCCGTCGACCGCTCCGACTGGGCCACACCTATTGTTCCGGTAGTTAAGAAGGATGGTAGTATACGGATCTGCGCTGACTATAAATTAACATTAAATAGAGTTTTAGAAGTAGACCGTTATCCGTTGCCCAGAGTGGAGGACTTACTAGTACGCTTGCACGGGGGTAAACGTTTCAGTAAAATTGATTTGTCACAAGCATACGCCCAATTCGAATTAGATGAATCACGGAAATACACCGTAATTAATACGCATAAAGGTTTATTTATGTATAACCGGTTAGTTTACGGGCTATCGTCTAGCCAGGCATATTTCAAAGGCGTTTGGAACAATTGTTTGCCGATATACCGCACGTGGGGGTATTCCTAGATGACGTCATCATAACGGGACATAGTACGAAGTCACATATTGATAACTTAAACAAAGTGTTTCAACGCTTACAGACATATGGCTTACGGGTTAGGAAGGATAAATGCGAGTTTTTTGCTAGTTCTGTAAATTATTTAGGACATGTCATTAGTGAAGCCGGAGTTCACACTTGTCCTGACAAAATTAAGGCCATTGTAAAAACACCTAAACCACAAAATGTGTCCGAACTCAGGGCGTTTATCGGGTTGATTATGTATTACGCTAAATTTGTGAGGAACATAAGCACTATCTTGTCACCACTGTACAATTTATTAAAAGCAGGCGTTAATTTTGTGTGGAGCAAGGACTGTCAGGAAGCGTTTAACTTGGTAAAAAAGGCGATGAGTTCAAGTGAAGTTCTGATACACTACTCGAGCGAGCTGCCGGTAGTTCTGACGGCGGACGCGTCGTCGGTGGGCGTGGGATGCGTGCTGTCGCACCTGACGCCGGAAGGCGAGCGCCCGGTCGCATACGCATCACGGACCCTTACGCCGACCGAGCGCGCGTACGCACAAATAGATAGGGAGGCGCTGGCTATTATTTACGGTGTACGCAAGTTTCATCAGTATCTTTACGGTCGGAAGTTTACGTTACGGACGGATCACAAGCCTCTGACATATATCTTTGGCGAAAAGGTAGGTATCCCGATCATGGCGGCGTCCAGACTGCAGCGGTGGGCCGTGTTGCTGTCCGGGTATGACTATGCGATTGAATACGTTCCGTCGGGTAAAAACTGTGCAGATGCTTTGTCGCGACTTCCTCAGGCAAAGGCCGGTGTTGAAGGTATCGAAGAAAAGACATATTTAAATTTTGTGGAAGATTTTTTACCGATAACTAATAATGATGTTAGGTCGGCGACCTTAAAAGATAGGATCCTAGGTAGAACACTTTCGTACGTCCAATCGGGGTGGCCTATTTCTTGTCCGGACGAGGAACTTAAGGCTTATTTTGCACGGCGCAATGAATTATACATATACCGCGGGTGTGTGATGTGGGGTTATCGCGTTGTAATACCGGCTAGTTTGCGTTCAGAAATTCTTAAGCAGTTACATGTCAGTCACATGGGGATCATTAAAACCAAATCGTTGGCCCGCAGCTATGTGTGGTGGCCAAACATCGATGCTGACGTGGAGGCGCTGTGTCGCGCGTGCACGACGTGCGCGGCGGAGGCGCCCGCGCCCCCGCGCGCGCCTTCGGCGCCCTGGCCGTACGTGGCACGTCCTTGGACGAGACTACATGCCGATTTTTTGTCTATAAAGGGAAAAACCTTCTTTGTCGTAGTAGATTCCAGTACCAAATGGTTAGAGATTTGTGAAATGTCGCGCACGAATGCGCCGACGGTAATTAAAGAACTGCGAACAATATTCGCGCGTTTTGGAGTACCTGAGCAATTTGTGTCCGATCAGGGCCCACCGTTTACTAGCTCGGATTTAAAAGATTTCCTAGTGCAATGCGGGGTGCGTCAGTCTTTTTCGCCTGTTTACCACCCGGCCTCAAACGGGGCGGCCGAGTGTTCAGTTAAGCTATGCAAACGAGCCATTAAGAAGGCTTACAGAGATAACGTAGATATAGACGCGGCCTTACAAACGTATCTATTAGCGTACAGAAATAGTGTGCACAGCACAACTGGGGAGAGTCCAGCGATGCTGTTGCAGCGGCGCCCTTTGCGCACGAGGCTGGACCTGCTGCGGGGAGACGCCGCCCTGCAGGAGCGCGTGCAGGCGGCACAAGTCCGCCAGGCGGCGGCGGCGGGAGGCACGCCGCGGTCGTTCGCACCGGGAGACGAGGTTTGGGCACGGGCATATGGCACAGGTGACAAGTGGGTCAAAGGTACAGTGTTGGGTACAGAGGGTTCTCGTGCGTATACTCTGAGCGGGGATAACGGTAGGGAAATTGTAAGACACATAGATCAAGTTAGGCGTAGATCCCGTATGTCTACGGTACCTTGTCCGGAACATATAGCAGAGGCGGCGGCAAGTGGGAGTGAGAGTGACGTTTTGGGCTCGGGTGGCCAGACGGGGGTGGAAAGGGACGCGACAGCTAATATTCTAGAAGGCGAAAATGGTTCCTTGTTAACTAGTACTAGTAATGTCCAACAAGATCAAGTTCATATTCCACCACCGTCACGAATTGCAGAGACCCGACCGCCAGTGAATCTCAGACCTTTGCCGCATAGATTAGGAAAACTTAACTTAGAAATAGACTAGATGTACACCGTTAGTTAAGCTAACATTGCCATATAATATATGTAGCAGCTATGTTATCTTGCTTTCATACCTAAAGCGATTGTATAGGTATAGATGAGTTTGTATGTAAAATATGTTAGAAATAAGGGTGGAGGTGTGATATATCGATACCTCCTACGTATACTGGGACAAGTGCAAAATCACGATTTTACAGCAGAGCTGTTTAAAGGTACAAAGTTCCATAACTAGCTCAAACTTTGACATATTTTCATGAAATTTTCAAATATGTGTGGTGAATGTATTTCGCTTAAATCCACATAATTACTATTTTAAAATTAATAGTTGTTTTTGAAAAAACTGTAGTTAGACCAGTATACATGAAATTAACGATTTCTATTTTTTGATAAACTGAGATAACTACCACTTGATCCAGTATACGTAGTAAATTATTATTTGATGAATATGGACATAATCTTATTAAACTAAACGCCATGAGTCACGTATCATTCTTAGATATCTTAAAAAACTCCAAGATCCAGTTTGGATATATTTTATCGGTTAAATTTAGCCTGATTTGTCACTTGTACCAGTATACGCCTGTGAAATGCCTGAATGAATGAATTATGTACCAGTATACTATTAACATTATTTTGTATGTTGTGCTCATTATAGAAAGTATAATGAAGATATTTAGGCAAGTTACGTTTGTGAAACTAAAAATAAAGCAAGTGGATACTAAAAAAGGTAATAATTATAATGAATTACTCAGAGCCATTGTTAGTATCAACGTAATACTGATTAACCATTTACTTTATATGTTTCCTTACAGTCTTCATTCTCATTGCTTAGTATATCTACAAAATTATTAAACAACACTTTTTCTTAATATTAACAATAAAAATTAAAATGAATAACTCTAAATATAACAACTGAAATCAGTTTAAAAGGTAAAATAGAATATGAATCCTCATAAAAAACAAAACTTCTTATTATTGCCAAAGTCATTCGCATAAAGGACAAGAATTAAAAAAAGAGATCAAGTGATAGTGAGTGAAGTAAATGACCTGACCCGAGAAGATACCGTAAAGAAACTACGGCGGGACTTATTTTTTCAAAACAGTGATAAATCACATCTTAAAGTTCATAATTATGCGTAGTCCGAAAAGAAAACCTATCAAACAGTTTATTACAAGATATAACTGAAAATACTAAAATATAAAAGTGAAAATAATAATGTAAAAAAAATTGACTTCACAAAATAGACATACTTTGATATGTTTTCTTACCTGAAAGTGAACTGAGTCATTTACATGATATAGCAGTACATACAATTGTTGAATTAACTGCTAGGCAGTTTAGTTAGTTCTGGTTTGGGCCATGCATGTTTATCTGTCAAATAATCGACACTCTGTAATAGCCCTTAGACATCAAAGACTTTTTTAAGTAATTCTCTAAGTACTGGGAAGGGTAATATTAAGGCATCATCAGGTAACTTGTTATATAAATGAATACCTACATTGCCCAAAAAATGATTTATACACTTTACGCACACGACTTTTTCTGATAGCAAGCTTATTCTTATTTCTAGTGTTATAATTATGGATGTCACAATTTTTGGTAAACAACTGAAGGTTTTTAATAACGTACATAATATTTTCATATATATATTGGCAAGCTACAGTTAATTTATATTAATTTCTTTAATAAGCTTTCTAATAGATACACCTGCTTTTAAGTTATACATAAAACGAATGGCTCTTTTTTGTAATACAAATATAGTCTGTATATCAGCTGCTTTGCCCCAAACCAGAATACCATATAACATTACACTATGGAAATAACTATGATAAACTAATCGAGCTGTCTCAATATTTGCCTAACGATGAAAGCGGCCGAACTTAATGTATGTGCGAGTTTAGTTATAAGAAGACTCCACTGTAGATTAACGTTATATTTTCTTAGTTCGTCGATCCACATATAAAAAATATATTTCCTCCCGTAGCTACTCAACTCCCAGCGGCAACGGGGACACTAAAATAAGTTACCATAACCATTGGAAATCCACATGCATTGATAAAAGCAAGTCAATAATAATTTGTAACCTCGTATACTGGACTAACTGACAAAAAGTCTGTAAATATCTCCATAGTTGTTCAAAATTTCAAATTAGGTTTTAATTAAATGTACTGAAAAGTATGAAATCAAATTTAATTACTTATCGTTAATAATTACTAAAAAAACCATTGAAAACCCACATGCATTGATATAAGTAAATCAATAACATTCTCATTTGAAACCACGTCTACTGGACTAATTAACAAAAAATCTGAAAATATCACCATAGTTGTTCAAATTAGCTTTTTTATTTAATGTTCTCAAAAATATACAATTAAATTTACTTGCCTACCGCTCGTTTCGCGTTAAAATGGTTTATTTAATGCCAGTGCAACCAGACTTCTTCCTCTCGTCTGCTTCCTTTTGATGTATTTTGTGTTTAATTAAACAATAAACTACTACACAACAACATCATAATAACAAAATCATAATATAAAAAGCTTTATTTTATACGTAGTAGGTAGAAAACGGGTAGAAAAGACGTATGCCGCATCTATTGTCGCCCGCGCATAGTGAGACAAGTTCCCCCGCAACGATAGCGAACGAGCATACTGAGACAACTGCCACTTGCGCCGCGCCCGCGCCGCCCTCCCCCGCTAGATGTACCGCGTATACTGGTACAAGTGACTTAGCTCAGTATACGACGTTCTAATTTAAAAAATAGCGTTAGTTGGTTCAGTATACGTCACTTTATTTCGAAAACTAACAGTTATTTCGCTACGAAATTTTTATAGCATGTAGATATAAGTATTTTGATCCCAAAAATGCAAAAAAACGAAAATCGTAAAAATGTCAGTTGTCTCAGTATACGTAGGAGGTATCGATATGTGGGTATATCTAAATATGTTAATATTATACTTAGGGTAGATTTCTTCTGTTTGTCTCGGATTAAACTTGCTATCAGAAGGACGTGGTTTTATTCAGCTGATCAGTAGACTATACCTAAGCCTAGATTATTCAGTAACGAAATGGCAAACTAGAAAATCCTTTTACCTTATATTCGGATCAAGAAGCTTTTATTATGAGAAAATAATCAAATCAAATTAAAAGAAGTAAATGTGATAAAATAAATATCCGTTGTAAAGGTTTTGTTGCGCGTTCTAAATTTCTTCTAAAATGTCTTTTGAAATTTCTAAAAAGTCTGTCATCATAGAATATACCTGCAACCTAATTTTCTACCCATATCGGTCTTTAGCAGTCTCCTTGCGATGATGTTCTGCCTTTTCGCCACACTTAGGTCTCAGAATTTAGAAAAAGAAGATATTTCTTTTTATTTTTCAATTTTAATTTTCCATTTAATTTTCTATTTTTCAATTTCGGCATGTATTTATACATATAACAATGCACTTATGAACGTCAAAAAAATCTACCAGCTGTATTGAAATTCGCCAACCCAATTTTTTCCGATAATACACTGACAACCAACTTTTACAAACTTTTGTATGTAAGTGTTACGATCCAAAAGCAATTAGTAAAGTGAATTATTAAAATGAATTTAGGTTTGGGATTATTCCATGCCCTAAATGTTTCTATAGTCCGCATTTGCAGAATGAATGTGAGTAAAAAATTGGACCCGTTAAATAGGTGCACCCAAAGTGGTAATAAAAGGCGTCAAAAACAAGCAAAGGATAGATACGCCTGGAAAAAATGGAGTAAGCCTTTCAGGGAACCATATCGAATTTATCTACTTATCTATTTAAGTATTTAAATGAGTTAATTAGCCTTTACATGCCATGATATATCCATTAACAATATTCGTAAAACTTTAAGGACAGAGGAGCGAATAATTATTAATTGTGTGTTAGGTTTGATAATCATTTATGAATAATGCCATTAATATGTAAATCCTAATAACTATTATTTATTCATTCAGATGTCACTTCATGAGATCCTCTCCACCGACAAAATGTATGTATAGTAACATTATGAACCATATATGTTAAAAGAAGCTTTATCGTCTTTTTATGCACCAATAATTAATAATATATGATTTTGCCAATGTCTGTAGAGTGATTACATCAAGTAAAGTATCAACGCTCTATGCGCTTGGAACATAGTAGCTTGCAATTTTTATTACAATTTGTAAAGTCGCTAGGTGGTAAAAATATCTGAACATTAGTCAATAAAGTGCATGGTCAGATATTTGTGAGCACCTCCACAGATCCGATTTATTTGACTACCTAGCACAACTTAGTCTTTTTCTTCTTTTAGGATTTGGCTTCAATCAATATATCAATCGATGATTTCGCTAATGTTAATTAAAGTAACAAATAAGTAAAATAATAATTCATGCTTGCTCTTAGAGCATGATGTTGTTCAGTAGCCTTGCGTTTAACATATGTCACGCCTGACAGTTTTGTGACAATGTGTATGGATTTTCATATTAACTTCAGTTTGTATCAAAACAGACTTGACTGCTAACAGGCTGTTAATAGTAGTAGTTTCAACATAGTTGAGTGAAAATAACTAGCAGGACTTTCCAAAAGGCTTTTCAAAGACCACGGTCCGGTCCAAAGACCAAAGAGTGGTGCTGGTGGCACGCGTGACATACTTAGCTGGTGAGTAAGCATACATACACCAATCGCCTTTGACCTAAACACTTAAAATTTCATTAGGTTTACAATAATAATGTAAAATTTTACCTGATTTCTGAAATATCCGTGGAACGTTAAATAAGTGCCATCGTTGAATTTTCTCGAACCGAAGATATCTCAAATCTTTCGTGATAAAATATAAAACACTTAATCCATACTAGTAATAAAGGAAAGTTTAATAAATCTATCGACTAAATAACAATTGACCCTGCTCGGATAGTAAACAGTGACAGGGAAACGAAAACAAAACCGCTGCCATAGCAACCGTTGTCTTGGCACCGCTCCGGCTTTCATTAGGTTTGCAATCAAAGTTCCTGAAGGTTTTAGTAATAGGTTTTTATTTTTCATCCACACAATCAAACCACATCAAAATTAAATCTAGTAACTACCTTTATAACTAAAGCTAGTTAAACAATGTTGGAATACATGAAGACTATAATTGTGTAATAGAAGAAGGTTATACTTTACACTTACATTTTACAAAAACTCATTAACTCATTTTTAACTCTGGAACTATTTTCCTTCTTATGTGTCTACATTTGAATCTCTGGGAAAATATATAGGTAGGATAAGCTTCTAGAAACTTGCATACTGCTACATGGTGATTTAACTCCTTTTAAACCAGTCTACCTTTAAATAATTTGATCTAATAGTATATTTTATGTTTATTAAAAGTTAAATTTCCATAGTTCTTACGTTTTTAACACTATTATTTGACATTAAATTGGTTTTACATTGACTAAAAATAAATCTACGTCGTTATAATTTACTTCATATATTTACATGTTTATTTTTATCTTACAACTATATTTTATAAATAATTCTAAAGAAAGTCTTTTAATCTTGTAGACGTGTCTACATTAGTAATCGAATCATCTGCAGTAGGTATGTAGTTCAGTGAAATAGTAAGCCTCAGTTGGAGGCCTCAGATGGCCGGGTTTTTGTTACCTGTCATTATAGCAGTCACTTGCTAACATATATGTGTATACAAACGTGACATGACGCGACATGTGACAAAATCGCAACCATCCTATGCGTCCTTGAATCGCTTGATTTTCCTTGGCTTGATTACTTTGATTAGCTATAAATAGAACACGTCAACTAATTTATTGGTACCCAAACTGTCGTTGAGGATTTGGAGGAAATCCGTTGACATTATTACTAACATCAAATTGTTCTAACCTAGCGTTTAAATTATGATTCTGCAAAAGCCTTTGCCTGGAATCTAAAAAACCTACTGACCCTTGAGGAGCCGAGTATGAAGAGGGCCCGTCGTAAATAGCATTGGGTTTTCTTTGGGCAAGAATTTGCTTTGCAAAAGGATGAGTAACGGTAAAATCTACGTTTGTAGTAAGCACATCACTTCTGCGATTACTAGGCGTTGGCAATATGTAACCTTCGTTATTGTTGTTGTTTTTAGATTTAGGATTTCCGAATTCGTCAATATTAAAAGCGTTTAGAATTTTTTCTTGCTCTTTCTCATCCTCAAGTTGGTAGCCTACAGATGGGATAAATTGGAATGTAGATAAAAAATCATCATCTGCCTGAGTTAGTTTGGCATTCTGCTGGCCTGCATTTAGTTGTGGTTTTGCGCTACTCTGTGTTGGTTGATCTAAACCGTTGCCGTCCAGCCTCGTGTAAAAGGAATATGATTGGTCTTTTTTGTAAGTCACAAGTTTATTTTTCTCTAGTGGATGTGGTATTGTTCCGATGATGTTATCTTGCACTTGAGCTGATATGCCTTCACTATTTAAAAAGTTATTAATGAATGCTTGTGAACTTTCTTGGCTGTTGAAGTTAACCTCGTTTGGTGCGACCTGAAGCTTAGCCGGACTTGGTACAGGTAAGCTGTGTGATTGAACTATTTCTACTTCTGCACTCGACTGTTTTACTGAATTGATGTTATTGTTTACATTTGTCTGTTGCTTGCTCTGGAGATGCTCCACTTCTGTAGCAAAATTGTTAACATTGTCGGCTTGAATAAGCTTTGCTGGACTTCCTTGATTGTATATCTGTTCAGTTACTTGTGGAACTGG
This sequence comes from Grapholita molesta, assembly GCA_022674325.2. Classification (NCBI taxonomy): domain Eukaryota; kingdom Metazoa; phylum Arthropoda; class Insecta; order Lepidoptera; family Tortricidae; genus Grapholita; species Grapholita molesta. Next base: position 5,604,064 of record CP053136.2, on the reverse strand, counting down.
GAGCTGGTATAGTTGACCGCTATATATTTGGTTTTGATTAGCATTCGCAACAACGGGTCTGAAATTATTGCCGAATTGGAATTGTGATGAGTAGAAACTGCCAGTTTGTTGTGGTGCTACGTTTAGCTGTCCGCTTTTTCCATGGTTTTGTACCTGGTTATTTGTGAAATGCGTTTGTCTGTGTTGGGTACCGGAATTTGTTGTAGTAGTTTGAGAAGTGGAAACAACGTCTGTGTTTCCAGGGTTGCCTTGATTGAACTTGTTTTGACTATTGCCAGAGTATTGAGATGAAGTGAGTTGTGATATTTGGTTTGTTATTCGCGACAATTCCTCTGCATTGACATTCTGGAATTGTGGCTGTGTAGGTGTTGCTTGAAGTACGTTTTGTTGTGCGATGTTGCTGTATTCCTTGGCCACATTGATAGAGTTAGCCAGTAAAGAGAACACCAGTGCCTGTGAATTTGAAAGAGATGTGTTTTTATCTGCAATCAGCTTACCAATTGGTATGAAAGTTGGGGTGGTACTCGTAGCTAGTTGGTTAGTAAGGACCAGATAGTTACTGCTACCCGTGTTAAGGATTTCTAATCTATCAAGGTCGCTGTCATTAGTATTTTTAAATAGATACGACGCTACTTTTTCTGGAATAGAAATCTTTAACGATACGGTTCTTTCAATGGTGTTAGTAGGCTGTTTGAAGAAAGGTAGATTAGAAAGTTGATTAGTATTTTGAACTTCTTTGGAGGTTTCTAGTGGAGGTTCCAGGTCTTTTGCCGGAGCTTGAGTCAAACGAGAGCTTTTAGCGGTATCTGGTAAATCTGACGGAGTTAAACTCTCTTTACTTGAGGTATTGGAATCTGGCGGTAAGTAGATATTATCTTCAGAATACTCAACTGAATTCAAATCTTGGGTAAGTCGACCGAACTGTTCATTTGAAGCTGATTTAAGAATTTTACTTGTATCTTTGACTATATCATTAACTGTAATATCAAGTTTTTCCTTGGTTAGTATATCAGCGAATGTTAAGTTATTATGATTTGCGTTAATGTGAGAGTGTTTAGTAAGAGTGAAAGATGGTTGTGTAGATATCTCTTTAGTTGGAGCTAAAAATACAGGTGAAGGAAACGTTGGAGCTGCAATTAATTTTTCATTTTGAGAGAAAGGGGTTTGAAGATCAGTATTGGGAGTTAAGTATTGTCTAAAGGGAGCAGGTTGAGATGGTGGTAAGTATAGTCTTGCGATGGGATTGAAAGTAGTTGGAGCCAAGTAAAGTCGGGAGGGTTTAGTTGGTTCTGGTGTAGATGGTGGCTGATATAACCTCGCTGCTGTTGGAGCAGGTGTAGTCGGAGGAAGATATACTTGTCTAACAGTTGAAATTATTTTAGGTGCAGCAGTCGGCTTATTATAAACGTAAGGCTCTTCAACTTCTGTTACTCGCGCAAGTGGTCTAACAGTCGATACTATCTTAGCTGCCACTGTTGGTTTATTATAGACATAAGGTTCGTCTTCTGATACTAACTTAGTTGCTATTGTGGGTTTATTGTAAACATAAGGTTGATCTGGTTCTGACACTATTTTGGCTGGTGGTGGTGAAGGAGGTGGCGTTGGTGGGGTAGTAGGTCTATCATAAACATATGGAGAGCTTGCTTCTACTTGTCTTTCACTAATTTGTGGAGTAGGACGACTATATGTGTAAGGAGTTGGTTCTGCGATTAATTTAGCAGCCTTAGAAGGTTTAACAATCCAAGTTTTGAACACTACGCGAGATTTAGGCTGACCTGTCCTGGGTTCTTGAATGATTCTATTAACTGTTAATGTTTTTGTTATGACAGTAGATGGTATGTCATTGTTACTTACCAAATTTTCTTTGGCTTCAGTGCCTACTGAGCCTTTAATGTCACTTGAGAATTTAGGATATCCTAAGTTTTGTTGTTGACTTGCTTGATTTGAGTTGTAATTAAACTGTTGTTTTGTTAATGAAACTCCAAATTCGGATTGTTTTCCGCTATTCCACTGAGTAGGAGTTTTGTTTGCCGTGTATTGTGCATTTTGTCTGTTAGCCTGTATTTTTTGACTGTTAAAATTCTGTGGGTTATATGTAGTAGGTGCGGGATTCAATTGTGTCTGACTTAACTGACTTTGACGCACAGTGTTTACATTATTATTATTACTACTAGTTGGCTGCACGAGACGACCAAATTGGTTTGCTGGCTGTGAATTTTGTCTGTTAGTTTGCCACTGTTGGCCGTTTTGCCACTGTTGCCCGTTTTGCCATTGTTGTCCATTCTGTCGCTGCCGCTGGAATACTTCAGTGTCAGCCAGATTCGGCTGCTCCTCAAACGGAATGTACGAGGGGCTCGGCGTTGATGCAGCAAAAGAAGTGTCTCTTATAAAGTTAGTTTGCCCAAAGTTTTGCTGAGTAATTTTTGGCGGCACAAAAACATTACTAGGAGTTCGGTCGGCGTTTGCTATTAGAGCACTGTTTGGGAATAATTGCCCCGAAGGTGGTCTGTAATCTTGCATCACAACAAGGTTGCTCTTCATGATACCTTTACCAATAGGGTTTCTCATGGGATGTGTAATCATCTTTTTAATATCTTTCATTAATTGCGGTCCAAGCTTAAGGTTTCCAAATTTTTCATTGTTGTTGTTGAAGTACTTTTCTGAAGCTTCGCATTTAACGTTCATCCACCAGTCGCAGACGAAGACGGCCTGGTTGAATAGAGTGCCGTTGGGGCATAGGAAGGATTGGAAGCCGTAGGTGGACCCCGCGGTGCATACTCTAAATGCTTGACAGTTCGTTTCCAGATCCGCGTAATAACCTGTAATACAGCAAGGGCAACATTACATTGGTATTTTTTTTAATTTAATTTTAAATACAGGATGATTGGTAATTCGCCGTATTCCTTTAACAGGGTTATTATACAGTTCATTTGCAATGATTTAAGTCCAGTCAACCAGGGGACTAAACTCATTGGTTTTCAAGTTATTCAAGTTTTTAGATTTTTTTTTAATACCCGTAACGTAGAAGACCTAAGGCAAAAATGTTTTCCAGCTGCACAGGCAATGAAACATGGGCTTTTGAGGAGAGTGACAATCACTGAATTACGAGGAATACGGCGAATTACCAATCACCCTGTATAGTCGCTAAGAAACATTATTTATGAATATTGGTGATAAGAGAGACAGAAACTATTTCTTGGATTCCCCAGAAATTATGACATCTCAAAGTTGAACTCGTGGCTATTGGCCCCAACCTTGAAGAATAAACGAGGCACGCGTATCATCTGCAATATATCCGATCATACCTGGTTGTCTACCAGCACAGGAGAAGGACGTTCGCGGAATGTTGCCAAGTGTGGGATAGTCATTCCCCGGCTTGCCAGGAACGGCGAGTCGGATGTCCCACCCACGGCCGTGGTGGTCTTGCCGGGGGGCCCGTCCACTCTGTCCGTTCGCCCAGGCAAACAAGCATACTAGAAGAACAAAAAAAAACATATAGTAATTATCTGAGTAACTTGACTAACTGTCAGTGGTGGCGGGTCAATTATCTTCTTAGGCAAGACGGAACGGGAGCGGATATGGCGTTTTATTTTTTCACGACCCTAAAGAAACCTGTTGAACTGTGAGAAAGTTCGTTAAGCCGGCGGGACTCGGTTAGTATTATGGACGGGCCGCCGCTGCTTACTATTTGTCAAAAAAGAAACTTTTTTGTATAAATAAAAATCAAAACGAAACATTTGCCAAAAAGTCTCGTCTTAAAAGATACAATGCGAATACGAGTAGGTACATTTTTATTAATAAATAGGATGTATAATAACAAATTAACTCTATATCAGTAAATACATACTCATAATATCCTAATATATTCATTTAGACCGATTCTTATCACTTTATAAGAGATGGCTTAACACAGTTTAATAATAATAAAAACTATGAACAAGAATTAATCATGATATCAAAGAACGTTTTAAATTTAGATTAATGATTGAGTTATGAAATTGTGTCGGAGCTATTAATATGATACCCAATTTAAATGTGAAGAGGCGTCATCTTATTAAACGCCTATCTTTTGCCCGAAAGAGATTATGAAAGTCTACATAAATTGTTTATATTATCCGTAAAAAAATGTACAGGATTAATTTCAGTCAACTAAAATAGACGTGCCTTATATTTATCAGTTTAATTAGATATTGATATATACTGTGTGTAAGTCTAATACGGGCGAAGAATTAAACCACACATAGGATTTACCAGTATAATCATTAACCAAAAGGGTTTTCTTTAATTATACCAATTATACATATGTAATAAATTTTTGAAAAATATCTGAGTAGTAATGTACTGAGAACATTACGCGATATGAGCTATTGAAACTAACTGCCAACGAATGTTTAACTCGAGTGGGTTGCATTACATGTGGGCCGAATTTTTTTATATGGATACAATTTTAATTGTACTTCTAAGCGAAAGTTATCTAAATATATTTCTTATGTCCTATTCTGCCCTCTGTTAAGAGATTCGCCCGTATAAGATTTACACACTGTATACCCGTAGTGTTATGTAACTTATGCAGTAACAGGTTATCAAATCAAAACTTATAACAATTACCTATTTATCTGATCTGAAAGAATCAAGGCTCTAATAAGCAAGCTTGAACCCAAGGAACGTCCAAAACGCGAAATTCAGACGTCTGCGGCGCAAGTAACTACCATCACAAAAGCACGCAGCCCATAATAAATTTTACGGAACTCGTAATAATTTAGAGATTATAATATTCCCAAGAGGATGTTGCTCAAAATTGCGGAAGAACCGACTTAACAAAATTAATACATCCAATGTTTGAAACGGCAACACTTAAGATAATTGAGTACCTGTGTCTACCAACAATGCATTGAAAGTTAGATATGTTTTCAGTCGTACTTAACAAGATATGGAATGACATACATAACCGCATTCCCCATATCCTGGCAAACACACTAGCGACATCTACAATTTTTAACAGCAGTATGTGTCAGTATTTCTGTTAAAAATTGTAGATGTCGCTAGTTCTTTGGAGATGTCTCGCTGCCAAAATAACTCAACAAGTATCCATAGATGGCGCTGCGCCACATAGTAAGGCCAATGTGGGTAAGACCGTCTATCAGGATACACCGTATACCAACCAATTTCCTACATTATCTCATCGGTATTTAGTGTCATATGGCGGATTTCCCTAAAAAATAAAGTATGCCGGTTTTACCCACATTGCCCTTACCGTAAAAGGAGAAATATCGGCATGTCGGAGGAACGGGACTTTGTATAGATATTTTCATTCCTCCCCATTCATTCATGTCTTGTATGCTTTGTGGTACCTAGAGATGGTGTCGGTCGTATATTAGCTAGGTATATAGTACTTGCCATAGACTATATCTCGTATTCGAATTAGGGCTACGCGCTCTGAGAAACGTAATACATTACATGTAAAAACTTAATTATAATTATCAGAAAGTATCAGTAGTATCACACACTACTCGTGTACTATAACGTATTATCCTCGCATATTAAAAAAAATGTATTATCTGCAGACAGTTTTAGGGCAAAATAACACTGTATAAATAAGTATTAACTTCGCAACAAATCAGAACATTAGCAGTGCAGCACTAGTTTCATGTTTTTAAATGCTTCATTTGACGGATTAGATACGAAACAAAAGCGTTTTTTCATTTGTATTTTTTTATGTCTATGATGTCCTTACTTTTTAATCGATTTGTTCTTATTTTTTTAATAAAACCGCCATAACATGCTTTCGTACACACAACTCTGTAGGTATGTCGCAATCCTAAGAGCTGGGTTTTCAATGTTTCCCATACTTTTTGCGCAGTGGGAGCAATCATACAAAAACAGCGTCAATAGGCGCAATGTGCGGTATGAATTGTTAAGACATAGGATAGGTTCAAACCTATGACGTAGACTTCATTGTTGCTATAATTAGTATAATTATAATAAGGTGAAGTAGAAGTACGAATATTGTCAACGATTAGTATGGTTGGTTGACTATAAATTGAAAAAGACTTACCTACTTAAGATATGTGACCTACAACCAGACTCGCTGAGTGATTCGAATAGAAGGTGCAAGCAGGATTATGGCAGGAGTAGGTATAGTCAATATCGCCTGAGAAATCTTCAGTTTCGGATAGTTTACGATGGTCTATAGATAGTCAAGGCGTCAACCGCGACATATTAAGACGCTGGTTCAAATCCGGCCTTGGACATCTGTGTGCTTAGTCAGTTTCTTAAGTGTCTGATATCTATTTTAATGAATTATTTATATTACTAGTGTTACCATTAAAAATATTTGATTTATTTCTAGTTTTATTTTCGTGGCTGTTACTTATCAAACCATAGGTATATCCTGCATTGTATCATGTATTGTAGTGAGAATTTTCCTTGAATGATCGTGGTGTATAACCCTAACAACAGATTATACGCTATTTGGGTGCTATCTATTAATAATCATTTGTTTTGTTTGTTAATCGTTCTCTCATCAAGTCCATATATCACCAGTTTAATATTCACCATCATCGGCGATTTCATAAGAGTCGTATAAATTTGAATGACAATGTTGTTCCGTCGTGGTTCGCGTAGAAAGTGAATTTGTAGCTTAGGTAACGATAATGGACTAGTTTAGGCGAGGTGTGATCACACGGGGTCAATGGGTCTTCATTAGGTTTTTATTGGTGGTTTTGTGGATTTATGAACTTTTTCAATCCGCGGTGTTAAGATACATCGGAGTATCAAAAAAATAAGTGTCGTTCTGTATGATGGGAGTCTTAAGAGGATTTTTAACTTGTGTAACGGTTTTGGACCAGTTTGAGTGTGATGAGAAGACGAAGAGATTAATGGATCTTAACTAAGTATATAATGCATTTGATTTTTTAAAGGTGCATGTGTGAATAATGAAAATGTGTACTCATATTTAAAAATAATTATATATACATTAACCTTAAGCTATCCCTTACGGAAGGGTGCCTATAAGGCTGGCTACATTTCCCTATTCTTTGCCCGAGGAATGAGCTAGCCTTGGCGTCTCAGGTACATTGAAAAGGAATCTTGACTACATAGAATTTGCGTTCATTGGGCGCTCTGGCTCCACGTCAGGCGGCTGGTGCCAACATTTTTTGTTATATGTGAGGTTTGATCTAGTGGGTAGTGATGTCAATTGTCCTGGCTTCAAATCCCAGTAAGGACATTTATTTGTGTGATGAGAACAGATATTGTATATCGTTGGCCGAGTACCCACAACACAAGCCTTCTTGAGCTTACTGTGGTGCTCTATCAATTTGTGTAAGAATGTATGTATGTAATATAATAATTATTTATTATTTATTTATAGTCTTAGTTGCTGCGGCCGCGGTATTTTTTTTATATTGTCCTATTTCATTTCACGAAGTTGTCACAGTTTCTACCATCGACACGAGACTTGACATTCTCATGTAGTTGGGGTATTCTGCAATTGGGTCAAGTGAAAGCCCGGACATTGAGATTCTCCGCCTCAAGACAATATTGAAATATGGAGCATATCTTTAGCGCTAGCTGTAAATCAAATAATTTCAGCGCTGTTACTAATTAAGTCAAGAGAAGTCCCTGTTGCATGTATTTGCAGTTTGCAATATACACACCGTTTACGTCAAGAAGAACGTGCGCCGTGAACGTTTGTCGTAATTATTTGCATTTAGAGCTTCTGTTTGCATAGCATCCTAAAGGAACACATGAGTGGAACATCAAGTGTCTTATTTCTTAATTCAGATATTTGTCTATATGTACGCCAAGTTTCATGGAAGTCCATTCAGCCTTGCGTCTTTGAGTAACAAAAATTCAAACATCCTCACAAACTTTCATATTATTTATACTTAATATTTGTGTAGGATAATACTTGTTTGTGTGAGGTCCAGTTTTGTATCCCCAATAATAGAAATGATATTTCGTAATGAGAGCCGGGGACTGAGAAGGTCAATTCTTTTCAGTGCGGGAACATTTACTCGCCAGACTTGAGTCATAAGGCAGTCTCTCTTCAAATAATTTTTCAGACTTTAGGAACGAAAAGCTTGGCCTTACTTGGTCTTATATAGGGTGAGGCGGTACTTCACGCCGGAACAGCTTCTAACACTTTACCAAGGTTTGATCGTGTATGGAGTACTGTTGGGGCGGGTCTGCCACGTATCAGCTGCCCGTCTTGGATTCAATAGAACACCAAGCTCACAGACTCATTGGCGATCCTCAATTGGTCAGTAAGGTTCCATCAGAGCCTTTAACACCGGCGCAGGGTTGCTTTGTCTGTGGTTTTACAGGATACATTATGGAGAGTGTGCACAGGAATTGCACAATTTATTTCCGCCATCTCCGTTTCACCACTGGACGTCCAGACGAGGGGAGCACTTTCATCCTTACTTTGTGAATATTCAATTCATTCGCACAAAGCGATGCTTCTACTTTCTTAATGCGGACTGCTAAGGAATGGAATTCGCTTCCTTTGACTGCATTCCCGGAAAGGTATAATTTGGGTTTTTTAAGGCAAGAGTGAACAGGCTGTTACTGAACCAGCGTGCTACATTGATACTTGACGGAGGTCAAACGCTGGTCAGTCTTGTATAAAAAACTCGATGTCGCTTAATTTGGCTTAAATTAGTTTTATGTTGTATTTATTCATATTTATATTCCATTTTTCATTTGTGTTGTGATTGTTTCTGAATAAAATTAAATGTAATATATTGAAGAATAATGATAATGATATTTAGTAATTGAATATTCGAATGCTTTAGTCCTGTTGAAATATCCGCCACACAAGCTTGACCAGGTAGCTAGAATTAAAATACAATTGATCGCTCTCATGCTGGTGCCATAGTCAATAAGTTGCCAATCTATGTGGATGTTTGCTTTGATAATTAACTTACCAAACATCGCCAATAAATGGAATATGGGCCGCAGTGTTAATTTAGATTACATGTCATCATGAAAGGCTTTCATAAAATGGTGATAACAATTAACTGATTAAATTAATTAATTAATAACTCGTTAATGATTGCTTACTAAATTATTCATTGAAAAGTTAACACATCAACAGTTTGGTCTCAGTAATACACGAGTAGTGTCCTATTCCGCCGAGCGTGCCAATCTTATTCGGGCATGTTACTAGTCGTCGGATAGAGTACTTGACTCGTGACAGTTTAAACTATGTCAGAAACGAAGAATTTTTTTTTTAAACATGTTACATTTAGTGCAAAAGCAATGGTAAGACATTTTAATTATTTTCGTTCTCAAACTTTTTGAAATTGAATCGGTCTGTTTTAAAACGACAAATGTGTGTCTGTGTTTTTAGGGTTCCATAGTCTACCAGGCCTTACAGACTCGCCATGTCTTTCTGTTTGTCTGCCCCCGGCTATGCCCAGAGTCCTAGAGAGCTGTAATTTAGTATGAATATGTAAATTAAACAAAATAGATATGTCATGTGAAATCAGGGGTGGCTCAATCAACTGTCACTCTGAAAACCACCGTTTTAATGTTTCGAAAGATAATAAACAAACATTTTTGTGTTAACTATATGTATAATCATAATGATGTTATGGGATCTCCTACCAGGGGTGTTATTAGAACGCGGTGCCACTTTTCTTCTAATAAACTCTCAAATGCCACTGGCTTCACCCTTCAGTGTGAGGTTCAGTAAATAGGTATTTGATAAAGAATTTTTTACCTTAAAACATTTTGTGATTTATTTTTACTTCAACTTCCCTCTAACTTTTGAACCGCAAGTCAAAAAAAAAAAACATGAATAATTAATTAAATGCAAATGCAATTAATTGCAAATAATTATTTGCAAATTTATCGGTTGAACCGTTTTCGAGTTACAGATCGAAAACTACGAAACCGTAGGTACGCTACCACTGCTGGACATATAGGCGTTTAGGTCTCCTCCAAATATGACTTGTAATATTTTTGGGGGGTAGTGGCCACGCTTGGCGACCGCAGTAGCTGTATGGGTTTCTGCGGACGGTGCAGCCCATCCGTCAGATTTTCCCTTAGCCTTACGACACTCGTGGTAAGGGAAAATTGGTTTTCGAGATGATGATATACTGGTTTGAGAATGCGCGTACGCTGCCCTACTAGGTGGGCTCGCACGAGGGCAGTTGGGGCCATTAATAAAAACCTCTAGTTGGCCGGCAAATTTATGGCAATATTGAACATACAATTTCTGGCTTACCCGTAATTTTCTTAGCTTTATAGTAGGCCTTACTTTAAGAGATTTTTCAGAAACATTTATATTTTATGGAAATAATTTAAATGTCTCTCCCGTACACGGAATAATGGTATTCCGGACATTTGGGAGGCGTATGCTGAGCCGGATCGAGCCAACGCGCAGAGGGCATATATGAACCATTTAATGATGTGTAAGGGGTACACTAAGCGTTTGTTGCCACTGTCCATGTCATGGGAAGCGCACAGAGATAGCACCTGCCGTTAAAAATATTAACTATTATTATTTTATCCTACTCAGAAAAGCGGAGACTGATGATATAAATATTATTTATAACTTGGCGACGATTTTACACACATACAAATTTCGCATGGAAAACTGCAAATATATAATTTAAAAAACCCTAAACTTAACGGTTACCGGTTACTTAACTAAACGGTTTACCGTAAAGGGTTAAAAAAGCATCAAGTAGAATTGAGGCCACTCAAAAATAAAGCCAAACTTCTAGCCTACATTCACTATTAATCTAATCCAAATCTAATAACATACGTACACTCACTTGGATTCATGTTTATTAAAGCGGCAGCGCATACGCGTAAAGGATACAATCTAATACCAATAAGTTTTTTTGTCGAGAATTAAATTTTATTTCTGAAGAACTAATTGTAAGTTCGCAGTTGAAAAATAATTCAAAAAGCGAGTTATTTCTGAAGAGCTCATGAAGTTCCAAGTTCTTTGGCGAAAGTTCACTCCAGCATTATTGGAAGTGACTTTTTATACCCACGTTAACATCAAAGCGACTTTCAACTTTGCAAATGCAACTAACTAGTTCTACATTTTATTGAGGTCTGTTTATCTTCCTCTTTCTGTGCTTTGCTCAGCACAAAGTTTTGATTAGTATTTACAAAACTGTCTGTGTGAATTTCAATTCTCGTCTGAAAACAGGTGCAAGGCACGAAGAGTGAAACCTAGCTAGATTATACGTATACGCACCTAAAAGTATTATAAAAGTGATTTTTTATTTTGTTATGACTGTCCTTACGACTCCGAAAGTCCCGCGTAACGTACAGTATTATTATTTGCTGTTTTGGGCTATTATTTGCGCCGCATCGACCAGTTGCGATCTAATGTGGCAGCCCTGTTTGTAACTCATTACTGATTCCTGTTGAGTCCAGAAAGCTCCAGATTCTTTGGGCTGTAATGTTGTATACCTCATAAGGATTCAGTATCGTACAGTAACAAAAACCAACTAAAATAAACTCACCAAAAACCAATTTCCACATTATGTTAGTCCATAACACCACACAGCTTGAACACCAATAACCGGTAAACTCAACTTTATTGAAACCTATTGAAACTCAATCAACTCAACGAAAACAATTGAAACTTAATCAACTGAATCTGTGAAAATGCAACATTGTGGGTCCGCGGTAGACGCGCGAATGTCGGTTTTCGTATATGACAGCGATAATATCTCTTAGCTGTTATGTCATTCCCATCGTCGGCTGCGAGTCAATTATCCTGCGTTACCAATATAAAGGTGCTTCCTAAGCACATGCTGTGGTAAAGGTTTTCGAGATTATGATATACTGGTTTGAGAATACGCGTACGCTGCCCTACCAGGTGGGCTCGCACGAGGGCAGTTGGGGCCATTAATAAATTCTTTGTTAGGGTACCGTTGGTTGCCTTCATTACACATCCAGTGTGTAACAAGGACAAATACCACTGTTCTTGAGACCACGAGATTTTATAGTCATATTATTTTTAACCACGCATAAGGCAGAAAATGATTTTATGCATTTTTTAAAACTTGCGTTTGTTGAGATAGGATTTGTACTATATCTAAAAAGAGTACACCGAAAAGAATAAACGATAGGGCTTGCCTTTATAATATCTTAATAAATAATTTTATTTTAATTTCCTGGAGTGTCCCACTGCAGGACAAAGGTTCACTCTTTTCCGTTAATTACTACGATTAGAATAACTTAAACGATTGGGCAAGGTACCCAAGTACATAGTAGATTATGATGGATCTATGGATATTATGGTTATTAATATAAAAAACTTCTCTCCTTAGAATAAAGATTGGGCGTTACGGCCTGATCTTTTATATGTGGAATTAAGACGAAATTTCAGGATAAACTAAAATACAAAATAAAGTATGTACTGAATATATTTAACAATAAAATAATTATTTGGATACAATTTTACATATATTTACTTCAATCAAAAAATACTCTACATCACATTAGGTGCTAGACTATACATACTTACGCACCTATTCATTTAAACGTCTCTCAAACCTACTTAAGTTAAATTATACTTTGTCTGTATCTTACAAACACAATTGCCAAAGTAACACATAAGGACAAAACAAAATTTAACGAAAGTAGGTTTGAGAAAATATCCACATAAACACACACAGATAAACAAGTTAAGCAGTAAAGTTTCACCATATAACTAAAGTTCTGTTTCCGACGTTGCCTGCTAGTTTAGTAAATTCTTAGGTAAGTTATTAACGATTTAAGTTTGCCAAGTTAAGTTAAATCGGAAACATTTTCCAGTATTTTATGCTAAAACCTACTTAGTCTATACTTGTTAATAGAATCTCGCTTTACTAGTTAATTTCAGATCTTACGGTATAAGTACAGAACCCGGCCTGCAGTGTACACTTTAACTTTGCTATTTTATTGATCTTTGTTTTCAGTACTAAGAGTATAGGTATAAGTTACAAGTTTTTCTACTATCAATAGATAATTTAAGAGCTTATTGTAAGTGGTGAATTGTTTATATGCGAAAATACTATGAATCTATCGACTATTATATATTGCTTGCCAGCAACATATAATAGCGATTTACGAAAATCGTATTTTTTTCATAAATCACCATAATAATAGATATGTATAGTCTCCGTGGTAAATAATAAATTTATCTCGTGCTTGATAAGCTTGGTCTCATAACTATTTTTTTTTGATATAGGAGGCAAACGAGCAGACGGATTGCCTGATGGTAAGCAACTACCGCCGCCCATGGACACTCGCAACACCAGAGGAGTCACAAGTACGTTGCCGGCCTTTAAGATCCCTATACGCTCTTTTCTTGAAGGTTTGGATGTCATATCGGTCCGGAAATACTAGTTCGACCGAATAAATATAAATGAAGGGAGGGAAGTCCCGTTAAAACATAAGGTATTTTTTCATGTTTTGGCGATATTTCGAAAGTGCTGTGACATCCGTGGTCGCTGATTAATAAAAGTGTTTGAAAATCATCTAAGATGAAATCAGTGTATCGGTGTAGTAGTATTAGTATAAGTATTAGTTTAAGGATGTAAAATAGACAAAATAGACAATCAAAAAAGCAAAGCCAGGACCGGCGGCAGGATCGTCAGTAACAACTTAACAAGGACAAGGAGGAATCATAGACTTGTCTATGTCTAGGTGCCGGAATTTTGAATGCGGTTTTTGAAAAGTCATAGGGAGAGAACACCAAAGTTTATAAATACTCGTATATCGACAGTTTTATAGACAAATGATGATTGAACAGTTTTTCGTCTAGCATAAAATAATCGGTGTCGGGGCTTTCGACCTCTGTATTGACAAGATGCTGTGTGTACTTGCTGACTGAGATGTTTAGGATTAACCGACTCTAAATTTTATGATGTCTTCCAAAAAATAGATTTAATAGTATCCTACACACGAACCTCTAGTACATTTTTGTGACATCTAAGTGACTTTTTATACTGATTCGCCTCAATAGAGCCATTACATACGTAACTTTTATAAATCGCCCAGTTTTGATTGTCATGTGAATGCCGGTGGCGTTTCTTGTGCCATTGTGGCTGTGTGCACACACGAGGTTTAATTGAGGCGTAATATCAGTTGGTGCAATATTTAACAATGGTCTGATTGAGACGTTCGGTGGATTAAGTTGGCAGAGTTATGGCGAATGGAATTGAGAACATTGGTTGATCAGCGATAAATTGTACAAAGGTGCCAACTATGGATTCTATAAGAATTATAGCAACTGTACAACTAGCTTAAATCTAAAATAAGTCCTTGAATAATTGGATCTAGGATGCTGGCGGAATTTCTTCGTTGTATCGCAATGCTGATAAGTTGTGCTAGGAAGCCGCCAGCTCTTTGGTCGCCAGTTACATCAACCGCTTCGCGATTTCTGCAAAAATCTTGTATGCGCTAGAACTCCATGGACCTAGAGTTTCTACAACAAATGGTACAAAATGGCGTCTATTAAAAAAAATTTTCAGACTAAACTTACACGGATCGACATAGACCTACAGTATGCTCCTATTGTATTGTATTAGGTACTAGGCGAAGATATATTTGATATAGATAATATATAGATAAGTAAGATATAATCTTCTTAGCGTTTGTCCCGCCGCTTTACCACGGCTCATTGGAGCTTGTAGTACACTTGGCAATTTAATCATAGAATTTAGCTAAAGCACAGATTTTTACAAAATCGGAGAGAGAAACCTATAAACTCTTATATAGGATTATTTATTTTGGGATTATCTGCTCATTCAATTATTTCTTTATAAATCCCTAAATACATTTAATATATACCTACGTTATTTCAAAGCTTCATAATATTTTGATAATTTGATACAAAAAGTGTATATTACACTTAACCACATACCTACATAGAAGTTTCAAAACGTCAAAGCTAATCATTGATAAAAATGTGATAAGTATTTATTATTTATAAGAATATTTTGTGTTCTCATTATCTTTTTGATGTAGTTTGACTATATTCCCGACGATGAATACGATACGATGTTTTCCTATATTTTTTTGACCCGGGTATGTCCTTAAACTACGTCCAACAATGAGAGGTAGGGCACAGCGAAGTACCATCACGCTCCAGTCCGGAGAAGCCCGGGGAAGTACCTCCTCCTTACAGAAGACCACAGCCATAATAGCACTGCAACCGGGTATGTAGTGTTGTGTTCCTCTTGGTGAGTAAGGTTCCCAGAGCTTCAACCCCCTTTAAAGGTCGGAATAGGACACCAGGTCCCCTGGTGTTGCGGGTGCCCATGGGCGACGGTAATTGCTTACCATCAGGCAATCCGACAGCTCGTTTGCCAGCATTTGTCATAAAAAAAAAAAAATTCATTCGCCGTTTCCACAGGTACACTCTTGTATGATTAATTAATTCGCAAATATCAATCATTATTATGATACATACTTTGACAAAAATAGTAACATTATCATAATTATCATATTAAAATCTACACCATATCATATATCATGAATATTGATGATAATCAGATACAGACAAGTGGTAGACAGTATACTAGTAGAAAGTGGTCATTGCCACCACATTCAAGAATTTTTATTTTCGGTAAAGTCCATTTTTATTATTCAAAAACAGATATCATAACTGCATTATATTCACAAAGTAATTTCATAAGACTTGTTTATTTGACGTTAACTCGTTGGAAGCACTTTCAAATAATGTTTTTTATATTATGTTAAATAATAGACAATAGTAATTTAAATATATTTTTTACAATGTTTTAGAGTTGTTTTTTTCCTTGCAGTAGTAAGCTGAAACCTCTCTGGTGCCTTAATTGAAACCCTCTCAACGCCCACGATTCCATTTGCTATACTCGTAGTTCAATCTTTCGCTAGCTCGGGTTCCAATATTGGCAAGAAATAGTAACTTTGCATAACATCCTCTATTATAAACGTTCAGTATTGAATAGGCAGAAGTATGTATATACGAACCTTTTGATATATAGACAATAAGTTGTTGTTGACTGTACAGTCAGCAGCAGAAGTATTAAAACGGGTGAGGTGTTAAAAATATGGTGAACACATCTCTATTGCCAAGTGCATAAGAGCGCATGTAGGTAATTTTGAACACTTTAGCGGCATAGCCACTTTTGTTGCACTGGTAAATTTATTCTGACGTTATTTTATTTAAACTAAGAACAAATCAGATTTTTTTTATTATTAAATATTTTGATTTGCTTTGATTTTTCAAGTAGTAATACTAGTATATAAATTAAAAGTTTAAATAGATGACATATACTTAAGAAAAAGTGATCTGGTTGATCAGCCGCGATAGCTGGAGATGCGGGTTCGAGTCCCGTCTCGAAAGCTGGAGGTCGTCGTCGCTTTTTCTTAAGTATACGTCATCTATTTAAACTTTTAAGTTATTTTATTTATTGAAAAGTAACGGTGTAGGTTAAAAAAATATCGTGATAATTTTATTTATCTACACAAACTTGAAATACGTTTGAATATCAAATTCTTGCGAAGGTGTTTATTTCGTTATAGTATTTTATATGTTTCATTAAATATTTTGTCAAAAAATACTTAAGATACGGGAACGACCGAAGAAGACGCCCCCTAAATTACCGAGGGGTTACAATATTTTCAAATTTTAAGACATAATCATTGAACTCCCGCTATGCGAGGTGAGAAATGCGTTTAAGTATTTATTGTCATCCGGTTTTCTTTTCTCTGGAAAGCTTAAGTCGAGAACATAAAGTTATTGATTATATGGACACTCAAAATGTAAGCTAATCTTTCAAAACTGATACTAGTTTTATTCAGTAATTAGTTAAGTATTCGTTGTAATTATTGTAAATAAAGATTTTGTTATATTCTAGTTTTTCACATGCACATAAAAGAAGTAATGGAGAATCATGTTTTGATTCGTAGTTGGAATTGGCTTCCAAAAAAAAAAAAAAATAAATAAAAATAAAAAAAATAAAAATTTTTTTCAGTATCTGTGGCCATCACAAAGACGACAGTCGCTTGTAGAAAATGCAATGAAACGAAAATCATGTATTTCATTTCGTTTTTTGACCTGTCATTTCGAGACATTTCTTTTCCTTTCGATTGCGCGTTCTATAAACATTAGTCATTTTGGCTTCAATTCCTGAGAAATATTAAAACGCCCTCATACCGTTGGCGCCCTCAAGTTTCTTTGCAAAACAATTGCATACATATCACACAGACCTACTTATCATTTGACAAGATCATGCCACATGTAATACTTCATTACTAATCTTACCACTGGTTTGCATAAACTTTGTTTTTACTGCCAGAGTGAGAAGTAGGTATGTATCGGGTCGGTGCATTATGCTTTTTGTCCGATATTAACTATGTAAAGTGTGGAACTGTAGACGGCGTGTGAAATGGCTATGTAAGAGTGTTAAGATAAACTTATTGTGAGAACATTTATAAATGTTGCTTTTTTGTGATTATTAGGTTTATATATTGACACTTTATAAAAAAACTAATTTAATATATATTGTAAGATTATTACTTATTGTCTATCTTTAGACAAAACAAAACTTTTTTCAAGAATATCGAATAGTAAGACAGTATTCAATCCATAGTATTTCATGCAAAAAATATTTGTAGGTTTTGTACCTAGTCATTCAAAATGTAAAAAAAACATTATTAAACTAAAGAAAAAAATTGAAGAAATTGTTTGTTGTATGTATACGAGTAAAACTATAGTTCAGTATTTTATAACAAAATAAAATTTCGTTTTATGGGAGTGTAAGTATACATTTCCAGATTTCATGTTTTATTAATAATTATCGTCACAAAACTGATATAAATTATTTTTTATTATGCAGAAACGTCTGCTAGCGAATATCTTCGAGTGGTTGTGGGTTCGAGTCTCGCCGCGAGTCAAATTTATCTATTTTTCTTTCGATTTAAATATCGAAAACTGACATAATTTAACTTTTCTACAAGTAACGCTAGTTGAGTACACTTATTTCTGAAAACTCCCTTATACCAGCATATTCTAAAGTTTTAAAGTAACTTCCTAGGCAGAGCAAGGCTTAAAGCGAGGATACCCAAAGTATTTTAGTAAATTTTTATCATTAATTGTGATCCTTAATACAATCGCAGGCGCCTAGCGCGTGGCAATTGTTTTATTACTTTTATCGTCGTGAATGAAAAGAAAAATGACTTCCTTAGCGATTGTACGTATATTTACACATGTATACACGTAGTAATCGTTTCCCGAACTTTCTGCCCGACTTTTCCATTAACTTGGAACGTTGATTAATAATGTCCTCGCATTAACCCCCTAACGCCTTCTTAATCAATGTTATTTACTCTTAATGCCGTAACCATGGGGACGATTTTACAACAGCCAGAAAGAATATAAGTAAAGTGTAAGGAACAATCGTGTTCTGAAGTTGACACCTTTACAAGATGGCGTTTATATGGTGCCATGTTTACTTGTAACGAATTGCTAATAAAACAGAAATTTCTGGCCACCACGTATCGATATTGGAGTCAATCTCCACACCCATCAATAAAAAGTCGTAATAGAATGTAATAATTATAATTACCTGCTTATGTTTAACGGTATTCTTGTCTAGTCTCCAAGGTGTAAGTTTAGTTAGTATAACGTCGCTCATTTGCTACCGTCTCGTTGCTCGCACTTCTAGAACCCGTGGGCATGGCAAGAGATGATTGCCAGCGCCTACTTACTGAATAAACGTTTGAGTTGACTTTGAGTTTAAGTTTCGACCCACAAATATTACCCTTCTTCTTCATCATCTCCTCATCTGATAGGCGACCACGTCACATCCACTGCTGGACATAGTCATATATTAAAAGGATCTCCAAAACTATTGATCCTGCATTTTTTGTCTCAAGTAGGTTCCCAGAACTCTGACCAGGTCATCGGAACACATTGTCGGAGGTCTACCCACAGCGCGTCGGACCGCTTTTTTTTACCGTAGTCCAATTTATTTTTATTTCTGTTATTAATAATAAATAACATACATGTGTGGTGTACCTAAATGTTAAAATAAATAAGGGTCATACATATCAATTAGGTTCGCGTCTTTCCTGTCGATATTGTGAGAGTTAAGGGTTCTAAAGCCATTTTTTTTGTGCTCCCCGCTTTATGTTGCTATTTCAACTATATTCTTACGTAACACTATACTACAAAAACATAACTTGAGCTCATATAATTCGTTAACTATTGCTCACAGACGAGACGATTTTTGCATTAATCAATCTGTATGACCCATAAATATTATTTTTTTTTGTATGTCATGGGCGGCAAACGAGCAGACGGATTGCCTGGTGGTAAGCAACTACCGTCGCCCATGGGCACCCGCAACATCAGGAGAGTCACAAGCGCGTTGCCGGCCTTTATGGGGGGTTGGAGCTCTGGGAACCTTACTCACCATCAGGAACACAGCACTACAAACCCGAAAGGTAGCAGTGCTATTTTGGCTGTGGTCTTCTGTAAGGAGGAGGTACTTCCCCAGTTGGGCTGCCCCAGATTCAAGCGTGATGGTCATCGCTGTGCCCTACCTCTCATTGTTGGACGTAGTTTAAGGACATACCCGGGTCCAAAATTTATAATGAGTCCTCATAATAAATATTTTTCTATTTTAAATTTCTTCCCCCAAGCTGACATTTGTTAGTATCGCGGTCAATTGTGCAATAAATTGATAATAAATAAAACGGGCACGTAAACAGCCATAAAGATCCGAGAGGCAACACGGAAACCAGCTTTCCAAACTTGGCCGACATCGGAAAACTTGTCCTATAGGCCTACTATTTATACAATAAGACACGTAACTGACCACATAATAGACCTCTGACCGTCCAACGTGTCCGATACATCTGTCACATCCTATTAAAATGATTAAAGCACGATCCGAATAGATTAGGTCCATTTCACAATATATCCTTTGTTCGTGATAATTTTTTATGGTATTTGTTATTTTTATCTGAAGTATATCAACGAAGTAAAAATACCAAACAAAACGGTCGCTAGGAAATTTCAATATATAAGTATGTGTTATTATTTATGTTAGATTTCTAATGATGGAAAAACTCAATAAAAACATTTGCGACTTAATTTAAATTAGATACATTAAAAAAAGTGTTTATTCAAACACGAATTAGCAAGAAATATGAATGATTTTCAGCGGATTTTGTGCATATTAGCCTTCAATGTTTTGCCGTAAAATGTTTTGTTTTTGTAAATCATTGCATGTGGTAAAATCATTATTATTTTATTCCATAAAATGAAAATATTTAGTCTATTTATAATTCTGTTATAATTTTCTTTAACCGATTATACCATTGATTATGAGTAAAGGTTTTAACTGCCTTCAAAAAAGGAGGAGGTTATTAAATAATTAGCAATGTTTCGTATGTAAATACTTAACATAGTTCAATTTAACCTAATTTCCAAATAAGTTTTATATTCCGCATTCCCCGTTCCCACACTAAAAGTATCGGAATTGTGTCAATATCTACACCGTCTAGTGTGAAATAGTCTTAACTTGGGTGTCAAGTTTTGCGTAACTATGGAATGCCGAGCGCAGACACGATTTGGTGACGCTTTAATTAATGCAAGTCGAGGTTTATGTCACAAATGTGCTTTGAGAAAAGCCGATTAAATAAGGGATTTTATTGTCCACTCGATTAGAGCGCTTAATTATCATACATTATCAATAATCATTATATAATATGAAACCAAGTGAATAATAAATTGGTTGCAGTTGCAAATCATAATTCATATCAGGTAAGTAAACCTTTTTGAGCATAGGTTTATCAAAAGTATAAAACCCAGCGAAACAAGTCTTTGCATCTTCGTTTTTTTTTATGACATAGGCGGCAAACGAGCAGACGGATTGCCTGATGGTAAGCAATTACCGTCGCCCATGGGCACCCGCAACACCAGGGGAGTCACAAGCGCGTTGCCGGCCTTTAAGGGGGGTTGGAGCTCTGGGAACCTTACTCACCATCAGGAACACAACACTACATACCTGAAAGGTAGCAGTGCTATTATGGCTGTGGTCTTCTGTAAGGAGGAGGTACTTCCCCAGTTGGGCTACCCCAGATTCAAGCGTGATGGTCATCGCTGTGCCCTACCTCTCATTGTTGGACGTAGTTTAAGGACATACCCGGGTCCAAAACACATATACACAATGGCTCCCAAAAAGACCCTAATATATTACTGCTAGTTATTATCCCTTTACCCCCTCCTCAACTTCAGATATTTTCCAATAATATTCATTCATATAAGTAAATTCCCGCTGTTAAAAAAAGTTGCTATTGGCGCATCAAATTTTTGATTGGGTAAAATAAAATAGCAAACGTCAAACGTCACGACTGTAGGACTATCCTTTAGACTCCGCCTTATCTATGTATAAGTTAAAGTTAATATAAGTACAATTCGTTGTATTACAAAATGCAAGAATGTGGCACTACACGCCATTTTGTAATTTTTTTATAACTCAGAATCATGAGTAATCGAATGTATCTAAGTACCTGGATCTTTTACTTTATTTTGAATCTGGAATATGGTCTTATTTAAGGTTTAATGTCTTTGTTTTTTAATACAAACCTAGTCAAGAAAATATTAGTACTAGTTATTTGTTACAGCATATTACATTATCTTGAGGTATTGAGACCCGAGCTATCGAATGATCCCAAATAGAATCTGGAGCGTTGGGAGGTTTTCAAGGCAAGAGAGGGAAACAATCTTTGCTGTCGAGTGAAACACAGTTCACGGTAGCGTGAGGAAAATATTTACTCTAAAACATTATAAATTTTATACAAGTCCTTGGATATATCTCATAAATCAATAATGTATATCAATCTAAGCAATGAAAGCACTGAAAACGGATATGAAGTTACTAATTGAATTTAAACAACTTTGCGATCTTGTGAATTAAATGCAGTTTTGCTGTTTTAAAAATAAATAAGGGCTTTACGGCCTTCTTTCGTTTGATATTGTTTTCGACATAATCCCTCACCTCGTCAACTTCAGCTTAATAGACCCAGCGGAATATATTATGGGACTTAAAATTTTCATTCCAGTGCCTAGTTAGGCATCTACTTAATACGCAAGTAGAAAACTGAAAATAATTTATAGACTTTAAACGACGAAGCACGCACGTCGCAAGTTTGTGAAGTTTGACTTCGAGTTTGAGATGCTATTAAAATGTCACACTCACGATTACGGCTTGCAAACGGTATGGATAATACCGGAATACCGGAAATGCCATATAAAAGTTACCGGTATTCTAGTCCGTCTCACGATCTTATATCACTCAAGTGGCGACAATGCTAAAGTTAGACAGTGTCAGAACAGTACCCGTACCATGAGTTGAGACATTACGGTTTTCGATAACGAGTATCGAGTTTACTTTCTGTGCATCTCGCTTGTACTATATTAGTGCGAACGATATGCACAGATGTAACGTCGCAACTCATGGTACGGGTACAAGGTTGCTTTCAAAAATTGCTGGTAGAGCAGAAAAACTCTATGTACAACAAGCAAACATATCACTTGTAACAAAACTTTTTATATATGTATATGGATTTATAATAAACTGCCAGATGAAATTAAAAACATGTGGTTCATAAAATTTAAAAAGGCCCTAAGAGTGACTTTTAGACAAATGTTTTTATAGCATACAGGAATTATTAGAATATAGGTAGGTTATTAAATAGCCTTAAGTAAACTGCATGTTATGTATGCCTGCCAGGTATATTTTAATGATACAAAAAATGTATATATTCCATCTTACTGTACCTAAAATAGCGCATATAAAATTATATATAGGTATTTATTAGTATTTAGTTTTTTTGATTTCATACCTACATTCTTGTCGATTTATATTAGTATTATGTATGTATGTTTATGAATGTATATTATATTAATGTATACAATTATGTTTGATTTATATTTAAATGTGTTTTGGTTTATGTTTATATTTTATTTTGTATGCTTGAACTTCTTGATCTTGTTGACTGGTAGAGAATATTTCGTAGCATTAAGTGTGACTATTGAACTTTTGTATTCTGTGCAATAAATATATAAATGCTGTAGTATGCACATAGAGCTGCCAGTAGTTAGAGTTTTGCGCCTATATTTTAATAATGTTAAAAACATAGTGTTTCTTACAATAACTGCGGCGCTACCGCGAACAAAGATATTCGTAAATAACGGACGATTGTCTCTGTCAATCTCATGACGCCTTAATTGGAGTAAAAGAGAAAGATCCTTGAAATATACGAACTTCGGTGTTCGCGGTATTTGTTGCCTTCCTTTTAATTTAAATTGTGAATGTGACATCCCTGATTCAAATTCTACAAAAAATCGCTCTAAACGAATCCTTCCGAGCCACAACCTTGTAAACTGCGACATCTCATTACCGCAAGATGTTCGCAAATCGATCCCATAAGTCTTATCACATACCCGTGAGGTCAAAAATGTCTCACTCGTTATCTTCAAGCGTCATTATCCTAACATAGTACATACTTCAAAATTATGTATACAAATGTAGCCTTTATTACAACGCCCGTATAGTGCAAAATCGTAAACATATCTTTGATTTGGATATATTCCCTGTACCCCTTTTGGTACTCTGGTACTAAAATAGCAGATGAGTTATTTGGTACTTCTGTACGTACGACGTTTTGGTATCACAGTGTTGTCACCCTGATATTGATGATAGAATATAAGTCGTTTTACGGAAAGTATCATATTTTTTCTCGTCAGCTGGATCGCCTTGCGAAAGGGGAAGATGAATGAGGACGTGTAGGACGGGACGTAAGTACTTCGGTAGGTAGGTACTTTTATTGTACCTACAGCCTAAGTTTTTTTTATGTGACGGTTGCGCATTTAAACTTTGACCTGGATAGGTATGTCCTTAAACTACGTCCAAAAATGAGAGGTAGGCACAGTGATATACCATCACACTGGAGTCTGGAGAAGGCCAAACTGGGGAAGTACCTCCTCCTTATAGAAAACCTCAGCCATAATAGTACGGCTACGTTTCAGGTAGGTAGTGTCGTGTTCCTGATGGTGAGTAAGGTTCCCAGAGCTCCAACCCCCCTTAAAGGTCGGCAACGCACTGGTGACCCCTTATGGGTGCCCATGGGCGACGGTAGTTGTTTGCCATCGGGCAGTCCGTCTGCTCGTTTGCCATCTTTGACATAAATAAAAGAGTAAAAGAAAGCTTATTCAGCTACGGGCTTCCCTTAGAGCGGTGGAATATGCTGTGATCGCCAACCCGCCTGCCAACCACAGTCTATGGGGGAGGCCCGAGTCCAGCAGTGGACTGTGGTTGAAGTGATCGGATTAATTTTTACAATTCGGAATTATAATGCTCACATATTTTGAATGTGAATTTATGTGCTTATAGCGCCTGACGATTTATCCATTTTAAGTCTCGTATCTGAGTTAATTAGCAATCAATATTGTAGATTTTCAGTAGGCGTTCTGGCCGGAACAACGTCGAAACCATAATAATTACGATGGTAAAAAGAAAAAAGTGAGCCAAATACATATAATAAACATTATTTTTAATAAAAATCGCTGATGGCCTATCGGTAAGAGCGTGGGACTTGCAATCCGGAGGTCACAGGTTATAACCCCGGCGCGTACCAATGAGTTTTCGAAAATTATGTACGAAATATTCATTTGATATATTTGTAGAAAAACATCGCGAGGAAACCAGACTAATCTCAATAAGGTCTAGTTTACCCTCTGGGTTGGAAGGTCAGATGGCAGTCCCTTTCGTTAAACTAGTGCCTGCACCAATGCCTGGGTTTAGTTGCCAATCTAATTTGATTTGTATCATCTTGGGTGTAAGGTGCCATAGTCGCCACGCTTATCAGGCGGGTTGGCAACCTCGGTAGCTGTAGATTGCATTTAGAAGGACGGTGCTGCCCATCCGTAGGATTTCTTAGAGTATTTATTCATTTACTAACTATCCCGGCAGACTTTGTACCGCCTGAAAGTCTATAAAGTTTTTTGTTTTAAGCATACTATTAAAATTTTGGCCAAAACGATCACAACGAACTTAAAATCGTCTAAATCGGTTCAGTCGTTCTCGAGTTAAAGGCCGGAACTAACACAACTTTCTTTTATTAATATAGATTATTTATATGAACCGCATTCGTCGAAAAAGTTGAATTCTTAGGTTGAAGCTCGTTTGATATGGATGTGATCCATTAATTGTACTAGGTTCGGAAGTGATAACTACAATAGGTACCTAGTAGCCTATTTACCAAACTAGCTGCATCTCAAGACTAATAAGTACATAATCCTTATGAAGCGAATACCAACGTTATATAAATATACGAGCCTATTTACCAATTAGGTTTCTCTTTGTTATTCGGCTCAGTGAGTCTGAATACCTTTTCAATGAACTTACACGATATTGTATTCTCCGGGATTAAAATAAAGCTCTGTCTCAATTGTTTTTTTTTTTGTTATAGTCTTATAAAACTATTTAACTATCTTTGTCAACTAGTAATATAATATTTTCGATATTTCTAATTATTATCGAAAGAAAAATAGAAAAAATTGTCACCCATGATGACGTATACGACGAGGGATAGATAGAAAAATTTGACAAGTCTCAGCGGTACTCGTATAGCACAATTGGTAGTGCACTGGGCTAGTGATCCAGTGGTTGCAGGTTCGAGTCCCGCTGCGAGTCAATTTTTTCTATTTTTCTTTCGATTTAAATATCGAAAATATTCTCTAGCAGATGTTTCTGCATAATAAAAAATAATTTAGTAATAGAATATACCGATGTTTGATAGAAAACCGAGTGTTGACCACCAATCCATCGGTTTATCGACAGATCTCTGTTTTTGGTATCTATTAGCCGGACAAATCTACAAGATAAATCTATCGGATAGTGTCCCTAGCTGAACATATTGTGTAATTTTATATATCGATATTTACAATACAATAACTCTTTATTGAAAACATTAAACATGAACAGAAGATATAGAGAGACAGGAGGTTAAACAACACGCAACCGATCGAGACGAAACCATCTTTTCAGACCTTTTGTGATAAGAAGTATATAAGAATACAATAAGTTTAGAGCACTTTCCCTTTAATAGATATTACATAACAATATACACCGTCTATATATATGAATAAACAAATAAATTGGGAAATAAATAGTGGAGTAAGGATGTCAAGTATCAGGCGAACATGTACATATACACATATTCACAATTGATAACAATCTGAATATATTAAGGCAAGAGTTTTATCATTTTCAAGGCTAAAGAATTTAGAACTAAAGGAAAAATGAAATAATCCACTGCGGCGAGAGTCGAACCCGCGGTAGCTCCTGTGGCAGGAGCTACCGAGACTATACTGGTTAAAATGTGTAAGTTACCTAGAGAATCTAACAATATTGAAAAAAAAAATTAAGGCTAGTGTTGGAAATTTCAAAACTGTACTGCGACATAAAGTTAACAATTCTGGTGAGGTGATTCTCAGGAGAATTCTCTCTGCTCTTTAAAATAGAAATGTAAAATGAATATTAATATTATTCATTTGTTATATTACTCAAACTCAAACTCTGAAACTGAATAAATTCATTAAGTAGGCCACAAGGGCACTTTTATACTTCGAGTATACAAAAAGAAGAAAAAATAAAAACTACACCGGTCTAACCCTACAACTCTGACCCGAGAAGCATTTTTACTTTTATGACCGGCAAGAAACTCGGCGGGACTTATTATTTCAAAACAGTATTACAAATGATATCTGTAAACATATTACATAAAAATGCGTTAAGAAAACGTATCCAACAATTACAAAAATTCTCTGCCAAAGAAAAAATCAAAATTAATTAATTACTTATAAGTCCAAATCTGACTGCTAAGAACGAAGTTAACAAAACATTTCATAGGTATTCTTATCTGTATTGTGTCCTTTACTCTAATTTCAAAATTACAATAATTCATCAAAAGTTAAAAAAATATATATAGTTAATTTGGTTTCAAAATATACACAAAAATATAAATACATGCTTATTACAAATAAACATTAGACATGTATAAGTTCACAGGTGTCATGATTTAAATATACTAACACTTTGTTTTTTAAAGATAAACAAGCACCGAATGAAGTATATTACGTAAATAACCAAGAAGAAATGCAATGAGAAGAAAATTATATGATTATTGCTAGTTTCTTTAATTAAGTAGTACATTTATAATATGCAGCTAAGCAGCTTTATTACTTAGAATTACTTTAATTAACTCAAATGAAGAATCACTCCAAAGAAGTCATAACTTAGGACAAGATTCTCAAACTAGTGTTTGTCGTAACAAAATATATGTGAAACGGATTGGTTGTCACTACTAACTTGTACTATTAAACCTTAAGTATGTTTGGCATAGTGGGACGTGTTCTTAGTTATTTTTCTTTTATCTATCAACACGTTATCCAAACAACTGGACAATTAACTAAGCTTTAGGATTTCTACATTGACCGCTTGTGACTTGTTCATATATAAATCTAAACATCTGTTTGGACGCGAAGCTCTTTGAAGAGCGAGGTTCCAGGTGGCCTATATCTCCGCCCTGAGGTGACCGGCACCTAATTTTATATGGGACCCATGATCACAAAGTCTTCCGAACAAGTCAGCTTAGGACCGAGTCCGGTACCGCGAACATCGAAGTTCGTATATTTCGAGCATATTTCTCTTTTACTCCAATGAAGGCAACATGAGAGTCGGAGACAATCGTTCGAAATTTACGCATCTGGTTTGGGCACAGAACGGAGACACTACGCTGGTGTTAATATAATAAAAGAGAAATATGAGGCTCGCGCCCGGAATACCTCGATAAGGGGTCTGTGGTTGCAGTGAGCTTGGTGACGGAACGGTGAAATATCGACAGGCCGGTCTACCAAGTATCATCCAGGACACAGCAGAGTTTTTTTTTTATGACATAGGCGGCAAACGAGCAGACGGATGGCCTGATGGTAAGCAATTACCGTCGCCCATGGGCACCCGCAACACCAGGGGAGTCACAAGCGCGTTGCCGGCCTTTAAGGGGGGTTGGAGCTCTGGGAACCTTACTCACCATCAGGAACACAACACTACATACCTGAAAGGTAGCAGTGCTATTATGGCTGTGGTCTTCTGTAAGGAGGAGGTACTTCCCCAGTTGGGCTGCCCCAGATTCAAGCGTGATGGTCATCGCTGTGCCCTACCTCTCATTGTTGGACGTAGTTTAAGGACATATCCGGGTCCAACAGAGTACCGCTATTTCGATTATACTGTATTTCCAGACTAATGTGCCGAGTGCTGTCTAGAATTTCCATTTCCGAATACATTCCCCGGTCGTGGTTAATTCTAAACTGGGGGCATGTCGTCTTTGCATTTAAACGGGCGATTAGGAAGTGTCGTATCCTGAATACAAAGTGGGCATGGTGTATGGCGGATGATGAAGGACTGAGCATTGTACATGATACATATTCATTATTTTCTTCTAGCTGCTGAAAGAGGGTTATGTATTCGTATTTTAGTGGTGAGCACGCCAGTTAAAAATACATAATCCGTACACATTTGTAATCCAATGTCTCCCTAAAACCATTATATACATTAAATAAGTACCTGTATAGTCTAGTAGTAAAACTAGTCTTAAACCTCTTGCTCAGTCTTATGCACCTTTTCCATGCAAACTTTATACTTTCTTATTGTAGGCCCCTTCTTATTACTAAAGACGTTATATTAAGTAAAGTGGTAGATAAAAAAGTGATAGTGATTTAGCCGTCAGTTGATTATCTGAAAACTCGTAATTGTGAAACAAAATACTAACGAGAGTCTAGCTTACTGTTCCTTAATGAGCTATCTATAAAGTTAGTAAAGCGCAGACTTAGTACTCGCATAGACGGGCTAGACCCCGTAAATCGAAAAAAAAATGTCCGTGACGGTGGTCAAATGTGATAGGATTTTATCCTGCTGTTTACACAGACCTGGTAAAGTAGGTAAGTTTAGTAAAATTAAACTGAACTTAACCGCGTATATATTTTTGCTAAATTATAGTACCTACCAGGTTTTTCACCACCTTATGTTTTTTTATGCCTTTTGAAATGTAGTTAGGTATTTTTCAGGACCAAGCGTCTGGTTACATGTATCTTAAGAGAACTCACAGTTTAATTTGTACCCTAACCTAACCCTAAGTAACCTAAACCTATAAGTAACGAGTGTATAAGAAGTGTAAGTGGATAAATAAAAGATGCCACAAATATCTATCTTATCTATACATATTACTTACTTATTAGACGGCCAATTGTCTAGGCCGTGACATTTATTTACATGAAAACTGTGTGTGCCTATACAGAGCAACTTTCACTACGGTTTAATTTAATTCTTATATTAAATGAACATTTGTTATGAACGTGAGTTCTACCACCAATATTTAGAGCTGTTTTAGGACATTCTGCGTAGGCCCGGCAAACCCAATTTAAGAATGGTACCTGTTCTATTTCAAGTCAGTACTATAAAGGAGCAAAAAACAAATACGTATTTAGCTCGCTTGAAATTTAATGTATTCAACCTTCGACTCGGGGTACGTAGGTACTAGTGGATGAGTGTTCAAATAACAATTCCCTTCGTATTGCCTAATTTTCAGCCAGCTAATTACTTTTTTTATATTGCACTAGATGACCCGGTGAACTTCGTAGCACCCGATTCTTATCTTTTTAATCATTAAAAAAATAACGCAACCAAGAAACGGATGTCTGTTATAAATTGGAATGTCAATGTTTGACAGATAGGAACACAGTGTATGGGAATAAAGAGTCACTGTTTTCTAATTATCTTTACAATATTTCCGTGTTTTACACTGCCTAAACCTTCTGCGGTCTGATATAAACATTTCAATACTAAAATTACCTAAATCGGTCCAGCAGTTCTCGAGTATATTGGTAACTAAAAAACGCATTTAATTTTTATGTATAGAAGATAGATTACGGGATAGAAAACAGTTAGCAGAATTAGCCCCGGCTTTCTTACTAAAATTTTATGGTGGACCGATGACTTGGATCGAGGGAATCCACTGGATGCCGGTGGCGTAAAACCGGTCGTTGTGGGACGCTTTGGGGGAGGCCAATGTCCAGCAGTGGATGGTAATATGGAGTGTTAAATGCGTGTGCTTCATCATCATCATCAAATCAGCCGAAGGATGTCCACTGCTGGGCATAGGCCTCTCCCGAGGCAACCTTTTTGACCGTCTCTAACTGGTTATCGGGGTCACCGGGGACTTGGGGCCATGGTTTCTGCCTTTCACCGGGGGTAAATGTCATAATCGCCACGCTTGGCAAGCGGGTTGGCGATCGCAGTGTACCACCGTCCTCCAGGGATACTACTGCCCATTCCCCGGTTTCGGCCGTGGTTTTAGGACATACTCGGGTCCGGATCGTGCGGTGGTCATTGCATACTTTGCTACTTTATTAATCGTCATAGTTCACTCGCCCAATATTACTGAGTATGTAATTAATCATTACTAAAGAGCAACCTATACTACAGCAGTTACATAAATATCATATCATATGTTACTCGTACTATTATATGTCTGTGGTCAGTAGCCAACACGATAGTCATTACAATAAAGTAACACGGGCATATCTTCAGTACGTAACTGTTTATGTACAATTGTAGAACCACACTCAAGTCCTGCCGTGGACGTGCAAAACCGTTACTCTCTAAAAACCTTATCCCATCGTAATAAGGTAGAAAATGTATCATATTTGACGCAAACCGTGCTATTATAAGGGTATGCAGGGCATCCGACCCGTAGTTACCCTCGGTCCTCGACCTCGCCCTCACTAACTATAATGCTTTACTAATTGGGACCCTTAGGGTCTATATCTTGAATCTTGAAGGATTCTAAAGTAGAAAAGTACGCTATGTATTTACTAATTACAGAGTCCTTACATTTTGTTTTGTGTTTTAGTCGTATTTGTTCTTTAACTATTATAGGTAGCGCTGTTAAAATGGAAATAATAACCGGTCAAGATAGAGTTGGTTTCGTGTCCCAAGTTTATTTTTGATTTCTTATTTTCGTTTTGTATTATGCCGTATGAATGATTTTATTATCAAACCGCGTGTAAGTTTGGCATTATATATTCTTACAGAAAAATATATGTATCTGGTACGGCCGCCCTACATCATTCATACTTCAATATTTTTTTTAATTCTTCGCTTAAGCTGCAAAACAAATAGGCATACTATTTACAAATGTTCCTATTTATCTATTTTGTTTGTAAAGAGCTGTTTAGCTATAAATAGTAGCTGTAGATAGACAAACGGACAGTGTAACAAACTTACCTAATCCTTGGATATAGAATCCTAAAGAAGATATTTATAATAATCCTACTTTTTATATTCAAAGACTTAATTGCCTATGTAAGTATATTAAGAAAAACTGAGAAGTGGTGTGTGTGAGAAAAAGATGAAAGTCATAATAGCAGAAGGCGAACGTAACCCTCATTTTGTAGTACCTACTTGAAAGATCCTCGTCAGGAACCATATTTCTGTAAGGATCGTTAAATGTCATAACTTGTGGTTTACTGATGACTATAAACCTGAAGTACTGCGCATGTTCATTTCATTTTGTCCTTTATAAAAAAAAACATGAATTAATAAATAGTCGGAACCAAACATACACGGCGTTCTAACTAATAGTAGGTCTCGTATGAAGCCGTTTATGTATGTTTATGCTAAGGAATGGAATACGCTCCCTTCGTCTGTATTCCCGGAAAGATATAGTTTGGGTCTTTTTAAGGCAAGAGAGAGAGTTCTTATGAGAGGTAGGGCACGGCGATGACCATCACGCTTGAATCTGGGGCAGCCCAACTGGGGAAGTACCTCCTCCTTACAGAAGACCACAGCCATAATAGCACTACTGCTACCTTTCAGGTATGTAGTGCTGTGTTCCTGATGGTGAGTAAGGTTCCCAGAGCTCCAACCCCCTTTAAAGGCCGGCAACGCGCTTGTGACTCATCTGGTCTTGCGGGTGCCCATGGGCGACGGTAATTGCTTACCACCAGGCAATCCGCCTGCTCGTTTGCCGCCTATTTCATAAAAAAAAGAGTGAATAGGCTGTTACTGAACCGGCGTGCTACACCTTCGACCTCGTCGTCACTTACCATCAGGTGCGACTGAGGTCAAACGCTGGTCAGTCTTGTATAAAAAAAAATGAGGACCGATCTGGCCTAGTGGATAGTAAGCCTGCCTATGAAACCGGTGGTAATGGAATGGGTTCAAATTACAGTACGGGCATTTATTTGTGTTATGACAACAGGTCTACTCTGGTACTCTTGGTAAAAACTTAAGATTTAAAAATTCTATACATTATGTAATTATCATTTAGGTAAACCCATGTAAAGTCAGCTGATTATTGAGCATTATTGTATTTAAGAACCGTTTCTCTCTTAAGAAAAAAAAAAAAAAAACTCTTACCCCTGACATTTATTAAGGCATGCTTTAACCTTGTTATGCACAACAGTGCAAATACGTGACCTAATTCAATGTTTTATAGCATTCATGACTGACGTCGTGTAGGTTTTTGACACACATCAAAGTATATACACAATTCGTGCTTAAGAATACCGGTATTTTAATATCAAATTTCCTTTCTGCATAGTATAGGTTGACGTCAAAGATATGTTTACAATTTTGCACCTTATTACAAAGGATTAAGGTGAAAAAATGTAAACATATATCTGACTAGCTTTTGCCCCCGGCTTCGCATGCACAGAAGAACCCTGTTTTTGACCTCTTCGGGGATGAATATCAAAAAACGCTGAAATTACTTTTCTTGTGTTTGGATAAGGAGTGTTTACACAAATTTCAAGTTTGTAGCCTTAAATTTTACAGAATCTCCATACACACTTTCAACCCCTTTTTACCGCCTTCATGGTAGAATTTCCAAAAATCCCTTCTTAGTGGGTGCTTACGGTATATAAACTACCTATTGTGAAAAAATCAGCCATCTAAGTTAAGCGGTTTGGGCTGTGCGTTGATCAGTCAGTCAGTCAGACAGGACTTTCACGTTTATATATATAGCAGATGTCGACTGTACTAGCACAACATCTCGTTAAAACGATATAGGTTTAGGTATACTCATTAACATACAATTTTCCGCCCATATCTCGAAATTCCAACAAACAAATCACAGCACGAATAAATCGTGAAAATGTATTTTATGAGTCTGTTTAATTACTTCTTTTGCTCGGAGTTTTTCATTTTCTTTTCATATTTTTTTTTATTCAAAACATGTTTAATGCGAATAAAAAGCTCTTAAAGTCGGTACTCTCAATAAGACGATAACATTTCGACTTTTCTCTTATTTCTGATGAGTTTCTCTGTGATTCTCTGAGAGATCTGTGTTTACGAGATTCTATTGTTTAATTTGTATACCTAATGTATTTATTATATAACCAATTTCCCTTGCGATCACTGCATAATCCTATGCTTATTACGAGCTCATTCGTGTCTATTGTTTGTTGTTAATCTCTAATCTGACGAGTCACATATCGCTTAAACTATTATTGAAACTTCTATCATCCAGGAAACTTCAAACTAAGGCAGGCATAAGTAAGTGATCATAAATTCAATCAAATACCGAATTTTATATGATTCCGCTTAATTTCTAAAGACATCATACCTAATATTATATATTATATATATTATACCTAAAATTTCGGTAACTTATTTATGTTGTCTGTATTATTTATTTATCCGTGTCATTATCTAGCAAAAGGGACCTTATTGTCGATGGCACTTACGTCGAATCGCGTTGCGTTAGTATTGTGTCGTCTTGAAGAACGACATAAGCGCCATCGACAATAAGGTCCCTTTTCGTAGATAATGTCACATCCAAGAAAGAAATAGTAATTTTTTTTTCATTGAATGTCCCTCGCGGCCTTCGCAAGTTTATCTCTGGCTTTATTTTGGCGGGCGTGGTCTGCTTCCTCGCAGGATACCGGAGGGACACTTCAACATTTCATCTAACAAGTTGTGTAAAAAAATTGGAGTAAACTTCTTGACAACTAAATTCTCAAGCAGTTTTCAAGATGGTTCTGGCGTTAATTCATTGTATGGCTTATATTATCTTATCTTATGTTATGGAGACCCTTTCGGATACACTTCGACCCTTCATCTTTTGTGTAGTTGTCCCCCGTTGCGCCTACTCTACAGCATTTTAACCGTAGTTATTGTATGGCTACTATGGTGGTTATCCTAAAAGCCAGCTTGCTAAACAGTAATATTAGGATGACACTAAACTCATAGTATGATATAGCTAAATTAGACTACATGAACTGGTACAAATCATCCATGAAAGTTTTCACCCCAAAAAAACTGAAAGTTAAAGTTAAGGTGAGAAAGTCGCAAACTGAATCCATTAATATCATGAGAATTTGAAATGGATTCCCATCACCGCCGATTACCCATTTAATAAATTTTATTCGCGTGATAAGCGGGGCGGGGCGGCGCAGGGCGGGCGGGCGCCGGCCTGACGCCGTAGTCGCCGCCCGCCGCCCGAGCCGCCGCACGTCGACCGGCCCGCCGACTCGCCGCGCCGCCGCCGCGCTATTATTACCAACACTGATGACCTACTGACAGTGAATTGTGTTCGAACCCGTAGTGAGTGTCCACGGCTGCTCGGCTGCAACCGTCAACCGTAAGTATCTAGACTTTGACGGAAACGCCGGTAGCCATCTTACGGAATGCGAACCTTGAAATCTGTCTGATGTGGCGGTGACGAGAGACTCGGCTCGTCAAGACCTATTCTGTTGGTTTTACGCATGTAAGGTCGGTTAGTATTTAAAAATAGCGCAGGAATCTCATTCTGTAGCGCGCTTGAGTTGACGAGCAATCCGGGAACGAAAACAAACCATGGATTCATGTCAAGGCTCAGAGTTCGGTAACAGTGTTTGCTAAAAGATCTCGAAGACCTCAAAAGCAATGATAATAAATTTATCCGTATCAGATAGAGCAAATGAGATTACTGGATGGATCCCAAGGGGCGGCGCCGACCCGCAGTTCGTTAACACCAAGAACTATCCTGAAACTAGAAAAAACGAAATAAAAGCAGTGTTCTTGGTGGAAAAATGAGCGAAAATTTCTTGAGTGTAAAAGTTTCTGCTTGAAGGGTATTCAATGGAAGTGCGATGTTATTGCATTAGCTTTGTAGACGCTCTAGCTTCGGACCAATTTTATAATGCACAACCACGTATACTCTTAAGACGTACTTCACTCCTTTTGTCCAAAGTATTCCGAGGTCTTTAATGAATGAAAATATTTGTGATAAGTGAGTTACTCGAGAAAGCACTGCTCTTAAGCTTTAATAAAGAAAAAACATGTGTTAATATAAATGTATGGCATTAAATCTTATTAATGCGAACTTAGATATTTCTTGATAACTCGTATTGTAGTCTGGAAACTAAATATAAAACCTCTTCAAAAATGAAATTAACTCCTTTAACATATTCAAAACAACTTTCCATTCTTTACTGCCAGATATAAACTCCGGTGACAGCCCAAATAAACCAAAATGGCTTCGCATCAAAGCGCAATTTGCGTATTACGATACCATGTATCACATATCTACATATACATAGAATGCTGAATGTTTTTCCTTCTCTATACCATCTGTATTTGTAAATCGGAACATACATGGTCTATAGTCCAAGCAAATAACATGGCGACATGGATGTTGTTTCTTTAGTTATTTGTATCTAAGGAAATAGACGACAACGTAGAGCGATGACTTGGTAAAATCGAATGGATGTGGGTAGCGTGAAACAAGTCATTGTGGGAGGCTTATGTCCGGGAGTGGACGTCCTTCCGCTGATATAATACAGGAAACTGGTCTTTAATCAATTACTTCTCTATGGTATTAAGACTAATCTGAATATTATTTTAATTGTCAAATGGTTGGGGCAATTTCAAGCGTTGCAAGAGAGTGGGCAGGAAGTCCATGGTATGCAAGGGTATTTACGTATTAACCGGAAGGAGGATCGGGAATAACAATATTTACATCTCCAGCTACAATGATATTTTGGAAACAGGAGCGGTACCGCGAACATCGAAGTTCGTATATTTCGGGCATCTTTCTCTTTTACTCCAATCAAGGTGTCATGAGAGTTACAGAGACAATCGTTCGAAATTTACGAATATCGTTGTTCGCGGTAGCGCCGCAGTATCAGTAGCACTACTATGAGTTGCCATAGTTGACATACGTTACGATTTTTACGTCAATTTATTAGTTCTGCACAATAAAATTATCTTAGAAATATTTTAAACAGACACTAGCGAGTAGGGTTTAGCCAATTCGTGGTAGCCCTAGTAGCTTCTGTAAAAATAAATGATGTTCTTGTTACACATTAGGCTAGAACAAATCGTTATGGGTTATAGAGTTCATGAGTGTTTGACCCATTTGATATAAGTTATTTCTGTTTACTTAAAATGATGTTTCCCTAAGGAAACAGCATTTATGTATTATATCATCAAGTAGAATGGTTTCACTGATAGATTCCTTAGATTTTCTCCAACGTATGTTTTCACTGGTTCTCGAAGTTTCCTTACACTAGATTAATTTGCTATAATATTATCCCAAACCAAACAAGGACGCATCATCTCACTCAAATGAATAACTCACAGATACAGATTTTGGACCCGGGTATATCCTTAAACTACGTCCAACAATGAGAGGTAGGGCGCAGCGATGACCATCACGCTTGTGTCTGGGGCAGCTCAACTGGGGAAGTACCTCCTCCTTACAGAAGACCACAGCCATAATAGCACTGCTACCTTTCAGGTATGTAGTGTTGTGTTCCTGATGGTGAGTAAGGTTCCCAGAGCTCCGACCCCCCTTAAAGGCCGGCAACGCGCTTGTGACTCCCTTGGTGTTGCGGGTGTCCATGGGCGACGGTAATTGCTTACCACCAGGCAATCCGTCTGCTCGTTTGCCGCCTATGTCATAAAAAAAAAGATACTGGGTGGTTTTACAGGCCTACAAGGAACTTACGATATTCGGCTCCGTTTTATATATGTAACTAGTAACATCGATCGATCGATGAATTATCATGTATTGTTAAATCTACATTGAAATGTAGGTCACATAAATCAACATACATATTCTACACACTTATAAGTTACTCGTAAATCTCGTTTCGGAAGTTATTTCCTAAGGGGATGAAACGGGATAAAAGTTGATAAAGTAGTGTCATTAGTTACTTTTACTCGGGTTACTAAAATGTATCGTCACATATATTCATATCGCGAGTCTTTTAAGTTAATGAAAAATAAAAGACTTAATTGTCACTTGTTATGAATCTTAAGAAGTAAGAAAAGCATATGCAGCTCTTTGGCTACTGACAAATAATCACTTTTTAAATTTATCCTGTATAAATAATTGTATTGGCAACGTTAAGAACAACTTCAGTTATTTCTGCTTGTATTTTGTAATCTGGCATAAATGATTTGTCTGTCCGCACGCGTTTTAATTATAAACGATATATTTTAGTGGCTCTGCCGGGTATTTATTGAGATAAACTAAACAACTCTTTCATAGAGTGACTGTTGAAGTATTAGTCTTTTTTACGCAATTTTATTTCTCTAATTTAAAAGAGGCTGGCTAATTAATAACAGGCCTATAATGTCAAAAGACAAAAATATCGTACTACAACTCATGGATATATTAATGATGGTTTATTTAGATAAAATGAAGGAATGGCACTTAAAGGTAATTTTAAATACTGTCTTTGAAAACGCATTCTGCTAAGTAATGTGGATAGTAATTTGTTTGCACTTACATCACTTGTTTTTTTATGTTAGCTGATAGTACCTAAAAGCTTTGAAGCAATAATTATGAATGATAAATTTAATAAGAGAACTTTCACTAAAATATCAGATTGGTATTTTTATTTAATTATACAGCTCGTACTTTTATTTATACTACTCGACAACAAAGTGTATACAGCATTCCTCATTGGATAATTAATATACACAATGATACTTAATTACTTACATGTTAAAGAAAGTTTCATGAGATTCCGACCATTTAATTTTTTTTAGTCAATATTTTATATTTTTCTACTCCTGATCACCGATAAAATTTCACAGTGTATATATTCTCAATATTTCACAATGAAAATATTACCTTCTCTTAAACAGCAAAGAGTATACAGCACAGCATTTATTCTTGGATATTAAATGCCGTGCTGTATACTGGCGAACAATGATAATGATACTTAATTGATTAGATGTTAAAGAAGACTACATAAAATTTTTACTATTGAATTCAATTTTGATCGCTACCTAATTTACATTTTCAACTCCTGATCACCGTGTATATTCTCAAACATAACCTTTCATAATTATATTATTTCATAACTTTCTCGAGTGGCGACCACGTAATACCATAAGGCGTACCATGGACAGCCCCCCTCACATATGGACTTGGTAAAGAACGCAAAAATCCATTGGAGACATCACTTTAGGAGAGGCCTATGTCGAGCAGTGGGCGCACTTCGGCTGATATGAAGATGATAATAAACCTTTCACACTAAAAATATGACTATCTTTTTACCCGTCGGATGAAAATTAATAATGTCGGACTTAGAAGTAGGACAGACGGCGTATATTGCGTTAGTTTCCCCGCAGTTGTGTCTACCTCTCAGAGTGCTATTAGGGCCGCGCGAGCGTTCCGCAAACACAAGTCTTGAAACTCTATGGTTAGGGTCGTATATAACTTATATAACTAGTACTATATGAGGTAAAAGGCTAGAGAACGACTTCTTGCAAGGGTTACCCTAAAGTATACAATATACGTTCATTTTTAACATACATAATAATATAATACAGTCTAGTATATTTAAGATTCCATTAATTCTTAATAGACCTTGGCGGTTGCGGTCTCTGTACGCGTCCCATGACACGGGTAGGTGCATCATCAACTTAG
Organism: Grapholita molesta; assembly: GCA_022674325.2. NCBI lineage: Eukaryota > Metazoa > Arthropoda > Insecta > Lepidoptera > Tortricidae > Grapholita > Grapholita molesta. The sequence continues at coordinate 5,565,058 of CP053136.2, read as the reverse complement.
TGTACCGTTTCGTCTTATTAGTCCTATACTCTTGTCAGAGTAGTCGTGTCGTAGGGTCGTTGCAGTGCTTTACTAATCATCCTCCGCCATCCTTCTCTACTGAGTGCATATTTTTTAATATAAGAGGTAGGGCACAGCGATGACCATCACGCTTGATCTGGGGCAGCCCAACTGGGGAAGTACCTCCTTCTTACAGAAGACCACAGCCATAATAGCACTGCTACCTTTCAGGTGCTGTGTTCCTGATGGTGAGTAAGGTTCCCAGAGCTCCAACCTACTTATAGGTCGGCAACGCGCTTGTGACTCCCTTGGTGTTGCGAGTGCCCATGGGCGACGGCAATTGCTTACCATCACGTAAACCGTCTGCTCGTTTGCCACCTATGTCATAAAAAAAATACAACGACAGTGGCAAACAAGCATACGACCCGCCTGATGGTAAGCAGTTACCGTAGTTGTGTTATCAATCGATGGTGCGATTGATTTCAGATGGAATAATGTAAAGAAGTGTGGATAAGTAAACAATTTAAATTGTAATATAGTAGCATCAAAAGAAAGTCGCCGTTATACGGAACAGAACAAGAATATGTTTTCAAAATGAGGGGCGTTTGTCCAAGCCTTAATGATAATTATACGTATTTTGAGACCAATCATCTAAACACACAAACAAATGCCATGCCAGCATCGTACATTTTCATTCACCATTCACTAATATCTAAAGATCTACAGTCATATAGTTTGACCTTGAAGATTCCTACTTACTAGAGAATAGATATAGAGAGACATATATGCCCTTTTATGTAGTACATTTATCGAAAAAAAAAAAGGGATAAGAATAATTTCAACAGTCGAAAAGTGACATATTCTTGAAGTTACATGTCATAATTTGACTGTAAAGTCAACCGATTTATCAATTCAATTGTTTCTTACATATGTGCCTGCCTCAAGTCTGACAAATTATATTAAAACTCCGTCGAGTGACCGCAGACAGAAAGTTTGAGAATGTCCTTATTTCACCTTCAGATAATGCTCTATTTTACGTAACTAATCTACATTAACTGTTGAAACCCAGTCTATTTATGCGTTGTAAGTGTTATGAGAAGCGGTAATTGTGTTATGATTGAGATCGGGAACTGAGATCGTATAAATACAGGAATCAGCATGAAATTGGCAACATTGAAGTTCGGGTCTTAACTCAATACAGTAGAATCCGGTTATAACGATTCCCAGAGCACCGGTGATATTTTTTTCAAATGAAATCAAATCAAAATGTTTATTTGCTTGAATACAATCAGGTAAACGAGCTGACTTTTTTATTTGTATTCATCATCATCATATTAGCGGATGAACGTTCATTGCTAGATATAAGCCTCACCTAAAGCGACCTAGAGTGATCGGTTTTGCGATTCCCTCAACCTTTACCAGGTCGTCGGTCCACCTTGTGGGGGTCTGCCTACGCTGCGCCTTATAGATATAGTGTAGGCCCGGCCGGAATTAGGCGGGATGTCGATCGGTAAAAATGGGCCTTATGATACGCGGTCGCCACTTAAATAAGAGCCTTAACGCCATAACAACCATCGCTTCTGCATACAATTAGCCCCGTCCTATTAGAAATATTAATAAAATGCATTAAATGAATATTGCCGCTTAGTGCCGACTGAGAATAATACCACCCCATCTCCCGCGGGTGGCGACAAAGGGAATTAACCAACGGATGGGTAGCACCGTCCGTCGAAACCAAATCAACAGCTGCTGCAGTTCCCAACCTGCCTGCCAAGCGCGGTGACTTTGGCAACGATTGGGGGAGGCGAGTAGACGTCTTATGTCTATATTGAATACTTATTTCGCGTACATACATTTCAGCCGTATGCACTCCACTGTTGGACATAGGCCCAGTTGCCATTGTATTGTATTGTATTTCGCGTATAAACGTTATTTATTTTCAATTATCAAATGCAAGATGGCCCGAGGGGAGACGGTCTACTTATGATTTATTTGGAAACACTTTATTTACTGTAACCGGACAATTTTGTGTAAAATCAGTCGTTAAAACCGGCTAGCTAGACAATAACTGGAGTAGGTGCAAAATAGTACATTGTACAACAAGTGCATAAAACGAACCATTTTACGCGAGGCGTTTATCTATCCGAGCGAGCTCGCGAGCGAGGGTTGATATGAAGTCGAGCGTAAAATGGGTTTTATGGACACGTTGTACACTCTACTTTTCACTTCGATTGCGAGAAAATAAAACAACAACATCTAGTATTTAATCATTTAATTAAAATTGAAAGTAATATTACTGCAATGTGAAATATTTAAAGTTATGGTTTTTCCTGGCATATTCAATGTTGCATTGGATTGTATTTGTGATGTGATAGTTGAAGTTGCCATATTATTAAATTCATGTGGTTTCGTGGTAACTGGATTATTATCACTTAAATCCTGTTCCATTAAGTTAGCACTAGATGGCTCTGGTTCATTTGGAACTATGTTGATGCCTTCCGTAATGATGTCAGTAATTTTGGCTTTCTGTTTTATAGATTCTTCGATGTAGCCTTCTGCTACTTGGTCCGACTTCCAGCCGCCATGTCGCTTTAATGTTATCATATTTACTCCTGAATCAGCTAAGAGCGTGGCTGAAGTCCGGCGGAAGCAATGACCTGTATACTTTTCGGGGTTTTCTAATCCGAGAAAGACAGCTATTTGTTTCGGCATTGCAGCGAATTTATTGCGTCCTATGGGTTGCCGAGTGCATTTCCCGTTTTGGTAATTAATAAAAAAACGTTAGTTGCCAAATTTTCCGGACATAGCCCCTGATACTTCTTAACTATGTTTAAATATTCGCCTTTGACAACAAATGTTTTTCCTCTCAATTTAAATGAATAATTAATTTGTTTACTTATGAACTGTAGTATATTTAGGTTTAATCGAATTATTGTTGAATGGCTTTCTGATTGTGATTCTGATTATATGTTATCATACTTAACGGATTCGACTGTACTAGTCTAAATTATACATTTTAGATATACCCGCATTACATATACCCGCAACTTCTAAGCAGAGGCGGTTAAAACGTTTAATCCCACTTTGACTACCGTACAGTTTGAATCCCCAATAAATGCTTATTGGACTAACTCACGACTTCAAAATTTGAAGGTTCTTCCTTCATAAATTTAGGCTATGATTTATGTAAGACCAAATTACAGCACTACAAAATCATACTTTTTCGCGGGGTATTATTTGGTTCTAAATTGCGACCAGAGGCCATTTTTAAGAGTCGTACGCTGGAATTTAAAAAACTTTAAGAACGAAAGTAATTGCACATAAAAGTTTCTCAACATTATTTTCAGACATAATGTATAGGTTCGATATCCACGATAATTCATTTCTATTATTCATGTTTCTAAAATACTACCAGAGGACAGCAGTGAACCTTACAGCCCGGCCACGACATTGCGCGATTGCGGCGCGGCAAGCGTTTTATCTGTTCATTGCGTGTGATCTCAACTAACCGCAGTGCATTGCGCGTCTTGACCGCGCAACGAACAAGTCGTCGTCGTGGTCGTCCGTTAGCGCGGTAGAACGTACTGGGCCAGCCAACCCTCCTGCCAAGCGTGGCGATTATGGCATTCAACACCTCATTATCAAAGATCCTTGCCTGTTCCGATGAGGCGAGCCTTTTGTCCACCATTGGCTAATACTTGACAGGTAAAGGTAGGTAGGCCACAATATTCCGTAAGGATCGACGGCAGTCAGTTTTGTGTTACAATTTCGACCATTATTATATATAAACATCGGAAGATTCTCCCTTACCAATATGGTAAGGGATTTGTACTTCTTATTAGATATCTATAATAAGAAGAATGTAATAGAAGAAAAATACTATTTTATTAGAGAATATTCTTAAATTCGCGTACTCGTATTAGCAAAGTGTAGATAACGAAGAAGTAACAGTGATGGAGTATTGACTAATCTTATTGGAGAAATCTATAAATTACAACTACCCTGAATACTCCTATTTTTCTCAAGTACACGCGTTTCTTTTATAATTAAATTATCATGATCAGCCATGGAGTTCCACTTAAGGGCCATAAGAAAATTCTCAATAAAAATGTAATTCAGTAAAAAGCATTTGTAATATAGGAAATCGTTTAAGATATATGTTACATCACATAAAAAACAACGAGGATCCGGGATGAACCACTCATCAGATAATCTTGACGGGGGTGAGACAGACCCTTAAACCGCGGTTATTGGCTGACCGGAAATGGCCCTGCACCGGATATTGCTTTGGACGGCGTTTCCGACCTCAAACGCCCTACAGATCGTTTAATTACTGCTCAAAATTAATTTCATGATTTTAACCGTTAAGTTCACCAAGTTAGACCTTTATAGGTCACTTTAGAGTTTAAACCACTCAATTTGATTATAGGGTAGGCAAGTAAGAGATGACTTAAGGCGAAGTCTAGAGGTAGTTTAACTTTACATTCTTAATCCTGACTCATCGTATTTAAAACTACATTGTGATTCGGAAAATTGTGATCAATAAAACAATGCAAACAATCTTTTTTGAAATGTGTTTGTGTATTTTACCAGAAGTCTTTGTATTCTTTGTTTTTTATATATTTTGTGTGTTCTAATGTTGTTTTCATTAGTGAATTGGTACAACAACAGGCAACTACAACACAACTAAAACAACTGCTAGCCTAATATGGTCGAGTTTTTATCATTTGTCGCGCTCCAGTATATCAGTGCGAAAGTGACGGATAGCGCTTTAAAAAAAACCATATCTCAGCTCGTTAAATAATTGGAATGTAACAAAGTTTTACAATCCAATCTGTAGAAAAACATCCCAATTTGTAAAAAATATAAATATTTTAAACATTTTGGGGCCGCATGTTGCATAGTATTGTTGTTTTTAATACTGCCAGTAAATATAACGCGTATAACATTTTTTTATAAAGTCTGCAGCGCTACCGTGAATATAGATATTCGTAATTTACGAACGATGGTCTCTGTCACTCTCATGACGCCTAGTCGGAGTGAAAGAGAAAGATCCTCGAAATTTACAAAGTTTGTTGTTTGCGGTACTAGGTCAGGTTCACATTTGTCTGATGCGTTGGGTGACGCATCAGAACGGATAGCATGGTTGCCATTTTATCGTCTATCGCTCTATACGTAACTCTCGCACTCACAAACTTGTTGAAACGTGACAGATATTGTGACAAAATAAAAACCCGACGTTATTAGGCCAGCAGAACATATCGGTTAAATAAATTTGTGAACACGCATGATGCACATTGCTTCAGAACAATGTGAATGCAGTCATATAAATAAATAAAAATATAATAAAGAAATATTACAGGATATGAGTATAGTTACACAAATTGACTGAGCTCAAGAAGGTTTGTGTTGTTAGTACTCATCCAACGATATAATTATATAATATACATATACTTAAATACATATTGTTGTATATGTAACAATAACCCAAACCCGGGAAAGTGGGCATCTTTGTCGTGGAATAAATCAAATATGGCCAACATGTCTTTTATTTGTCACGTCATATAAAATGTATGAAACCGATTTCTGTTCTGACGCGTCACGACCCAAATGTGAAACCTGGCTTAACTTTTGTTTTACACAAGACTGACCAGCGTTTGACTTCAGCACACCTGATGGTAAATGTCGACGAGGTCGAGGGTGTAGCACGCTGGTTCAGTAACAGCCTATTCGCTTTTTACATTATATTATCTTTGCGCCATCGAGCAATTCCATCGCACTAAACTTCGTTCGTTGTATTAATTAGTTATTGTCTAGAAGCGAATAATTTTTGATGTAAACCATTGTTATTATTTGCCTTTTCTAAAATATAAATTGAGTTCAATCAAAGTGAATTGTTGTGTTTAATCAAGGTATACTTTGAAAAAGCTATTTGTTACGCTATTATAGTTTGTGTCAAAGATAAATATGAATTGGCAGAAATAGTAATAACAAATTTCCATACGGGATACAATTTTAGCTGAGTTAACCATATTTTTTTCCTATGGGTGACTTGACCCATTTGACCACCAAGTCATAAATTTATGCCATTGTGTACAGGTGTTTTTTTTAACAATGTATGCCGATTCCTGTGATCACAGTTTCCTGTAAAATATAAAAAAAAATGTTTTATTTGCTGTAATAACTAGAAAGACTGTGTTTAATAATTCCACCGTGCAAAATAATATAGTCCCGCTGTTGGGCAAAGCCCGCCTCTCATGCAGTTAGGGAATTGGGGAATAATGATAAATTCGAATTATACTTGAAAGAATATATACAAATAAATCCACAAATATGAGTAATAATCAATGTACAAGGTGTTTGTATACAGAATAGAGAGGAACAAACATGAATAAAAACTCAAGTATGTTCTACGTATCTTATACGCTAACAAAATAATATTCAATATAAAACAAAATTTAAATAAAACGTATATTGTAAAACGGGGTTAGTGAGGACAAAACTAACATTGAAATCTCGATAAAATTCAATTTGTTACCTTTTATGCTAACTTAATTCAGTTATAAGTGTCCCGGTCGTTTGTATTTCACTTTTTATGAGTTTAGATTTGGTTAGGTTAGATTAAGTGAGTTACATTTCATAACTTTAAAGATAATTACAGAATAGTAGGACATTCTACTTTACCCCGTAGTTGGGGTGAGGTGGGATTTCATACGTAGGTGATTTGGGGAAATTGTGTGATCCACACTTTTTAGATTATGAATATTATAAGTACCTATTAGAGCTCCATTTGTAATAAAAATAACCTATTTTATGGAGCTTTAAATGGAGTAACAGTAACTTATAAAAACCAACACACCCCTCTGTCATCCCTAGTCTCCCCATTATTAGCTCAGCTGTCCTCGTAATCTCTATTCACACCATTTTACGTTAATCTCTTGAATATTACTGAAGTTTAGTATAAATGGAACCGAATACTAAATATTAGTTACATAATGTAATACTGGATCAATAAAAAAATAAAAATCATTTATTTCGACCAGCTGACAGTACCCTCACCATGAGTTGTGACTTTAAGGTTTTCGATAACGAGTATCGAGTTTATTATCTGTGCATCTCGTTCGCACTAAAATAGTACAAGCGTACGCACAAATAGTAAACTCGATACTCGTTATCGAAAACCTCAATGTCACAACTCATGGTCAGGGTACAGCAGTGGTTCACGTAGGGGCAATCCAGTCTGTCCGCTATCATGCGCAGGACGCTGTTGGTGCTAGCACGAACTCTGTTCACCAGGGATCGTTTACACATTGTGGCATAAAAACAGTCCACGCTCGCCTCCGCGAACATCCCCGTAGCGCTGCAGAATCGTGGTAGCCCCATCAGCATCCTGTACCCTTACCATGAGTTGTGACATTGAAGTTTTCGATAACCGGCTATCGAATACTATCCGTGCATCTCGCTTGTACTATTTTAGTGCGAACGAGATGCACAGATAGTAAACTCGATACTCGTTATCGAAAACCTCAAAGTCACAACTCATGGTAGGCGTACTGAACGCGTTATTATATTGAATACGCAGAGCGCTGTACTGTCTTTGCGTATAGTTTGATTATAGATTTTTGTACAGTCCCGTGTTAAAGTCACAGTCATTATATTCATTTATTTATGAATACCTGAGCTTCTTAAATTGGGCCAATAAATTGTTGCCCGTAAATTGGTGCCAGTGTAACTATTTGAGTATATATTTCAGTAGCGATTTTGCTATGATAAACGCCTGTGTACTTGATCGAATGTTTCGTTAGTCTGTTTATTCTTATAACAATGTTTGCGCAATTTCACTACTAGTTCGTTTGTTTCGCAAGTATTCGAGCTGTCAGCTGATATTATGATACTATGCTTTTTTTGATTCGAAAATATTCCCAAATCAAGAGTTTGATGAAGGGACTATGAAGTCCCGTTAGCAAGGGATACTTATTTATTTGTATACGTTATGAAATAAATATTTGAAATAGTTATCAATATTTAAAATTACTATTAGGAGTCCATAGTCCATTTAGATTTTATCCATAAAAATGACATGTTGTTTCTATTTGAAAATAATAAAGAAAGATGTTGAATTACCAATTGAATGACGATCAAACATTAAGTCACAGTTAAATATTACGTGATAAAATGAAACATCACGTGGTTGCTATGTAAAAACTTATTTAAAGTCACGGTTTTTAACGATTATCATCCATCTTCTTCTATATTAATAAAAGAAAGTTGTGCTCGTTCCGGCTTTTATAACTCGAGAACGGCTGAACCGATTTGGACGATTTTGGGTTCATTGTGATCGTCTTAGCCAAAAGTTTAATAGTATGCTTAAAAAAGAAAAAAAAAACAATCTATCAAAAATACCCCATTTATAGACTTTCAGGCGGTACAAAGTTCGCCGGGACATCTAGTTACAAATAAACGGTATTTAACCGCGTTTATTAATTTGAGTCTTCATCCGTGACCACGAGGTTCTCGAACCGTCGGAGGTAATTAAAATACGATGAAAAAATGTTCTATCTAGTACGCTTCTCCGAAAAATCAACCCCAATGGAATCAAAAAGATCTCAGTATCACTTCTGAATTAAGTAAGAGAGATATTTAATTTCGAGTACTTTCCTCTCTTCGAGCAAACAATCGCATGCACCTTGAGACTTCACGGGCATATGCAGGTTGAAAATAAACACGATCTAATCCCCGCGAACGGCCATTGCCTAGTTACAGAAATTTATTGTTCAGACTTCTGGCCGACACGATTATAGGACACTTTAACGAAAGTATGGCCTGTAATTTATAGGATACAGCATTTAGCACTTTGAGTATTTCTTTGTTCGTTTCATGTGAGATTTATGAAACTGTTTCTAGATCAAAACGTGTTTTGATCAATTAAGTGTTTTCTTTGTACTGACGTTACAATCAGTCCATGAATATTAAAAGAACGCTTTTATCTAAACCAGCATAAACGTCGGTATCTATCTCTCGCTTCATTTTTTCATTCCGTTATTTTTTTTGTAAAAATGCCTGTGTAAACTGTAACGTGTGTTATCTCTCAGATATTCCGACGGGACATATTTTAATAACAAAGGCAATTTGAAAAACATTTCAAAGCAAACTCGCGAGGAATGAATAATTTGGGACAGAATACGCTCTCGAGTATTCGTAAAACCATTTGGAACAATACACGTTTTGCAAACGTTTCTGGTGTTAGCCCGCATAATGAGTGGTTGGTTTTAGTACTACTTGACAAACAATTTGTGAATTTCTATCTAAACCGGCCCCCTTGGGAGATAACAAAGTCACAACAAAGACGAGAGCTCGTTACCGTGCTTGCGCTTTAGTCTACATTGAATGTTATGTAAGTCATTGAATAGTGTTCGGCTCCAGTGAACCGGCAGTGTAAACTTAATTTGCCTATAGTTCGCTACGCTACACTCCCTATTTTAGGATACGGATAAACGGAGCGGAACATGTTTTAGCTTAAAATGTTAATTTAAATGTTAGTTAAGGAGTCGTGACTTTCTAGTCGAGTTTATCTTTTAGTTCATTAAGCTTAAACTAAACTTCAGGGTTAGTTTGGGAATAATAAAAGGAAACTTGTTACTCTTTTACTCCGCCTGGGCGTAAAAACTAAGTTAAATAGTATGAAATGTCCGAACACAAAAACCAAGGAACAGACCAATCCGCTAATGTTATTGCTCGTGAAAGTTCAAAAACAACTGAACTCCCCTAGCGGTCCCTACCTACAAATTCCCTTATCTTGACAAATTGATTGTAAGTGACAGATGGCGAAGAGATTCAAGATCTAAACTTCAAAGCAGTTCCCATTGCTCACCGTCGACGCCGCTCCCCTCATTCTCAAACACGGTGGAATTAGCCTTTCGATCGAAACTTCCCCGCAATCGGCAACTTGCGGCTACGGGCCGACAATTGGCAACTTAACAGACTGTTCGCAGGAAGTTAGTACAATCAATGCAAACCTTTCTCCTGACATCTATATAATTATATGTCTACGTTAACAGCTCTGAATTATAAAGCATGATAGATTGAGCGTAGAAAACTATAACAAAAGATAACGAATGTATATTTAAACGTTCTTTAATATTTTACTAATATTTTAACGTTCATACACTGTTGGCTGGTCATCGGTAAACCACCTCTAAAATTCAGGGCTTAACCTTTTCGCCGCAATGGCAAAAAAATTCTGACGTGGGTCACATGCCAAAGGTTTTTGTAAGCAATCAAAAATAAACCTTACCTCTCAGTACGTAGGTCCAAGGCCTCGAAATGATATTTATTTTATTTATTTTTTATTTTCCAAAACTTAAATGAAATTCGCCAAACTTTGCGTTTATCGGCGAAATGAGGCACTCATTTTCAACCAAGTCAAGGCGTCAAATATCAAGTTGTGGCGTGTGGGTTACGAAATGTTCCGACTTCTTATTAAGTCGATTGCGGTGGCGAAAGGGTTAAAATAACAAGACTACATTAACTTTTGTGATTCTAATTTTATAAACCGATAAATACCGGCGGCTAATAGTAATAATACATGCAAATCTCGAATACGACAATTATACTAATACTGCGCAAGGTAAAAATTAGGAATAATAACTGAGTGGCTTCACATCCCGACTAAGGGATCTTCCTGGTTTCTATCAATGTTTATAATTCAGCATAAGGCGTATTTTTTTTTATTATGGAATTATCACGTCTTTTTAAAAGTATACTAGCTTTTCCTCGCGACTTTGTCGGGCAGCCCTGCCCGTCTTTAAAGTATGGTTGCGGAATAAAAATTCTCGTAGCTCAAACTCTCTCCATACCAAATTCCATCATAATTGGTTCAGCGGTTTAGCCATGAAGAGGTAACAGACAGACAGACAGACAGAGATAGTTACTTTCGCATTTATAATATTAGTATGGAAGTATGTGTCGAGGTTTAGCTTATAGGTTTTATACTGTTTTACTGTTTTGTCTATGTCTTTATTTTTGAATCCTGTTTTTGTACATATTCTATTAGTTGCCATTATATTTTTCGCCTTACGGTCGACTTTTAGTTTTCAGCCCATTTTTAATACTCTTCTAGCTATCGAATTCTCTACAGTATGGATATGGCAAACCAATCCTGTGTGGTTTTATAATAACGTTGTTGGTAAGATTACATGTTAGGAAAAATTGTATCATGAAAACGATGAATCAAGCCATATCATTTTATGACTACGATAATCGAGATTATGCGACCCAATACAGAATCCCCGACATAAGTCAGATAAAACATCTCAGTTGACCAAAGCGACCTACTACATCAAAGGTTCAGAGCTGTCCAACAAGCAAAGGATTGGGATGGGAGCACGCAAAGCAACTAATTGGCCGATGGCTTACCCTGTGATGACCGAGATTCAGTTGTGCCTCATTGAAGAGTGCGCCCCGCTTTTGACTACCCAATTAAACAAGGTTCAGATAAAAAATATTTCGAGAATTTGAAGTAGTTACTAGTATTTACACGTTTGAAATACGTGCAAAGAACTATTAGAAGAAAAATGGTGACCATTAATAATTGGAGTCCTATAACGCTAACTCTCCTATGGCTTTTCAAATTACAAAATGTGGCGAGTACGCATATACGGGAATATTTTAAAATATGATGTCCATGGTGACAGTGCGACAATTTATCACTGACAAACCTGAACACACTGTTCTCAGTGCGAGTAGTGAGTTATAACTGGAGTGCAATACGATTTTTCATCGTGAAAACTCGGATCTCGATCGTAATACGACAGGACCCGGTCTGTTAATCAATGATTGTATAATGTAATTCATTTAGTACGCCTATATTATTTCTATTATCATTTTCAGCAGTATCTAAAGTGAGCCGTATGCACCTACTTCTTTTAAATGTATTAAGTATAATGAGATCCAAATGTTTGGTAGTATTAATACTTGTAAAAATACGTGTTGCAACATTATAAAACAAATTTCGAAGAATACATTTATCAATACTTTAGGTATGATTTTTGAACGTCAGTTAAGCACATATCCGACAGATACCCATAGAGTTATTACTTGCCGTGTGATGCCGCTGACTAGAATAGCACCACCCCATCTCCCCCCGCGGGTGTCGCAAGAGGCGACTAAGGGAAAAATCTTACGGACGGGCAGCAGCGTCCGCCAAAACCCAATCTAAAGCTACTGCGGTCGCCAACCCGCCTGCCAAGCGTGGCGACTATGGCAACTCCCCCAAGATGATACAAGTCATATTCGTGGGAGGCCTATACCCAGCAGTGAACTGCATACGGCTGAAATGTATGATGATGTATGTATTAGTTGGCCCTTAATCTACTTGCTTTCTTAACTGTCTAATAACAAATACAATTATACCGGGTGTGGCCTGTAATGGGAGCAAAAAATTTAGGGATCGCTTCTACACCACGAACGTAACAACATTTGTTCTACGACTTTAAATAATTGGATAATATATTACTTGTGATTTTTTCGAACAAAGTAAATAGTATTTTCAATGAACAGCATCCAATAGTCTAGTTGACGTTCACTGACAGCCTACAAACTTCATAGTTTTTGCAATACATTGCTTGCTTGGAAAATCTTTTTTTATTAATATTTATTAAACTATAAGTTATTTTCAAAAGTCGTAGAACAAATGTTGCTACGTTTTTGGTGTAGAAACGATGCCTAAAGTTAAAGCTACTATTACAGGCCACACCCGGTATTGTTTTTCTAAATAGTTTGCATGTCTAGGATTTTTTCTTGTTTGCAAACGAAATGAGATCTCTTTCTCTTTGTGAAACAGCTAATTGGAGAGAGCACTGCTGTGATCTGGCTCGGGAGTTGCTTTGCGTTATTGAGGTTTGTGGTTACTTTGCGCGGACAACTAATTAAAAATACTCTAATTGAAATGCCTGACATCCGATTTTACGAGAGTCTACTCGAGTTTGTACGATGTTTTCGTTTTTGTTAACGGTGAGTAAATTATAGCAATTTAAAAGCCCACAATAATAGTACCTAATAATTATTTAACTGTGCCTTTTATTTAACTGAACACCAATATGCAATATAAATATATCACATCAGACAAGCAGAAAACAAGCAGAAACGTTATTAATAATTATCTTTAAGAGCAATCGCATAAGATGTGAATGTGTCACTGATTAATTTCGTACATAACTTCTAAAGAAGAAAGTATGAGTAGGAGCTAGATTGAACAATGTAAAAGGTAAAGAATAGAGGCACCAAATGGGTGCCCTGAGGGATACCAAAACTCATACATGCTTACGTATAAAAGGTCGCCCCGCCATTTTGAGACGGCAATGATTGAAAAGGAAACTCATTACGACACTCAGACAATTTCTAAAACAATTGGCGGCTCTCGACTCTACCAACCTACCCGCGCCACATGGCATGTGTAGTATGTTGATTTTGCGCTTCTGCCAATAAATGTGTGACGTAGTGAACAGCTGAGTTCAACGAATTCAGAAACGGAAAATTGGCTGCTTACTTTCTGAAATTCGCATCTCGTTCAGTTAAAGTGCTTTGGCTAGTTTCAAATGCTGAATAATTTTAAAATCCATACTAATATTATAAATGCGAAAGTAAATCTTTCTGTCTGTCTGTATGTTACCTCTTAACGCTTTAAGCGCTGAACCATTTTGGATGAAATTTGGTATGGAGAGAGCTTGAGCTACGAGAAAGGACTAGAATAATTTTTATAGTCACCATCAGATATATCGGAGCTGTGAAGGTGGTCACAAATATCAGAACAATGGCTCTAGTCAAGGCGATAAAGTGCATGCTCAGATATTTGGGACCACCTCCACAGCTCCAATATATCTGATGGCGACTGTACGTAGGTAAGGTACTTGTGTTGGGAAATTTTGAGCAGGCAAGCAGTCGACCAGGCATTTTTTCGTCAGCGAAGTGTCACGGTTTACTACTACGAGTACCTATCGGTAACGTGACATTAGAAATTTGGCGGATCCTTAACCCACCGTACTGGGAAGGGAAGCTTGGGTTCAGGACTGCTTCCTTAGGTTTTGGACCCGGGTATGTCCTTAAACTACGTCCAACAATGAGAGGTAGGGCACAGCGAAGTACCATCGCGCTTGAGTCTGGAGGGGCCCAACTGGGGAAGTACCTCCTCCTTACAAAAGACCACAGCCATAATAGCACTGCTACCTTTCAGGTATGTAGTGTTGTGTTCCTGATGGTGAGTAAGGTTCCCAGAGCTCCAACACCCTTCAAAGGTCGGCAACGCGCTTGTGACTCCCTTGGTGTTGCAGGTGCCCATTGGCGACGGTAATTGCTTACCATCAGGCAATCCGTCTGATCGTTTGCCACCTTTTGTCATAAAAAAAAAAAGGTAATATAAATAGGTAATATACATTTCTTTCTATTATTTATGGACGAGAAGAAAAGTCAACCATGCAAGAAATAGAGCAATTGTCTGAAAGATGTGAAATAGTAAGAGTTGAATAATATAATGATGGAGAACTGCTGAAAGGTGTGGAACAAATGAAATATGTGTATATATATATATATAATGTGAAATATTTATCTTTAGAAGGTAAATGTAGAAAATCTAGTTAGAAATGTATTTTCCTGGAAACATGGACAGATTTTTTTGCGACGGGTATCGGACTTTGATGTTTTAGAAGACCTATTAAAGCGCCATCAAGAGAACGGGTAAAGCAAATTCATTAAGGAAATTGTTCATGAAATAAATTAATTTTGTTGATAAGTTTTTCTAAAGGTGTTTTAAATCTGCCATACTGCGCTATTTTTCTAATCAGGTTTAAAAATAGTTTGATAATTTTCTTACGTATTTATCTATAGTTTAGCGAACAGTTTATTATTTTATATAAAATTTGATGAAGACAGCACAGACAGATTATATAATAGTATGCATTAAAAGTAAAACAAGTTAACAAAACCATGACCATTTAGGTAAGTGCAAATACCTACGACACTTGTAATTTGGTCTACAAAATCTTATTTATAAAAGAAAATATATAAATTTCAACCCGACACAGTAAATATTTGTAAATTGAATGAGGTTACTATGGCTATGACATTCATACTCCCGACCTACATTAGTTGCGCTCTGAAGTTCCACATTTCTTCGATGTCAGAAGTGTCAGAACTTATAAACCTTCCGAGCTGCATTCATGTGAGTAACGTTGTCGATAGTTCGACAGTTATTCAAAGAGGAAAGACGGTCTTCTAGGTTCTTTATAGTAATGTTTGCTAGATACATTTTTAGCGCGCTTGTTCTCTTAATACACTTTTTCTACTACTGTCGTCATTTTAAATATTGATGAGCACGTTCATAAGAACATTCATAATGCGATTGAAGAAAAATCTATCTACTCTAACTCTTGTTTTGTTTTCACACTTTACAAAAAATTACTACCAACCTTACAAACATATAATATATATTAAATTTTAGAACAAAATGCTGAAATCAGAGACAAACTTTGTAGTTTCCCTCTCGTTTAGAAGCGTTGCGGCGCGCTTTGAAAATATTCTTATGTAATATGTATGAGACACAGATATATATATATTTTTTCAGAATTTCGATGTTGTTGTGTACCCTGTACCCCTGTTCAGTTTTGATTTACTGAAAGTTTATATTGTATATTTGCTCTGATCTGATGTCTTTGAATAAATAACTCTAAGCTTTGTTTTTGATGATGTTGACGAAATATCTAGAAGTGGCCGATAGGTGTTTTATTTTTCAACTCTGTATTTTATATGCAAAAAAGTAAGTGTCGTAGAAAAACAATTATGTGCAACGTTTTATAACTCTAAAAAAAAATGCTCGTGGAGTCTTTGCTGACATGCCAGTCGCCAAATCAAAACAAATGCTGTCGTGTCCTCTGATTGGTTGACTCGAAGCGTGCGTTTGAAAACGCGCATGCATGGTGCAGTTTATGGCATTGCCAATGTCTCGGCAATGTATTTCAAGATTGAGAGTATGTATAATACATATGTATTTTACGGAAATGGTCCGATTTTAATTTGGAACGATTGTCTCTGTCATTCTCATTACTCCTAAATTGGAGTAAAAGAGAAAGATATCTGAAATTTTCGAATTTCAATCTTTGCGGTAGGCCCTCAGATTCATATTTTTAATATCATTTCGTCGTGTAGGTAATAGGCGCTAATGCAACTATTTTTGGTCCGATAATCGTAGAGCCACTAAAAAAAAGATGAATAAATATAATTCGGCTGTTTGGCCTGTTCATGAACACTGCCGCTATGTTTACAAAAAAAAGGATTACTCTCCGGCCTCAGCCTTCAATTTTCTATGAAATTCGTTTACACTTTTCTCGAGTTACTCCACCCGAAACGTGATACTTTCAAGCCTGTTATTACGCAATTAATGACAACTTTTCATTGCCAGTTTGAGAAAGATAATATTACACAATAAAGGAGTCACATTTCCCATTGGAAGACTAATTAGTTTTTGCATTCATAGACTCTGAATCTGAAACGAACTGTATAAAAGGGGACAGACCCAGACCGATCTACCGGGAAGTGACGATCGACTGCCTTCGCTCAGCAACACATTTAACTGGCCATAGGTAGACTGTATGCCGTTGTAATAAGATCCAAAGAGTGTCAATTTGCTGTGTCGCAGGCCAGACAGGTCGACGAACGGCCTTAAGTAGATACCGACTACGTCTTCTAGTAATCTATCCTGTGTCACAGAATCTATGCAATCCGTGTGACCCAAATATTGTGTCGTGAGGCGGTTGGGATCGATCCGTAATATCGTGCCTGTATACTATATAGATTTTCGTCTTCTAGTAAATGGTCTAGCCTCTGATTGAAACGCTAGCATTTAAACAGTTGATATACTGATATAGGTATGAATAAGGTACTGGAGTTGTGTTCAACCAAATTTATAGTGTAGTCTAATAGTTAAGGTACTCTGTAGCAATGTACAGCAAACTTTAACACTAATAATCAGTTGTTAAAACAGCAAAAGGTATTCGTATGTATATTTTGCAATACCGTAAAATTTTGATGATTTTAAGGTGATGTGTGACGGCCCATTGAATTTTGTAAGTCGACCTTTACCAAAGCTGTATAAAAGCGCCCAACTAATAGTCCTAAACAAATTCGGATATCTTCAGTCAAGTTTGAATAATATTTGAGTAATTCTAAAACTACGTTGATAACTGAAACAAAAAACTTGACAAACCAACAATGCTGGTAATGAAAGGTTCTTAAAACTACTAAATTACAGAATAAAGTAGAACAGTTGCAGAACTGAACTACTCGTGTATTTGGTAGGTTTTACGTTAGCTGTTTCAATTCTAGATAAGATGTAGTGTAGAGATGCCGGACCAAAGTCAGGCGAGTCAGTCAGTCAGTCGATTTGAATTTGGAGCTGCAGGTTACTTTTCCGGTTGCCTTCCCACACTATTCTTCTCAATATTCCTATTTTTCTGCACAGACTAATCGACATCACTTGGTTTGCTCTCCTTTAGCCAATCAAATTTTAATTCTATCAACATAACCCGAAATTCTGCTGAATACGATACGATACCGTTCCGATCGTTACTATGTATTAACCCAAAAGTACGTGGTGATTGCATTTGACGCCACGAGTCCTCGAGATTTCTCCAGTTAGTTTGGTTTTACAGTGACATAAAACTAGAGTGCTCATATCTTTTAGGAGCCGAGCAAGTCTTGGTCGTAAACCCCTTCGCTTAGATTCGTTGTGGTAAACTGGATTAAAAATATTCATGACGTTGTCCCTAGCTTTTATAGTTCCGTGGCAGTGATAGGCATTACAGAAACTTCAATTTTAGATTTGTCTATCTGCCGCAAGGCATTTCTCTAAATTATTATACTACACATCTATGATCAGACATGAGTATCATACTGCCAAAAAGCAGATATACTGTGTGTAAGTCTAATACGGGCGAAGAATTAAACCAGACATAGGATTTACCAGTATAATCACTAACCCAAAGGTTTTTCTTTAATTATACCTAGGTATTATACATATGTAGTTAATTTTTGTAAAATTTCTGAGAAGTAATGTACTGCGACCATTGCGCGATATGAACTTTTGAAACTAACTGTCAACGAGTGTTTAACTCGAGTGTGTTGCATTACCTTGCGGGCCGAATTATTTTATATGGATAAAATTTTAATTGTAATTCTAAGCAAAAGTTATCTAAATATATTTCTTATCTCCTCTTCTACCCTCCGTTAAGAGATTCGCTCGTATAAGATTTACACACTGATATAATACCTCCATTAAGGGATAACTTATTTTATTAAATTATGTGACGAACTTTTAACCAATAAAGTATATAATGAATGGTATTCATTGTAGTATAATAATAGTTATACAACTGTATTATCGTATCTACAAACGGTGATACGATGTACCGCTTAACTAGACGATATCAAATAGTATTGTAGCCAAAAGCGCAGTCAATAAAACTACAGGCTTGGCTTTTGAGTAGAAAGTTGTAGATAATTTGCGAATAGTTTATATACCCTAGGGTAGTCAAAGCATGCGAGTGTAGCCAACTTGGTCAGTACGAATAACGACTAGAGTTAGCGGTTTATGCTTTCATGGGCATTGCGGGTTTCTTATTGTAGGCATGGACAGGTTGGTATTTATCTGTGTAAAAGAAAAGATTCTTTAATTAACGATTAATACGAGTCCACTCACGTTTATTGTCCGAGTCACGAGTCCACTCATATTTACATGTAGTACATGTTTCGGAGAACATAGGCCTCCATTTTCAAGCACTAAGAGTGCTGAGTGTCCGATCGGTTCGCCGATCGCGTTGCCGGCCCGTCGCGCACAGTCGCGCGAGTGACTAAATAAACGTGAGTAGAACCGTAGTCGTTAATTATTGTACTATGTCTCATGAAAGTCTAAATACAAAAGATTCATTAAAAAAAAAACGATAAATGCACAAGTATTTCGTTTTGACATCTGGCGGCAGCTGTACACACACATTTATATTTTTATATACATTTTGCATTCTAGAAAAGCTGTGGCCTTGATAGTCCATTTCGCAAATACTCTATCTAATCCTAGAGATTGTGTATCCCACGCGTATTTTTCCTTCCATTACGGAATATTCTTTCTTTGCAGGGAAAAAGACGACTCCTTTTTCACATTAAAAGAAAATTAATAGTAATTGAACGACGAATTTAGTTATAAATAGTTCGGCGACACAACAAGACTTCTGCCTTAATAAATATCATCGCTGTCGGAGAGAAAAGGAAAAGTTAGAGCGAAGATTAGAGGCGATAGTCATTGAGATAGTTTGACGTTAAATATAGAAGATCGCCAAATGAGATCGCGGGGCGACAGGACTGCTGTAATTATGTTACTCGTAGTATAAACCAATAGATACTTTGATAATTATGAAACTAAGAAGAAATGAAATTATTTTTTATGTAATATTTTGATTTGCTTTGATTTTTAAGTAGTAAAACTACTATATATAAAGTTTTAATAGATAGCATATACTTAAGAAAAAACGACGAGGACCTCCGTCTTGAACACCGGAGGTGTTCGTCGTTTTTTCTTAAGTATATATTATCTATTTCAACTTTGATAACTAGTTTTGTGTAGATTTTATTTAATAAAGTTCATATAAAGCCAGGAACAGAATGGTCAAAATGAGACGGTAATTTGACGACCTGTGGCCTAGTGGGTAGCGCCCTTGCCTATGTAGCCGATGGTCCTGGGTTCGAATGCCAGTAAGGGCATTTATTTGTGTGATGAGCACAGATATATGTTCCTGAATCATGGGTGTTTTCTATGTATTTAAATATTTATATGTATCTATCTATTATATATATCGTCGTCTTGTACCTACAACACAAGCCTTACTGAGCTTACCGTAGGACTAGGTCGATTTGTGTAAGATTGTCCCCAAATATTTATTTATTTATTAGGTAAATACCTAATAGTAAGTTAGTTAGTTAGCGGTAGTTTTATTTCGAGCACTTTCAGAATGTTTCTGTTTGCCATGTATTGCAAATCGTGACAAAGGTATATAGTTGAAATTATAAGAACTATAGCTGGCTTACATAGTCGTAAATCTACTGTCTTGTGCAGTGTTACCTTTTAACATTTTTCGTAACACCGTTCGCTATGTGCCAGTTGCCGTTCTAGCATTTTCTAGAAGAAAGTGCCTACTCACGGAGGACACACGGGTTCAGGTAACGTTTCTGTACTTCCTATCAATGCCGGACGTCCACTACAGGACATAGGCCTCCTCCATAGACCGCCACATGATGCGATCTCTGAGCATGGGGGGTTCAATGCCAGAATCGCTACGCTTGGTAGGCGGGTTGGGCAATCGCAGTATGTCCCT
Source organism: Grapholita molesta (assembly GCA_022674325.2). NCBI lineage: Eukaryota > Metazoa > Arthropoda > Insecta > Lepidoptera > Tortricidae > Grapholita > Grapholita molesta. The sequence goes on along the minus strand of CP053136.2, from coordinate 5,544,647 downwards.
CTCAAAGGGACGCTGCTGCCCGTCTTCCAGTTTCTGATTGAAGTTTAGGAACCCGAGTGTAAGCCAAGTTTTCATCTTATCACATAAATAAATTAAAACATAAAAATACCAAGTCATCAACAATAATGCAATAACGAAAGTCTACATTAAAGAACCCCATAAAAGCACATTTTCTTCAGCGTAAAAGTAATACATGTGACGTTTAGACATGTGCTGTCATCTATTATCCACAATGGAAACTAGAATCTCTATTCTTTGGCTTTCAGAAGTGGAGAGTTATTCGCGAACATAAATCTGATGTGTGGAAATTATAATAAAATTGTGGTCTCGCACATACACAATACACAGGTGCGAGCGAATATAGGTACTGGTTTTAAATTTTAATACCGTTAATGCATTCACTGCCACCGACGCACATGTGCGTTCATTTCCATACATTTATGGAGGGGGTGGCATCGAATGTGTTTATTCTTAATTGCTCCTGCTAATGCCAAAGTTTATCAACCAATTCTTTATATTTTGTCTCTTACGGTCGCAAGGTCAATAGGCCTACCGCGAGAATCGAATGCAAATTTCTAAAAAAAGCTAATCTTTACAATAACTAGTGTATATTAAATGTTAACTGCCGTACCACGGATACTGACGGCATTTCCTCGTTGTATCGCAATGCCGATATGGTGTGCGAGAAAGCAGCCAGCTCTTCAGTCACCAGTTACGTCAACCAGAGGCTTCGCGATGTCTGCAATAATTTATTTTTATGTTCGGTTTATTTTGAAAAATAAAACGTAAATAAGTTAACTGGATGATAATGTCACTATAAATTAGAATTAAACTTAATGTTAGAGCAAGACAGACAAACAAGGTTTAAACTTATTTACATACTAATAATGAACAAGTTTGTTACTTGAGCTACCAACTATTTGTTGTTGTTGTTCTGTCCCATCAGCCAGGGGACAACTGAAGCATAGTTTGTTACAAGAAATATGGCACCGCGTACTAACACGCTTGATACGTGACCCGTTTTGGAATTGACATATCCCCAACCACAAATATGAATGTTTTGTGTATTTAGATGCCGTAAAACTGATTTTTAAGAGTGACGCAAGGGATCGTAACCATGGCAACGAGTAAAATAGTTGATTGAACACGTTTCTTATCTGCTTTGTAATGTAAGTATTATCAAATTGTATTATATTAAATTCTGAATACAGTTCCTACAATCCCTCTTATTCTTCAGTTTGCATCGACCGTCTCGCGAGACAAGTTATTCGGGAGGTGCCTTTGTTGTGCCTTTGCCCTACATAGTTGCTCATAACTAAGAACCTATAGGTCTTATTTACCTCAAATGTGATCCATGGAGGGGATTTTTTGTTACGTGAATGTTAACGGCACACGAATAAAAAATCAGAAGCATACTTTGTTGGTTGAGATTGTACGTCTTTGTAAATAATAAATATATATTTATTAGACAACCTTACACGGGTCCTCCACTAAGTCATACGTCCATCTTGTCGTAGGTTCTAGACGATGATATAATAACTATACACAGTATAAAGGATAGAATTGGTTTAACATTGGACAAAAGTCTACAGTGGAGTCCTCATATAACAAAACTCGCACATAGATTAAGTTCGGCCGCTTTCGCCGTTAGGAGAATTAGGCAACTGTCGTATATTGAGACAGCTCGATTAGTTTATGATAGTTATTTCCATAGAGTAATGTCATATGGTATTCTGGTTTGGGGCAAAGCAGCTGACATACAGACTATATTTGTATTACAAAAAATATCCATTCGTTTTATGTATAACTTAAAAGCAGGTGCATCTGTTAGAAAACTTTTTAAAGAAATTTATATATTAACTGTAGCTTGTCAATATATATATGAAAATATTATGTACGTTATTAAAAACCTTCAGTTGTTTACCAAAAAATGTGACATCCATACCTATAACACTAGAAATAAGAATAAGCTTGCTATTAGAAAGTGTCGTGTGCGTAAAGTGTATAAATAATTTTTTGGGCAATGTATTCATTTATATAACAAGTTACCTGATGATGCCTTAAAATTACCCTTCCCAGTACTTAAGAATTACTTAAAAAAGTCTTTGATGTCTAAGGGCTATTACGGAGTAGAGGATTATTTGACAGACAAACATGCATGACCCAAACTAACAAAACCGCCTAGCAATTAATTCAACAATTGTATGTACTACCAGATCATGTAAATGACACAGTTCAGATAAGAAAGCATATTAAAGTATGTCTATTTTGTGAAGTCGAATTTGTTTATACATTATTATTTTTATTTTATATTTTAGTATTTTCATATCTTGTAATAAACTGTTTGATATGTTTTCTTATCGGACTACGCATAATTATGTAAGTACTTTAAGATTTGATGTATCTGTATTGAAAAAATAAGTCCCGCCGTAGTTTCTTGCCGGTATCTTCACGGGTCAGAGGTGTAGGGTTTGAATCGGTGTAGATTTTTTTTGACGTTCATAAGTGCATGTAATGTGCCTAAATTGAAAAACAAAGATCTTTTATCTTTTAGATATAAATAAGTTTCATTATGTACAAATATATATGTCTTTGCCAGGATTTCAACCGAAAACTAGCACTAGCAACTAGACTAACAATAAGAATTCTTCGAGAATAATTCTTATTGTTAAATTAATCTTACACTTATATTTGACTTAACCGTAGTGCTATAAATCTCATAAAAGTAAGTTTTTGTAATTATGTATTTCTACAGTTAGGAATAATAAACTTTTTTCAGGTTTACCTATTACATTATGCTAGGATACATGAAAGATTTTCTAGCGTTGTACAAACAGACGGGTTTAATACAACATGAGGTCTTTTATTTTCCCGTAGTTTGTATACCAGTAAATTTTTCATTATTGAAAATATGGTAGCAATATGAACACTTTTAATTTGACCTTGATCGTACTAAAACAACAGCAACAGCAATCTGGTAAAATTTGACTTTAGACTATTTAATACAGCTAAGTAAATGTTTATTTTACAATCAAATCTGCCCAGCTTTACTCTTGTTTTATCACAGAACTACAGATAGCCGGAGAAAAAAAGCAGTTATATATCTTGAAAGTTAAATGCTTAATTTACAAGCTATATTTGTTAAACGTATATTTTAAACAGGTTATTTTTGTTTTTTACTAAGTAGAAACGTCTGCAAGCGAATATTATCGATATTTAAATCGAGACAAAAATCGAAGAATTGGACTCTAAGTGGAACTCGAACCCGCAACCACTAGATCACCCTGGAAGCCCAGTATACTACCAATTGTGCTATTCGAGTACCGCTTGGTCTCGTATTTTTTTTTTCTATTTTATCCTTCCTGGTATACGTTTTTACGGTGCAATAAAATTTAGAAAGAGGTAGCACATTGCTATCGATGAATTCTCAATAAAATTTGAATCTTCGATGTCATTAAAAGGTTATTTTTGTTTGCTTTCAGGTACGTATCACAAACTACTTTATAAGGGAAATTAATGGTTGTCATAACTGGTAAGTGGTAATAAAGATGACACAATCCCTACCTGCGGCTTCGAGATTATTACGTAATTCACTATTTCCTGTTCCGAGGGATGAAAGATACACTAGGAGCTAAACCCGAAAGTTTTTATATAATTTTGAGAGCAATGAAATCTCATTAGGTTCGTTTTTCAATTGACTTAACACGCTCGCTGCGTCATTAGGTCGATCGACCCCTACACATGTATGGTTAACTACCGCAGCGAAGGTGTTAAGAAACTATAACGTTTCTTTGACCTACATTGACCAATTCTTGCTAGACATTAAACAATAATATGTCATTGCTTGCAATCTTGCTATCTATCTAGACTAAGGAGTGTCGTCGAGTGCCTTGAAAGAGTGTATGTAGATATTATTTTTACAGAGTGTTTTTTTATTTGCGTTAACTTTAGGTAAGATTCCTTATGAGTTATGTCAACTACATTTTAAAACCAACTAATCAATTTGTTTTGTAATAATTTGAGAAATAAATTAGGTTCTACATTATGCTTTTTTATTATTATTTGTCATTTCAATATCATAAAATGGTATAATAGTAAACTAAACATTGACATTGGAATAACTCTAAAGGACCATGTCATGTAATTTCAATTTAATATACCTATAAGGAAATAATAAAATAAAAATTTTGCCCTTACCGGAACAAAAAAAGCTTCTCTTTATTTTATCTACATTAACATATAATTTATTTTATAACGTTGTTTAAGTATCGAAATGCGAACATTAAAATATCGAAAATCATCCGTGTAACTTCCACCACCTTATATTTGGTATGCAAATTGTTTTGCGTACCATTTGCGTGCGAGCGGCGGTATATTTTCATTAATCCTTAACGCCAAATCTACATATATAAGTATATAATTGTAAAAGTTTCGATATATTGTGGAACTTGTGAATACATACAGGAATATAATTAATTAATTAGAGCATGTCACCCTGCCGATATAATTATTGTTTGAGCAGGTAATCTGATTCCACACATCTGTATTGTCAATTTAAAATTGAATAAATTATCTTTTTTTTATTATATACTAACTATATGAAGAACAAATAAGAATGCTTTTACTAAATGAGACAAAGTTGTAATCCACAAATAAAACAAAAGAGACAAAAAGACTTATGGACCCTAAAAGTGAATGAAATGCATAAACGTGGACTAAGTCCAACTCTGAAGCATCGTTACGTTTCCGCAAGGAGTTAGTCTCGCCTCGTTTCCCTTCAAAAGGCTGTATATTGCGTTAAACTTTGAATGGTAACTATTTAACTTCAACTTTTGCACCACTTTTATACACAGTACTGCGCCGAACAGCAAGTAAAAAATAAGATTTTGGATGATAACAATGTGATGATAGATAGATAGATCGCCATTATTGTTCTAATATAAATATCACGATCATTATCAGCCGAAGGACGATCACTCATGGCTATAGGTCTACCCCGCCACCCACATCCAGTAGATTCCTGTGATCGTTACCATGTCGTCAGTCCACCTTGCGGGAGGTCTGCCCATGCTGCAGCTTTCGGTACGTGGTCATCACTGAGAACCTTTATGCCCCAACATCCATCCGAAGGGCTGCTTCGATCCTTCTGCGAGTGACCTCATTTCTGATGCGATCGCGCTGAGACAAAATAAGGGTAATATTCGACTTAAAACCGTGAGTTACCCGCTTCTATACAATTAATATGTTTGAATCTCATAGTGCTTAAAAGAAGACGTTGTTTTCCATGCTTGTTTTGGTTTTGGGTTCCTATACTTCGAAATGTTATTTTTTACTAAAAAGTGGTGAGAGAAATTCACACCTAGAGCAGAGATACTGAGCCGCGAGAGAGCTGTAAGTTTTAACGTAACTTTACGTCACGAACGCGTTTGCGTTTCCCATATAAATAACGTTATCACTTTCGCGTTCGTAAACGTTTTTACTTCAAAAAAACTTACACTAGAGCCTCAGATAAATATATTCATTTTCTTACGTCAGAATTATGATGAATATAGTTTCTTTCTTCTACAAAGAAATTTTGTTTGCCAGGCAATATAATAAACTTTCTACCACATTACATAAGCTTATTTCCATTTACTTTAGATAGTAATGCCGACATTTTCGGGCCAACGCGTTCGCGTAAATAATTTCAGGAAAATTGTTGCTATTTTTATCCATTTGTTGTAAAAAAAAAACTTTTGAAGAAAAATTGTTGGCGAACGTGCTAAACCGAAATAAATCAAAACTGCGCATGCCTCGTTTATGAAAAAAAAAAAACAGTTTAGTGAGACACAAAAGTCTTATTATAGTAAATATTGGAAATTTGAAGCATTCCTTACCATATATCTGTCTCTGTGGGTGTATAACCACTAAGAAAACATTTAAAACTCATTCCACATTCATTGTCCTTAAACTACGTCCAACATAGAGAGGTAGGGCACAGCGAAGTACTATCACGCTTGAGTCTGGAGAAGCCCAACTGGGGAAGTACCTCCTCCTTACAGAAGATCACAGCCATAACAGCACTGCTACCTTTCAGGTATCTAGTTGTAATGTTCCTGATGGTGAGTATCGTTCCCAGAGCTCCAACCCCCCTTAAAGGCCGGCAACGCTCTTATGACTCCCCTGTTGTTGGGTGCCCATGGGCGACGGTAATTGCTTACCATCAGGCAATCCGTCTGCTCGTTAGCCACCTTTGTTATAAAAAATACTATATATAAAACGTTTTTTTCCTATATCTTTTAAAGATCAGTTTGAAGAAAATAAGAATTCCAAATTGTTCGGATCGTTCTAACCTAACCCAGCCGACTTTTATGGCAGCATTTCCGTTGTGTGCAAGTCGCACTTCTAATGGGTCCTCTACATGGCAACCCATCATGCTGGCCCACTAAGATGGCCGCGCGTAGAGAGGATAGACGGCAGGATAGAGGATGTTGGATGGCTTATGGCGTGATGGCAAAGGGGGTGGACCAAAATTATTAGATCATAACTGAATTTCCAGATTGTGTAGTGGCGTTTCAACTATCGCATGGCCATATCGCTGGCCCAGTAGGCCATGTAGAAGAGCCATCTAGTTTCTGGCAGCATTCCCGTTCTGCAAAGACCGCCGCACTTCAAATTGTTATTAAATATTATAAATATTTAATATGGTCATTAGAATCTCTAATTGTATCAGAAATATCGAAATTTCAACTAAATAAATACATAACTATGAATACAAAATACACAATAGTTGACAATGCATGTTATGCATTAGGAACTAGTAGAAAAATTGTTTTCCGTTTTCCACCTAACCCTGTACCGACCTTTCAAATGGCGGACCGAATGTTTCACTTACAAAACGCTTAGGGTAATCGAGCATTGACCTAACATCAAGTGAGTTAAATTGACCACATTGACCACTAGGAAGTTTCCTACAATTTGCTGTTGAGATGTTATGATGACATAGTTTTATCGAGGGTCTGTCCGGTCAGGGGTTCACCCGTCTAAGTCTACAACCATTATACGACCCATCCATTGTACTCAACAGCTGATATTCAAAAAACCCTCGGAGAAAAAGTTATTGTTATAAAGTTATAAGAAGGACGAAGTTATCACTGTCAAATTTTAACACCCCGTGATTTAAAGCGACACTAAAGGTAATGGTCATTTCTTCGTCAATAATACCCTCAAATTCATCTACAAGTCAAAAATAATTTCGTTATTATTTTCTTAGAAATTTTGATTAATGGCTACTAATGTAACATAAGATTTGTAGTCTATACTAGACTTCAAATAAATATAATACAGTCTTGGCTAAAAGTATTGATCACACCTTTTATTTCTTCTACCTCTAAAAACCATGTCTTTCTAAATACAGTTAAACATTTAGTTTGATATTTCGAACCTTAATATACCTATGTAAACAACAAGAGAACTTCAGTTGATAATATTTAAAAGTACATATTAAATAAGAAAACAAAAAGCACCAAAGATTCTGATCTACAACGAAGTGACTTATTGAAAATTTCCAGAAAATATCTAGCTGTTATATATAAATCATGGGTGCATAAATATTTCGGGACATTCTTACACAAATCGACCTAGTCCTACGGTAAGGTCAGTAAGGCTTGTGTTGTAGGTACTAGACGACGATATATATAATAGATAAATACATAAATACATAGAAAACACCCATGACTCAGGAACAATATCTGTGCTCATTACACAATAAATGCCCTGACTGGGATTTGATGGTCCTGACCATAGGTCACTACTTAAATCTACTAATTTAAATCATTTTAACGCTTTGATCTAAGCATATCCGATTTTATTTAGTTATTTTAGTCTTTTTGGCGTTTGAACGCAGAACCCACAAAATACACAAAACAACGCCCAGTATTGCAACTGTTTGCATTCGGCTCACGAGCGATTCATTCAATCCTGATTGAGATTGCATGGACGTTGTGTTTGTCCAGTCTGTAGACTATGTGTGTTATGGATAATACCTCTACCATGAGCCGGTAAAAACTTACTCGCTGGAGTCAGCGGAAAATATTGATATGGAGAAAATGTCCCCGCCTCTTCCCCGCGGTGTAAGAGGCGACAAAGGGAAAAAACCGACGAATGGGCAGCAACGTCCGTCGATCCCCAATCTACAGCTACTGCGTTTGCCGTCCCGCCTGCCAAGCATGGCGACAATGGCAGCTACCCCCCAAAATAATACAAGTTATGACTTGAACAACATATTTTTTTAATTTATAGACTAGACTACTTGACTTCCTGAAAATGGTATCTACTTATGTAAGATTTTGAGAGCATCGAAACATACTTAGTGTTTGTGTAGTACCTTTTCTGTTCTTATAATTAGAAATGGGAGTCTGGCAACTGGTTATAGAAAGAGGCATCGTTTATACAAAGTGATGTCATTTGTCGTACAACTACATCCCTTGAATAATTGTACAATAATTACAATATTACGAGTATTTAACTATTTTCTACATTAAAATGTAAGCCCTTCAGGATTCCACCAAGTACCAAAGATGTTGGCGGTATTTCCTCTTTGTATCGCAATACTGATAGGTTGTGCGAAAAAGCCGTCAGCTCTACAGTCACCAGTTACGTCAGCCAGACGCGTCGCGATTTCTGCAAAAAGTTTGTGCGCGCTCGGACCCCATGGACCTAGCGTATCAATGCCAAACGGTACAAAATGGTACTCTCTGCCCAGTCTCTTATTTTTGTTATATTTCGGCATATTCTGCCGCTGTACCCGCTTTTACATTAGTTCGCTTTTGCATAAGATCTTATCTACTGAATTCTATTTTGGTTAGTAATCGATATCACCGATAAAATTATAACTTGTTGACTACCTTACCCGTTGGCATTTAATGGGATTAACCTTATCAGTATTGTATTCACTTCGCCGCCTACACAGCAACCCACTCTAAGCTTTTAATATTGATAAAATGAAATATGACAATTACAAATTTGCCTTTGTATGATGTATCGGAATTTTTTACGAAAGATGTCATTGTCCAATCTGCGATAATGGCGTAAATAGAGTTCTTTTGTAACAAACAGTCGGGTAACGATAACGTTGTCAATGTCAATCAAGTTTTGCAGGACTTTGAATTGTAAAAATTTTGTAGTATGTTTAATAAATAAATAAATAAAGAATGCTTCATAAGAGCTGCTGCCGCTGTATTTTGATCAAGTCGTTGTGTGTGGTACGGCCCTTATCGAAGTCTACATTTGTATTCATACAAACCTCATCTAACTTATTAATATGTTAATTTGTGCAAGAATGTCCTAAAATATTATCTGTCCACCGCTGGCCATACGCTACCCCCATTGATTTATGCAACGATCGGTCCTGTGCCGCTCGCGGCCAACGATTTTTCATGACCCTAACCTGATCATCAGTCCTACTAGTTGGAGGCTTTCCAACACTACATCATCCGGAATGTGATTGCCACTCAAAAACCTTTCTCCCAATCGTTGGAGAGTTGTGCCCTGCTCATTACCACTTAAGGCTGGCAATTCTTTGAGTTATGTCGTTGACTTTGGTTCCTCTGTCGATCTCTTCATTTCTGTTTCTATAGCTGCAATAAATACTGTTGTTAATGGTCATTTTCTGTACATATACTTACTATCGTATGTTTAAACCATTATTACACGATTTAAATAAATTATTGTGGATTATACTTGTGTAGTGCATTACGACTGTCAGGACATACAAGTATGAATGATAAATCACTACCAGAGTTTGCTTTAAGTAAGGTGTCACAAATGTACCTACGTCCCACGCACCTTTCACAATATTATGTAGTTTCATATATCAACATATTTACCTAGTTACATACTTTTGTTCGTGAACGTTCCTATAATATATTAAAACATATGCATTAACTATAATTGTATCAGTATATTATAACAAGAAGTTTACAACGAAAGAAAATAAATCCTTAGTTATAAAAAAAATATTAATAGTGGCAATTTAATAATGCATTCTTCTTATCATGTTTATACCATTTTTTTAGTAAGTATTCATATCATAAAATTTTCAATTATTAACTGTTTGAAAAATACGTTTTGGTAATAATATTAAAACTTCGATACCTTTTAAAATTCCATATAGGGTATTATTGGATATTGTCACGTCAAAAAGAATTTCGTGAAGAAAAATCATAAAGCCCCTCTTAATCCTTCAGATTAAGAATTGGCAATCGCATTCACCAAAACTCAATTGTGTAATCTCCTTTCACGCATTTTACTGCATATAGAACGTTAAACATGTTTCAAGATTAATAATATACCATAGATGAATCAGAAACATCAATCAAAATTCTAATGGTCCAGGCGTCAGCCGCGATAGCTGGAGATGCAGGTTGGAGGTTGTTGCTTTTTCTTAATGTCATCTATTTTTGACTTGCAATCTATATAATAGTGTTCCTATTTAAAAATCAAAGCAAATCAAAATATTTAATAAACAATAATTTGATTTGTTCTTAGTTTCAGATAATACTTTAAATTTTTTTGTTACACAGGACATTTCAGTTTAAAATCCGATATTTCTATGACAGGACTGCTCTATACCTTTGGCCAAGGCTCTATGTTGCTAAAACATACCCCAGAGCCCCTTATGATGCAAGCTGTTTTATGCTAAGCAAAACAAAAACAATCTACTTTACTCAGAAGCAATAGTTGCTCTAGCCGCTTTTCTATTGTTACAAGTTAAGCTTAACAACAGATAAGAAAAACGTTTTTCTTTTAGCAACGGTAATGACAAAACATTTCCACATCTCGTGGCAATATTACTGGGACTCCTCGCAATGTAACCAGCTATACCAGTACATACTCATATTTATCTTGCAAATGAGCCGGGTTAATCTTACAACGGGATATACTCCTTTATAACATCAAAAGCATGAAGATCCGCAAGAGTGATAAGTAGGTAAAAGTGAAAAACTTTTTGAGCAATCTGTAAAAAGAACTCGTATCTGTAGTATCTTTAAAGAAAACCAAACTTGTATAGAGTTGATAACAAGTTTGACTAGACTAACACAGCGAACGACGTTTAAAAAAGGGATTTAAATATTTTCAAATTGACAGAAAATACTGTCAAACAAAGGCATAGCCAATATTGGTACACCAGAGGCGAGTGCTGGCTGGCACTTGGCTATACGGGAAATGGGAATACCACCCAGCAATATCCCTCGGGTCGGGTCTTGCGCTTTATCTATGCATATTTAAAACAAAAGAAACTCCTTTGTTCGCCATATTGTGAGTCCGGTACGAAGAACCTAAATCAAAATTTACATCGCTTCTGATTGGATTCTGGTGGTGAAATGTAATTGCCACTTTTCTGATAAATATCACATCAATCCAAAACTGGCCAGCATTGTTTATAGTTTGTGTATCATTGTTGTTGTTGGGTTGATATCAGAAATTTTACGTGATAAATTCTTTTCTATCGATTGTAAATTTTTGGTTTTGAATCTAGAGATCGAAGCTGAAGAAGTGTCTGCTAGACTAATATTTCAACCACATTAAAATACCACGGAAAAAACATCAGGACCGACCAACTGCAGGTCAATTTACAAAATAGCATCGATCAGTCAATGTTCATTTACCCGTCAGTAACACAATGGTAGTTTCAGGAGAAAAATACTATTTGAAATATACAGACAGTAACCAAGGCCTTAAAAGCCATTGAGCGGACGCTCTCGCCACTCAATCACCGAGTGAAAAAAAGTTTTTTGTCCATTTTCCCGTCAAAGGAATATTGTTTAAGTTTTGTTGAAGATATTTCGCTTTTTATTCCGGGCATTTTGAAATCAGCCGACGCTTTGTCAAATATTGATGAAGCCTACGAAAATATGTTGTTTGTAAGGTCATTATGAAAATTTGGGCCTTAGAAAATTATTTTGTTGAAAAGGAATATTTAAAATAAGTACCGGTGCATAAAAATATCTTGAACTGACATGAAAAAGGTTTGATTCAGTTTACGTACGTACCTGTAGGTTTACATGTCTGGATGCCCGATAGCGTCCCAATAAATGCCACTTTCAATGTTAAGTCATTGTGACGAAGGTGCCAAAAGGGTGTCATCCATTAGGCATTCACGTGTCGAGAACTGGTGCGTTTACCTTATACCTTTATTATTTTCGGTATACCGTAAAAAAATATTAATTTAAAATTTAAGAATTTAACGAATTACTACCTAAGTATAATATTATTTATCATACATATCATTTAGACTTGGGCTTAACTACTCGTATTCAAACATTTTATAATTTATGTTAATATGGATTTACTCGCGATTTAGTCTTTCGATTGACATGTATCGAAGAGAATAGATCCCATTTTCAAGAACTACGAGTACGGTCACGGACTGACTAAATAAACGCGTGTGGAGCCGTGTTATTCATAAAAGGTTAGAATAAATAATACAGGATAACTACACAAGGAATGACTCAGCCCCTCGGTAAGCTCAAGAAGGCTTTTGTTGTAGATACTCAGACAATTATACATTTAATATACAAATACTTAAATGCATAGAAACACCCAGTCAATAACAAATACATGTCCTCGTCACACATACATGTCACCGTTACTGAAATTTAAACCCAAGACATCGGCTGCATAGGAGCAGTCACTACCGACTAGGCCGGACCTGTATTTAAAAATAAATTTAAACATATTATTAAAAACGTAACCTACGATGATAAATTGTCAGCGGCAATAATGCCTTCTTGATTCATGCCCTAACCACTAGACTAACCAGTCACCAGCTATTCAATTTAAAATGTAAATTATAATAGCGTTACTACTTAAGAACCAACAAAAAACCTAGTTTCTTTGTCAAAAGTAAAGTCTCAAAAATATAACAACACTTTAAAATATAATAACTTAATAACATGTTACATCATTTTCCGTATACCTAATCATGATTGCACAAGTGCCCCGTAGGCTTTCAGAGAAGCCAGAGTAAGCTAAACTTTCCCAGACTTTTCGCTCGGAACTTACAAATTAATTTCTATATCATCTCTTTCCAACGGGTTACTACAGTAGGGTGTAACAAACGCTGGTTGCTCAGCTCATATCTCTTTTATAAGTGGGAAAATAACATAATAGAATAATCCAGGACACAGATCACTTGCCTAATTTATAACCTTTTTGTTATAAGCTTTTATGTCACTTGACTCACTTGCAATGTAAGATATTCCGGTAAAATCTTGCAACTTAATTTTGAAGCAGATGTGTTTAACCGATGGAGCTCAAATTCAGCACACTTATGTACAATCACCATCAAATATATCGAAGAAACCAAGGTATTTAGAAATATCGGAGCATGCACTTTATCGCCTTAACAATAGAGGTGTTGTTCCGATATTTGTGACTACCTCGACAGCTCCAATATATTTGATGGCGACTGTATATAAGTTCGGCGAAAATGCAATATCATGTTCTGATCGGACGCTGGAGCCAGAAGGTAGATAAATAACTCCTAAAATACACAAGATAAATAAACCCATGGTATTTAGACTCGTTAGGATCCACTTGATGAGTAGTTAATGACAGTACTAAGTACAGTCGCTGAAAAAAAAATCAGGCATCTACATGAAAATATATAAATTAAAAATAGAATGCGAAAACAAATCAGTCGATTGTCAAAAACCGGCCAAGAGCGTGTCGAGGCCACGCTCCAGTGTAGGGTTCCGTAGTTTTCGTCCGTCACAGTAACTGTTCCCACTTAAGAGTTAAATATGGGCTATTTGATACATTGTTGTTGACATATTAATATTAAGTACAGAACCCTAAAAACGGAGGCCCACAACGGACGCCGACAACTAGAGAAAGAGTTATAGATCCCAACTATACATGTGTCGCTTAACTTCAAACTCAGATAAATCCATTCGACCCTCTCTGCAAATATCTACCCTATTACCTGAGTTTGTATTTAAGCGACTCACATGGAAAATTCGAAAAAATGTTGTCAATTTCGTAAAAAATGTCTCGAATGAGTAAGTGAAACTGATATAATATGGGTAACTAACGCGATGGTGACGTTTCGTTACGTTAAAAACATACACTCGGGGCTCAGATGTAGTGAATAATCCTTTCCTATCGTATTTTCTCGAAATGTTCGTATTTGTCTTACTACTTCACTCACACTCAGTACCCATCTGAAGTAGTAAGACAACGAAGGACGGTCGCATTGGGCGATGATGATGAATATTAGTGCAGATTCTTATTTACGGTTAAAACTAAACGCGAAATTATACATAAACCGGCGAGCGCTACCGCGAACAACGATATTCGTAAATTTCGGACGATTTGTCTCTGTCACTCTTAGCGCCTTAATTGGAGCAAAAGAGAATGCTCGACATATACGAACTTCGATCTCGCGGTACCGGGCCTAAAGTGAGGAAGTGTGTCTCGTCATTCAATAGAAGTTTTGACAGCCATATCTTAGGGAATAAGGGCTAATTTATTAACAATTTGTAAGAAACTATCGCCTTAACGACTTTAGTGCTGGAATAATATAAGTACCTATTTTGCTCGCAAAAAGCCTAAGATATATGCAATCCTGCGGCGCTTCCGTCTTTCTCCGCTGAGTGAAAGCAGAGACCATTTTACCAAAACATCTTAATGTATGAAATCCTGCGGCGCTTACAGTTTTTTCGAGTTGATAAGTTGGTATGGGGGAACAATATTTTCGTTTTTTAGTATATTATTCGATCTTTTTTCATACTTTCTCGCCGTTTAAACCTTCCTTGACCTACTACAAATATTTTAAGACCAAAATTAGCCAAATCGGTAAAGCCGTTCGCAAGTTATGGCGTGACCAAGAGAAATAGGGGTTCATTTTTATATATATAGATTTTTTTCAAAAACCATTGAACCTATCAAGTTCAAAATAATTTTCCTAGAAAGTTTGTGTAAAGTTCTACTTTTGAGATTTTTTTCATATTTTTGAAACTTGTGGTTCAAAAGTTAGAGGGGGGGGGACGCACTTTTTTTTACTTCTGGAGCGATTATTTCCGAAAATATTGACATTATCCAAAAATGATGTTAGTAAACCCCTATTCATTTTTAAATACCTATCCAACAATATATCACACGTTAGGATTAGAATGAAGAAAAAAATCACTTCCCACTTTACGTATAGGGGGGGTACCCTAAGAAAACATTTTTTTCCACTTTTTATTTTTGCACTTTGTCGGCGTGATTGATATACATATTACTACCAAATTTCAGCTTTCTCGTGCTAACGGTCACTGAGATTATCCGCGGACGGACGGACGGACGGACGGACGGACAGACATGGCGAAACTATAAGGGTTCCTAGTTGACTACGGAACCCTAAAAATCATCATATTCCCATAATAAGTGATTTGAAATTTCATCTCGCATGTTATCATATAAGGAAAGCCATTTTGAAGATTGAATAGTATTTTTAATTCTATAATCTACAAACATTGCATCTGCAGTAGAGGTTTTGTAATCTTTATTTCATTAAAACTTAGTATTAACGATATGCTTCGTCAAAAGAATGCCTTTTATTTGATGTAATACTAAATCTATTAGGCAATCGGATACCGTGTCATGTTGTTTCATCGAAGTATGAAAATATGCGTTAATATTGAGTATATTTCCAAGAACTGTGCTGCATCTGATACACGATTAGACGACAATATAATAATTGCTACGTAGTGTTCCTCTTTTACTCCCGTTCAAAAAGACAAGGATATAATGATCTATTGTCAGACTTATTCGCCTAGTAACTACCAGATTTCCAAATATATTATTTACTTTTTAAAACGAAAATTACAATTTATCTAACTTAAAATGTGTATCAAACGTGTATTAAGCGGTGTCTATAAAGTGGCAGTCTAGACATGTATATCGGTCGTATTAACGTCCTTGCACGTACGGCACGTCGACGTATTATTAAGATATGTAATGTGAGGAAGGGGGAGGGGGATCCCCAAGGGCCCTCGGACCATGGCCTTGGAGGGTTATTGCCAATCAAGGTGGAGAACTTTGTGTTGTTTAAACAACTGTTCGGCGAGATTTGATTGTATTGGGGATATTAATGTTTACGGTCTGCCATGTCTGTATTGTTTTGAAGTTTATCCCGAAGGAATATTTGCATTTGTATGCATATTAAACGTAGTATTTTAAACACAAACCTGCCCACAGAATTGTATAGAACAGTCTTCGTTGGTCAGCCAACGCGGACGGCTCATGATTATACTAGTACTTTACTTCATGCTACAGAGTGACACCTCCACTCGCACTGAAGGTAGCATGATACAATATTAGCAATGTTTCGACACACACATACTACTAAATAGCAAGTGGTCAATACTGGCAAGATTTCGTACTAGAAATGAGCATGTGTAACTATAGCTTTAGTTAGCATTCACCTAAAAAGTAAGCTCAAGGGCGCGTCATGTACATACATGCTAGTAGGATTTGCTCTAAAGTAGCATGCTTTATGGTAGTTATAGGTAGTTCCACGAGAGTTGAGGCGAATGGATTACGCACACAACTTTATAAAGTACTGATTGCAAAAGAGTGAATGAATGGAATGAATGAGTAATCTCCCTTCATTACACGAGATGTTGATGTGTGAGTGACTTCAACTCTCGTGAAACTACCTATATTAGCATGTGTAACATTATTTCATACGTTATAACTAAATACTCCTTGTTAAGACTCCATAATGCGGTGTGTGTGTAGGCTGTATATAAATCGTAATAATATTATAACTACATGTCTGGTTAGATATGTAAGACTAATGCGTGTTTTGAACAGCGCTTTATCTTGTAATCCCCTGATGCATCACTGGAGACATTACTTATTCTTATGAAATATATCGCTGTCAGATTTGTTTAACCAAAGGATAAAGATTCTTCGTAATCCTTCGCAAGTTCTTTAGATGTATTACTGAATTTAATAAAATCGTAAAAAGCATACATCAATTAATGTATTTCGGTAGAACAGCCAGCACGAATAGTATTTACAATTTACAAATTTTAAATTGTTTTATAAAAACAGACTGCTCTCTGTGTGCTTAACAAATATCTTAATTTGTTAAAAATAAACGGGATGGCAGATACTTTTGGTGCATTGGTGCCTACAAGAGTTGTGAAAACAGCCTATGTAATGTATAATGCCTACTTAGAACTATTGCTATTTAATGTTTTTACATTTGTAATATCCAACTTAGTAGCTATAAAACTTTTGTATAATAGTCAGCACAATAATAATGCGATTTTCCTTTATTTTAATTTTTAGAATTTTTAAATGAGACTAAACCACTTCTTTATAAAAATTATAAAGGCACTAATATTTAACTAATCAAGTTAAAAGATTTTTTATAACAATTATTACTCGTTATTCTTACTATCAGCTAGTCAGCTTAGTCAACCTATTTACTTTTCCCACACTTATTTTGATTTACTATCAATCAGAGACATCGAAAAACTCGCAGCAAAACTGCAGCGCTACCACGAAAAACAATTATTCGTGTATTTTGGACATCTTTATCTTTTACTCCAATTAGGGTACCTTGAGAGTGACAGAGAAAATCGTCCAAAATTTACGAATAACGGTTTTCGCGATAACCCCACCCCGCTGATCCAACCTTCTGTGTAAAGTTTACACCAAACGCGAAGGCTTTCAACATCGAGTGGCACTTACGTTACCGGGGACACTCGGCAGACGTAATCCTGTGGCCCAATACTGAGAAGTGTCGTCCGTGGTCCATTAGGGCACTGCGGTTCGTGTCTGAAAAGCATTTTACGGTAAATGCTTCCGCACAGAAACGGCACTTATTCTTAATAATTTCGTAAACTATTTTCAACTCGTCAGCGTTTTTAAGTAGTGATAATTTAATGTATATTCCAGTAGCGGCGGGTTAGGACTTTTCTTAAGCAAACCATAGCCATTATGGCTTTCCTTTCCTGTAGGAGTTATTGTAAATCGCTTAAGTATATGAAAATTAGTCAAGCCGTCGGGAATCGTGTTCTATAGATGTGCCGCCACTGATATATACTGAAATAGATGTTATGTTACTTACAATAAAGTAACCAAGGCATCTAGTGGGTTTCAACACAAAGTAAACTAATATCACTATTTATTTGATTTCTTCTTGGTTGCTTACATGGCAGGACCATCTCTTTCTCAACATCGGAGTCCCTAAGTGATCCGAATACTTTTATGAATACTTGTAATGGTATTGTTTAAGTAAGTTAGCAATCTGCAATATACATAACGTAACTACTTTGAAAATATCTCGTATCTGACACGGATATCACAGGGCCCGTAATTTTTATGCCGGTGACGTCAATTTGACGTCACGCTTCATATAGGGTGACCCCAAATAGTTTTATTATAAATTATTAATCATTAGTTGTCAATCATTTTAATCATGTACTGTGTACAAATGACTTCACAAGTTTATAATTTACACGTGGAACAAATAATACCTACTTGATACGTGATACGTAAATAAAAGTATTTGATTTGTTTTATGCATAAATTTTTATTAAATGGTATTGTTAAAACATATCACTAAATACGTAGAAAACAGAATGTCTCTTTGACGCAAAGTACGCCACCTTCACTGAATAATTCCCATACATAGAAAATCTAAGTCATCTTTGCGTTCATACATACGTAATATAATATTCATAAAAATCATTTTGTTTTATAATCGTATTTTCGTTTGTTGTGTTACAAATTTGGTAAATTTTTCCAACTTCTCTGTTAAAAAGAAAATTTAGAATTGATAAGACACATTTTTCCTGATTTCAACAACTAATACACTTAGGGAATCAGTATTTTATTTTATTTTTGTACATGAATAAAATGATTGACGACTAATGATTAATAATTTACATCATAACTATTTGGGACCACCCTATATGTGGAGCATGACGTCAAATTAATGTCATCGGCATGAAAGTTACGGGCCCTATATCATATATCTAATCTGGAACGCAGTAACTCTGTAATCATCCTTTATATAGTTAAGTCTTTTTTCTATTGATTGACAGAATGAGTTACGAGGTTTTCTCAAAGGAGTGACGATATAATACAATTATTGAACACCTTAGTAGGTACTATGACTGCCACATTTGACAGATCAATCATACACCCTATTGCAACGATATAAAATCTTCTCAGATTCAGTTGCAGGTGTTTGTTTTAGTACATAAGCAGTAAGCTTTTGCTACTCGTCGCTGTCGTCGGTGCATGAATACTGAAACAGTTCTGCTTCCGACGCTGTTTGAGTAGAATTGTATTTTCATTGTTGTATTATTACGTCTTCCTCTGTTGTCCTATTGCCTCGCTCAAGTTCGCATCACAAATTGTGACGAGAATTCATTTGACACAATCAATCAATACTGCCGATATTACCTTGTCAAAAGAATTCGTTATTGGTGAGAAATGAGAAAAACGAAAAAAGCTGTATTCGCTATAAATAAAGAAAGTATAGGGTACACTTGGATTCAGAGAGGTCGTTAGTTAAACTACCGTATGAATATTGGCAACTGGTAAAACATAACACATATTAAACATAGGTAGCTAAGGTAATTCTAAAGTGTATAATCCACACCAGAAAATTTTCAGCATCATCTTCAACTCAACAGAAATAGTCGTTTATTAGCCATCATTTAGAAAAGTTAATAAAGATACGACAGTTTTTATATTAAAAATAATTTAAATGGTCTGTGTGGAATTATTTACTTAGTCTACGAACTTTTATCCAAAACGGTACAAAATTTACCGCTCTGCCTCTGGTGGCAGCAAATAAGCTGTCAGTGTGAACACTTGTGATCATTTGTTCGATTTGGACAAAAGAACGGCGAGTAAGTACGCTTGTGTATCAGCTACTTAGATGTTTTAAAGTTTAATAAATCAAATACATTGTATTTTTTGCCTTGTTTAACAACATTAAGCCCAGATTCCCGGGGCATATCCATATTACCATAATGATTGAGGTCGTTCATCCCGTGATAAATCCAAATAACCGATCACTTTTTATTACACACTTTTTAGTTTTTTATTAAATTAAATAACAAGTTATTTCAAGTATGACTAAAATCATTGTAACTAATTTACATTCACTTATATACTGCATAACTTTACTTGATTGGAAGAACAGGTCAATTTTGTTAATATTTATATTTTAAAATAAATGATAAGTATTTTACCACAAGAATCTTAAAATTTGATAATTAAATATTCTTGAGCCCTTATTGAAATTATCCCAGTCAGACTTAATAGATATTTCATGAATATATGCCAGTAAAACATTCTGGTTCTTATTTAAATAAATAGGTTTTTTTTTCCGTGTACATAAATCGAACCCTTTGCATAACCAGTTGAACACATTTAAAATGGCAACGAATCTCTTTGAGAACTCTTCGCAAGCCTATTCTTTTGATGGGCTTAATAGGTTTTATGTTAATGCAACCAATACGGTGCCTTTACGTAACCATTGTCACTAGATTGAGTTACGAGAGCTTTTACCTCAGTGGTTAGTGGATTCTTTTTATTAAACAATCAAAATAATTCACTATTTTAACGTAATTTAGAGTGCTAAGCTACGTTACAATTTAACGTAGGTTCTTATTTATGTATAAATTTCTAATGTATAAAAGCATATTTATTCTTTTTTTAGGATAATATATAAGAAACTGTACGATTATCTTTGTTTAATGAGAAAAATCTTTATCAAACTTTGTCTGTTAGATAAAATATTGAAAAATACTTTTATTCCTAAACTTTGTTAATATTCACATCAAGAAACTGATTAATTTATAAGAGGTCCCGCAACTTTTATTCCAGATTTCACGGTTTTAGATTATTTTTACTCAGAATCACGATTTCCATACAGGGGTGAAAAATAATCACAAATTATTATACAGTATTTGTTCATTTTGTCCAACGTACAGAACAAAGGTGATTTTTTTTAACGGAGGAAGAGGAGAAAGAATATTAGTTATAATGATACAAAACTGCAGCGACGGAATTAAGTTAATTAATTCTGCAATTTTCTTGTGTATTTCTTTCTAGTTGGAGTTTTCCATTTAAGGGTGCTCTTTTGTTGTCGATTTCGCCCTTTGTAATTCATTTCTCCGATCATTCCATCCCGATAGAGGAAAATTGTATCTCCAATTTTTACGAGGACACAGTATCCGCTTACCAGGATACAAAACAATAATGATTCTCAGAAAAAGTTATAAATCTGAAACAAAATTACAGCTCTCTTTTATAGATTATAATTCAGAACGCAAACATATTTGATTGAATGAATGATCTTGAATGTTTCTTTTGATCAGTTTTAGTGCAAATATGCCTAATGTAGTCTTTGATCCTCGTCAGGACGTTAATTGGATTTTTACAAGCCAGTCGATTAACATAATATTGGCCGAGAGAGGTTTCAAAAGGGGGTGTAATGAACCGACACATCAAACCGAGTGTTCCTAATGGATAGGACGCGCGGACGATCCGAGGTCTTAGATCCAGCGTATTATGACCTAAAGTTCCTTAACGGACATCTGTTAATTGATAATTAATTAGAGAATTCCACAGTTGCAAACCGGATACCACTGTTGCGTTATACCTTATAGTTGTTATGGGGTAAGTCAACTTGCTAAGTTTCGCTTTTAGAAAAAGTATATGACCTAGGGATGGTCAAGCTTCGTCGACTCTTAGATTTCGTAGTCTCTTAATTCAACGGATAATGCAGACCATCTCTAGTATCTCTTGTGTTGTGTTATATGTTCAGAAAGAATCGCAGAACGAACGGCTGATAGTCGACCAAAATGTTAATGGATTACTATTTACTTTTAATGATAAACACCAGTATGTTACCTCAAGATAATATGCACTCCAGACCTGGTGTGCTCAAAGATAGACTTGTACCGTTGCCCCAATATATGTACAAAGAGGATTTGATACAGTTTGCATAAAATAGTGGTACAATTGTAAATTTGGACAAAGCCAATAACTCGTCGTAAAAAACATGAGATTGTCCACTAAAGCAAACGTGGTACCGTGTAATATTTATTCACCTAGTAATTAGAGTGAATAGGCTGTTACTGAACCAGCGTGCTACACCTTCAACCTCGTCGTCACTTACCATCAGGTGCAACGATAAAAAAAAATTTACCGATAACGAATTGAAAAGCTGATAATGATTATTGATTGATAAATGATGAATGACTATCACAATAATACTGGTTTGCTTTCAATTTGCTTCTTCCCTGTTAGCAATCAGACTCCCTAATGTCTTTGATCCCCACATTGAGCCTCGAGGCTGGAGCTCCTATGAAAGGTGGCACTTAATTCCATTCAATATTACGAGATCGGTATTAAATATAACGGATTTTATTACTTACCAGTTTAATCTCCTTGCTTAAATCGCTGTCGAATCGTGGGGTTAGGAATTTGCCGGAATTATTTTAAGTACCTTTTTTGGCATATTATTTTTTTATTTTTGAAATATCAAAGACCAGGGTAGGGTTTTAGAGCATAATAAAGTAATCTAGATACCTATCTAAGGTTTATTCAAAGCTAAATTACATTTATTACTTAAATACTGTAGATTAAGTCTAAAAAAGGCCCTTGGGGTATTGTACCAAGGATATTCTTCGAGGTAGTCGCCAGCTCTTCAATTACCGGTTGCGTCAACCAGAAACTCCCCGAATTCTGCAAATAGTTTGGACATAGACCTATATGTAGGAGGTACGATATGGTCTTGAGTTTCCTTCAATATAACCTTTAAAGTTATGTCTCTTAAAAATATATCACTTTAAACATCAAGTTTTGTAAATAACTTCTACTAAGGTCATTAAAATTTTAATCTAAAGTATCTATTTTTCAAGGATTAGGATGTATCATCACTATTATAAAAAACACATATTTATTTTGATAATACCAATAAAAAAGCGGTGTGTGTATATAAATACTCTTTATTACTATGTCTTATTATATTTTGATATTTTTTGTTTCAGGTACGTATCTTCTGAATATAAATAGTTGGCCTTTGAGAGAAGAGAGAGTTGGCCAAACATAAGTATTGAAGGTAATTTAAATAGTAAAAAAAAAACAGTAGAACTAGGTGTGTGCATTTTTAATTTCGTTAATCACGATTCGCTCGTAATTGATAAGCTCTTGATATTTCGGCACAGTTTCCACTAAATATTACACAGATTTTAGAGTTTTTATGAATGGAAAACAGTGTTTCTTGTTTGCCAGTCTCAGACACAAGAAAATTCGACCTGATACAAACAAGGCCATTAGAACTTAGGTTAATATATATGCCAGCGAAAGTAGGGCGGTTAAGATTAAACTATAGCGTCTACTAAATCAACTGATGCAATAAGAGAGAGTTATTATGGATTTATTTATAAGAATCGTGACTGGAGGAGTTTTTAGTATTGCTTAATATAAAGTATTTAATTCCAATATACAATAACGTTACAACAAGTACTTAACTACTTTAGATTAAATCTAAAAAAGGACAGTGAGATGTTGCACCAGGGATGCTGGCGGCATTTCCTCGTTCTATAGAAATACTTATAGGTACTTTGTGCGAGGAAGCCGCAGGCTCTTCGGTCACAAGTTCCATGTCAACCAGTTTCGCAATTTTAGCAAAGAGTTTGTTCGCCCTGGGACCCCATGGACTTAGCGTTTCTACGCGAATTATTTTAATACTTAGTGTATGAATGTTACGTGTGCCTGACGTTAGAACATAAAATTAGATGCTTTTTCAGAAACACGATTATTTTATTTATTCGTTTTTTAATGGAAAATGGCGGACCTATTACAGTATGTTCGTGGTTATCGTTTTAATGGCTGGCAGAGAGACGGGACAGCTCGCTAGTGAGGAACTGCGGCGCTACCGCGAACAACGATATTCGTAAATTTCGAACGATTGGCTCTGTCACTCTCATGACTCCTTAATTGGAGTAAAAGAGAAATATACGAACTCCGATGTTCGCGGTACTGCTCCTGGACGTTTCAGCACTTTAGTTTAGGTACTAACCAGTAGCGGTGCGTTTATACAAGCCGATTCCCGGGGGTTTTCCTAACTTACTGCAGATCAACGGTTTTCCTTGGGTTAATGAAGAAAAAGGCTAAGCCATATCGGCTCCGTCTTGCCTAAGAAAAAAATTAACGCGCCGCCACTGGTACTAACATTCTAATTTTATTGTGTCTACTTACACTACTTGCAATATTTGGTCTGAAATTAATGCTTAATATTATATTTTTAGTGCCTTAAAAAATTCTCTACCATTCAAGCATAATCATCCATCAATATTTTTTAAAGTGGGTGAGTGAAATCAAGCTGATTTATTACAAGTATAAATACTACTTACGATAAATATATGTATAAAAGAAACTACACAACGACTAATTTATACAAAAATTACATAAACCTAATATACGTTATATATATATATTATAACGTATATTCGGAAAGGGCAAAAGGCTTATACACGCTAGTCCTGACTCATCATATCTCTCGTATAGCGAAATCCCTCAGAATCATCGTTCTCATATTTAAGTAATAGGATTACCGAATATTCTATAAAACGTTATTCTAAAGACGGAGGAAATTTTTTGTTCAGTTTTGTAACTTTGTTTAATCTGGGGTTTTTATAAGAAAACGGGGCTTTGGATTGATAGTTATGTGCAAACCGTGAAAGTTTAAATCTATAGAATATGAAAAAAAATTAGTTCGAATTGATAACCTCCTCCTTTTTTTGAAGTCAGTTAAAAAATATATAGTAAAATCAAGATCAAAGATCGATGCGACCAAAGTGCCAAAATATGTATACCTTACAGCTATGACAATAAGGATGTATATATATTTTTGCTGTTTGGTCGTGTACATATCTTTGAGCTTGACTGTAAGTAAAGTAAAACACATTCACGATAACTTTTTTTATAATTAGGTTCTAATTCATCATAGTAAGATCGAATTAAAAATGTGAGTATAGCCGTTGTCTCATATACAGTAGGGTGACCAAATTACATATGTATAAAAAGTTTTTCTAAAAAAATATTTCTAATTAATGGTGATAGAAAATTAATGACTAACATCATTAGGGTACTGTAGCCACCGATTTCAGGATCTCGACGACTCAAATAAAAGCTTCGATTTCATATAGTAGTTGTATAATTATCTCATACGTACTGGTTAACAAGAGTAGTGCCAAAAGCGGTTAACAGCGAAAGGTGGTGACTGTATGGATTCTCAAGATGTAGTGATGAAATTCACAATTGATTTTAAGGTAAACTTATGTCCCTACTTAATTTTAATTGGCTGCGCTGGACCTTATGTGGTGCGCTGCCATTGGTGCTTAAAAGAAACCCCCGAATACTAGCCGAGCCTGAGCGTTTAGCAACTGCACGGAATAAATTATATAAAAAAAGGTTGCGTTCGCAACAGGTATAGTCAGCAGCAAAAGTTGCTAAGCGTTTGAAGTGTTCAAAATGACCTACACGCGCTCTTATTCTCTTGACAATAGAGGCGTGTTGACCTCATTTTGAACACCTCAAATGCTTAGCTACTTATGCTGCTGACTGTACCATCTAAATTCTTGTTCACTCCACGACCCCGAAATCACCCTGTACTGTCTCGCACTGACAAGGTTGTAATTGACACTGAAATTTAATCCCTGTGAACGGAAATGTCATTTGCATTGGAAACGTGTTTAGCGGCGTAACTTTAGGGCTATACTGCACGAGAGACGAGTAAGCTGCCTCAGTGGACTAATAGCGATGATGGTTAATGAAAACGGGATCCTATTCTGTCTTTGAAATTTCTACTTAAAATCCTTATTTATACATATACCTTATGCATACACTTGTCTATGACTAGTAAAAGTACCTTTACTTTTACTAGTCATAGACAAGTGTATGCCCGTAAATTGATGCCGTTTACTTTTTTTGCGATTGGCATTCGTTAGAAGATGACAAATATAGGGACACTTTCGGCGTTCGTAGTTTTACCTTATCTCTGTAATATTAATTACAGAGATAAGGTAATTCTCAGTAATTACGTGTTTTTTACATGCTCAATACTTTTTGACCATTTGACCATCGTGTTTTTTTTAAACCAACGCCGACAACGGGGCGGGGCTCAAGCTGCAGAAAAGAGGAACTGTCGAACTATATATTATTTTATATACCATTAATTTCATTTTTGCGTGTTTGACAAATAAACACAAATTATTGGCCAGTATTTTGGTTCAACACGTCCCTTTGTCTCGTACAAGTCTGAAGCTCTATTAGAACTTTTAGGATACGATCCTAATTGAACATAACATAAGTTCATTAGCTTACTCTTACCGATATATAAGTTGGAGCAAGATAAGAGCACTTCAAATATGTAGTATAAATCTAGCTCACATTAGAAATGACGGGTAAATACTAGTATAACGAGTTTTTACGTATCTAGTTCGTTCGATACATTGGAAAATAAACATTTTTTATTCGTGAAAAAATAGAAAAAATACCTATCCAATCCTGTTTGAAACCCGAAAAGAATAGTCACCATACTCACCATCCCTAATATTTCTTTAACTTTCGAAGGCAGCTCCGCTCTGTCACCTGTTAAAAATCCTCTGACTTTACTAACAAGGCCTTCCCAGAATCGTCTTTTAAAAACATAAAAAAGTATCAAGAAATAATTTTCACACTTTATTCATCAATACACTTAGGTACCTATAATTCTATTCACGCCTTTTTTAGGGGCATAACAGTAGCTTAAAAATATTATGAGTTTTTGATTTTTGTTCTTTTGCTTTTGATTGCAAGAAGAGATTTAGAGCAACTTCATGATCATCATTATAAATTTTGTCTTAACTGCTCTAAAATATGTAATAATGAAAAGCTGTTGTTTCATCTCCTATACGAATGACTTAAGGAGTCTGTTATAAAAAGTGATTGAATATTTATAGTCCCGACTGATGGCGGCAAATCATAATTGTAAAGTTCGAATGGCGCCCCCGCCCGCATTTCCGCGCCGCTGCGCCCGCCTGCCCGCGCGCTCGTCCGGAACGAACGACTGCGCAATTGGGCCACCCGTCCTAAACCTGACAGGTATACAACGATTAGCAGACACTTTAGAAGGCGGGACCCTTTTTGTTGTTTTTATCACCCAATAAAGAAATAAGCTTGTCAATCAATTGTATGATTCTAGTTACGAGGTAATTGTATTTCATATAAGGACCTATTACTATGCTTCTTCACATTATTATGTGATTTTATGTTGGATTCAAAAATAAACGTGATAAACAAATTTCATGACTTTATTATTATAATTTTTTTATACAAGACTGACCAGCGTAAGACCTCAGCCGCACCTGATGGTAAGTGACGATGAGGTCGAGGGTGCAGCTCGCTGGTTCAGTAACAGCCTATTCACTCTTGCCTTGAAAACCAAAATTATATCTGACCATATAGATTTTGACTTACAAATGAATGTTTTCTTTTATAAACCATAAACTAAACTAGACTTAATGACAATGCTTTATAATCTTAGGAGATACAAAAAATATCTGGTATACATGCATAAATTTAAATTACATCTGCTAATAGAAGTAAACCTGTTAACACTGAAATGAAAATTAATCTATGCATGGCATCTCTAAGAAGAAGCAAGATGGCAGAGACCACATACCAAGGATATGTATGCTCATAAATTATATTAATGCTTTCTCAATCATGTATTATTAAAAAGGCGAATAGAAACTTCGATTTGAAACTTAGTAAAACAAAAATAATGTCCAGGAAATATCTTTACCTCCAATCTAAAATTACCCACATCGGATGGAAAATATTTCAGAGACTGAAGTAAATATGGATATTTCCTTAATTGAGACTACTGCCATTAATTTGCGAAGCTGCAAAAACAGATGGAATTAGTCCGAAGGTCATAGTAGGTCAAATCAAAAGGCGATGAAGCAAATAAATATTGAATTTCGCTTGGATACGATATGATTTTATTTATTGAATTCTACCTTATTCAATGACTAATGTCTATTTTTAAACAGCCAGATGCTTGAATTCATTTCATTTCGATTCAATACTGTATGAAATTTTAGGAGTGCTCGTATTATTTGTTGTTTTTCTAGGCCTGGTTGAAACCTGGTTCTTTAAATACCTTTCTAACGAAACATCACAATTTAAGGTTACACCGAAAAAAAACCACCACACATTCAGCATTGCATGTAATGATAGCGAAGTTTTGAAATTAGTGTTCTTTTTTCGTACCGATAGCAAAATAGCAAACTGCAAGATTGACTAGATTTTTCCAATTTTGTTTTAGCCAAAAATATCCGATTGAATTGAACACAGATCATAATCCTACTAATATTATAAATATGTTGCCTATTCACGTCTAAACGGCTAAAACGATTTTAATGAGACTTTAAACTAATGTAGCTTATGCATCATAACACATAGGCTACACTATTCCCTCAGGAACAGCGATAAACGACTTCTACGCGGAAGGATAGATTGATAGTTTGTGCGAAAACCAAATACCCTTGAAATAAATCTAAATGAATCGGAAGAAGATATGTCAAGTGATTAGTAAAACTATTAAAGCATATTTTTATTTTCTAGCTGTTTGTTTTACCTATTTTTCGAAAATATACCGGGTGTGGCCTGTAATAGGAGCAAAAATTTTAGGGATGGCTTCTACACCACGAACGAAACAACATTTGTTCTACAATTTTAAATAATTGGATAATATATTACTTGTGATTTTTTCAAACAAAGTAAATAGTATTTTCAATGAACAGCATCCAATAGTCTAGTTGACGTTTACTGTCAGCCTACAAACTTCATAGTTTTTGCATTACATTGCTTGCTTGGAAAATCTTTTTTTATTAATATTTATTAAACTATTAGTAATTTTCAAAAGTCTTAGAACAAATGTTGCTACGTTTTTGGTGTAGAAACGATGCCTAAAGTTAAAGCTCCTATTACAGGCCACACCCGGTATAATTCGATCGTGCACTTAAATGTCATTCACTCATTCGTTCATTCGCTAGCTTATTTGCTATTAGTACCTGCTCTATGTAGCAGTGTGTGTTACCATTCACATCAACTCTCGTGGCGATAACTATACTTACTACTAACCATATTTTTGTCATTTTTATTTCACCACGTTGTCGTAATACATTATTTTACTCAAACCAAATTACAGCACTCTATGACTAGTTAACAGTCACTGAGCATAGCCGGGGACAGACAGACAAGGCGCAACTATGTGTTTATTATCGTCACAAAACTGACAACATTAAACTTTTTACTTGTCACGCTAGTTGTGTACCCTATTTCTGAAAACTCCCGTATACCTCCAAAAAGCACGGAAATAGCACGTTTTTCGTAACGCGCGTTAATAGCACGCACAGGTTCAAAAAAGCACGTAAAACCGTGCTAAATACCACGATCTGGCAACGCTGACGAGTTCGCAAAAACGTACTGATTAGCGTCAGCGGATAATTGTACAGAACGTAACAAATCGCCGTGAAAACGTGATTTATTTGGACTGGACTACTCGTGTTAGAAGTATTGTATTCGTATAAATGCTACAAATAGGTACTGACATTGTTTAAAGCCCGCGGACATACGTATGAGTTTCGTTCTTAAATTAAATCTGCTAACTGATGCCACTGACACTTCGTTTGTTTTTCAATTCTCAATTAGTTTTGGCAGACCAATTTAACTGCAAGTATTTTTAGATGCGAGTAAAATGTCTCGATAATACACTAGTACATGTGTTCGAAGCGAGGTGTTTTAAAACAATGTAATAGTCCATGTTTGATCTCACAGTTATGAAGTTATGTGGACAAATGTTTGCCACAGCTCCTTTTATATGAAGTAGTACACCTAATATGTGTGACCTTACCTATGAATCAGACGGCCATGGGTTCAAATCCCGGTAAGGGCATTTATTTGTGTGATAAACACAGATGTTTGTTCCTGTTTCATAGGTGTTTTCTATGGGATCCTTTGATTCCCATAATTTTATTATTCCGATTTTCGAAAGTCAGAAATTGTTACCCATATTGTTTTAAGTCATAACTATCATTAGTCATAATAGTTATCAGACATGTTGTATGTCTGATAAATATAATCATTAAATGCAATAATGTTATACGTCATATCTGACAAAAAGTCATAAAACTAATCAGCATAATATCAAAATTCATAATCCTACAGAAACGAACTGTTACCAGAAAAATGGGTTAGGCTAGGTTAGAACTGCGACCCCACAGAAACGAACTGTTACCTGAAAATGGGTTAGGTTAGATTAGAACTGCGATCCCCACAGAAACGAACTGTTACCAGAAAAGTGGGTTAGGGTTGAACTGCGACCCCTACAGATACAAACTGTTACCAGAAAAGTGGGTTAGGTTAGGTTAGAACTGCGACCCCCACAGACACGAACTGTTACCAGAGAAGTGGGTTAGGTTAGGTTAGAACTGTGACCCCCCACAGATCCAACCTGTTACCAGAAAAATGGGTTAGGTTAGAACTGCGTCCCCCACAGACACGAACTGTTACCAGAAAAGTGGGTTAGGTTAGGTTAGAACTGCGACCCCCACAGACACGAACTGTTACCAGAGAAGTGGGTTAGGTTAGGTTAGAACTGTGACCCCCCACAGATCCAACCTGTTACCAGAAAAATGGGTTAGGTTAGAACTGCGTCCCCCACAGACACGAACTGTTACCAGAAAAGTGGGTTAGGTTAGGTTAGAACTGCGACCCCCACAGATCCAACTAGTATGCCTTTTGATTTTCTACCTATCAATACAATTACTATATTGAACGTTATGACCAATAACGGTATGAAATTCAATAGTTATGACTAATGATAACGGGTAAAAGAAAATTCTGACTTTTGTAGTTATGACTAATGACAATATGGCTACCAACGAGTATGACAAACATCGGTATGGATAAAAAAATCGAAAGTTTAACATTATGGGAGTCAATATAGACCCGTTTTCTACATGTATTTAAGTATTTGTATATTACGATATCGTTACTGAGTACCCACAATACAAGCCTTCTTGAGCTTATCGTGGATCAGATTATTTTATTTTATTTGTGTAAGTATGTCCTTTAATATTTATTTATATTCGAATATACATTATATGTACGAGTATATATTTGAAACTTATTATTTGCCCCCTTAGGTATAATGTAATAAAATATTATCAATATTTGAAATTAGTTATAATTTTATTTCATACAGCAACCGTAGCTTTACAGTAAATTTAAGTTCGGATCTCCTTTAACAACTGAACAAGACACGAACTTAACTTGGAACTTGTATATAAACTAAGAAAAATATATTTAAAACACTTCAAAGTAATAATATGAGAGAGGTACTTATTGTTAATATTAAGTAGTCAGCAAAAAATCAAATTAGGAAAATTACGAAAACAAAAAGAAAAGACGAACAGAGATCAAGGGAAAGTAAAATTATTACTTCAATTGTTAATAAATAAATATAAACAGGCGGTTACAAATGACGACAACAATTTGTACGTAAATGAACTTTTAATTTGGATTCTACTCTTAAACGGCCCATGTTTCCCTGACTAGACTCACTGACATGGTTTACAAGTACAAAAAGTGTCAGTGTAAAGTGGCATATAGCATTGTGGTGTATACACAACTAATCGTCCAAATGGTTAAATGTAAATTGAGTTTATAATGTTATTGGGAAACGGCAAAAGCGTTGGAAGACTTGAGATTACAGCATCCCATTATGCTCGGGAATGCCACGGGACAAGGGCAAGCCGAGAATAGTTCCAATTAGCATGCCCCTCATTTTCGCCGCGCGTTAACGGTCGTTTTCATGACGAATCCGACGTTTTGGGATAGGAACAACATGAACTGACAAGTCAGTTATTTTGTCCTAAACATGTTGATTAGGTCATTGCAACAATATAAATAACTACAATATACCTATACACGGTGTTTACTCGGTAATCAGGAACCAATATATATATATAGAAAAGACCCATGACTCAGGAACAAATATCTGTGTTCATCACACAAATAAATGCCCTGACTGGGATTTGAAACCAGGACCATCGGCTTCATAGGCAGGGTCACTACCCACTAGGCCAGACCGGTCGTCAATAATGATGATGAACTAACCAGGCCTTAAGTCTCTCTGCCGCTGACGAAGTATAAAAAAACATACAATTCTCAATTTTATCTTGATCCTTGCACCCCATCCACCAGAGTGCATCTCGCTAGAAACATTATATAATGTTAACGTAAAAATGAGATTTTATAAGAGTTGAAAGCGGCTTTTGATGCATTGAAACCGAAGCTATAAGATGAAAGGCTTCCAGTAATTAGTTTAGTTCGCGGTCGGATTTGTCTTCGTGCATCGCTGAGCTCAAAGCTTTTAAAACTAATAACATTATCGATTTTAGACAAAGTCAAATACAGTAGGCCTAAGTAATTTATGACTATGACTAAACTATTACTATGATTAGGAAGCGAAGTAGGCCAGACTAGTGGCAAGACGTAACTTTTTCGACGACCGGTATGGCGTAGTGGGTAGTGATCCTGCCTATGAAGCCGATGATCTTTGGTTCAAATACCATTTGTGTGATGAGCACAGATCTTTGTTCCTGAGTTATGGGTGTTTTCTATGTATTTAAATATTTATTTGTATCTATCTAATATCTTGTGTTGTAGGTACTAACCTACAACACAAGCCTTACTCTTACGGTAGGACTAGGTCGATTTGTGTAAGATTGTCCCGAAATATTTATTTATTTTAATCCGAAGGTTCTGTATCAAAACCCGACCTCCAATATCTGTAAACAACCTTATTTTGACTGAAATAAGTATTTGCACTTTTCACTTCTTTGTATTGATTTTTTGTCCAGTTTATATGAGATAAATAAATATATTTTGTATCATGTAAAAAATTACAACCTGTAAAATGGTTGCCAACCATCTTTATACCACGTTCGAAAACAAGTGACGATCGGTTGCTAGTTGCTACTAATTGGTAGACGGTTGGACCGTCAACTTGAGATAAATAGAAAACATACAATACGTCGTTTATTGGAATCGAACATACGTCGTACTGGAATCGCTCAAGCCAATGAGGCGAGGAAACCGTTTTATCAATCAAGCAAGTAACCCCGATTGCGTCGGTACGGCTCGTCTTCGGCTGTTCTATTTACTTTGAAATACTCAAATAATTTAATATTTTACTTCAGCTTCACATAAATGTAATACCTACTTCCGCGGAACCAAATTTTCTTATTCATGTTAATGATGCTCCTAATAAAATCTTGTCAACGAAGACAATTTTGTTTCATAAAGAACTCATTAAGACTCCTTGAGATTTTATTTCGACGGGATTTCACAATCGGGATTTTGTACGGTTGGCAACAAAGTTAGCGATGGCCCAAGTTCACTATGCCCTTGGTATTACAGGGGGTAATTTTTTACATGATACAAATTATGTTTTTCTAACTCCATAAATAACTTGCAATTGAATGCTTCTACTCTCGCTGAAATCAAACAAAATATTTTAAATCTTTATATATATTTTTTTGTTTTTTATTTCACTTAACAGCTGTTTCTGGATATTATAACGGTTTATTAAGCTATTCAAATTAGTAATTTGAATGGACTATTTGAATCATAACTGTCAATAACAGTTTTTTGTAATTTATGCTAGTTCGAAAAATAATTTCGTTAACTTTACATTTTAAATATCTTATAAAAGCTGTTTTAATATCATAATATCCTTTACAAGTAAAAAAAGACGAAACAAAATGTAAAAAAAAGTTGTGTTATTTTATCTTAATCAGAGTCACAGCTTTCACTTGCTAGTTGATTATGGAGTTCGAAAAATATACATATTTTGTATCATGTAAAATATTACAGCCTGTATCATGGTTGCCAACCATCTTTATACCACGATCGAAAACAAGGGACGATCGGTTGCTACTAGTTGGTAGGCGGTTGGACCGTCAATTTTTTCCACCCGTGCAGAGGACTTAATAGGATTTTTAAATGATGGTCTTCTTGATTATAAGACGAGACATAATTTTCATTTGATTTTCCCCGTTTGGCGAATCGAAGACGGAAACAATTTTACCGCTCCGATGGTTTTATTTGATTGCGAAGATGGTTGACAGTGAGTCGTAAAAATGAAGGCCAACAAATAATAGCGTTTTATTTTATTTCTATTGTCGAAATGTATTCTTTCAGGCTTCAGTTGTTAGGAGTAGTAATTACCAGTTACTGCGTTTGTTGTCATGCCTTAAATAATCATAGGTCCGTCATTTACTTTGTTTATATGACAAGATTAAAAAAAAGAAAAAAACAGTTTCGCAATGTTTTGTAAAAAAAGAAAGGGCAGAGATCTAAGTAGAGATGTTTCTCACGTTCGCTTCTTATCTCTCTAAGCTAGGTAAAAACTCTAGCATCCCAATTACTCATTAAAAAATAATAACTTAAATATAATTATTACTTGGAGGTGCGAGTAATATCTAGGACTAATCGACTTTTTACTTAAGTGATGTGTTACAAGTGTTACTTTAACTATTAATATGTTGTCAAATTAGTAATATTCTTTTTTTATATAAATTTAATATAACTCCAGCTTTCTCAAGTTTCTCTGAAAGCCGACTGGTAAAAACAGAAAATGTACTTACAATAGTTACCAAAGATTCATCATTCAGTGGAAGGTTGTAAATTGGAGAATCAAATCAAGCGTTGAGGCTGAAAATTAATTCTGTTTATTTGTTTTGCCAATAAACCTTTATCGTTTCCCATACAGGTACGGTAATACGACATATAGGTACAGTCAGCATCAATAGTAACATATGAAACAACATACCCAAAGTATCTGCCAAATTGTAGTTTTTTTTTTAGAAATGAGATATTTTCGACAGTTTGCGTTTCAATTGATAAACACACAAAAATCTGTTTGTCTTTTTGTGCAGCAAATAAAAAACTTTCTGTGCGCTGTTTCATACGCTACTATTGATGCTGACTGTACTACTTGCGTATACTTGTATTTAATTGAGTTGTAACCAAGGATCATAGAAATAATGGATGTCTATACATAATCGTGTTCTTTTAACATGCCGGCTATTTGTCCCTTTTCGGTACTATAGTGTACGAATCCATACATATATGTATGTAATATGTATGGATTCGTGTTGAGTTTATGGACGACGTACGACATTTCCATATAACTAATATAAAACTGAGAATAACTGCTGTTAAACATGATAGATGGCGCTAGTAAGTTTTCCAGAATGAGTGAAGCGCCATAGACATTGTCAATCCCTTATTTCTATGGTCCTTGATTGTACTCGTAAAACCATAGTTGTAATTGTCTTATCTGTTTATTACTGGTTTTGGCTACAATTACTAGAGGACTTCAATTATTAGATGAAAGCCCGGGCAAAGGCAAATTGTTCATAAAATAAATTTTACACGTTAACCTTTTGTATGCAATTAATCTTACAGAACTGCTGGAAAAGGTTTATGTTTTATGACAGTACTAGATGATGCCCGCGGCTTCGCCTGAATGGTTTGAGGAAAATGTAAAATATTGAGTCTTTCCGAGAGAGTGGGATATTTTCCCGCTGTAAAAAGTAGCCTATGTCACTCTCCATCCCTTCAAACAACTGCCTCCACTTAAAAAATCACGTCAATTCGTAGCTCCGTTTTGCCGTGAAAGACGGACAAACAAACAGACACTCTTTCGCATTTATAATTAGTATGGATGTATTATATTTATTTGACGACCGGTCTGGCCTAGTGGGTAGTGACCCTGCCTATGAAGCCGATGGTCCTGGGTTCGAATCCCAGTCAGGGCATTTGTGTGATGAGCACAGATGTTTGTTCCTGAGTCATGGGTGTTTTCTATGTATTTAAGTATTTATATGTATCTATCTATTATATATATCGTCGTCTAGTACCTACAACACAAGCCTTACTGAGCTTACCGTAGGACTAGGTTGATTTGTGTCAGATTGTCCCGATATATTTATTTATATTTTATTTATTCTATTCCGAGACACTATACTGCATTATATATTTATTTGAACTGTGTTATGTGTCAATTAGATTGAACTTTGTTGTAGAACTGGCATTGGTTAAAACAACAAACCCGTGAATTTACAAGCGAAGTTGTCCAGTACCCTTACCATGAGTTGTGACATTTAGGTTTTCGATAACGAGTATCGAGTTTACTATCTGTGCATCTCGCTTGTACTGTTTTAGTGTGTACGAGATGCATAGATAGTAAACTCGATACTCGTTATCGAAAACCTCGATGTCACAACTCATGGTAAGGATACAGGAGTTTTTAAACTTTATAATTAGTCATGTTCATTTCTATTGATTACTGCGATAATTATTTATGATAAAATCAACTAAAAACGTGTTATCTTTCGTGTGACCTTATTGTAATGTCTTACTTATTTAATTTTCTCATTTTTGTTAAACCGCACTTGCAGTTGGCTAAAATACAGGCTCAGCCTAGTTTGATCATGATCACTGACGTGATAGTCTAAATATTATAAACTGTTTTTGTATAATAAACATTTTTTTAAGGGTTATATCGCATATGCATACTGCATTTAAATTATAATCCGAGTTTTCAAATACATTCCAGAATTTCCTTGTTTATTTCTCTTAGTTTTATACTTTCTTACTAACCTGCAAGTGGTTTTTTTGCCGTAACCAAACCAATAAAATGTTTATTGACAACATTAATTGAAAATATAGGACAAATCGGTAATAATGTAGGTAACGCGATCATTTCTATATGTCATATAATTTTCGATGAGCGTTGTAAACAAACGAATCACTATTCAGATGCCCCAGTTTAAAGCCCCATTTAGACCATGCAAGCACTTGCATACGATTTCCATTACATTGCGTGGTTATATAAAGCGACTGAATTCACCACACGCCCATAGCCCGCAATCTAATGAAAATCGTATACAAGTTCTTGTCTGGTCTAAATGAGGCTTTAAGGTAAGTTTACACTTGACCCAAAAACTTTACAATGAGAAAACTCAACATCTTCGTTGACCGAACGTTGTTGACGATCCACCGGCACCACTTCCCGAGGGCCATAGATAAACCACCATTTTCTATTATTGTTAGCGAAGTTTCGATTGCTCCAACTTTTGCTGGAGCCTCCGGGATCACTTTGTAATGAAGTTAAGGGAATACCTTGAAAGTTTTTGTAGAAATAACGGTTTAGTGGTAAATAATGAAATAATTATTCTCCTAGACGAATGTGTGCTCCTTGGGTGATCTGTTATTTTTAAATGTAGCATTTGTCGCCGTAACTATCAAAATAAACCATTTTCATCTCATTCGTTTGATAAGTGGCTTGGTAATTTTTATTCCCGAAAAATACATACTCGACTGAAACTCCCTTCTTTTTGACTCGGCCGAACCCGGGTAAGCCATTAGTGCATTATACATGAAACCGTACGATTCCCGTTATTTACTAGGGAAGGTACTCGGCACTATAGGGTTGTCACTTATTGTGCGTGACAATAAACTAGATAGAAAGGACGCGGGGTCTTCGTGCGAACAGGTTTACGCCGATGATTTATTGTAGCAGGGTTATTGAATGGTTTATTTAGGTAGAGATTGGTTTTGGGTGAATAGCAAGTAAATATTTGTTAGGATATGTTTTTTCAGAGCTAAAATGATTGTGGGGAAATACAACCGAATTGCGAGGATTTATGCAAGCCTGTGCGTAGCGGAAATACGCAAACTTTGTACTAGTTAGTACTAACACTTGTACTAGTTCTTTCCTGTTTTTATATTTATTTATTTTAGTGTATGCATCTATTTGTTCGCCCTCACTCTACTGTTATTTACACTTCTAGATCTTTATTCATTACTTGTACTGCAATATTTGTGATTGAAATAAATAGTATTTTATATTTTTATAACATTTAGATTATATCTACA
Organism: Grapholita molesta; assembly: GCA_022674325.2. Classification (NCBI taxonomy): domain Eukaryota; kingdom Metazoa; phylum Arthropoda; class Insecta; order Lepidoptera; family Tortricidae; genus Grapholita; species Grapholita molesta. The sequence continues at coordinate 5,506,574 of CP053136.2, read as the reverse complement.
CTAAAGGCGAAAGTTTGTGAGTGTGTATGTTTGTTACTTCTTCACGTCTAAATGGCTGGAGCGACTTAAATAAAATTTGGTATGGAGTTAGCTGACACCTTGTTGGATTAACACATAGGTTACGTTCTTTTTCCTAATAAACCGTGGGTAACACCGTGGGGCACAGCTAGTAATATATAAAATGAATCCAAAACTATAATTTCTTTTATACATGGAACATTCCAGTACAACATGGTGGTAACATCATGGTATTGATATTACCATAGTGGCAGCCCTACGTGGAGTGGCAAGCTGTCGCTCTGCGCGTTCTCGCCTGGACGAACGCATTTATTAACTCTTATTGATTTTCCTCACGCCTACTAATAAGTACACACACAATAACATATTGGTATCAATGGCAACCCGAAAAAACTTGCTGTTGGCAAGCTGCGATCTCGTTTGGTGGTGTGAGGTGTAGTAAAACTACCTAAGTACGTGAAAAACTGACGCTTAGTGAGCTCTCGAATTTTCTTCTGATGCTTTCTCATACTAGATGCGTTTACTATCTATATCCACTTTAATGTCAGCATCCCTACGTCGACTGTACCGTCCGGTGCCGCGAACATCGAAGTTCGTATATTTCGAGCATCTATTTCTTTTACTCTAATTAAGGCGTCATGAGAGTGACAGACAATCGTCCGAAATATATGAATATCCACTCGGAACATGTTAATCTCTGTCAGAAACAAAGATTTTGTAACTACTTTAGAAACATGGTTGATAAAAATTAATAATCTTGAGTATCTTTAAAAAAAAAAAACAAAAAAAACAAAGGGAATACAAATGAAACGGATTACTTAATTAAACATTCCGTGCAAAAATAATGGTGACAAACTTTATGTGTGATTATCCACAAAGTCTTATATTTTGTCCACAAAGTTTTTGGTTTCAAGCACACGACCGTCAAACATCGGCCTCTATTATTACGTCCATTAGTACCCTTACCATGAGTTGTGACATTAAGGTTTTCAATAACGAGTATCGAGTTTACTATCTGTGCATGTCGTTCACACTAAAAGAGTACAAACGAGTTGCACAGATAGTAAACTCGATACTCGTTATACTCTTATGCTTCACTGACATACAAATATATTCTCTTGTCTATGTCACAAGCTTTAGTAGGAAAAATCGATGCGAGTTAATAAACGTGGTCGGCCAGGCGAGAACTCACTGATCGACAGCTTGACACTCAACTGGGGAAGTCTCAACATGGAGTACCAGCTGCATCCATTTGTAGGCCATTATTGTGGCCATGGCTACAAGGTGGAAATGTGTACACATCTTTATGTCCTTAACTGTAAGTTGTGTGTGTAATGAAGAATATTAGTAAGAAACTTATTAGTTAAAACTTTTTTCTCTTCTTATGACTATTTGCAATCAGCCCCATGGCTATTATAATCAGATTTGATGGATTTTTGTGGCTTTCCAAATTTTTGAAAGTGCATAGCCTGTAATGTGTCATCTCTTATTTTAGTTTAGTCATATTGAGGCTAGTCAAATTCTCTTAAGCCGAAATATTCACAAACCTTGTAGCTAGATCATTTTTGTGTCTGTAGGTCACAGAGGACCCCTCTATTTCTTCTTTGTCTGTAGCGATTTCTAAATACTTGTGTACTTCAATGTTCCTTGTGAGCCGTGGGGCATTGCTCAAAGTCTTCAAGACTTTATTTTAGAAACGCTGGAGTATTATATATTGAAGTGACTTTCTGATCCCCAGAGCTATATTCCATATGTCCAAATCAGTTTTAGGATTCATTTATATATCAGGAGTTTATTATCAAGAAATAAAAATTATAAATTAAACTATGTAAACTAAAATTAGTAAAACAAAAATTATGAATATAATTATTTAGGAGTGAAATTGAGTTAAACTTAGCGCCTACTTATATTAGTTAGAATATATACATTACTTCAATAATAGTAAATACATTTGCCACGTTGACATTACAGAGTCCGAAATTAACTAGTCGTCATATTTTACAAATCTATAGCCTCCAAACTTCTGAATTGCGTAAGCTTCGAAATTCGTCTTCCCATTACCAGATGTCCCGACTCGCCTCTTTGATATAATCTTAACTTGACCCTTCAAAATACGGCTTTTTTCAGTAATCGGGGACCAATCTTATGCTAGTCTTGTGAAAGTATTCTGAATGTGGATCCAGGTGTGCGGTGTAGTCCTATTTATAATTCAATCTACCCTTAAGCGGCCTTCGTAAATCTTGCTGAGCCATCGATTTAAATATAACGAGATTTCACTTTTTATAACTAGTATATACGTATTTCCTTTATGTATATGTAATGGCCAGTCCACGCCCAATAAAAAATCCGCAACGCAAGCTTCGTCAGAAAATACTAGTATATACTATATTTCAAAGTATGATATACTGAAACAGCATATACTGTTTCTTCTTCTCCTGCCTTATTCCATTATTTGGGGTCGGCTCTCCTCGTTCTCATGCGCCAGGCCGCTCTGTCCTCGGTTGTCTCTTTTGTTAGTTGGGCTTGTTCCAAGTCGTGAGCTACTGTAGACCACCACGTAGCTTGTGGCCTCCTTCTACCTTTCCTTGCATTTGCTAGGGCCAGGGCCTGTCGGACTACTTGGTCTTCAGGGCGTATCATTACGTGGCCATACCAACGAAACCTACTTTCGGTTACTTTGTCTGTGATGGGTGCAACTTTCTAACTATCTCTGATGTGCTCATTTCTCATTTTATTAAGTCTTGTTACTCCTGCTAACCGCATATACTGCGTGGCTATAAATTAGTACAGTGAGGAGCAAATACAACATTATTTGCTCCTCACTGTACTAATTTATAGTTAGCAAAAAAAAAAAAATAGTCGCTATCGGGAAAAATTACAGTTTTAGTTTTAGTTGGAAATAAAACGGAATGATATCTGCCGGGTGTATACTGACCGTATCTGTGGGGCTATCGACATCAGTCATTCATTATTATGCTAAGCATTATACATTTAAAATAGTAACCTTATGTCACATTTTCAGGAGTCAGACTGAAACAAATAAATAACCAAGTGCAAATCTAAGTTGCACTCACAGGGCCTTAGTTTATTTTATTTATTGTATGTCGGCAATAGTACATGTACTCCATAAACAGCCATATTTTACGGTTAGTGAGATGGTCTTACATAACATACAGCTTAACGACGGTACAATATATATAGTTCTCTAGAATAAAAGGGCTAGAAATAGAGGACAAATCTTTTGACTTTTATTTCATATTCATTTATTCTGTATTAGTCATATATGGTCCGGTTAAAATTATTGTAACATTACAATAAATGTCAGTTAATCATTTAGGTATGTACATAAGAACAAAATTACTCATGTACTATTTAGCAGCAGTAGTCCATAAAAGGTGTCTCAAACGCTTAAAGTTTTTAATTACTCTGTTTACTACTCTCGACACCATTACGACTGAGGCTAATCAAGACAAATTGCCGAATTAAACCCCATTTTCCCTGTGATTACGCATAATTGCAATCAGTTAATGCTCCGTAGTGTCAACAGATTGAGTTTCGCTCGATTAGTTGATACTTACCTATAACTTTTTAATGCAAATGGGAACATTTACGTGTTTTGTCAAGACGAATAATTTTAGCGATAGATCAATCTAATTTGAACCTTAATTTAGAATGCTAAAGTATAAATTGAAATGTATATTATCCTATGCCAGAATGGTCGTAATGATGTAGATACGGCACATGAACTACATACATACAAGTTTGTGCCGTGGCATCGCTTTGCAAAAGGACGGACAAAACGCTGCGCCTCGCTGTAAAACACAAGCCGACGATTTCCATTATGCAGGGACTTCCAACGCCCATCTGTATGCAAATTAGTTGCACAATATGCAAACTAGAAAAGGCGACAATTTAAAACAGCTTGGTTACATGGAAAGCATCACAGTAGACATTTCTAAGACGCCGGTACAGCGTAAAGCATAAACGTAGCCGATTTTTTAAAATAGTTACAAATAAAAGGGGATTCGAATTAGTTCCACCGCCCTGCATTTATCTCAGATCTGGCTATGCTTTCTGAATCTGAATGTTCTATTTATAACTCATTCATACAAGAAGCTAATTGTAATCCACGGAAAATCTAAGGCATTTGAACAGTACTTTTATGTTCATTCAGTCAAAAATAAAGATATCTCCAGAAAATGGAACAACAAAACCTCGCAGATAATGCCATAATCTCCTTATCACCAGAATGTACTGACAGCTGTTCACAAGACATCAGACTGACAGGCTAACACAATAATTCGGTTGAGAAAAGTGATGTCAAAGTACATAATAATCAGTAGGGTGAAAATATTGAGGATTATTGCGATACAAACATCGCAGAACACTACTATTCCCGACACTTTTTACAGGAGAGACAATATCATCTTCCTCTTGGTGTCCTGGTATTTTGCCAAAGCTTATAGGAGCCTGGGGTCCGGTTCGCAACGAATCCCAGACATTGGCGTAGGCACTAGTTATACGAAAGTCACTGCCATCTGATTTGGGCGACTGATGTTTATACCCCGTAATTTTTCCATGCCGACATTAGTCACCTAAATATGCCACCGCGACCATCCAACCCTGTTTCTTCAGACCGGTTTCTTCACGTTTTCCTCCACCAAAAATCGACTGGGAAATATCAAATGATAGTCGTATTTCGTACATAGTTTCGAAAAACTTATTTCGGTACGAACCTGTTACGAACTCAATCGGGGCTTGAATCCGCGATGCCCGTATTACAAGTTGCATGCTTTAACCGCTAGGCCAGCCAGTGCTCGTTGATGACGTGCCCACGAGATACATATATCCTAATTAATAATTTCCCTTAATTGCGTTAAAACAAGAGTATACTATTATTTTCTCCCATTAAATTCTCTAATCGATAAGCTGCTAGACAGTCAGAACTAGACAAAAAAATAGTAAATATATCCTTGCTCTCAAATTCATATTCCAATTACCGCGGCTAGCTCTCCGGTTATGAGTAAAAATCCTGCTACACTATATATAGGTACTAAAACACATTGCAATACGTGAATATGATGCATAGATGCAACAACGCAAATCTGCACTATTCCATTAAGACTAATGGTGATGGTTTTGTGGCGAATGGTTATAAAACCAATTAAGCTTAACAGTATTCAAATGAAATGATTGAAATATTCTCTCATATTTTTGCATTCAACCTATATTATCAAGCATTCTATTGTAGGCAGTGCAAATATATTTTTTTTATTTTTTTTTATTAGCCTATAAGAGTATCCCACTGCTGGGTAAAGGCCTCCCCTCTTTCTCTCCATTTGGTCCTATCCATATATATATTTGTATATTAATACATGTTCAGACTTTTTGAATATTTATTTTTATATTATTTTTTTTTGCTATACTATTTAGTGTATTAGTGTAATAAATTACTGTTGTTTGTATAACTTTTTTTTTTATTAGCATGTTTTTGACCACGGCTGTGCCTAAATTAATCATTTAACTACAACTTTTATTAACAAATTACTCAACTGTTGTAACTTAATTAAAGAAGATATAGGTTTATTATTAAAATGTACCATGATGTATATTATTTTACTCTAAATGTATCATAAAAATACCATCGTTATAAATTAAAAAGATAAAGATATCTAAGATCTTCCAGTATTACAGCATTAACCGCAAGAAACAAAAATGCAACCTTCCCTTTTTTTGTATTCAAATAATTCTTAGGTGTTTTTTGGAACGTATGTGTTTATTACTGTTTACCACGAAGAACAAAAAGATGTACATTGACTATATTCCTACATTTAAAAGAATTTATGCATGTGTTATAGATATAAATTGAGCGAAAGCTGAAGTCGCTTTGTTTGATCCCTTTATCTTTGCATTTGCGTCGAGTAGATAAGTGTCAAGTTTACCTATTGTAACGATATACAGACCAGATAACCGATATTAATGAATCAATATTCAGCATACACAGCTGCAGTCTGGTCAGTTAGCTACATATAAATACCTATCATGTACGACTACATATGGCCGTACTAATTATATGTATCACATTAAAATATGTATATTTATTGTTGTCCCTGTATTAAGGCGATAGGTGTATAAAGAGACGTAGGTACTAATTACTGTAACCCAATATTTAAAAACATTTTGAGACTAAAGTAATGTAATGTGTCTATACCAAAATATGAGGAAACAAAGTAGCGATTCAAACGTTAATTGTATACAAGCTGGTAACTCACGTTTTGTAAGTCGAATATTGCTCGACATGTTTCACTCGTAACGAGGAGCATAATTATGAGCCGTTCGCATTGGCTAACCGACGTAGTGAAACATAATGTGCATTATTCCACTTATAAAACGTCAGCTATCCGCTTTTGTACAATTAAACGAAGTGCGAATTAAATAAGTAAGTACAATTTTGTGGCTTTAAGTAAATAAAGGTACAACAATTGTATTTATGTACAGTCAGCAGCAAAAGTTGCTAAGCGTTTGAAGTGTTCAAAATGACCTACACGCGCTCTTATTCTCTTGACAATAGAGACGTGTTGACCTCATTTTGAACACCTCAAATGCTTAGCTACTTCTGCTGCTGACTGTAGGTGTCTATTGACAGTTTTTTTTAATAAAAATGTAATAAGGTAGAGGCACCAATAATCGACGGTTTAAGTTGACAGTTACCAGTGACACTTCATTCTTAAGTCAAAGATCGTATGGTTGACAGTTGATTGACGTAACATTTATGTATGGACCTTATTTATTTATAATAAGAGTGAACGTCCATAAATGGCTCCTTGTCGATTATAGGTGCCGTTACCTAGGAACACAATTTTCCATTTGTAAACACGTCCAGGTCACAAATAAAGGGCCAATACTACTACAAATTGAAACAATGTTCGCAACGAGACCTTTATGCGTAAGTAGAATCGCTAATGGGGTAAAGGGTCTGTTAAATGTACAGAAGTAGCTATCCTACGACGACTAAGTAGCCATTACGTTGTGTAACGTGTTCTGTCATTTGTCGCACCCATTATTGAGGATTGTAATGGCCGCCATTGAAATAAGTGGGCGGCTGTCAAGTTTGAATAAGACTAGACTTAGATAATATTTGAAGTGAGATATAACTTCCTAATTTACGTACTGGAAGACACGCTATGGGTAGACCTGGTGGAGGGCGCGGGAACCCGCTGTGGAGGCAAAAAGCAATCAACCGGTCGTTTTGGCGATATTTGTACTTAAATTTTCGTGAGAAATAGTACAATAATTAACGATTATCACGGTTCTACGGTTTATTTAGTCACTCGACCAACATGCGCGGGGGGCGCTAAGTGTTCGTTCGGTTTGCCGATCGCGTCGCCGGCCCGTTAGTGTGCCTTAATCGTTTTGGCGATCTTTGGGGAAGGTCTGTGTCTGTGTCCAGCAGTATAAGCTGTAATAAGCGCGGGACACAGCTTGCAAAGCAGTTGGTCATATTTGCTAGTTGATTCTATGACATTTTGCCACTACGCCTATTAAGAACAATAGTCAATTTAAGGTAAATTTTGTGGTCTACATATAGTCGGCTGGCAACCCTTCCCTTCCCGGCCTCTCCAGTAATGTACTATTGAGTGCTACGTACCAATTATTGTATTCATTTGAAAGTATTGTATTCATAATTATCTCGACGTCCTTGGATAAGAGAAAACCAGATTGGACACGAACCCTCGACAACCTGGCACAGGTGAAACCAGCACCACTATGAAATTGTTCTTAAATTCAAACATAACAAGAAATAATTTTACACAGCGGCGCACTGAACGGAGAAAAATCAGACGTAGCAATAGTTTTCCGTCATATTTAACACTAATAATTTGTTTTGACTCTGTTTACTTAGAAGTATAAGCAAGTTAACAATGTGACAAGCTAATATTCCAATCTGTATTAGTTCTACTTAAGTGTTATTATATAACTATGTACTTATCAGTAGAACGAGACAATATGGCTTAGTCTTTTTCGCGAACCTAATGAAAACTGTTAACCGTGGATTTATTTAAAAAAATTGTTTGTCGAGAAACACACACTTTGAACAGCTACGCTCGCGTTTCAATTTTAGAATCTTTTGTTAGCTCGGGAAGGTAAACAGTAACTTTGCTGCCTGGTAAAACAAACAACTATTAAAACGAACTCAAAAAATCCCACATACATATCCTTATAAAAACTTTGTCTTCTCGACGTGGCCCGATGGCAGGGCATATAATGGATGTTACGGAGACAGTGATAGATGGACCACTCAGCTGACAGGAAATCGGGTCATTGCGGTTCGCTGCTGATGTTTATTATATGCGATTTCATATGAAAATTTAACAGAAACTTTAAAATGTCCCATCATGTCAAATGTCTCATTTGTTTTTTTCTTACCTCTCCCGTAATAACCTATAAATTTAATTCTACAAATGGACTAAACGGGATGCAAAATTTCTAGAAAGTGTTTACAGTTTGGGTACCAGCAAAGTCGCTAGAAACTTTGCCTCTAATGTGACTGACATAAACAGTTCTAACTATAAACTAATTTAGTAAAACTATTACGGTAATTTAGCCGTAGTTCTTATTGTTTATTTAGATTTTGTGTAATATACGTACCTGTGCACTAATTTAGCAGCAAGATTTAATGGAGCTGTAGGCTTAATAATAAATTATGCGCTTATTTCAAATATAAGACCACGTTTGATATTTTAAATCAATTAGTATGCAGGTTTAAGAGGAATTTCCTCCCGCGAACACTCTGTAGTACGGCTGTAGAATGAAATCCCTGTCGAGGTTTTACCTATGGACTACAGTATGAGTTTCTTCAAAAAAGGAATGTATACGTATAGGTTCTTAAAGGGTAGGCAACGCGCATGTGAATCCTCTGGAGTTGCAGGCATCAATAAGCTACGATAACTGCTTATAACTAGACGAGTCGTATGCTCGTTTGCCACCGTCGTTGTATAAAAAAATATGAGTTTTATGCTGGGTTACTTTTTGTTTCCGTGATGCGACAGGTTGTCGATACAGCCATACACTGCAATGGCTATAATTTACTTAAGCATGCGTTATAGTTTATAACAGAATATGAATTTCCGCACTTTTCTCTTTCCACTACCTACATGTCAATAGTTCTGGTGCTTGTGGCGCTACAGAGTAGGCCCCGCGGGTCGTGTATGATACGACATAACCAAACATAACGATCACCTAAGTTAATCGATTATTATCCGTTGTTATTCTGCTTCATCAGCCAGGGGAAAATAGTGGCGTAGTTTGTTAGAAGAAATGTGGCAATGCGTAAAACACGTTATATGAACATGTTTGGTGGGTAACCCATTACGGAATTTGCATATGGGCACCACAAAAATGTATAAGTATGTTTACTTTTTAGATGCATTAACACGCACGGACACTGTGGTGTCATGTGTCATGTCATAGAAAAAAGGAAGCAAACGACTACACCACGCCTGTCGACGTACAGTCCGTGAACGTGTTAAAACGGTGGTTGTAAGAGTGGTCCGAGGGGTTGTAACCAAGGCAAAGAGTGAAATAAAATAGTTTATTGAGCCACCTACAAAAAGAAACATTAAAACAATATTTTGAATAAACAATTGCCGAGCGGTAAACACTTGGTTTTTGTCTATGTATGTATAAAACAATATATAGTTTTCTAATACAATTACAGTAAGATTATGGCTCAATTTCAGCTTAGATCAAATTGCCGCTGATATAACCACCATTTAGTAACTAGAGAAATATATATGTAATGACGTGTACCAGGAAGGATAAAGTAGAAAAAATTTACAAGTCCAAGCGGTACTCGTCTAGCATAATTGGTAGTGCACTGGGCTAGTGATTTAGTGGTTGTGGGTTTGAGTCCCGCTGCGAGTAAATTTTTTCTATTTTTTCTTTTTATTTAAATATCTATATACAGTTAAATGTATCGAAGTAAGCCAAACATCATTGTTTGAGAATTACAATTTACAGTGGAACTGACATGACAGTTTCATCAGTTTGCAGTGTAACTGGTAAATCGGATATAAAATACGTCATTTATTCACCACTCGCGTCATATCACGGCTATTTACCTTATTGGTTTTTCAATTAAACTATTTAATTAGCTGATTACTATCAATCAGAATACTAATTCACATGAAAAATGATATATGATTTCTGCTAGATTTAATCGATTCGTTGATAGTTTTAACACGCAAGAACGTATGTCCTTTAAGTAGTTTTAAAATCTTCGAATTTACTTATCAAATACCTTAATATATGCGAAATTGTATCGTAAGGTAACTGTCGAAAGAAAGGAAAATCTACCTTCTTGTTTTTTTTTTCGACTAGTATATTAGTTTGGTAATAAAATAAGTAGACTATTAATACTATTCTTACGGTTTTTTTTAAATTATGCAATATGAATATTGTAGTGACCCTTACTCGTTCGTGTACCTATCCGTACTTCCGAGTAACCCAGCAACGCCCGCGCCAAAAGGAGTTTTTTGATGGATAAGGGTGCTTTTCACACCGCTAGCCACTAAAATTAGTTTTACCCAACTTTTACTTTCCGTGATCACATATCGCGATTGCCCAGTGATTGTGCGGTACTTGGCTCCAGTAAAGAGTTCATATTAGATGCGTTACAGGCAGATTTTTAGGATATTTAGAAACAAAGTATATACACGAAACCATTCTCGAACCTGAACGGTAGTAGTGATAAATAAATAGCCTATTTTTGCCTCTTTTATTTACCAAATTAACTCGAATGTTTTACATTATGACAATAAATGAACAGTTGAAAAGTGAATCAATAACTCTAAAAACCCAAGAATCCCACAGATGGTAAGAAGGTATTTGCTACAATAGGCAAAAAAGATATAAAGAATAGAATAGATTTAGAATAAAAAGATGTAGACAAAGATCGATAGAACAGAGAATATATAAAACAGTTGAAGGAGGCTTTTAGTTGCACAGTAGCATCTACAGAAAAAAAGTACTGTTTTAACAAAAAAACCTGTGTATAAATAGATAGATCGTATTTAGTGTTTTAACATGACAAAAAGTGTCTTGATAAGTGACTAATCAGTAACCATACAACTTTTTATAATGTGCTATCAAAGTTGTAGTAAGTATATCGATGTTCACATTGCCCGTAGAATCAACTGATGTCCAATCACACAAAAGTTTCTTGAATGGCTTCTGCAAACCGCGAAGTGAAAACAAGAGTCGTGTACTACCATTACGTACAACGACGAAATAATCACAGATAACACGGTCCCTTAACACTGAAAGACAGAAAAAGTTGATATTGTATATTTTGATAACAATTAGTTGAATGAACAAAATTATAGGTTAAATCAATTATAGGGTAAAATCAAGGGTTATGGCGAAGCGTGGTCGAGAGTGCTTGTCATCCCACAACTATACCTGCCGGGTTTGCGGTCATGTTTGTCACTCTGACATAGCCACGAAAGTCCTTGTCACACTTCTTGATGCCATTTACATGAACTACGAGTACATCAGATTTAAAGGCCTTTTGTTTATAACAGAAAAAAAAATACTTGCTTCAACTCAAGGGTAATACGTTAAGCCTAACATTTTCTTTCAGAGTTGTTGAAGCGAACATTTTGCCAACTCCCTAACAAATCAATTTTAAACAGCAAAAATATAAAATCTTTGACATAGATGTGAAATTTGAGGTGTAAATATCGTTACATTTCAGCCGTATGCAGTCCACTGCTGGACATGGGCCTCCCACAAATATGACTTGTAACATATTGGGGGTAAATTAAACATTAACACGGCTCTACTCACGTTTATTTAGTCACTCGCGCGACATGTTTCGGAGAACATAGGCCTCCAATATCAAGCACTAAAAGTGCTGAGTGTCCGTTCGATTCGGCGATCGCGTCGCCGGCCCGTCGCGCACTCCCGATCCGATCCGATCCGCCTACATTTTTACACAAACGCTTACGTTGTAAATTTAAAATAAGCTTTCATGAAAATATAATTGTCATGAAATATATCATGCGTTATTATAAACCATTTTAGGAATTTGCATATTAGCACCCCTAACGAGCGGTGCGAGCGTCCCGAAAATCCCACTTGAATCTAATTGACATAATAGCATTTTTCTGTAACATTGGTAATAAATCACGAAAGTTATGAAAATAGATGGTGGAGAAAACACATTTTTTCACCGAATGACAAGTAGGCGCACAGTAAAGAGAGAAACGTAAGTTCCAAATTACTGAAAATTGTTTACTTTGTTATTGTAAGTTAACTTTTAATCCATCGTATATAACATTAATTTTAAGTAGAATGTATGGTATATTCAGAACACAAAAGATCTTTGAAACCAGCGCATTTGGCTACCAAGTCTTGATCAAGTACTAGGTACGTAAGTAGCTGGTCAAGTACTGATCTCGTTAAATAGTACACTGTATGGTTGAATAAAGTATGTTTCGGTAAAGTAGTAACAGTCCTGTAGCATGGTGGCCCTAAAGTGCGGCCCATGGTTCTACTTAAACTATTGACCTGTTGCCATACGAGTATAACGCTAAACATTGCGCTTTTATGTTAGAGACTTCTTATAAACTGAGTTCTGACAACCGAGCTTGCCGACTATAATCTGTATCCCAAATGCCATGAAATGGCTCATAAGGATAGGCATCTCCATATTTGCCATTCAAATGGTTAAAATGGCATACGTCCTATATTTTACTATGTCTCAAAGAAAGTTAAGCGACGCGCTGGCGGCACAAACAAGTTGGACCTTGAGCCGAGCCCCGGGGTGTATCCCTGAGGTAAATTAAGCGCTCACTTTGTCTGCTAGGGTATTTACTATTTTGTTATCAGTTGCAAAACCGATTCACTTCTTGTGTTCAATGTTCCGGATTCCGTCAACCGCTTTGACTCCGAATAGTCCTAATTAGCTCAGCACACGTGCACCCAAAAATGGCTGTCGTAGCCTATTTTTTTTTATGACGTAGGTGGCAAACGAGTCGACAGATTGCCTAGTGGTAAGCAATTACCGTCGCCCATGGGCACCCGTGACAGCAGATGAGTCACAAGCGCGCTGCCGGCCTTTAAGGGAGATTGGAGCTCTGGGAACCTTACTCACCATCAGGAACACAGCACTACATACCTGAAAGGTAGCAGTGCTATTATGGCTGTGGTCTTCAGTAAGGAGGAAGTACTTCCCCAGTTGGGCTGCCCAGATTCAAGCGTGATGGTCATCGCTGTGCCCTACCTCCAATAAAATTATTTTCGACGATCATGGAAAATACAGTACTTCTCAAACTTCGGCAAAAATCTATTACATTTGGTTTTGACGCGATTAAGTCCTGTTTAATTTGTAATTATAAACGAAAATGGAAACATCCATGGTTAATGGGAAAGGAGCTTCAAGCTCGAGGCTTTTCTTTAAGGAAAAAAATGGCAAACACAACACGACACATGCAACATGCTCCGTTTGTCCGAATGCCGCGCTTATATCGCTATCGGACTGTATCACGGCAGAGATACGCCCGCTGGTGACAGACGGATCATCCATTTGACAAATTGCATCGAGAGATGAATACCGCGATAGGATTGATTTGCTAAAGTTAGGAGCGTTTTGTGAAAGCGTTTGATGGAAAATACGGATTTTCAGCGTTTGATCGAATTGGCGAGGATTTGCGTTGACATCTCTATGTGAATTTTTACTTGTTTTAATAAAACTATTTTATTGGATTTTTATAAATTTTTGATCGCTGTGTTTGTTTTGTATTAGTAAATAAGTTAGCCTCATTATAGACTTGTATGCTACGGCGTTTGGTTGTTTTCAAATCCAGAGGTCTCCTTCGTAAATATTTGTACTCTTTTTTAAAATTGTATTTTATTATTTTTCTATAATTGCATCTTAACTTATTTTAAACGTATACATACATAATAATCTAATGTAAGACTCAATGAAATCAATCAAAGGTCAAGTGCTCATGTTATTTTTGTATTTTCTAGTTGTGTTCAGGTATTTTAGAACACGTCTAACTGCTTAAATGTTTCTGATGCAATAAATAAACAAGAAAACAGGCTGTATGACCCATGGTCGATCAGCGATCACTCATGATTACACTGTCCACAAAATAGTGCACAGTGGTCAAACAACGACTTTAATGAGGAAGATCTATTGCACTACATTAAGCCAAACTGGACACGCCGTCCGCGTCGAAATGAGTGCCATATTGTATAGTTAGACTTAATGGGGTTTCATATTGTATGGTTACACAGTTTCAACCGTTTCTATACAAATATCTGTTTTGTCGACCTTAAAGTCTACTTGGTTTCCTAGGGACAGTACATATCAATAAGATTTCAATTTAGACTCGATGTATTTGCTTTCCTCTTTGAAACTCCCTAAAACTCCCTTAATGGTCTGTTTTAAAGGGAAAAAAATACAAAGATGCTGGAAGAAAACGTAAACCTTTTAGAATGGGATTTACCCTTCAACCCAAAAACATGTATACATTTGTCGCTGTATAACAATAGGGGTAAGGTCCATGAAAGTCGACATATCTTTGACTAAAATTATGTGTAAACACGGGTCCGGTTGTGGCTGCTCGCTTTTAATATTCAAATTCAAAGCAGGATAATTGAAATTCTTCGTCTACATGAGGGTGTAATGGAATTGTACCACCGTCTACACAGACTGACTGTTCTTGGAACTTACTGCAACGACATAAAGTCTAATATTGGTCAGTGCAATGTGCTGTTGGTATATAAGGTTTGATTGCAGAATGCGAGTCGGAATTCCGCGAATCTGCTCCAGAAGAATTTATTGTTGGGTTTTTCGTCAACGGGGATGAGGTGAAAAGCTAAATTTTATTTCGTGACAAAGTGCGTTTTGTAATCTTTTGGATTAGGTTTTTATGAATGAAACCTACTTATTAGCGTGGTTGATATGTCAAAATGAACCAATTTATAAAGTAAGTTTACACCAACAACGGAGACTTCTGGACCTCTTCTGGACTTCTGGACCCGGGTATGTCCTTAAACTACGTCCAACAATGAGAGGTAGGGCACAGCGTTGACCATCACGCTTGAATCTGGGGCAGCCCAACTGGGGAAGTACCTCCTCCATACAGAAGACCACAGCCATAATAGCACTGCCACCTTTCAGGTATGTAGTGTTGTGTTCCTGATGGTGAGTAAGGTTCCCAGAGCTCCAACCAAGGGGGGGAAAGGCCAGCAACGCGCTTGTGACTCTCCTGGTGTTGCGAGTGCCCATGGGCGACGGTAATTGCTTAACACCAGGCAATCCGTCAGCTCGTTTGACGCCTATGTCATTAAAAAAAAGACTTATAAAGTAATAAACAATTATGACAAGTCCAAGGACATTACAGAAATTGAACTAGCTCTAACTAGCCCAAAGTCTATCAACTTTAACTACAGAAAAATATTTAAAGGTTAAATATTTTTGACAACATTATCAAGAATAAGTATGAAATCTTGATGTGTCTGTGTAGCGGACAAAACTGATGGTGGTAAACGGGCTTTATGTATTGCAGCTGTCCACCGTTGGAGCTTAAAACTAACAGATGAACACAGAGGGGACATGACTGTCCGTATGTACATAGAAGGGAGTTCACCCACATACTTTAAAATCAAAATGGTCGCGTACCCAACGGTTTCAGAGGAATTTCCTCCCGCGTACGCTTAGGTTGTGGAAGGAGCTTCCTGCGGAGGTCATCCCAAAAGACTACAGTATGGGGTTCTTCAAAAAGGGTGTAAAGAAGATTTTACGGGATCGGCAACGCGTGAATGATGCCTCGGTATTGTAAACGTCCATAGGCTGCGGTGACCGCCTACCATCAAGCGGGCCGCATGCTTGTTTGCCACACTTTGGTATAAAAAAATGTACATAGAAGGTTTAGTTTGTCGGACATATACGCTGGGCAGAATTGGCGAAAAGATTTTATGGGAGATCGCTAGGTCAATATAGATGACTGTTTGCAAAATACTTATCACCAAGTTTTGTTCATTTGCCATTTTTAGTCACATAAATATGTGCCTCTCATTTCATTCCTTCTCTGGCGTTTTTAAAAGTCATCACACTTTTCACTGTCAATTACCACTAATCTCAATTTCCTTACAGTACGTAAGGCAGATGTCTTGCCTGAACGAAGTGTTGCAACTCGAGCGACCAATTAGCGCGACAACGACGCCCCAATAAAAAATGCACGGCGTCAGTTACCATTAGTTCACGGAACTTTGTCGGGATTGTCTCGCCTTCGCAAAAACGGGACAGGGATCCCTAACTTGGACATACCGTTTTGTTTTACTGCGAGAGATTTAATACTAATTAGAGCGCAGTTTCTTCATAGACTTAAAGGGTTTTAGCTTCATTCATGTGTCCAATTTGGGGTTCGGGAAGTCTTAAAAAGGTTTCTGATTGTTTTGGTAAAAATGTAAATAAATTAGATGTCTGATAGACGAACCGTTGCGATTCGGCTCGAAGGACCGAGATTACCTACGGTCGCTCTGGATCTACAAGTTGATATTTTGTAAGTACTTAATACATTAGCTTTTGTGTCATTCGCTTGCCCTTACTGGCAGGTCGGAAAAACTGAACAAAGCCTTCAAATTCACCTCCAGTTCCGAATGTAAAAAAGAATTCACTGCACCGCCTTAATGTCACCCATGGGCACTCGCAACACCAAGGGAGTCACAAGCGCGTTGCCGACCTATAAGTGGGTTGGAGCTCTGGGAACCTTACTCACCATCAGGAACACAGCACTACATACCTGAAAGGTAGCAGTGCTATTATGGCTGTGGTCTTCTGTAAGGAGGAGGTACTTCCCCAGTTGGGCTGCCCCAGATTCAAGCGTGATGGTCATCGCAGTGCCCTACCTCTCATTGTTGGACGTAGTTTAAGGACATACCCGGGTCCAAAAAACCTATCAGCAAACGGGCACTGCCAAAGAAATCGTCACGACTGATACAAGTTGTCTAGGCATTTTGTGGTTCTGGTGGAGGGCAGAAGCCACTCGTGATACTGCAATCTTGTGCCTGCTCAGCTGAGTAATTTAACATCAGATATATTTTACTTTCTCTGGTAATCCATAAAATGTTACATACTGCCTGTCCACCGTGGCCTGCGCTGTATTTCCCAAGAGAACACATTGTGATCGGAGTTCGTGAAGTCGAAACGCGTACTATAATCGCTTCCCCAGCATGGTTAGACTAGAAAAACAAGCGAACCATATAAACCTCAAACAATAGACGTGGTGGGACGTTTAACCCTTTATAGGGCAAGTTCAAAATTACAATGCAAAAATGACCACCCAACAACATAGTCTTTTTGTATTTTTTTTCTGAACAAGAATAATTAGGACAATCGAGCCACGAGGAGGCTTGAACGCACGACCACAGTGACTTTTGGGCGTTAAAGGGTTAAATTAACAAACTCGTTGTAAGGAGCGTTACCGCGAAAAAAAATATTTGTAATTTTTAACGATTGCCTCTGTCATTATACATAATGATGCCTTAATTGGAGTTAAAGAGAACGATGGTCGAAATTTTCGAACTTCGATGTTCGCGGTAGACCTAAAAGTTTCCAAGCAACTTTTGATTTGGAGAGCAAATTGTGCTCCAATTCCTAACTATAGGTAATATTTGATAATATCTTTTACGTTACGTCCAGACTTTTGGAATCATGGAAATTGGATTCAAAGATTGCATTTCACTCAGTAGTATATAGTAGAATCAAAAGTACTCACGTATTCACAGTATCTGTTCAAAAGAATGTTACGCCCTCACTCGTCCCAGCAAGTGCAATACTTGACCAGTTCGGACACGTAATTCAATTATTCCCGTGGAGCCATACCATTGTTTACTGAACCCGGAATCATTGGGCGAAACCGGGTCAAATAGTATCGTTAATCTATTGATTGTTCTATTGAACATATCACTGAAGGAAGGAATTTACCGCAGATTGAAACCTTTTGACCGAAACAAAGTATATACTCAACACGTAAAAGTCGACATTAATAAATGCGTTTACCTATATTTTGAGCCGTAAGTTTAGTGTTGGCTACCCGGCTACCAAACTTAAAGAAGATGGATACCTATTCAATTTTGTAACCAAAGTTGGGTTTCTGGCGCAAGCGGAGAATTTTATGAAGACATATCAAATATTGAACTTTATAAAATACCTTTTTTATTACAGTGCAGCCATATTTTATATACATAAGTAAGTTCGGAGATGTAGTCAGCTTAGAAACTGGCAATCAGTCACGACTGGAAAATTATTAAAGAAAAAATGTATTCTTTTTTAAATAAAGTTTGGGTTGTTTATATCATAAAAAAAAAATCTACAGAATTACAAATGATAATAAGATAAATAATTAAAGGACAAGAAAAATTATATTAAATTGCAACTAAACCACAGCAAACAAAATATAACATACCGTATAAGTATTCATGTGTTTATGTACCACCTCATACTCACAAGGGCGACGCCACAGTACTAAACTCAGTGGCGGTGGTGATAACATAAAATCACACTTTCAACACATAGTTTATTTAAGTGATTTAGACTTTGATTAAAAAGTGAACCAGCACACTGGACTAGAACAATTGCATCCTTTATTTTTAATTACTACACTAGTCTATCTCACTAGCGTGACATACGACCTACTCTATCTACTTTGGTGCTCTCTACCGGCTCCATTTGTTCGAACAACGCGACAAGAACTTTCCCTTTATTTTCTGTTAAGGAATAATTGTGTACAGCCATCGGTCATAAATGTCATAATTGAATCTATCATGAGTCACTTTAAAAGTCTTTTTTTTTTCGCTCTCATATAGGTAGTATTATTCCCTAGATAAGATATTATGACACTAAAATATAAAAGGCAAAAACGAACTCGACTCCGCCGTAAAATATTAACCTAACCTTATGCCAAGTCCTCTGCAAGAATATCATGGAGGTTTATCATAAAAAACACTGGTCTCGACCCTTGTTGTAAAAGTAACATATTTAACTGCCCATTAGGAAATCTTATATCAATGCAGTAAGGTTTAAGTTAGGTCAGTCACCTAAGTCAACCTTGGAAAGCTTCTGTTTCAATGCTCTAGTCCCCAATTTACTCTGATCTGTCAAATCAGAGAAAATGAACAAAGACGTAAGTGAATTTACTCCGAGGCTCAGGTCTCCTTACATTGGACGCGTGTATGAATGAAAATGTAAGCACGGCGCCGAGGTAGGTGGTGAATTTTTGATAGTGGAGATCCATTTTGTTGGATTAACAACGTTAACAATCTCGGAATGCGTGAAATTATTAATGAGACGTCGAAATTAAAAAATGTAGAAGTCACATGAAGTTCAACATGTAATTCTAAGAACACCAACTTTCTGTTACCGACAATAAGGGGGACTAAAAATATTAATTTTCAGGCTGCTGAGACACCCATTTGGTTTAAAAGCTCATATCATCATATATTTAAGAGTCAGACTCTTGTCGGTGGAGCAATTTCCATGTGTGTCGGTCGTCTGCTTTCTCCCTGACAGCCTGATACGACACGACGTTGAGTTTTTCTTTTACTTCATCTACCTATGTATGTTCTATGTATGATCTATGTATGGGATGAAGTTTAAATTACGGCGGCAACCGAAGACAATATTAACTTATATAAATAAAATTAATGTTTTTCTATTTTTTTTTATCATTGTATTAAAGTACATTTATTTACAGAAATTACAATCGTATTATGATATCTACAAGTACTTAACTAGTTACAGTATAAAATCTAAAAAAGGCCCTTGAGGCATTGTACCAAGGATGCTGGCGGCATTTCCTCGTTGTATCGCAATGCTGATACGTTGTGCGAGGAAGCCGCCAAATTATTTTTCTAAATTAGAAGTCAAATATATTAAGGTTAAATTAGCTTATTACGAGTATTTTTTCTTAGACTATTGACGTAATATATCTATATCTAATGTTTATACATAATTAGATTTCTATTATTTATAACTTCTCTAGTACCTCTTATAAATAAATTTAAATTTTTTCTTCTGTTTTATTGACAACTTTCTCGTTTATACAAGCCTTATTGAATTAAAATTGTGATAAGGATTTGCAATTATACTCGTAAATTGTCGTTATGGTCGTTGTAATGGACTCGGAACCCCTCCCGTTTCAGGTACAGAAAACTGTAAATGCATTTCATATAATATCCTGTCTGTGGCTAGTCAAACTAAATTTTTCCATCATTTTAGGTTTTAACGAACCCTTTAAATTCAATTGACAGAATTTCGTTCAATGGATCCTTTCCCTAAACTACGTCTATATAATTAGAATAATTGTGATTTATAAATATATTATAAGGCCAAGAATATTATCTATACCGTATTATATAGACCATAATAAAGATTTTTAAACGTTATCAGTGCCATCTGCGCGTAGCGTTTCTCCTTATTTGCTAAGCTCGACCGCCGAGATGTAAATACGGAAATTTCCAGGCACTTCAGAGAGCGGCCTTGCTTCGGTAAAGGAATCCCTTGACTCACTGTTTATTTCTGCACCATTCATGAACACGTATGATATCTGCAATAAATGAACTGGAGCATAAGTTTCCATTTTCTGTGAAATAATAAATTTTCGAAAGGTCTTTTGGCATATTCGCACTTTTTTTCCTTGCTGAATATATACGCTTTTTTGTTATATTACATTGTTATACGTATTTTCTTAAAGGTACCCCCCGACCAAGATATTGACAGAAATACCTGAAAGTTATTAATAGAAATTGGACACCAATATTTTTTTTATCCATTACTCTTTGGGTGACTTTGAGCCTTCTTATGAGGCCCATAGTAGGTAAGCGACCACGTTTCAGCACCATAAGTCATCACTGGCAACACACACTGGTCGAAGACATTCGTCTTCAGACACTGCGGGATATTGGAAAAAAAGATGTGATGTAGCTTCTCGAACGCTGCCCAGCCGAATCGGATTCGACGATTGATCTCTTTCTCAAAGTTGGATCTTCCTAACTGGATAGTTTGACCTAGGTATATATACTCATCTACAACTTCTATGTTGGGAGTGTCCCTGCGTGATCGCATCAGGAATGATTTCATCCGCAGTAGAACCAAAGTCACCGACATAGCCCTCCGGATCGCCAAACTAAAGTGGCAGTGGGCGGGGCACATAGTGAGAGAACCGATGGCCGTTGGGGCGGAAAGGTTCTGGAGTGCCGACCATGAACTGGAAGACGCAGCGTAGGTAGGCCTCCCACAAGGTGGACCGACGACCTAGTTAAGTCTAGTACGTGGAAGCCGCAGGATCGATCTTCTTGGTTCGTTCTCGGGGAGGACTATGTCCAGCAGTGGATGTCTTTCGGCTGGCATGATGATGATGTTTTTATTTATTAACTGACAAAGAATATAATATTACAAAATCCGTAAAGGCATTTATGAAAAGTAAAATGACTTATGTTATCTTTTATCAATAGAACTAGAGTTGTCTAAGTTTATTGATCCTGTTCATACAGAATCTTACAATAGAGACGACGGGTCTGGTCTAGTGGGTAGTAACCCCATAAATCCCAGTAAGGGCATTTATTTATGTGGCGAGCACAGATATTTGTTCCTACGTTATGGATGTGTAGCTTGTACATGTAGTTTGTTCCGGTATATCCGATATTAAATGTGAAACATGATAATTGATAAACAAGTTATCTCGTTGACCGTTAATTTTACAGTCCTCCCCCACTTCCGAGTCGAAGTTATTTACAGAATTTATATCTTCCCTAAATTCGGTTAATCCGTTGCATGGAACCGTGGTAAAATTAACTTTATTTTACGACAGTAATTAAGGTGGATTTAGCTTTGATAAACCGGGGCCTACGCGGTTCATAACAGATGATAAAAATGCGCTCATAAAAATTAGAGCATCCTTCCACCACAGATGCACATCAAAGTCTATAAATATTCAAAGTCATCGGTAAACTTGGAACTGGCAGAGTCAACAACAGTCTGGAATATATTGGGCTTAATCTTTTGTGTGATACAGTCAGCACCAAAACAAGGCCCTGTTTAACCATGTCGTTTTAACGTCAAGTTCCAACTGCCGTGAATTCGTTATACATGTTAAAGCAAGATAGTTCAAAAATCATCACCTACTTATAACGTCAATTATCCCTTTTCCAGGCATAGTACGATTTATCGATTATGCGTGTCAATTTTATGAGAGGTAGGGCACAGCGAAGTACCATCACGCTTGAGTCCGGAGAAGCCCAACTGGGGAAGTACCTCCTCCTTACAGAAGACCACAGCCATAATAGCACCGCTACCTTTCAGGTATGTAGTGTTGTGTTCCTGATGGTGAGTAAGGTTCCCAGAGCTCCAACCCCCTTAATGGTCAGCAACGCGCTTGTGACTCCCCTGGTGTTACGTGTGCCCATGGGCGACGGTAATTGCTTACCATCAGGCAATCCGTCTGCTCGTTTGCCACCTTTTGTCATAAAAAAAAAAATTACCACCTAAGCATTCGACTTTAAGGTTCTATCACAAAACAAATAGAGTTATCTATTTAGAATTATACCAATACATAACTATTTAGAATATATTTGTGATTTCTGGGAAAACCAATCGGATTTGCGGGGCCTGGAAAACGGTTAAACAAGTTATTGCATGTCAAAAAATAATTCCGAACGGCGGGTTTTCTCTCCTGAATGTAATAATTGAAAAAAAAAACTGAACAGTGCAGCATCGTAAAAAGCTCTTATCGATAAAACATTTAATTTTGCAATTTTACCACACTGCATTAAACTTCTTCCATTTGCGCAGTAGGTACAATGACATTTTCATAAATGAAATAAACTGCTTTCAGTATAGTAACTGTTGTAGGTGTACATTGCTGCAACGAGTCGGAATTGCATTTTCAATTAAGTTCGTTTATCACGGTGGAGTCAAAAGCGTACCGGAATGCGATGCCAGTACCCTTACCATGAGTTGTGACATTGACGTTTTCGATAACGAGTATCGAGTTTACTATCTGTGCATCCCGCTTGTACTATTAGAGTGCGAACGAGATGCACAGATATTAAACTCGATACTCGTTATCGAAAACGTCGATGTCACAACTCATGGTGAGGGTACTGTCACTTTCTCGTTGTTCCGAGTGATATAAGAGCTCGTACCTAAACAATTTAGTCTCTTATAGAATTTATTTTTGGAGTTTTCATAGTCAATAAAATTGACTATATATCGTTCATTCGTTGTTTTTAATTTTTATAGTACGGTGGCAAACAAGGATACGGCCCGCATGATGGTAAGCAGTTACTGTAGGCCGCCAATCGCCTGGAATTACAGGGTTCCAGAGGCTACGGTAGTAGCCTTGTGTAGTAGACTGGCGACATTCCTAACCAGCAGGAACACAACGCTATGAATAGGGTCTATTGCTATTTGGTTGTGGTTTTCTCTGAGGTGGAGGTCCTTTCCCAGTCGGGGTCCGCTCCACATTTGTGCGAGATGTCAGTGTCCTAAGCCTACCACAGTACCACACTTATCAAAGTGACATTCGCATTTGCTCATTATACCTCTTTTAGGCGTAGTTTAAGGACATAGGGCATAACCATAATCCAGTCCAGTATAATGACAGGATAGATAGTCCAGTATAATGATATAGGGTCCAGTTTAGTGACATACCTCGGGTCCGTGTTTTACTGTGACATCAAAAATGCCAACGATTCTGGGACATTCCTGGGGTCATAGCTAAGATATGACAATGGTTTATATAGAAAACGAAATCGAAACGAAAATGATGTATGGAAATGATCACGTGACTTAACTTTGAATCTGTCATTAGGATACGTTTATTTAACCTTTCATTTAATTCTTTCTAAGCATACATTCTCAAGTAATTAATTTGTAGGAGGGGGTGGACATCTTTCGGCTTATGATGATGATGACTACTTGAATAAGAATTATTAAACAGTATAAAAATGTTATTCAGCAACTTTAAAACAAGTTAGATATAATGTTTAAACCTAGAAAATTTGTTAAAGAATTCTAGGCGTCTTGGATAGAAAACTCTTAAATCGCGAGGACTTTGGATCACCCAGGCATTCAAGACTCCCGAGCTATTTTTTCGGTTGGAATGGCTTTCAGCGGAAAAAACAGAGCACTTTCATGATAGTCTACAACAGCAAATTGTATTTTGTACAAATACCAAAGATAAAACGTTTAGTTTTCAATCATTAAGAATTTGAGATAGTTAAATTCGTGTTTGGTAAAGTTGATGTCCAGAGGTCAATCAATTTTAAATATACACTTAGATAAATATTTATGCAAACAGTACGTTGTGAATCATCGATTCATAGTCATAATTCTAACTAACCGACATTTTATGTCAATGACACAAGTTTACGCTAAATGATCAACAAAATGCCGATCTTCGATCTTGGCGCAAACAATCCATTCCTTTACTCATAAGGGCTATTTATATTTCATTCACAATAATCGTTCCGAAGATCTTTCCGACGATGTTCCGACGATTGCGCGCGCGCTCGTTTGCCAAATTTCCGAATAACCAGAGTCATATGACCTTAAAGTTCCGTAACAGCTATATGTAATCCAAGAGTAATCTTATGCTGGTTCATCGAGTGCGCGAATGGAATTATCCTCCGGAAGCATACGCAGGGGATGCGTAGGCGCAGAGTTTTTCCACTAGCTCCCACTGGGCAGTCTCAGTCGTCTTTCGACGTTAGAGATGTGAAATTGTCACTTAATAATTATAATTTTGTGTCTATAATATCGAGTTTGGTATGGTGCATTAAGGTTGGCTTTTTGAAAATTTTCATAATAGTTGTGACTATTGTCAAATTTCTGTATTATAATACATATGTGTCGCTTAACTTCAAACTCGGGTAAATCCATTCTCCTTTAAGGTTGATTATCTAAAAAAAATGAATAATAATCTGAATGCTTATCAACCTTAGAGCAAAATGGATTTACCTGAGTTTGAAGTTAAGCGACACATATATTTTTCATACAATTTACCAGTTATTAGGTAAATCTTATCATAAATATATAAATTAATGAAATAAATGTTTTAGTGTTTTTTTTTTCTTTGTTTCAGGCGGCGAACACCTAAACGATGCCAGGGCGCGTAGCGGATTTTAAATCATCCTTTCTTTCTTCCTTCTGCCATTAAAGTCATCAGTATCATGTTTAAATACGTAAATGTTTTGATATGAATATTAAGTTTAATAGTGTTTAGAGTGCAGATTCATAGTGAAGTGCCAGTGCCCAGTGGACTTTAAAAAAAAATAGCATCATGTCGTCTTGGACGGGACAACGCGGCACGTCTGTGGCTAACAGCCAGCGACGGCAACCTCGCTCCAGATCCTCGACCAGGGCTGGTGAGAAGAAGTCGAAAGGGAACGAGAGGACTGGCGCTACCAGTCTGGTCTCCATCCCTAATACCTTCAAGCTTAGCATGCTGAACAGCGGACTTATTTCATTAGGTGAGTTTAGTTTTTAAGCCACTCGAAGCATTACAAGGCATCAAGGAAGCAATTAACTTCTAGTAGCTCTTTTAATCGCTTCGTTACCCCTTAGGGTATAACGAGGTTAAAAGAGGTCTTAACCTTAGGATTTAGTTTTATTATGTCTATATATTGCTCTTGTTTGTAGTTAGCATAAGTAATTAATACCGTTTTTTCTCATTTTTGGTCACAAACTAGTTCACGAAATATTTTTTTTATATGAATATAATCTAAAAAACACTCGATTAGTCAGTTAACCATAATAACTCGCCAACAATCATCTGAGTTACGCTAAAGTTAGTAAAGTTATACCCCCTTATTCAGAAACGTCTCGCAGGCTTGAAGGTTTTATTAGTTAAATTATGTTTTGTCAGTTTGTAACACACCCAACTGTCATAGTGACAGATAAGGAGAAAAGACTATTAGTTAATACACGAGTACTTAAGTAAGTAAGTAAGTTTATTTTTTCAAAACAATCGGGTTCGATTCCCGAGCTGGGTACAGTTTTTTTTTCAAATGTATGAATGCAGTTTTTCTTTTTATCAAAATCGGTGACATGGTTCCTAAGAACAAATCTTCGTAAGTCTTATAGTTTCAGACATTCCCATACTGACCGATTTGAATGAGCCACCTGTACAACTGTATAATATGGTCGTTCACCACCACGGTAATATAAAAGCGACTGCATGAAATCTCATTTAGAGTTCCTTTAATTTCGTGACGATATAAAAGAACCGCAAATCATGTCGTAAACAATCACGACAAATATAAAAGCGGCCATTCACTGTCCAATTTCATTGTCACACTGTATAGATACAGCCTGAAATTCCAGAAAGTCCAATAACTCGGCAATCCCGGAACCATTTTGAAACCTGTGCAGGGCTCGTCACGCCGCGACAAGCGAGTAATCCTACATAAACTTGCCGGAACGCTACCCGAAATTACTTTTATACACCTAATTAAAAAAGTTGGAACAAAGCGGCGAAGTTGTTACATCAAATTCATGAAAAGTTGACGGGGCGTACCTTGAAACCATAGCACTCGTTTTTTATGCCGTTCATTTTTGTAATTATTTTTGTTAGTATTCCACACATTCCGAAGATGAAGTTGAAAATAAATAATTTTAAATTTTTAGACCTTCCCATCTTGCAAAGCTAGAAAAGAATGGATGGCGAGGCAGTGAGAAAGTGAATCCATTATTTTTCCTTTCTAACAGTGATTTTACTACATATTTATTTATCGAGGTTTTGATATCACTTTTTTTCTTCTCCCGCCGTACCTAAATGACCATTCCAACCTACAAATTAAGTGTCAACTCATTATATGTTCAGTGTAGGAAGAAGCTTATCTTTTTTTTACATAAGACAAGATAAGTTGTTCGAATTGATTGATCTAATTTACTTACCCAGTTGAGCGCATCTTTGGGCCATTGAAGATTAATGTACAAACATTTCAACCAAGTACTTGTACATTAAGAAACAAATTAAAATTTCCCTTTTCCCATAAATTATGTTTGTTACGGAGTGTTACTTTGGACAACTTTGTCCAATAAATTATCAAAGAATGCGGAGGTGCGTTATAAAAGCTTACTTCACTTAGTAAGTCATGCGATAATATCTTATCATTTTAAAATTTAGTTACTCTTCTGACAATTCACACTGTCTGTCTTTAGTTTTTAATCTTTACATAAAAATCTATAAATCTAAGGTGTGATTTAGGACCTAAAAATGCCTTTATGCTAATGTTTATTTTTTCATTTATATGTTTTTCTACACACATATCATAAACACTCGTTAATGCGTTCAAAAACCGCAAATTACTACTAGCATAATGTAAAACTCTTTCATTACAATAATTTTCTTATCTGTGAAAATGTTATTATAGTTCCATTATAAGCAAAAAATCGATGTTATTATGACTTTTAAATTTCGAACGTCTCAATTAAACAAAACAATTGGTTACTTACATTATGTAGCAGTAACATAAACGACTATTTATTTGTCTTTTAATGTCTTAATTTAAACAAAACAATAACACATACAAATAAAACTTTTCTATCGAGCGCAGCTTGTATAGGTATAGTAAACAGCAGAAATAGCTACGTAGATATCTAAACTTTTTAAACTATAACTACACACCTCCCTCAGCTTTGACACATTGAAAACTTGCACTATGAGAAATCAGTGGCTCATTGAAATTCGGTGACAACTCGGAGCGTACCCGAAAACGTGAGGGAATTACGAGTGCCGCGTCAGGCGCGGGTGCTCCGTTTGCACGTCAACAATTCGGTTTTATTTTTTGTTTCACACTGGCATTGTGACTGATACAGAATACTGATACGTGATACTAATATATTTTATTCTCACTCATGTCATGTGTGACTTCAAAAGGTCTTAAAACTAGTTACAACGTCTCAACAAGAACCCTACTTTAGTCACTATTACTATTACTTTAGTTACTAAATTAAATATGAGTAATTCTAAAAATACAGTTAATCAACTGAAAAACTTTCATGAATAAAAATGTGAAATACTAAACATTTTCAACTTGACACACTATCATTCTAAACTAATCTCATCTTATTTTATTTGTAATTTTCTCGACTTTATTATCCGTGATATTTGATTGCTTCCTATACTTTTCTGTTACATTATTGTGCGTTCAATGCAGTAATCAAATGAACTTAATATAGAAGCAAAATACAATGTATCCATTAATTTTCTTTTAACACAGAACACGTATGGCTATTTTCAAATGTTTTTTTTTTTTTCATTTTCGTTAATTGGTTTAAACACATGAACTGTATGATTTATGATGTCAATAAATCACTGAATTCTGATTTTTGGACGAGGCCTAAAGAAATTATTGTCCACGTAGCAAGTAATCAATCACACGAAGCTCACAGCGATCACGGGGTCTTCAATCTTTGTTGTTTCCACATTAGCTGGGGTAGGCCGAGACCAATGACTGAAATTTTCTATCGAGCGCAGCTTGTATAGGTGTAGTTAGCAGCAGAAATAGCTAACCGGCCAAATTGTTCATTATAAGCTTGAGAAGACGTTATTGTTAAGAGAACAAGAACGTATCAGGATCATTTAATACACTTGGCCCGCTTAGTAACTTCTGCTGCTGACTGTACCTAAACTTTTAACTTTACAGAAACATCACTAGCTAAATTTCAAAATAATGAGATTGCTGCATAGAGCGAGGTTGTTACTGAACACTTCTGAGGCTCTAGTGTAAGTTTCTGTTGACGTAAATAAACGTTTACGAACGCGTAAGTGATAATGTTAGTTATATGGGAAACGCAAAAGCATTCGTGACGTAAAGTTACGTTAAAAACTTACACTCAGGGCTCCGGACTAAAGCGTTACCTACCGATACAAGCAGAAAATGACCGGCAGCATAACATAAACAATATTCATAACTTCGACTTGTTTTGACTAGTGGTCTAGATATATCTGAATTACAGTAACTTAAACGGGAATAATGACAAAAACACGTATCACGTTAAGGGCATTTTAGTAGTAACATCTCAAAGTGAGACTGACAAAGACACAGTTTCTTTTCCACGCGTAATAATAAAAATTGTATAAAACCAACGCGTTATAACTGAGTATTAGTTAGCTGGTCTATTCTTTATTCTACATATGTTCAATGCGCATGTGGCATTATTATTTACTTTTAGCTTATTTATTGTTTGCACGTAACCGAGGCTTGTTTTATGCAAATTTTTCTACGTACGAAAGAGACCGGAAGTGTGTATTTAAAATTGGCAAACGTTTTGTTTATAGTGTGGTTTCAATTATTATATTCTGGAAGGAAAACAGATGATGAATGCGAATAGTCGTTACAATGAGCACTTTTTGACAGTGTTTTAATTTATTGTTGAGTCGTTAATTCTCAAGCATTGCATATATGTAACGCATTATTGAAAGCTGCAGAAAATAAATGAGCTGAAATAATGATTGAAATATCTGAAGAAGCTATAACTAAATTGCTGAATATACATTGATAAAAATGTTAAACTATTACAACTTTGTAAATTAATGTGATGTTTTCCAAAACTCATGGAATCCTTTTGTTGTTAATGGCAAGACATGTGCGAACAACACCAAGCGTCAAGTGTTTGCTGCATTATTCATTAATGAGCGCAAACACGGGGTAATTAGGGAGATAAACACACCTACGCACACATACTGTGATGTACAACGCATACCTAAATATTATAGATAAGCATAGTTTATCTCAACGTCTACTTGTATGTACTTAGAGAGACCATTGGCCAGGCCTTTTGCACGTACCTATGCTTCAAAACCAAAGGCGCTACCGCCAAAAACGATATTCGTAATTTTCGGACTCCTGTGATATACCGGGTGCGGCCTGAAATACGAGCAAAAATTTTAGGGATCGCTTCTACACCACGAACGTAACAACATTTGTTCTACAACTTTAAATAATTGGATAATATATTACTTGTGATTTTTTCGAACAAAGTAAATAGTATTTTCAATGAACAGCATCCAATAGTCTAGTTGACGTTTACTGTCAGCCTACAAACTTCATAGTTTTCGCAATACATTGCTTGCTTGGAAAATCTTTTTTTATTAATATTTATTAAACTATAAGTTATTTTCAAAAGTCGTAGAACAAATGTTGCTACGTTTTTGGTGTAGAAACGATGCCTAAAGTTAAAGCTCCTATTACAGGCCACACCCGGTATTTACTCAATACCAATTACAAATGGAACACCAAAAACGAATACTCATAGTTTTATTTGAAGTCAATTTCAGTTAGTCTTATTTCAAGAGGTCGACTCCAATAAGACACGTTAAATCAAGATCACCTTCGGCAAGGCTTAATAGAAAAGGCGGGCAAATAGTGCCGCACCAAATGTTTTATTTGTCTGACCCGATAGGACGTTTACCTACTGGCATTCCAATTGCTTGTCGATCGTGAGTGTATTAATCTATAGAACAAACCAGTAAGGTCATGTGGGAGAAGATTGAATGGTATTTTACGAGAACAGAGAGATCAATAGTCATCGTTAATGTTTCGCCACAGAAAATGTTTTAACTTTAACCTCATAAAAAGTTATTCAAGCTTGCCCCACTCGAACTTATTAGAACCGCGTCGGAGTGCGTGACGAGCCGGCAGCGCGAGCGGCGAGGCGGATGGACACTCGGCACTCTTAGTGCTTGATAATGGACACCTATCTCTTCGAAACATGACTGTCACGCGAGTGACAAAACAAACTTGAATAAAACCGTGATTTTCGCTCATAAAATGTTAGAATCAGTAGAAGTCACTCAGTGTAAGGAATCAATATGTAATGCTTTGTTTATATTGTAATGTTACCTACATACTTAAGTAATATTGAAATTAAAAATTATAATTGAAAAAGACACATTGCATAATACAAACAGTATTTGTGTTTCCTGAGCTAGCCCTTCCAGTTTCACAAAGTTAGTTCCATAATGACAAGAACCCTTTGCTCAAGCTGGACGCCCTTTTCAACACTTTGAAGGATACTAAGTGATGCCATGTTACATAGAAACAAAAGACTAATATGCGACTGTTATAGCAGTCATATCCGCCGCGCGTCGATGCGTTAAGTAATATTATTTGACGGCACACTTTTTTACATTTCTCGCAGTGTAGTTCTATTAAAAGCAAATTATTTCAAGAGATAAAATGTAGAAAGACAGGAAAATTTTAAGTTACTCAAAAATTACCTTTTACTTTACAACAAATTGTAGGTATGTGAGTAGACGGGATGTCCAGCTTTATTAAAACTAATTGATTTGCTACAACAAAAAAAATCGTTGCCAATCAAGAGGTCAAATATACGTAACAATAGCAATCCGGCTACGCTAGCAATACCGATGTGAATACATAGCTTGGTGACCCAGCTTACTTCCCACTAATTAATCGTAATAATGTTATTACTCTGTATGCTTCAGCCCTGACCCAATTTTTGTGGGAGTGGTCGGGAGATGATAATTGAAGATCGTTACAATGGGCACTTTCATTTATTGGGTCTAGAAATGTAATTTTTATTTCATTATCAGTCCTCGGTCTTGGATGAAATCGGAGGGTTGTCTCTTTAATCTATACTCGCAAAATAGCCGCAGTGACGTACCTATGTATTTTTTTTTATGACATAAGGTGGCAAACGAGCAGAGGGATTGCCTGATGGTAAGCAATTACCGTCGCCCATGGGTACCCGCAACACCAGGGGAAACACAAGCACGTTGCCGACCTTTAAAGGGGGTTGGAGCTCTGGGAACCTTACTCACCATCAGGAACACAACACTACATACCTTTTCAGGTATGTAGTGCTATTATGGCTGTGGTCTTTTGTAAGGAGGAGGTACTTCCCCAGTTGGGCTTCTCCAGACTCGAGCGTGATGGTTCTTTGCTGCGCCCTACCTCTCATTGTTGGACGTAGTTTAAGGACATTCCCGGGTCCAAAATTCTTGATTAGTCAATGCACAAAACTTGAGAGTTGAAGATAATTAATCAATTAAAATATGCTTGGGATCTCTAGATGATCAACCGTTTACATGAACATTAATAAGGAACGCTAAAAAACTTATTCTAAATAAATCAATTTCCGTAGGTAACAAACTATACAAAGTCTTTGAAATAAATACATTAGCCATTTTTGGTGGTAGGTGAAAAACTCAACTGAAGGCGTTATTTATTTATTTTATTTTAATCATCATGCCTATGTAGTTGTGCAGAATTAATATGGAACTTACATCAAAATTTCAATTAAGAACGTAGACAGGTGTGTACTGACACATTTTACTACTACATAGACCACGTCCTATAGCTAGCAAGTTAGTTAAAATAAAAATCAATTGTAATTGTTTGTGATTAACCAATTTGAGAATATCGAAAACTAAAAAATGCAAAGTGCCTGCCAAGATGTTGACGCAAGGTGCTTTATTGTCCTGAACCTCTATCGTGAATTGACAAAACCGTGCGTGCCAGCATCTGCGCAAATTATTTTAATGGATATATTGCACAGAGCTTAATAAATCCACGTTAAAACGTGACGTGACGTACTCTAGAGAAAATTCAATATATAAACACCGCGTGCACCTGCTCTCACAAACAAGAAAGCAAATATTCAAAGAACAAACGATCTACTAGCGACTTAAAGCCTGAACAAAGACCTTTACACCACATTTTCTGACATTTTCCCTTATCGGAAACTCTAGAGGTTCCAAAATAAACAACGGTATTTCGTATGCCGATATCTGAAGCACGACTTCAAGTGCTTGCTGTTGACATTTATGGATTGGGACACTTTATCTGCCCGGCCCTGAGGGTATCGGAGATTTTAAACTAAGATTTTCGAGATAGTAGTGAAATATACGTTGTTTCCTATACTCGCTGGATTTTAATATCAGATCCGTTATTGTTTCTTAGTCTTTATTTTTGTTTTATTTCCCTGTTATTAATAACAAAGTTTATTGCTGTGCTAGGAAATGAATCTTGAGAATGCAATTAGGTTTGTTTTATATTGAAGCCTGATTTATGCCTCGGAACTAGGTTCGATTTATTATTAGGTATTGGAAAAACGAAAAAAAATCTCATTAGATTTATATTATCATTTACTTTCTCTGTCTGCCTCATGGTGTAATTAATATAGCTTTACAGGAGATTATATTTAGTTACTTATTACCTACTTCCACAATAATACAAAATCCACCTCCTTCTACCCTGCACTGTTTAGACTAACTTTATTTAATCTCTATATTTTTTTATGTTACTATTTTTTAATAAATGTTTCTACTTCCTTCCACGATAATGCTATTCATTTATAATCTCAACAAATCTTTCTACAAAATGATTAGATTTCTTCAATAAAAACTGCACGCATACAAGTATGTACGTGCTGCCAATAATTCTTCTGATTGACAAAAACGCTGTTTATTTCCAATATAAATTGATCTCTATATCCGTATACAACTATCGACGACACTTATGCTGGATTTCAGAGAAGGGTTGTATTTAAATAATGGCCTGGCGGGAGATGAATCTGCCAATACATTCGCGACGAGGGACGCCGGTGACAGATCGCAGTGACGTTTTCTAGCATCTACTGCCGTAATCACATAATCTAGGCATAATGGTTGTTAAAAATAGTTTTCCCAGAATGTCAACGATGCCATCATTTGGTACGATAAAGTGAATATGAGGTGCGTTCCAATTATGCAAAATATGGACAGGATTCTAAAGTTGAATAAATATGGGTTTTGAAGTTCGTGAAAGTATGTATGGTCATTAAGGCCCGTAATACCTTAAAGATTGAAAAACAGTGCGGTAAACCGTCACGATAAAGCATGTAACCTAACTGATGAAGGTCCTACCGCCGCATTCTTGCAAAACTGCTACCACAGGTACAGAATGACGTTCGTAACGGACGTCCACTGCTGCACATAGATCTATCCCATAGGCTGCCACAGCGGACGGTCTCTAAGCATGGGGGATAAAATTCATACCTTTTTGTTAGGTTTAGTGATCTGTTTCACTCCTGTACCACAAGGTGGGCAGTGCATTAAATGGTTACAACATTAGCGCACGCCTTTCATTTATAACACTTTTGAACGCGCGTCAATATGTGGCGCATATCGGGTGGCAATTAAAAAAATACCTATATTCTGAAGCTGCCGTAAAAATGCAATTTTTCCGTAACATGAGCCAAGAAACTCTTGGCACACAGGAACTTCATAGCATGCGTGCATTTGGACTTGGATAATCATCAGAATATATAATATAATATATAATATATGTATGAGAGGTAGGGCACAGCGTTGACCATCACGCTTGAATCTGGGGCAGCCCAACTGGGGAAGTACCTCCTCCTTACAGAAGACCACAGCCATAATAGCACTGCCACCTCTCAGGTATGTAGTGTTGTGTTCCTGATGGTGAGTAAGGTTCCCAGAGCTCCAACCCCCCCTTAAAGGCCGGCAACGCGCTTGTGACTCCCCTGGTGTTGCGGGTGCCCATGGGCGACGGTAACTGCTTACCATCAGGCAATCCGTCTGCTCGTTTGCGCCTATGTCATAAAAAAAAAATGTTCGCATATCGGGTGGCAATTAAAAAAATACCTATATTCTGAAGCTGCCGTACAAATGCAAATTTTCCGCAACATGAGCCAAGAAACTCTTGGCATACAGGAACTTCATAGCATACGTGAATTTGGACTTGGATAATCATCAGAATATTTTTTTTTATGTAATGATGAATAATACCGTAAAGCGCCGAAAATAAACGTTTCACTCTTTCCTCAGCCCCATTCCCCGACGGCACAGTTCTGCTCGCCTAACCCGGGATGTTTTATTCTACTTTCCCTGATTCCGGTCATTTCCGCTTCCCGCGAGCATTCTGAGTGGCCAACGTACCCTTCGCAATGAATACGTACTAAGGAAGACTTCGTCAATCTTCGTGAATATAGATGATATTTGTGAAATGATATTTTCCGGATTAATGCATAAATAATAAGAGGAAACCCTGGCTATTGGAATTTAATAAGTACCTATCGCATTCAATGGCATTTAACATTAATTGACTACTCGAATTACTCGGTTTTTTAATAGGACGGGCACCCTAACACGGGAATAAGTAGGTATCTACAGTCGGTGCAAGTTGATCAAATGACAATTTAATGTACATTTGTATAAAAAAAAACTAAGTTAATATACTTATACACAATAATTAATTCGGTCCTAAAAGGGTGATTGAGCGATACCTGATATATCTTAACACATGTTTTCTTTTATAAAAACAAAGGTTGTTACTAATTGACTCTTGCCTTCCATACTTTTATAGCTATTATTAAATTTTAATGTTAATCTAAAGAATGTGTGAAAATGTTTGCACCAAGCTTTATGCTAATATACTATAACGAAAATGAAATATAGAAAGCTTGCAATTTGTCCACATATAGGTAAGTCACATCAAAATTCAGTACAAATTTGTATTATTCTGAAGTAGGTACGTTTACCGTCAAAAATATAGAAGTTAGCATGGTCGATTGCGAACTTGTTGTAAAATAATACGTTTAGTTTAACCTCTGGCCGCCCGGAGACCTACAAAAAGACCTCCCATTGCATGCCATTTTGACTTTTAATTATGACAAACCATAGTTTGACGACCGGTCTGGCCTAGTGGGTAGTGACCCTGCCTCTGAAGCCGATGGTCCTGGGTTCGATTCCCAGTCGGGGCATTTATTTGTGTGATGAACACAGATATTTGTTCCTGAGTCATGGGTGTTTTCTATGTATTTAAGTATTTATATATCCAACGAACAAATTAAAAACACAAGGAAACTTAAATAAAATGAAATACTAAAAATATAAATAACTAACTTTATATGTATCTATCTATTATATACATCGTCGTCTAGTTAGTACCTACAACACAAGCCTTACTGAGCTTACCGTGGGACTAGGTCGATTTGTGTAAGATTGTCCCGAAATATTTATATTTTTTTTTTATATTTTATATTTTATAGTTGCATTTGGCCTGGCCAAGTTTTGATCTTTGGGCGGCTAGAGGATACATATACATGATACATATGTACAATTTTACTTATAACAAACGTGAATTTGATAAGGAAAAACTCTTGTTTTTCTTTTCGGTACTTATCGCTCAAAGTCTCGTTTCGCTTTGACGATACTGAAACTCGTTATAAGAATATAACTTTTTAGGATTCCACGAGTATACGCCGAAACGGTACGTCTTCTCAGATATATTGCGTCAAAATATATTAATTGTATAAAAGCGGGTAACTCACGTTTTATAAGTCGAATATTGCTCGACAAGTTTCACTCCGTAACGAGGAGCATAATCATGAGCCATTCGCGTTGGCTAACCGACGCAGACTCAAACGCAACATGTCGAGCAATATTCGACTTATAAAATGTGAGTTACCCCCTTTTATACAATTAATATGTTTTAATCTCACGATAGTTTTGTGTTTAAAATTGCGTCAAAATGTGAAGCCATGCATATTTGAAAACCGATTTTGAGTCTAACCGCATACATACAATGTAAGAATAACCCTTTAGCGAACTTAGAAATGTTAGACAAAGGCCACAAGCTTTGTAAACTGTTTAAATTAGTTCGTCTTGGGTTAGCGGAAAACAAAAGGAACTTAACTGGAAGAGATCTTTTAAAGGATAAATTGGCCTTAGTACAAATGTTTAGTATTTTTTTTCCTGTTGTATTTTTAATTATCTGTAGAATAAAGTGTTTTACTACTGCTACTACTTACAAAAAGTAATATTTAAGTGGCAGATAAATCCAAAATTGGACTCTTATTATAATCGAATACGGATTTATGACCAATTTTTAGAAATTACACTTATACCACACCCCGGTAAGTGGCGATCGAATGTATGAAACAAACGCGTTGCTACGCACACAGTCTAAGCTCGTGTAGGTGAGCGCGTACCATGCCTGTGTGAGTAAGATAAGACACGCTAGGGTTGCCGCTATTTTGCATAGTGCGTTCGCGAATGGCAATGTAAGATGACCGTGTTATAGCGGCATTGAATTTATTTGTGTCGAGTAAGTTTGTGTGTAATCAATTATAAACGAAAACGTTTTTAACTCTATTTTCTGAGATTATTATTGACGTCTACGTTTTGACTCGAGCAACTGGATCTTTGCCAATAGCCTCTTACACTAAATAAAGGGATAAGTAGTAGAAACAAAATAAAATTTAATGCTTAAATAAAGAAACAAACAAATTCGGCTTCGCTACTGTTTTATTATGATGTTACATTCAATTATACTGAAACTTCAAGTGTTTTTTTCTGCAATACCTTATAAATTACTATAATTTGTCATAATCATCTATATCACAAACATTCGCACATGGTATAGCATAAACATGCGAAGAAACCGCCGTAGTACCTACTCTTTATTATACCTACTGTGCCGCCGCCTGCGTTCAAGTTCGATGACCTCAATGATTCAAAACTACAAAACTCATTGCGCGAATTAGGAAGAAATAAGAATCATACCTCTATGCTGTAAGGGGGTATCTAAGCACGATTTATACAATAGTTTCCTGTTTTGAATCAGTATAAAACGAAGTAACAAAATTATTGTAAGGAAAGTCAGGCCACCAAAATATTACGTAAGTTGAAAACATGATTTTTTGTTTATATAGATATTGTGTTGTTTTCAGTGTGAACTGATAGGTTTATGTCTGAAACGGATAGAGTAACAGAAATACTAAACATAAGAACCTGGTGTAATTCGACTTTCTACTAAAACATAAAAAAATAACTGGGTAGGTACTTGCTTTGATTCATCCAATGGAAATCTGTAGAAATTTCTTTTGGTTTTGTCGTTTCTAGAGCTTAAACATCCGTACACAGCACAACACACGCCCATTACAAAAGGTTTTATAAATATTGTAAAAAAAATTTGAATACAATCTGCGCACTACGTCGTCGCGTACTTGCCAGCCGGTAACTGCGAGGTAACCGAGAGCGGGTGGGCGGCACTTTCGGTGGGGGGCAGGGTGTGGCCATACTGTACGTTAGTACTCTTTATTATACTGTGCTTATACATTATACCGAGGGATCAAACCTTGCCAAGGCAAATGGAGTTTTGACTTGTCATAGTTAAAATTCAAAGTGACATTTAATGGGACACCTTTTTATAGGTCTCTGGGCGGCTAGAGGATATAACCCAATACCCGCAAGTTTTTTTTTCTTATATTCTAGATTCATTTCGTTTCAGACGTAATTTAATACATACCTTTATTTGCAACACATTACGTAATTCCTTGAATTGGATGAGGTTACTTGAATATCCTCTCCATTGTACTGGCCGTAATTTGAACCTTGCCAAGATCAAATCTTTTTACATCGATAAAAAAAAAATAACCAAAGAAACCATGGTTTGATGGCCGCCTCACACTTTGCCAGTAACTCACAGACACGAGCAGTTACAGTGTAATCGTGTATCAAGCCCAATCTCCGCACATCGTCGTTACCGGCGAATAAAGAGCGTTTACGGCGAACGTAAAATATACGGCGGCCTTGTCATCTACGTTACGGGTACAACGTTGTTACTGCGTACTTATGTACTTAGTGATTTGTGTGCGAATATGCTATATTTTATTATATTTATATTTTTATGTCATGTACAGAGTTATGTACAGTTTTTATTCTTGCTTCAAACATTTATACAGTCATTCATTTAGAGGCATAACTTGTGTTATACCTCTAAATTAATGACTGTATAATGTTACAGAAGACCACAGCCATAATAGCACTGCTACCTTTCAGGTATGTAGTATTGTGTTCCTGATGGTGAGTAAGGTTCGCAGAGCTCCAACCCCCCTTAAAGGTCAGCAACGCGCTTGTGACTCCCCTGGTGTCGGGGGTGCCCATGGGGGACGGTAATTGCTTACCATCAGGCAATCCGTCTGCTCGTTTGCCACCTTTTGTCATTAAAAAAAAATAAGTTCACTGAACTTATACCGCGAACTGGAGAAAGTCATGTGGTTAAACTTCCCACATGGTCATCTGACCTCCTGGGCGGAATGCGGAAACCCGCTGGAGGGGAAAATCATAATCATAAAGTTTATTCACAAAAACATGTACAAAACGTGAGACATTACATAAATCATCTTGTTAAACTAAACTAGCGAACATAATATGACGCTGACACCTGTAATAGGTTAAACCTGTGCTACAGGGATCAGCTACCTTCCATATGTCAAGGAAAGTGATTTAAACAAAGGTTCGTTAAAAATAGAACAATGACATAAGACAATAGTACAACAAAAAACGCAGGATTGGTCGTTTTGGCGCTCCTTGGGGGATACCTATGACCAGCAGTGGATGTCTTTAGACTGAAATGATGATGGTGATGATGACAACTCATATGCTACACTTACACAATTATTTGGTGACATTTACCATAAATTATATATATTATTTAGGTCAAGGAATTCGTGAGATAAAGTCCCTTATGTCCATAATCCTGGAGTGGACACTTTTTTCCTCCAGAGGCTTAATAAAAGTTGAAC
Source organism: Grapholita molesta (assembly GCA_022674325.2). Classification (NCBI taxonomy): domain Eukaryota; kingdom Metazoa; phylum Arthropoda; class Insecta; order Lepidoptera; family Tortricidae; genus Grapholita; species Grapholita molesta. Next base: position 5,466,916 of record CP053136.2, on the reverse strand, counting down.
CCACCAAATACAATTAGATTTTCGGAACCAAATTACCTCAATTCAAAAAGTTCTAACTGATACAGCTTTGTAATTACGGTCTTTTTATTATCAGTCAGAAAAATACATTTTCTTTGCAGATCGGGCATAATTAATCCCACGGCATTAGTAACTTTTCTTTTATATTGAATGTAATTTTCTTTTATGCGTGACTGCTCTTTCAACTCATTCAGTGGTCGTGAAAACATTTTTGGAATTATATCATCAGTCATCTTTTTTCATGAGTTAGATTAAGGTATCCACTTCAAGGTCAGAAAAGTGAATCAATTTATTACCACATTTTGAGTTTTAGTAGTAGTAGTAGTAGTAGTAGTAGTAGTAGTAGTAGTAGTAGTAGTAGTAGTAGTAGTAGTAATACTCTTTATTGCACCAAACAGAAATTGTTACAGAAAAAAAAAACTTAAAAAGAATAGGTAACAACAGGCGGTCTTATCGCTAAACAGCGATCTCTACCAGACAACCTTTGGGTAGCAGGAAATGTAATTATTAATTGCATTATAAGCAGGCAGTGCACTTATTACAAGAAAGAGATGTTTAAATATAAATAACACATCTATAACTGAATACATATACTTACATAAATACATTTTATCTCACCATTTCTACTATTTCAGATTTTAGGGACTCAAATATGACCGTTGCCATAGTCCCCAGTCTTGGCTGGCGGGTTGGCAACCACAATAGTTGTTGATTTGGTTGCGACGGAGTCTGTACCCTTACCATGAGTTGTGACTTTGAGGTTTTCGATAATGAGTATTGAGTTTACTATCTGTGCATCTCTTTCGCACTAAAATAGTACAAGCGAGATGGACAAATACTAAACTCGATACTCGTTATCGAAAACCTCAATGTCACAACACATGGTAAGGGTACTGCTGCCCATCCGTTGGTTTTTTTCTTTTGTTGCCTCTTACGACACACATTCAATTTAAATCTTTGAAAAAAATATGATCTCTTGCGGCTACACACTGCATACTGTTGAGCTAATTCTGGATTCTGGGTACCTCATCGTTAGTTATTGAGAATTATTCTTGAATTATTAAAACAGTAGCACCTAATTAAGAAACGACAATAAGGGGTATAGGTGAAAAACTCAATTTAAGCTCTTTTTGTATGTGTATGTACCGTTAAACAGAAATATATAAACCTATTATAAATCACACGTAATTCACATCTATCCATACTAAGTCCAATCTTTAAGAAAAATTCAGCAAGCAAGTTTGTAGCAGGTTTTCAGCTATTTAAACAAACATCTGCACATTTGCAAGAGAATATTAATTTCAAATATAAGTAGAATGTTTGTTGAAATTCTTTATTAACTTAGCATTTGCTATTTAATTTAATTATCATAGTACCTTTTAATTGGAGAGACCAATATTAATGTCCGTTTATTTGTACGGTGTTACAAAATCAATTTGTCAGTCGCCTTCTTTATTAAAAAAAAAAAAATAGAAGAAGAAGCATGTACTGTTTGGCATGCATTCACCTGTACGGCATTTTGAGGCGGCGCGGGGCACGGCACCAATATCAAAAGAAATCTTTCCTTTGTTGATACTTCACTTAAGAGGGCTTGGCCGACTTAGCAGAGGCAATATCAGAGGGAACAACAAATTTGACGTAACAGACTTGGCGTGAAAACTAAGACTGACTACCATGATCTACCACAGTTGACATAAGTCATGTTTTTTTACGGCAATAGGCTCTGTACAATATCTCCATGTATAAATATTTTATCTCCGTAAAATATCAGTGAGTATGATTTTGCTGATTTATGGTAATGCCACTGATTAAATTAATATTCTTTGCATAAATGTATGACTTTTGATAGTGTGTGATATGTCTATAGTTCCAATATTTAAGATCTTACTATTACTATAATTGGACAACTTCGAATAAAATGTTTACCAATTTATTTCCGTTTATTAATCAATTTATTCAAGCGGCTTTCAGAAATGTGCAGTTTTAATTATAAGGTACCTCATTATCGGTTGTCGATAAGGCGTTCAATAAAAACAAATTACTAGTGATGTATAGATGACGTTGACAAATAAACCTAATTGACAACCGATAATGAGGTCTTAAGATCTTAGGATGTCTGAAGATTTGACCAGAATTTTTTGAGTTACTCATAATATTGTATATTTATTTACCAATTAGTTTTAGTGGTGAACTAGCATATTGATGGTGAGTAGTGTTCACTTTCGGCTATCGCCCTCGCCTTGTTCTACTAAGCCTAGTTTTACAATTTAGACTACCAGAATGCAAACACATCTTTTTATCGCGAATTGTAGAAAAATATCTCATATTTTGCAATTGAAATCAGATAGGTACATTTTTAACAGACCCCATGTGTTTGTCCCTTGAGAAAACCCCGACTGGAAGTTTATTGCACAACCACAGTATTCACGGAAGCAAACTTCTGAAGCTAGCAATATGCGAGCAATTTCGGTTCCAGAGTGTGAAGAGGATTTCCTGACTATAATTGAAACAGCGTCTGTAACCCTATTCAGAGCTACCTACATCCTTCCCGTCTGTCAAATATATGTATTTGCGAATGTGTCTCATATGTTCATACTGTACGTGTATGGTGTGTACATAAATCTGAATATTGTCCGGAATGTGTGCAGCGGGCCGGACGGCGGCAGCGGTTCCGGCACATCCGGCGCCGGCGCGGCAATTAACGGCGCTGTTTGCCGGCTGCGAACTTAATACTGCATAGTGAATTCGTAGTATTGTATTCCTATAACACTGCTATAGTTTTTGATTGATCCTGACTAGCTTATTGGGATTCGACATTGTATATTTCAATTCACAACAGAGTTGGAAAAAAACTGTGTTGTTGTTTTTCCTCGTACTCGTATTGACACAAGCAAACTAATGTCCATTCAATCAAATTATGTGAATTCGCAAAGAATTCCGAGTACAGATTTCTATAACTTGCACTCTCAGTGATTATAATCTCTACAAAATAACCAATTTTGGTTTGGTTACCCTACTGAATGGTTTACTAGTAATGTGTAGCATTTGGCATTATTTTCGGTTTATTATTAATGTAATTTGTCCTTGAAATAATTTGAAGACACTGAATAATGATAACAATCACACGTGGTGACAAACCAAAGCCAATGAAAGTTAACCGAAAAGATAGTGCCGACATTAAACCAAGATAATCGACTCATACTCTGTGTAACTAAACACAGTCTACTGTCGAACTAAAACGGAGAGTGAGAGCATTACGAGTAATACGTATAGAAAAGTCACTGATTCGACTAACTATGTCATTACCTGTTGACATAGTCAATGTCATATACCATGAAAGAGTCATGTTGTCTCATGTCTCTTTCTTGGTATATTGTGAAGAAAGAAATGTAACACGGATATTAAATTGTATAGAAGCGGGTAACTCACGTTTTATAAGTCGAATATCGCTTGACATATACTATGCAAATGTTTTTAACACCTGTAACCTACTCCGTAATATAACAATGGGTTTTCGATAACGAGTATCGAGTTTACTATCTGTGCATCTCGCATGTACTGTTTTAGTGCGAACGAGATGCATACATAGTAAACTCGAAACTCGTTATCGAAAACCTCAAAGTCACAACTCATGGTTAGGGTAGGTACTGTAACGAGGAGCATAATCATGAGCCGTTCGCGTTGGCTAACCGATGTGAAAACGTGAAATAAGGAAACGTGAGTTACCCGCTTCTATTTATACAATTAATATGTTTGAATCTCACGATAGTTTTATGTTTAAAATAACAGGGATATTTGGATGAATGCGGTCAAGAGTATGGACATGACATATAACGATTCGCACTCGAACAGAGCATTCGCGCAAGCAGTTAGAATGGCGGTGCTCGTTGATGTGCAACCAATTAACTGATTAAGTGCTGCGAGATATGACGTGTTAATTAATTTACTTAACTTCACCCAAGGGAAGCCACAAAAATACTGAACCCATTTTATAAAAGGTATTATTATTGTGTATAGTAACCGATACATCGCTGCCCTGGATAGTTGGTACTACAGATATACTGTGACAGGTAACCGTCAAAATAGTTCATAGCAATAAAAGTAGCCAAATATATTGGTACAGACTTTTATTTGTATAGAAATTAGGACGTGTTACAATGTATTTCGGCACGTTGCCTTATCCCAAAACTTCTTCGCCGCGATCTAACTTAAACTTGCTAGTTTCTTGAAAATCGGTACTCGTACTAAATAAATATCATAATTTACGTATCAAACGTATCCTGTTCGTGTTTTTAATATATATTACAACATTTCCATCTTCACCACATAGATGGTTGGCAGTCCTCAACTGTGCGTTTTTCTAGAAACTTCCTGTCTCGCACAGCAAAACTCTGGAATAAATTGTCGTGTGCAGTATTTCCGGACCGATATGACATCCAAACCTTCAAGAAAAGAGCGTATAGGGATCTTAAAGGCCGGCAACGTACTTGTGACTCCTCTGGTGTTGCGAGTGTCCATGGGCGGCGGTAGTTGCTTACCATCAGGCAATCCGTCTGCTCGTTTGCCTCCTATATCATTAAAAAAAAATGTACAATTTGACATAAAAACGTGCGCTATGTTTGGTAACAAGATTACATCGCGCCGTACGGCATATCATACAGTTTTACCTATATTTTTTGTTGTCAAAACAATTTAATTTTGAAAGTAGACTAGAAACAGAACATAATGGCACCTTTTACGCACCATAGACTACGATGCCTTTAGTTTAATTAAAACGAGCCCTCGGTCGTTTTTGTTTTATATCTCTACTTTGGTCGCTAAAATGTTTAATGTTGCGATATAAAAATTAAAAAATTATGCTTTTCAAAATCTTTGAGGTTTTGGAGTGAAAATCATTTAGAATATGAACCTGGGCCTGTTTATTTAAAGTAGTACGAGTATACTCAACAATTTTTTATTTGGATTTTTTTCTGTTGTTTCTACTCAGAATCATCAGTTCTTTCGAGCCTGATAGGAGAAATTTTGAAGGCACGAATTTTCATACATTTTTGTTACTTCCGTTCCGTTACCGCTATATGATATGTATGGAAAATAGTAACGGAATGGAATAAAAAAGCTTGGGATACATTTTTTCTCCTATCAGGCTCGGAATAACTGATGACTCTGAGTAGAATTCACACAAAAATTCAAATTTAAAAATAAAGAATAATACAACTTTAAATAAAATGGCCCACTTATGAAATCAGTAGTTTCGTGTTAATAATATTAACACTTATATTTTAGTAGGTATAGCTACGTACTCCGGTGCTACGCGCGTAGCCTTGCATCCTGCAGTTTTATAATATAACCGGGTACAAAACAAACTGCGAACTGTGTGTATTTCGATATAATTTAAACTGCCACCAAAAATAAGTACCTACCTATATATATTTTTACATATTTATTTTGATGACCGATCTGGCCTGGTGGGTAGTGACTCTGCCTATGAAGCCGATGGTCCTGGGTTCAAATCCCAGTTAGGGAATTTATTTGTGTGACGAGCACGAAACTAAAGTAGGCATAGGAAATAAGTAATATTATGCCCATGCCCAATTAGCAAATTCAATGCTGCTGTCATTCAATAGATAATTCTATAAAGAAAATCATACAATTTTCAAATATACGCTAACATACGATTTGGTGCAACCGACTCTTAGTCTTAAACTTCCTATTTACAAAATGCAATGCTTCCTATTTACAAATTCACTGATTCAAAGATTCAAAATTTATTTGCTAACAATATGGTAAAAGGTTATAGGTATTCAATAAATATAGTAGAGAATAGCATAATTTACCAATGTAGTGGCATGCAAATTATTATAAAGTAGATATTATCAGAGAGGTCAACTTAAGAAATATAATTACAACAATTTTTACATCGATGAATACAAGTACAGTCCATATGTTTTATTTCTATTCAGCACCTATGCATTACAAAAGGAGAAATATTCATTAAATATAATAAAAACATTATTCAAGCAGCCAGTAATTTAAACTTCAACATTTCCCTAAAAACGTTGTTGCCCCTCGTAAACACATTCCTATGGCCACTCGACGTTCCCAAACCCTATTACCATCTCCGGTCTTAATTAAGACACCGCTGACGCAAACGGGCTGGGCATGATGTGGCCGATTATGGCCCCTTCCGACACATTCTACCCTAAGTCTCAGCAAACCTGGGGACTTAATCACAAGATCTTATAATGAAAGGTCAACGGGACCCATCATATAAGATCAATAAAGGATTCGGGCTAAACAGCGAATACCCGGACCTTTTTTTGGACCCGGGTATGTCCTTAAACTACGTCCAACAATGAGTGGTAGGGCACAGCGATGACCATCACGCTTGAATCTGGGGCAGCCCAACTGGGGAAGTACCTCCTCCTTACAGAAGACCACAGCCATAATAGCACTGCTACCTTTCAGGTATGTAGTGCTGTGTTCCTGATGGTGAGTAAGGTTCCCAGAGCTCCAACCCACTTATAGGTCGGCAACGCGCTTGTGACTCCCTTGGTGTTGCGAGTGCCCATGGGCGACGGTAATTGCTTACCATCAGGTAATCCGTCTGCTCGTTTGCCACCTTTGTCATAAAAAAAAAATACACTGGAAAAGATTCGCGATGCCATGACGCCCCCAAACGACAGTGGGGATGACGCCGGTGTGTTTTTAGTAGCTTAAATAAATATCAATTAAAGTGCTAGTTCCGAAACACGGTATCAAATATATAGACAATTATGTATATACTAGCTGTGCCCCGCGGTGTTACTCGCGGTTTATAAGGAAAGAAACGTAACTTATGTGTTAAATCAGGGTGGCAACTAACTCCATATCAAATTTTATTAAAATCGCTCCAGAAGTTTAGACGTGAATAAGTAACAAACATACACATTCACAAAGTTACGCCTTTATAATATTAGTGTAAATGCCTATCACTTTAACATGTATTGCTGTGACGTAATACTATATCTTATACTATGTTTATAACTTACAAGCGTTCTGTACACAGTTTACAATAAATAAATTACTTACTTACTTACTTACTTACAGGTGTAGGTACTATATCTTACATGGCCCTTATAATTGTGTTCAAGTCGTTTTGAATGCAAGACAATTTTAGTAATAGATAATTTAATCCGATTTAAAATCAATTACAAACAGTGTGTTTCACAGAGCTATGAGTAAATGTTAAAATCTTATGACTTCATGATTAATTGTCGAACAGGAAAAAGCTTTGTGGCTTGATCCATCATAATTGATATTCAGTGTATCCTAAATTATGAACATTATTTTTTGTCTGTAGAAATCGTTGTCTATAAACTCATTTGTTTACTCATAATTTAATTTGTTAGTATACTTACTTACTTAGTTGTTTTGTATGTTATGTTATGTTTATATGGAGCATACAGATCAATTAGGTTCGCTTTTTTCTTGTAGACATGGTGAAAGTTAAGGGTTTTAAAGCCCTTTATTACGTAGCACTATACCACAAAAACATAACCTAGTAATCACACAAGTTATATATCATTTTATATTGTTACGTACCTAGTAACTGGCAGTCACTCACAGTCACACACAGACCAGGGCGGAATTTAAGCCGCAGAAGTGAGGTATGCAGAGTGCGTCAAGTAAGGCCTGACATTGTCCAATTGCCAACCTGTTTTTGATTGGTGACAATAAATTGTTTTTATCCGCCGTATATCCGCTATTTTATTATAAGGTTAAGATAAAAAAATGATTACGTGTAATTTTTTTTTCTTGTATTTCATACCAATTGCAAGAACTTTTACGCTTCGTACAGTCACCAGCAAAAGTGGCTGAGCGGGTATTGTGTACAAAATGACCTACACGCACTCTTATTCTCTTGTCAATAGAGATGTGTTGATCTCATTTTGACACCTCAACCTCTTCTGATACCGACCAACGGGGTTTTCATCTCTGTAAAATCTTATCAACCATAAAAGGAGAGATCTGCCAAATACCAAAACAATCCCAAGTCAAATTAGTATACCACAATCGGAAAACAACGTTGATTTTAACCGTAAAATTGCCTAAACACAAATAGGAAAACTTTGCAAGTAAATTTTTCATTAAAATTTCCTCATTTGAAAACGAAATGTTCCGAAATGTTTAACGATCTGAAATTTACAAGTTTGTGTTCGACGAGAAACACAAATTCATACTCATTTAGTAAGCCTCTAAACCAATATAAAGTAAAAGTATCTAATGTCACGTGTCTTAGGTATGTTATAATTTCGCTCTGAAAAAGGTGTACAGTAGCCATCTGATATATCGGAGCTGTGGAGGTGGTCACAAATATCTGAATCTGAACAGCTTTATTATTATTGTCAAGGCGATAAAGTGGACGTTCAGATATTTGTGACCACCTCCACAATTCCAATATATCTGATGATGGTGACTGTACTATCTATACCTTACTTTTTATTTGCATGTATTTTAGTGAATTATATGTTAAGTAAATATAATTTCTAAGTATTCTTAATAATAAATATACATATTTATAAAAAAAACAAAACCGTCGTTGGCCTCCCCTAAATATGACTTGTATCAGCTTGGGGGCTAGTTCCAATAATCGTCACGCGTGGCAGGCGGGTTGGCGACCGCAGCAGCTGTAAATTGGGTTTTGACGGACGCTGCTGCCCATCGGTCGGTTTTTCCCATTTTCGTCTTACGACACCCGCTGGAAGACATGGGGTGATGCTATTCTAGTCAGCCGGCACCACACGGCAAATTTTTTATTGTATTTACCTACCTATTTTAAATAATCTATTGGACGTATGCAAAGAAAGATTTGAAATGATTCCATATCACGGAACATTCTTTCCTAGAATTCAGATCGTTATACGAAACCTTCAAAGTTATTTCATTTTCCTCATATCTCCTTACCTTACTGCTGGAAGCTAAAAAGTTTACAAACGTAATGCATACCAAGTTTCAAGGAAACGTCATCTTTATTACGGCTTGCATCTTACACAGAAAAGAAAAATTGTATGAAGTAATATCTTGAAATAAGTTATATATTCGCAGCAGATCCTAAGTAACCAACATAGCTCCCAGAATCGCAAATCTTAAGTGGCAGTGGTCGGGGGCACATTGAACTTGAAACCAAATGGCCGTTGGGGCGTAGATTAAGGTTCTTAAGTGGTGACTACGTACCAGAATACGCGGCATGGGAAGATCCTCCACAAGGTGGACCGACGACCTGATAAAAATCGCGGGAATCCACTGGATGTGGTGGCGCAAAACTGGTCGCTTGTGGGTCGCTTTTGTCCAATAGTGTATGTCCTGCGACTAATATGATGATGGTGATGAGACATTTGATTGTTTAGGCGTTTGGACAACTGTAAGAATGAGAAGACCTTATTTGTATTTTTCATACAGGATGAAATTTAAATCGTGCAAGTAGTATGTATTTCTAACTCTATAAACAAGTAGCAATTGAACGCCTAAAACAGGCAAGATTTTTTCATACTAACTGTGAATATCGTCTTGTAAAGCATTCTTGAAGTAGTTAATTATATTATTATAAATGTGGCTATTAATTGACGTCATTGGTAAAAGTAGTTTTGATTTAAACCCCTCTCGGTTAATTATATACACTAATGTGTATGGATAAGGTCTTATCTCAAAATATTTTATTGTTAGCCAGCCGCGCCATGTGAATGAATATTCAACGAGAAAGATTCCTCTTTGGAAACGTTTTATTTCTGTTCCATTTAAATAATTGGTTAGGTATATGCAAGAATTGCCAGTCGTCAAAGACGAAACGGAACCTACTTTTTTTGAATCGTAAATTGAGAATGATTGTACAATGACGAATTGGGCAAAGTGCGCCCTAGATTGTAAAGAGCCTTCCGTTATATCTTACTAGGGAAAAAACTTATAATAATCTTACAGCGTTTATTCGTTGCATTTTTTTCTATTTCTGTAAATAAAATAAATATATTAAAAGAAGGAATGTTCGTGACGTACATAGAACTTTTAATATTTCTGCTCACATAAACTAAAAACACAGCGCGTACTTTATTACCGTCGTCGAGATTTGCTTTATCTTCAATCATAAACGTGTGTTATGCGAATGTTAGTACCAAATTGAAATGCTTTTTTACGGTTTGTATAAAGCTGAAATTTGTTCTATTTCAATTGCAAGATCTTACTACAGAGACGATGCACAAAGATGTTTTTGAAGACCTTGTTCTATTTTCATTTAAAGATATTGCAATATATGTTATTCTAAATAGTACTAACATTTGATTATATACAGGAGGGTTTCGATACTGGTGGTCTAGCGGTAAGAGCGTGTAACTAACTTGCAATCCGGAGGTCGCAGAATCGTACCCCGGCTTGTACTAATGAGTTTGTCCGTCTTTTGTACGAATATCAGTGAAGGAAAATATCGTGAACAAACCGAATTAATTCCAATAAGACCTAATGTACTCTCTGGGTCGGATCAGATAGCAGTCGCTTTTGTAAAAACTAATACCTACGAGAAATCCTGGAATTATTAGCCAAGCGGACCCCAGGCTCCCAAGAGCCGTGACAAAATGCTGAGAAAATATGATGATGAGGGTGGTTTCTGGGTTGTGGTCCAGAACCAGTTTTTCTAACTATGTAACTGGTCAATATTATCTTACGATAGGCTTGGACCAAAACAACATTATTTTTTACATTAGTAAATTTTATATTAAACTAAACAAAAACACCTTGCCTATGCCTTTTTGTCGTAGTAAGGGAAGCGACAAGACGTCACGTCGAGTCATAACTTACGGTGATAAAAAGTAATAACATAATTAGCTCCAGCTTTACTGCTCCATGACCCTGAAATCATCCTGTATATTAAAACTGATGTGAACCATGTTACTATACTACTTAGTTACAAACGGAATAACTCAAAGGTACCAGAGCTTAGCCGAAATATGTCGCCTAGTGCGATTTAATACGTGAGTTCACCTGTATGTATAAAAAAAAAAAAACACGTTTAAAGTATTCTAATCTGACGGTTAAGATAATTGTATTAATAATTTCCATAATTTCTCTACTTACACATACCGATGAAATTTTATTACTGTAATTCGTTAAAACTGTTGTGAGCCATGTTACTTACTTACAAACGGATAAACTCACGTGTAATTATATCACACTAGGCGACATGTTTCGGGTAAGCTCTGGTACCCATATTCAAGCCGAGTCAGGACACACCGATCACGTTGAGGGTGTATCGCTCAGTGTGAGCTTACCCGAAACATGTCGTCTAGTGCGATATAATTACACGTGAGTTTATCCGTTTGTAACTAAGTAGCTGTAATTCGTGTTTATTTTTGCAGCAAAATCAAATATTGAGCTAAGTTTACAATTTGTAAATATTAATTACTATCATATTAATCATATTATACCCGCTTGCTTCAGATAAACCACCTGATTCCGTTGCTTACTAATTTTGTTTGATCCAATATAAACTTTCACGGGCCCATTTAGCAACCGTCGTTTCATATAAACGAGAAGTAAATACTGACAAACATTACCCTTACCATGAGTTGTGACTTTGAGGTTTTCGATAACGAGTATCTCGTTCGCAATAAAATAGTACAAGCAAGATGCACAGATAGTAAACTCGATACTCGTTATCGAAAACCTCCATGTCACAACTCATGGTAAGCGTACTGACACATATCATTATAATTACGTTCCCAACTCCATAAAGCCGTAGAAATTCTGACTGGTTGCGTGGTTGCACAAGCGAGCGAGTCGACCGAACAAACTTCAAATATCTGAAACGCGAAGCTCGAGACCTGGGGCCTGTTGCATAAGAACTTGTAACTTGTAGTATTAGCGGAAGTCCCTTTCCATTCCTTTTTATTAGATATAGAGTTCCGCTTATATTATTAGGTGTAAATTGTTATGCAACTGGCCCCTGGGGCGCGATTTGACAACCAAAATTCCTGCCCTAGTCCATGTGGACACCACACGTATTTTCATTTTCCGAATACCTACGCCAAAAACGTCCAATATCGACAAGTGTTACGAGAGGAATTTGTCAATGGGCATCAACGCAATCTTTTGTTTTGACATAGATGTCAAATGCAAAAAGGTCATCTCTCACCCAAACCAGAGAATCGTACTAAGATATGTTTCAACCGAAGCTACAAAACCTTAATGTAAACACTACGTTTCTCGTACCTGTGGTTGTAATAAATAGCCTTATGTACGCTTCGATGAAATGCTTCCATGGCGCTCACAAAGCCAATGATACGTATAGCTACGGAATGTTATCAAAACAACCGCCTTTATACTTAAAGCAATAAAGGTTATATTGACGCATAATAACGTAGGTATTATTTTGGCTTGATGAACATACCGAATAGCGCTGGTAATAATGTTAGAGGTTAATTGTGTTTATGTATGACGGAACGTGGCGCAAAATTAATGTCGCTGCGGAGTTGAGAATACCTACCATCGAAGTATTGATTTAGTCGTGTGGAGTACATGGTTATGGACAAATAAATAGAACAGCCTACGTGAGAACTAATCCGTGTGGTGCAGGTTGAGAATAGCATCATTCCATCTCCTCCTGCGGGTGTCGTAAGAGGCGGCGTCGTAAGAAACAAACGGTTGGGCAGCAGTGTACGTTGAAACCGAATGGACAGCTACTGTGGTCCCAAACCCGCCTGCCAAGCGTGGCGACTATGGTAAATCCCCCCAAGATGGTATAAGTCATATTTGGGGGAGGCCTATGTCCAGCAGTGAATGTATTAAGGTTGAAATGATGAAATGAAGGAAACTGCCTCACCAAATAAATATTGTAGATAACTGTTTCAAATACTTATTTCGATGTATCATATGTCAAATTAATCATAAAATCATAATATTAACATACTTTATTTTCAAATTACAAAGAATATACTTCTAAGCTTTACAATAACGTACTTACGTACTAACATTATTATATTTATTTGTCATTAAAATGTTAATATTTACTGTTAACAAAAATCAAGTAATGTATTTTTGTTAACAGATCATTATTATTATTTTTTTAATTAGTTTGAAAGTACAATTATTACCTATACAATATCTGTGCTCATCACACAAATAAATGCCCTTACACGGATTTGAACCTAGGACCATCGGCGTCATAGGCAGGCTCACTACCCATTAGGCCAGACCTGTCATCAAAGTCGCCAATCTATCCTTTATTAGTATTTGGTGCTGAGCTCTGTCATTTAATGCATTATACAATGTTACTGTAGCTATACTGCATAAACTTGGCTGTGGGCATTTAATATGCAGAAGGCGTCGGAGTGTGTGTTTCAGAGGACACGCGTGCTGCTCTGAACGGATAGGGTACTCGCTATTTATCGACTACCAAATCATGTGTCACTTTCGCTCTTACATTCTATGTGACAGATACAGCATCTAAGCTCTTTACAGTCATCGAAACTTCGATGTTCGCGGTACTGCTGCTGCCTGAGTCATGGGTGTTTTTATGTACTATATGTATTTGCATAGTTGTGTAAGGATGTCCTATAATATTGATTTATTTACTGGATCTCTGTTCGCCTGGTTGATTGTAACGCATGAATTACTAAAACTAAGTACCACCTATATTAATATTGTGTATAAGACGCCATACAAGGTAGCCTAGTATTTTTATATTATTTATTTTGACGAAGTCTCTATCGTATAAATGATATTTATTATTTTATTTTTAATGTATATATTTATTCTATATGTATTTATAATATGTATCCTCATTTTTGTGTAATATAATATATGTTCAGGCTACATTTCTTTATTGTACCATGTTCTAAAGTTGGTCTGCGTAACATTTCTGATTCTCTCTCAACTGCTCTAAGGTTAGCTGGAAGAGATCCCTTATAGGGCTAAGGTCGCCTTGGATCGATTGTTATTTTTAAGTATGTCTATTACTATCTTATTTTGTAAAGTGTGTTTTACTACTACTACTACTACTACTACTACTACTACTACTACTACTACTACTTTTAAATAAATACGTATCGACACGTGGAAATTATTTTCGTTGCAAACATGTTTCTTCCACGAATTCTCTCGTTTAGATAAAAAAAACGTGTCGGTGATAACGAGGAGCAGCCGCTATCATGTCGGAAACCGCCCGCCCATGGAAACTCATCCGCCCATCGACCCGACCGTACTTTGATTTCCCAATTTAAGTTCAAGTTTACGAAGTAAAAGCACAGGTAAATACTCGTATTTATGTCTACAAAAACTTGGTAGAAACGTACTTTTTTTTTTTATGACATAGGCGGCAAACGAGCAGACGGATTGCCTGGTGGTAAGCAATTACCGTCGCCTATGGGCACCCGTAACACCAGGGGAGTCACAAGCGCGTTGCTGGCCTTTAAGGGGGGTTGGAGCTCTGGGTACCTTACTCACCATCAGTGCTCAACACTACATACCTGAAAGATAGCAGTGCTATTATGGCTGTGGTCTTCTGTAAGGAGGAGGTACTTCCCCAGTTGGGCTGCCCCAGATTCAAGCGTGATGGTCATCGCTGTGCCCTACCTCTCATGAATGTCTTTTGTAAATTAATTTTATTGACAAGTCGGTTCTGGCGCTCGCCGGTCGCTGGCGCGGCACGCCCGCTTCGCTCGCTCGTCTTCGCGCGCTGTTAGCTCGCGGTTAACCTAACACACTCCTCTTCTCTTCGCTCGTCGTCGCACCTTTCTTGACTCTGTCACTCGTCGTTTCAAAAACAATTCATTTGACTAAACATTAAACATTTTTTGTGTAATGAGTTTTTGCCTTAACGTAGCAGTTGCTGAAAGGCGAAATGCCTAAACGTCTTTTGCCGTAGTAATAATATGCTAAATGAAAATTTGAATAAATAAAACTTTGCGTATTGTAATTATGTCAAAAATTGATTTGGCAAATGAAACATTTGCTAAAATTTATTCGGGTAATGAAATTTGACCAAAAGAATTTTGGTAAAACGGCAGGATCCCGGTCAGACATACAAATAGTGACAACATTTATTAATACCAAAAAGTTTCCTTGGCTAATGAAGTACTTCAGAACACTCATTTAAAGATATACAGAAATTTCGATGTAACATTTTTTAGAATAATACATTTTACATGACCTAATTCCGATTTTTGTAAACTTTTTAGTTTCAAGAAAGCACTTTTTGAAATGTAAAACTTTCAAGAATCGTTTAAGACTCCGACTTTGAGGGACCTTTAAAGGCTTTAAACTTATTCAGTTTCTTTTTAAGAAATGTTGCGGCGTAGTTCCAAGTCGGTATTTGAAGAACGTTGCTATCTTGTTGATTTGAATATTTTAAATTAATTGGCTTGCTATATTTTCTTAAATGGTGCACTAAGAAAAAATTTAAATGATTATAGATCCCGGACTTATGGCGCAATTACGTCTCAATAAGATAGTTTATGTAGTTAATAAAACGGTGTTAATTAATCCAAAAAAAAAAGATTCAAATAGAATTTTGAACGAGGCTCTCACACCGTTCCATTTACTCCCCAAACTACCCTATTGTGACCTTCTTGCAACAAAAGTCCGGGGTCTAATCATGATTGACAAGCACAAGTATGTAAGGACGTCCGCAATTCAGGTAGGCCTACGTGATTGACAAACCTATTTAATATGCGATTAATACGATCCCAATCAGTCCTTCCAAACTTACGAAATTGAGGGAACACCTTGTTGAGTGTCTTGAATCATAACGGCCCGACATTGCGTGAATTGCGGCGCGGCAAGCATTTTATCTGTTCATTGCGTGTGATCCCAACTAAACGCAGTGCATTGCGCGTCTTGACCGCGCAACGAACACAAAACGCTTGCCGCGCCGCAAGTCGCGCATTGTCGTGGCCGGACCGGAACTGTTTGCTAGTCTCTTCAGCTTTTTGGTTGACTCACGACTGTTAAGCCTACGTGGGTTTTAAGCTAGATTGTCTGCGAAGAGTATTATTTTCCTTTTCATAAATAAAAGGTATAAAAAAATATTTGTGCCTGGGAAACAATAACAGCTTACGATGTTCTTTTATTTATAATATATATGTATATAATACATATATGTGCAAACATATTTATAGTCAAAACATTTTGAGCAAAGAAGCTACAAGATCATTGGATACGGAAAACGTTGTAATGTCTTTTTTAATACAGGTGCTCAAAAATGGGTACTTTTCGTAGCTGTTTAACGTGCGGAAAGTTGGATTTCGCGCACTAGTGCTTTTTACTTTTCCAGTTTTTTATTTATTTACACTTGTTCCAATTCATGGATTACTAATGGGTGTTAATACTATAAGTCTCCTTTAAACATCTTAATAAACAAATAATAATGTAAGAATAAGAAATAACATAAACATGTCATATTTTATTACTTACCTCTTCATCAATCATCATTATAACAAGTTTATTTTTAATATTGAAAAACCATTCTTAAAAAGTTGTTAGAATGAAACGGAACAGCTGCCGAAACGCCTGTCAAACAAGAGGCGTTTTTCCTACTGGTTACTGGTTATGTTTCCAAAGGTAGCATTCGATATTGTTTTTATAAATATACACAAATAATAGTAAAAAACGTAGTGTTTAAGTAAAATATTGTATATTTACAAGTATGTATGTATTTTATACATACATTTAAAAACTTTCATGGAAATGGATTAATTAATAGTAATACTTAAAAAATTCCACTCTAGTCGAATTTAAGCTAAAAAAGACACCTCTTTATAATGTCAAAAATTGTCACTGCGATAATCGAACTTGTTGTTGAACGAGTAGTTGTTTTTTTATTTCATTTCTTATTTGTTTTTTCGCAACTGTATTAAAAAACGTCGTTCGATACACGCGCGGAAATGTCATTCTTCACTCGGCCCGAGTATCGCCACTCGCCTTCGGCTCGTGGCAAAATATCTCGGGCCTCGTGAAGTAATGACATACTTTCCGCACTAGCATCGAAATGTACTATTCCGTACACGGAACAAAGGTGTTCCCGACGTTTGGGAGGCGTACGCGGAGCCGGATCGAGCCAACGCGCAGAGGCCATTTCAACAATTTAATGAAATGTAAGGGGTACTAAGCGGATGATGATATGTTAGTATCATTATACTGAAGATGTAACTGATTTTACAAGTCTGTTAAATAGCATGGGTTGTCTAGAGTTTACTCTAATTTTGCAAAGGCCAAGGGAGGGAAGAATGTGGAAATGCCACTATAGGCGACATCAGCATGTTCAGAAACGACGTTTATATAACACTAGAAACGTTCGCATTGTGTACATATATTATCAGAAAAACAGATCTATATTGATGGGATACTCGAGGTTGTTCTCTCTCGGGTTGGTCCCCCATATCATGAATTCAAGGTAATAGTACATTTCGATACTAGTGAAAATAATTTTTTTTTCGACGAGGGTGAACGTTAGAGCCCGAGTGAAACGAGGGTGACAATCACCCGAGTCTTAAAGAAGTTTTTACACGAGTATCGAACCTAATTTTTCATAGCAAGTGCCTTAAAAAGTGAAATTTACGCACGCGAAGCGTGCGAAAAGTGCACTTTTTACACACTAGTTAGGAAAATATATTTATGTCCCTGTATAAATAATGGTAAGTTAAAAAGTCGGTACAAAGTTAAGTTGGTTGTCCTGTAGGATTGTATGTTTTTGTATAGCTTCTCAAAAACCGCTTTCTTATATGCCGGGCAATCACAGTGTTAGTGCTAATCTATATATATATATATAAAAGAAAGTGGGGTTTGTTAACCGCTTATAACTCGAGAACGGCTGAACCGATTTGGAAGATTTAGGGTACGTTGTGATCGTCTTGGCCAAAAGTTTAATAGTATGCTTAAAAAAAGAAAAAAACAGTCATTAAAAATACCCCATTTATAGACTTTCAGGCGGTACAAAGTTCGCCGGGACAGCTTGTAAATAATAAAACTAAACCTGCATTCCATACTTTTACAAGTAAAATTTACAAAATATTCTATATTAATTGGTCTTCTTGATTCTTAATAAAAAAATTCTTTATTTAATATTGCGCACTCGTATAATATTTATAGAATTATTATACAGACGGCTGAAATAAAAACGTATCTCATTAGTCAGACTTAACGCATAAAATTCCGTAATAAAATAACCTTTGCGCAGACTAATGAACCAGACGCAACCTTTAGGCTCTTGGCCTTCACCAGCCGGCCAGCGCGATCAATACCAGCTAATTGTCATCAAGTTTAGATAACAAATCAAATCATTTTGTTTTAATCGTGATGGTGGCTGGGCTGTACATGGCAGATCGTGGTCAATGACCACAACTTTAGAGTGAGTTTTGACAGAATGATTTCATCGTGTATGAAGCCGGTAGTGGTGGGTGGATTCCGCATCATCGGTGCCGGCTCCGGAAAACCCTGAAGCGGTTTTGACATCAATCAAGCTCCGAGTAAAAGAGCGGCCCGGGTGCGAGTAGACTATGATGTGCCGGCGACGCGAACGTCGACGTGAACGGACGCTCGGCAATCTCAGTGCTTAAATGAGGCTTACGCTCTCCGAAAAATCTCGCGTGAGTAATTAAATAAACGCGAGCGAAAAGCCGCCTTTTTCATAAAAATATTTAATGTATCTATTTCGTATTTATACCTATGCATATAAATGAATAGACATTTTGAGACAATATTACATTTACGACGGAGAGTGTTCTGAGGAATTGTTCGGATTAATCTCTGCCTCCTTCCGACATCGTTCTACGCAGCAACATTTCCACCCCGACCACGTGGATAGTTGTAAATCCTCTACTATGCGTTCCTCTAGAAACTACCTCGCACATCAAAAGTGTGGAATAATT
This sequence comes from Grapholita molesta, assembly GCA_022674325.2. Taxonomy (NCBI): domain Eukaryota; kingdom Metazoa; phylum Arthropoda; class Insecta; order Lepidoptera; family Tortricidae; genus Grapholita; species Grapholita molesta. Next base: position 5,448,011 of record CP053136.2, on the reverse strand, counting down.
TGCCGTCAGCGGTATTTCCGGGCCGATACGACCCTCGAACCTTTAAGAAAAGAGCGTAATCTTATCTTAAGGCTATAGTCCCACCGCAAGCTAGTAATAAGCTATGAACTATCAGCTATTTCAAAGGATAAAAGATAATCGCTCCCGTGTCATTTACACGGGAGAGGAAACGGAGAGATATATATTTGACGACCGGTCTGGCCTAGTGGGTAGTGACCCTGTCTCTGATGCCGATGGTCCTGGGTTCGATTCCCAGTCGGGGCATTTGTGTGATGAGCACAGATATTTGTTCCTGAGTCATGGGTGTTTTCTGTGTATTTAAGTATTTATATGTATCTATCTATTATATATATCGTCTTCTAGTACCTACAACACAAGCCTAACTGAGCTTACCGTAAGACTAGGTCGATTTGTGTAAGATTGTTCCGAAATATTTATTTATTTATAACTCATCGCCTGGCAATGAACTACGATCGCCCGGCTATGACATATATGTCTCTTTTATTTACACGGAATCGATTATCTTTTGTCCCTTGAAATATGTAGCTGATAGCTCATACCTTAATAGCTCGCGGTGGCACCAGTGCCTAAAGGCCGGCAACGTGTCTCAGGCAATATGTCTGCTGGTTTGCAACCTTTGTCATTAAAAAATTGAAGTAAGACAATTTGTTTAATACACATACGTAATCCGGAAATATTTATTTTTATTTAACTATTACCAATCTCCGGCTTACCTTATAAGCAAGCCATGTCATGTCATGTTAAAGTTTTGTCCGCATCATGCAAAGATTCAATAGTTCAGTTTGTTCGAGAGCGGCTGGGATACTTGGAATCGGAATCTACGAGTATAGCGGACTTTAAGGGTAGTAGAAGTTATACGGATAGCAACACATAACTAACTTGTTTACCACATGACAAACTCGGGCTGCGGTGAAAAACTTTATACTGGTCTTCTTTTATCTTCTGTGCGACCTTTCTGTACGACCGTAGTGGCTAGTTCTTTTTGAGCTACAATACACTTACATTACAGTATTAGTTGCTTAACTGTACCCTTACCATGAGTTGCGACATTGACGTTTTCGATAACGAGTATCGAGTTTACTATCTGTGTATCTCGCTTGTACTATTTTAGTGCGAACGAGATGCACAGATAGTAAACTTGATACTCGTGATCAAAAACGTCAATGTCACAACTCATGGTAAGGGTACTGTAGTTAGTATAGGTAGCGGTTTTCGGAAAATTACTTTTTACGAAATTTTTTTTTTAATAATTCTAATCGCACCCAGTATGTCAATTTAAACAAAAAAATGTATGAGTCAGTTCTGTGATGGTCAGTGTATGTAAAGGTACCTATTTAAACTCACGTAGGTAACCTTATGTAAATACAAGTAGTACATCTTTTTCTACAAATCCCTCTTGTAGAATTAAAACACCATATTGAAATGTATATGTATATGTAATGTATTTCCTCCTAAAGCCCACCATAAAGGAAATTCCGCGAGCTAAGTTGGATACTTTGGTTCCTATCATTTCTGATTTAACAGCGTAGAAATACTCCGCGCATAGCCTTTTCATTCCTCGTTGAGTGAATTTCAGTTAACCTAACTGAAATAAAAAGTTACGTCTTATATATATTTATGGCTTTGCATGCATGCGTTTGATGTAACTCCAAGGACGGAAGCACTAATGTGGTCTAAGTACTCCTGTTCTCAATAAAGTTTTATAACCAACTCATTGAACGCTACTGCGCATAATAAAACACTAAACTCGGTCCACCAGAACACGAAGCAACTTTACGAGCGAGCGATGATACAGGAACAGTACACCACGACTACAATACCAAATGGGATAAGCCATACTCCCAAATTATGTGTTGGTTGAAAGTCAAACTACGAATTTCAGTTGTAAGAGCAGTCTCCAAGTGTGAGAGGGACTAGAAGACGAATAAGAGCCTTCGAGTATGAAAATGGGGCAGGAATTGTATAAGTACTAAAATGGATTCTTCCATTCATACCCCGAAACCTACGACAAAAACAGCCGTTTGACATTTGCTTTTGATATTCGATATTTATTTATTTTATTAATACTTGTGTTATGATTTTATGAATAAATAACTACGCTTTTTGTTATATACCACGACTTGTCAAAAACGTTCTCGCTAGCGTCTGTATAATGTCTCCATACAAATAGTTATGGAGAAATTGTACTAACTCTAAGAGCGTAGACACACTTGTGTTTCTGTCCCGCGTTTTTTCGGCGTTTCCATATATGTATAATTTCACACTGCGGAGACGCCGCTTTTATACGGCGTGTCGATTATTATGCAATCGCCAGGAAAACGTCGAGTGGCCGCCGCTAGTGTGTTCAGGTTGTAACAAATTGACGTAAAAAAATGATGTAGGTGCTTGTGGTAGAGGATATGTACCGAACTGGCCTTTTAGTTCTTGTGTGAATAACATATTTTATGACGAATAGGAAACATCAAAGAGACGGGACGCGAGTGTTTGTTTACTACCGGTGGAAATATCATTCTTCTTTTAGTGTCTGATCGTGTTTGCGTCATAGCCAAAACTTTCTATACTTTGCAAAAGAATTGGTTAAACCATTTTGTCTCAACAAGCTTTTTGATATTCTTCTTATGCTATATGCCTTATCTTTAGGAAACACTGTAAATTTGTTACTTGTTTATATTATATCATAAGTACGGAATGCTATGGTAGTGGTATTTTGTGTATGGACGTCCGGAAATCTGGTATTCAGTATACAAATAATCCCGTATCTCAAATTGCTGACAGACTGGCCTAAAGTGACGCCGAACTCAAACATTGTGCATAGAATGCTGAAATTTTCACGACTGGCTATGTGTATAAAACTGAGCTACCACTATAAAGGGATTTTAAACATTTTTTCTTACCATACTGAGATCAGACTCAGTTTATTTAATCAAACATCAAAGTTAACAAATGTAAAAAAACACGGTTAATACACAGGTTATTTGTTTCAATCGAACTATGTACTGTGGGGCGTATAGGTTCTCGAGTGGCGACCACATACCGGATCGCACAGCGTGGGTAGACCGCCCACAAGGTGGACCGATGACTTGGTAAAGGTCGCGGGAATCCGCTGCATTGGGAAACAGGTCATTGTAGGTCGCTTTGGGGGATGGCCTATGGCCAGCAGTGGACGTCCTTCGAACTTTATACTGAAATTACTTTTGACGAGTTCTATAATCAAATACAGCGCGATATTCGAGGCTGAAAGTACTAACTAGCCATGAAATAACATAACATTGGCAATCCATATTTCTGAAAATCGGTGTATAGGAAAATTGTTAAAGGAAGCCTGGCCGCAGGGGATACACGATAAAGACGTTTTTGTTAACTGAGTACTAACCTTATGACAAATTTCAATTATCTACAGCTAACTTGGTATTGACATGTAATATGTAAATGTATTTTGTAAGGTTATATAGTACTATATAGCCGGTTATATAGCCTTTTAACCTCAAACTATTGAGGTTAAAAGTAAACTAGCATTTAGGTTTCTGACATTTAGCCGGCGGCGATAATTGAATTTTTTTTTCGCTAGGTTAGGTTAGGTTAGTTGCGGCGGTCAAACAAATGCCTTAATCTGTCAGCTTTCCTGATGTCAATAAACGACTGCATTTCATTAATTATATCTATTTAACCATAACCTGTCGCATGCCGCGCTGCTAATATTACCACAAAATAATTTCAAACTTCTTTTCTTCTCATTTAATTTTGACCTCCAATAAATTCTACATTCAAAACGAATTATATAAATGTGATATTTATATAATACCAAGTATTCTTTGGAGCCCACTATATATGTATAAGGTGCTAACAAATTAGTCACGGATATTTTAAGAGATAATACGTAACATTAAAACAATTAACTTTTAACTGTAATTAAGGAACCTTTGTATATACCTATTGTTGAATATTTTTTTTTACCGAACAAAAAAAATTTTTTTTTTTAAATAATCAGCCCCTATATGTACATAAGTACATGTCAAGATATTTAACACTGTCTGACATCAAACGTCAAAAGTTTGTGTTTCTTAAATACCCATTTTGTATTTGATTTACCAAATTTAAAAGCGATCAGTTTAAAGATTGTTTTAAGTAGTTCTAGAATATCGTAAGTCTCATTTAATAATTATCTTAGTAAATTTGTTTCCTAGTTTTCTCCAAAAAAATAGAAGAAAACCAATGACGTCTCATACTTAAATGTAGTCCGAGTTTAGAGTACTATCACCTGTAAAATAGCCGTGACTAATTTGTTAGCTCCTCATTATACTACTCGCCCGCTAGAGGTTAAAATACAATACGTGATATTAATGCTCCTCTAAAACACTATAAAGAACAAGATGCCCCTTAACCATGAATAGACCGGTATATTTAAACGAAAATTGCTATCTCCATTAACGCTTTTCATCTCCCGCGGAAAATATATTTCTTTATTGCGTGACGGATTTAAAGAGTCAGTGTAATCTATTCATTGACAATTTCGAGTGTTACGCCGGGGTTCGGAACCACCTGTTGCTACGCGACGGGGCGTGGGTGGCACGCATGCGCTCGTCGTGTTTACGCTCGATTGATAGACGCAGGTTCGAGAAATTAGAAGTCGAGGATTTTTGACTTGGCTCTCGAATACATAGACAATTATGTTATAAAAAAGATTAGATTAGATTCATTTATTTCTTATTGGAAATAAATAAATAAATATTACAGTCCATTATTACACAAATTGACTGAGCCCGGTAAGCTCAATACGCTTGTGGATACTCAGCCAACGATACATATAATATACGAATACTTAATTACATAGATAATCATATGTTACTTACATAAAATGTTTAAAAATATCACGGATTCACAAAAATATTGTCAATTTTATAAAATAATATTAATAAGACAAAAAATCAATAAATTCTTTTTGTATTTAAACTTACATGAGACATGTTTAATAATTAACGATTAACACGGTACTACTCACGTTTATTTAGTCACTCGCGCGACATGTTTCGGAGAACATAGGCCGCACTGACTGTGCGCGACGGGCCGGTGACGCGAGCGGCGAACCGATCGGACACTCAGCACTCTTAGTGCTTGAAAATGGAGGCCTATGTTCTCCGAAACATGTCGCGCGGGTGACTAAATAAACGTGAGTAGTACCGTGTTAATCGTTAATTATCAATAAATTCGTAAAAAATTGTTTAAAAAAAGAAACAACAATTTGATTCAATATTAAATTTCGTGGCATAATTGACAACGAAATATAATAATGTATAGTTCAGCCGTGTGAATATAATAGAATCAATTCTGAGGTCCACTCGGCGACCTTCACCGAAGGTTTGGCTGAAACAATATTTTTTACGAAAGCGACCAACGGGAATTAAAAGCGCGTATAATCAATTCTGACACCCCTACAGCTTACCCATTTCTGCTCTAGACTGCAATTATCGTCATCGACGTTATATACTTAAAGCATAAATATATGTAACGTCCCTAATCCTGGTATACATCGTAAAAAAAAGGTAAAGGAGTTAAAATACGAATAGTATGTTACGTATCCAGGGCGGTAAAACAAAGAATGGCTCAGATCGCAGGTATTTGCCATGAACAAGCTATCTGAGGCCTTCTTTATTACCGCCTGTGGTGCGTACATAGTTTTGCGTCTCCATCTGGGTGTAAAGTGAGATTTTCCGTCGCGCCCTAGGACGGTAAATTTCTCTTACCGCCCAGTGTGCTGTAAAATATTTTCTTGTCAGTATTCAAGCTTGGTACTTCTAGGTTCGTGGGCACAATCTGACTAGCAAGCGTTTACATTTTAAAATAAGAAAACAAAACGCTATCAATTTTACGAAATAAAGCATTTTTTGCACTTTGCCTTCCCGCCCACTCGCGCTTCGGTAGACAAAACACGCGCGCCGTAAAACAATTTCGGATGCTCGATGCTGATACATTTTGTTCACGATGTTTTGATGGGTCAAGGTCATTCGCCAATTTACGAGTAGGTATATAATGTAACGTGTTATTTAGAACCGGGTGATGGCAGATGGATGAAAACGTGATTGCTAGTGACTACTCTCACAGAGGTGCCAGTCTTAGCTCGATGGAGCTAGTCTTAGCTCGATGGGTAGACATTCGGGAGGCTGCCGGTCACTTTTGTGTGAGATTAGTTCAGACCCGGCAGGGAATTTGACTAAAGTTTACTTCGAAGACTAAACTTAACACGCAAGTACTAATGTACACCTGTATCCAACGCGTAATTAGATTAGTAAAACATAAATGCTTTTAAATAATATGAAACGTAATGAACTATTCATCCATCTTTTCATTGTGGATATAAATTCCTGTAATGAATGCATGGTTGGACTTGTGCCATTTTATGGCCGTTTTTAATGGGCAAAGACAGAGAGATATACAAGGATAGCTAGGGAGAAGTTATTAAACTCTCACGATTTTCACACAATAATTAAAAATTAAAACTAAAGGTATTGTGGTTACCTAGATTTTTTCTGATGTTTCCTAAGTCCTGTGACTTTCCAGGTCACGGCCGGGCTGAGGAACCACTTTGGCAAAAAGACCTTTTTTTTTCAACGCGTTTAGTCCCGTTTATAAGATAATAGAGAAATCAAGGGAATTTAACAGACCGACATTTATATGCTTTGTTGATTTCCAAAAGGCATTTGATTCCGTTAGATGGCCACAATTGTGGAAGACCCTTGTAAAAATGGGAGTACCGAAACACTTAGTGCACATCCTAAGAAACCTCTACGAGTATGGTTCGGCTTCAGTCAGAGTGGATAATGTCACTTCCCAACCACTACATCCTTCCGCAGGAGTCAGGCAAGGTTGCATTTTGTCGCCTCTTCTGTTCAATATCTACACTGAACATATTATGCGATTGGCTCTAGAAGACTGGACAGATGGTATTCCTATTGGCGGCAAAAACATCTCTAATCTCCGATACGCCGATGATACTACATTAATAGCAACGAGCAAGGATAACATTGCGGAACTCTTAGACCGTGTTGAACGCACCAGTATCCAGTTTGGCCTTACAATAAACAGACAGAAAACAAAAATGATGATTGTCGATCGAAGTCAAAGCAATGCTCTAGATATATCAGAGATTGCAAATTGTGAAGTTGTACAATCGTACATATACTTGGGATCACTTGTGACCAATTCTGGAAACTCTGAAGACGAAATTAAAACACGAATTGCTATTACAAGATCTGCCATGGAGAAGTTGAAGAGGATATGGCAGGACAGAAATATCACCAAGGTCACTAAAGTTCAATTAGTTCTTTAGTGTTTTCCATATTATTGTATGCTGCTGAAACGTGGACCGTTAAGGAGCGAGAGAGACAAAGAATCGACGCACTCGAAATGTGGTGTTGGAGGCGAATGCTGCAGGTATCTTGGACACAACACCGAACGAATGTCTCCATACTTAACGATCTAAAAGTGAAAGAAAGGCTCTCAGCTACGGTCAGAGCACGTATCCTCAGATATTTCGGGCATGAAACGACGTGGAGAGAATGCCATGGAGAGACTTGTTGTTCAGGGAAGGGTTAATGGCTGTAGATTGAGTTTCGACGGACGCTGCTGCCCGTCCGTAGAATTCTTCCTTTTGTCGCCTCTTACGACACTCGCGGGAGGAGATGGGGTGGTGCTAGTCAGCCGGCATCACATGGCACGGCACTCTACATATTATGCTGTTATAATTTAGCCGAGTTGGACCAGAGAAGAACTCAAATTCTTTGAACACAGCCTACGTTCCACCATCAATACCATCATCATCTACCTACCTACCGATAATATTTTACCTTTCTTCCCAAAATAAGGGATGAATATAGTTTTATTTAAATCTAGTGTTACTGACAAGTTTACAAGACTATATACATAACGCATGCCGCGTACCACAGCACACAGGCCATAATACCGACCATCCATTGTGCGATATGTCCGGGTTTTTACCTACCGCGTAAATTAATATTTGATATGATATGAATATAGTGAAAGCAAAATAAATTAGAAACAAAGTGTACTCAATTAGCGTGAGTTTTTTAATAAACACTTTGGTATCCGCGTTTATGTTGTGTTTGGAACTAAATTGGACCAGCTGTTTCGAAGTAAATGGGAACACACCTCTCTCTCATCTCTTATCCTAAATACATACCTCTCAGTTCCGTCTGCAAGTATAACAGTAAACTTGATTTTTCTTTGAGACAGTGAGCTCATTATCACTTTAATTTTGAATTACCAGTAGAAACACTACTACATAAATAACCCCATGAAAACAACTACATTACAAAAGTAGAAATTAGTCGCAGCCGCAGATACGGGTAAACCTCGGGTTCTTGGGTCCTGAAAGGTACAGTGCTCATAGACCCGACTAATGGCATGCATCAATTCGTATCTCGTGCGAACAACACAATTAGAGTCCATTAGGCTCCAGCAATTAAGGTCTAAGATAATTAATGCGTGGTGAGACAGAGACAACACTTAATATAGAACAAGGATGACACAAGACTTGGATAGGCAATGCCCTTACAATAAAACGTGCCCGCTTTGCTGGCTAAGTACCAGTGCGATCTAGTGTTTCACAGCCGCAATAAATTTCAGTTGCATAGAATTTTATTTGTTCGCTGGCAACCACCAGGAAGGTAACTACACATCGTACTCGGCAGATGGCGCTTCGTGCACTTAGTACCAAAAATATACGTTTAGCCAGCTTTCGGAGGAACGCAGTTTTGAGTAGGCATTGTAAAGCTCTATCATCCTTGGTATATAAATAGAATAGATGTTTCCCTTCGACTTCTTTGGTAAAACGGTTATTTAAACTAATATACACCTTCAGATACAGAGGAACTAGTAGCAACTTGCAAGGAAACTTTATGCCGACTGCAGCTAAATGCAGTTAGGCTGCAGTACGTCTGTAGCGGCCCTTAAATTTTATAATTACTGCGAAATATTTCGAATGGGTCAGACATTCCCCAGTACAATAGATAGTCCAAAGGACGAAAATAAAACAAGATACAAAAGCATCACCTCTCAATGCATGTACCCCCAACTTGTACCCTTTGAAAGAAATTCACAAAGGTCCAGACGTCTGCTGAACCATGAACTAACTTTCTGACCTTATACTGGACTTAATCACAAAACAACCGCATTAGACAATTTATCACCTTCGAGCTTCGTAAGTAATAGTTTTAACAAGTTTGACGGCACATAATACGACTTTCCATTCAACTTCACTTTATCTAAAGCTGCATAAACAAGCACTAAAATCAAGTTTATAATTAAACAGAGTAAACTGACAGCAGTTTTTATAAATTTGACAGGTCGTTTGACAACCTTAGTATGAAAACTGCTGTCAGTTTACTCCGTTTAATTATAAATTTTATTTTAAGTTATTCACCATTCATGGATGATTTTGCAATATAACGGAAACTTAATTCTCCCTCGCGGGTCATGGATTTTAGTTTCAATCCAAAAAAAAAGACTCAAATACAGCATTATTTCTAGGTCGTGGAGAAAGAAAAGAAGGAAATTATTTCTTACTTTTGCTTACATTTTGGTCTCCCTACTCAATGTGACTTCTTCCTCATACTGCATATGTCATAATAGGCTGAGCATGATTTGGTTAGTTTGAGATTATTATCATTGAAAAAATTAAAGATAATTAACGTTGTTTTGATTATTGAATACTTACTTAGTTAGAAAAACTGGTTCTGGGCACTGACATAAAGAAATAGACTCCTACACGCGAACAAATTAGGTACACAAATAATATGGCACTATTTTAAACACAAAACTATCGTGAGATTGAAACATATTAATTGTATAAAAGCGGGTAACATGTCGAGCAATATTCGACTTATAAAACGTGAGTTACCCGCTTTTATACAATTAAAATATGGCACTAAATGACATTTCTATCACGTTCCAGTTTATGCTAATAATGCTAATTTATAATCATCTTTTAAATAATATAAACAAACAAAAAGCTAAGTGTTCTAATTATTAAGTATCAAACTTCACTATCGATAAAGTAGGTAATAAGTTTTTAGTCATTGTTGACACTTGCACTGACAGCGGTTCAAAGAAGACTAACTAAATGTGCCGCCCAAGTTGTTCGAGCCGCTGTTTTTTAGAGCCATATTTTGGGCCTGATTGTGAATCTACGTTTATTATACATCGATGGTACTGGGTCATAAACCAGATATCATCAATATAGAAGTTATTAGCACGTAGGAATTAAAAATAATTTAATTACATTGGGCAATTTTAAGTCCTTTATAGGGTTGTAATTCGACCTCCAAATATAATTTCGCGAATATAGTATGAGATATACTCGTGCGTAGGGAATATAATTTATGCAATTTATATTATAGCTATTTAAGACATTGTTTTTTTTGTGACAAGTAATGTAAAGTTTATTTATTTAAAAATTATACCTACTGTGCCTATAAGTGAATAGACTGGGGAAATCTGAAAATATGTTGTTTTACGTCTGTCGTTTAGCAAATATTAACTCCATGTTTGGTAAAATAAACTAGCATTTCCACTAAAACAAACTGTAAAAGAGAATTTACTAAAATGCTCTCACTTTATTTGCAAAATGACATTAGACCTAGCACACTTTATCTAGCGAACGATAAAGTTATCTAGAACGAGCTAGAAAGTTTGTACGCGAATTTTTACTGGCAGCTACAGCAGTAAAATTCTGCCAAAATTTTGGACAGATTTGCGCCGGATAAAGTTTTGTTAGAGGTCTGAACCAGTTTAAACTAGAACACATGTTCAACTCTCAATTAAAGCTGTACTTAATAATTATATATTTTATGTTATTTGCCTCTATAACTTCGATCTAATGTATCAAGATATACTTTACCATATTTATATATACTCGTAGTCTATTTCAAATAGGCCGGAATGCACTTGAAACATAATAAAAGGACTCATAACGTTTCTTTTGTTGTTTAGGAGAACTTCAAAATTGCAAAGTCGTTGCAATCCTGCATGCAACTAAAGCGTTACTAAAACATTTTGGTACTTGCAAATGAATATATAATAATACGTAATATTAGTTACTTATTTGCGCTATTGTTTCATTATAATGGCATTTTCATAATAATAACTTTTTGCCCATTCGATATAACAAAGTTTTATAAACAGTTTTCACCAAATTCTTGCTTAAATTGGGCGGCCTTGCTTATAATTTTTTTCTTACGTTCCTGCAAACTAACTTTACAACTAGACGGGTCACTTGAGGGTGTTACCCACGGTCACGTGTTATCACAAATGTAGTCTGATGTCACCTAAAATAAATATTCAGATCATTAGGTTAGGTACACCACGCCGCAAAAGGGTCTGGCCAGGTATCTTTTGTTATCACTTAACCTATTGTTAACGCCTAATGACCTTCTCAAGTGTATTAGGCCTTCGTATTTGAAATGGGACAGTCAAAGACAAAAGTTCAAAGTACTAATCCATGTATACATATATACACCTGCTTGTATAACACTTCCGTGCAAACATTAGATCGCATTAATGTGCATCGCGGCAAAAATATTCTGAATCTCGTATTTTACCCGTAGTATTACAGTTAAACGCTATTTTGATGTTGAATTTCAGTATGACACACCATGTATAGGTACATCTTTTCGCACTTTGGCCGCATCGATATTTTTTATTTTGACTGTGCGATGTTTTATACTGAAAGACCATTTTAGATGCTGACAATTTAACTTTAAACATCTTATTTACTAGACAAATAATCAGCTTAATACATACATACAAACATTTCAGCCGTACGCAGTCCACTGCTGGACATAGGCCTCCCACAAATATGACTTGTATCATCTTGGGGGTAGTTAGCATAGTCGCCACGCTGGGCTGGCGGGTTGGTGACCAGCGTATAGACGCTGCTGCCCGTGGTGGTGCTGCTGCCGTTGCCATAGGCAACTACCCCTAGATGATACAAGTCATATTTGTGGGAGGCCTATGTCCAGCAGTGGACTGCATACTGCTGAAATGTAATGTATGTAAAAATATAAATATCTAAATGTCTGTAAATAATTATTCAGCGCCATAGCTAATATACTCAACTGCTTAATAGACCACCAGTCTGGCCTAGTGGGTAGTGACCCTGCCTATGAAGCTGTTGGTCCTGGGTTCGATTCCCAGTCAGGGCATATATTTGTGTGATGAACACAGATATTTGTTTTCCATGTATTTAAGTATTTATATGTATCTAACTATTATATATATCGTCGTCTAGTACTTACAACACAAGCCTTACTGAGCTTACCGTAGGACTAGGTCGATTTGTGTCAGATTGTCCCGAAATATTTATTTATTATTTATTTAATAGACACGGTATGCATATACAAACGAATTGCTTTTCATTATCATTCGCAAAGCAAGAGGCTTGCCGTGACTAAAGTTTCTTACATCAAACGTAGCCGCAAACTTAATAAAGTCTGACAGTGGCCTGAAGTTTTCGCTTTGACTTGTACTCATGGCCCTCAGGATGTGTTGCGGCAAACATATTGCTAGTACAAGCTTAATTGAAATGTTTCGTTAACCATTGGATGTAATGAATATTTTGTTAATAGTACTCGTAAGCCGTGGTTTGCACCAAACTCAAACTCAAACGTTTATTCAGTAAGTAGGCCACAAGGGCACTTTTACACGTCGAGTATACAAAAGAAGAAAACATAAAAACTACACCGGTTCTAACCCTACACCTCTGACCCGAGAAGCATTTCGACTTTTATGACCGGCAAGAAACTCGGCGGGACTTATTTTTTCAAAATAGTATTACAAAAGATATCTTATACATATTACATAAAAATGCGTTATTCTTTAAGAAAACATATCCAACAATTACAAAAAAATTCTGTCAAAGGAAAACGCCACGCATGTACAACGAACTGTTTATCAGCTCCCTTACCATGAGTTGTAACTTTGAGGTTTTCGATAACGAGTTCGAAGCGAAATGCACAGATAGTAAACTCGATACTCGTTATCGAAAACCTCGATGTAAGGGTAACTGTAGAGAATCGTCGTAACTAATATCAACTAATATGATGACGTTACGTACAATTTTTTGCAACGGACTGACGACAAGTCTATAGTCACTATTATCTTGCTACTTTCTACCCGTCCGCTCAATACTTTGATGTGGCCCGTTTACACAATATCATTCTAGATCATAGCCTTTAATGCTTGACCCATTATTGTAACGTTTCAATAAAGTTCATGTAAAAGAGCAAGAAACTTCCATTCATATGGCTCTCAGTTTGTCTAAGAATGTCCAGAGCCCTGAGTGTAAGTTTTTAACGCAACTTTACGTCACGAACGCGTTTGCGTTTCCCATATAAATAACATTATCACTTACGCGTTCGTAAACGTTTTTTTGCGTCCAAAGTAACTTACACTAGAGCCTCTGTAATATTTATTTATTTATTATGGATGAATGAATACGAGAAAGTTTTTTATGATGTCCATACAAACGTTATAGTTTAATATGTATGTAGATAAGTCTAAATATTAGTAAGATATGACGATAGACGCAAAAAAAAATAGATGTAAATAAGATTATGCCTTTTAATGCTCTTGAATTGGTGTCAACTTGTATACCTATAGGAGGTAAAATAGCGAGATAATGTGCTATCACAGTTTTAAGACTTACTCAGACAATCTCTGTATTTTTTATCCTTTCGGGTCATTCCTGATGACAATATTCAATAGTATAATGTAAACTAAACCTGTTTAATGCATTTCACCGTGGCAACGCGGCGAGCGTGATGGTAACTGTGGCGTCTGGAGGGCTCAGGACAGGTTCTATAACTATATTTTTTATTAATAATGATATTTGTTTCGGTCAAATTTTAATACCAAAATATCAATATTTTGAGTAGATGTTGTAGTTCGCGATAATGTTAATTTAATTTTCTAATTCATAAACAAATAAACATCTTTTATCTACACTAATATTATAAAGGCGAAAGTTTGTGAGTGTGTATGTTTGTTACTTCTTGACGTCTAAACGGCTGGAGAGATTTTAATAAAATTTGGTGTAGAGTTAGCTGACACCCTGGATTAACACATAGGCTACGTTTTTCCCTAATAAACCGCGGGTAACGCCGCTAGTTTATAAAAAGTAACAATTTTGGTCGTTTAATAAAGGCCAGTGTGTTTGACTTGAAACTGGTCAATTGTCGCTTACAATGCTGTGTTCAACATACGCTAGCGTTGCGGTGAGCGCGCAAGTGACATGTTGGCGGGGGACTGACATGACACATTACGAGTACAAATACTAATTTGTGACCGTCCATAAGAAAAGGTCCCTTATGGCAGTTTCTAGTTACGGAGATATTGGCGTTTTCGTAAAACCCTTCAAAATTATCATTTTTAGTTCTTGTAAAATAGTAATATATACAAATAGGGGTATGTTTGTACCTTGGTGTCAGATGTGTACGTTAATTCTTTCTTTATTAAAATTGAGTTCAAAGTTTAGTAGAAAAGGTCCCTTATGGGAAATTGCATACAAAAATGAAAAAGATAAAATAATTAAAATTGTTTACAAGTATTTGTTTACAAATTTTACTTATTTTGTACACTATGTCAGTGGCAAACAAGGATACGGCCGTCCTGATGGTACCTAAGCACTCACTGCAGCCATAAATGCGTGCAAATCCATGGGACTCATATCTCATATTATAAACAAGTTTAAGTTATATACATAAGTATAATAACAAAAGGGCTTTAGGTACCTAAGTACCTACGATCATTTAAATTTTACTTTACGTGTAGGTACTACATTTTCGACTGACTTCAAAACATCTCTCGCCGGCTCCTGCACTAGCTGTATTACCTACAAAACGTAAAAAACACCTACATGTAGCTACTGTGGTGAACTCGGCCACAGGAACCGAATACGAAATGATGTTTTCTCAAACATGCAATGAAATATCGTCTTTACATTCCTTATAATAGACTCAGGAAGTATGGTTTTTTAGCGCGGCAAGTGAAAGGGACCTAAATGGAATTTCATATAAAGGCCTAGGTCTGCAAAGTAACTTTTTTCGTTGATTATCCATACTGAGACAAAGATGGCGGGTGTCATAGCAAACATTTAGTTGTGATTTTGCAAATTTCATTCACGCTCGCTCGGCAGTATATACCCACTTGGCCGAAAATCCTCATGGTTGGTCATAAGGGCCCTTTTCTCAAATGTATGGGAGCGAAATTATGATTTTTACGTAACTATGATCGTGTATAATTAAAAAGTGTGACCTGTAGAATAATAAAAACTTTTGTGATACTCCTGTGGACTGATTAAAATATAATTTAGAACATACTATACCAAATTTGTTATTGTTCTAGGAAAGATGTAACTGATAATAATAATCACATTTTAATTAAAATAAAATAATTCGTAGCCTACGTGATTTTTGTTTCTATCCTAAAATGTAAGCTCAAATATGTTCTACTATATACAATGGTTCTGATTACAACATATTAAAGGAAATATCGAAAAATATTTTTTTAATAGTTTCGTCCATATGAGCGTGTTGCTATTTTCAAAGGCTATTTTTTCATGATCTGGAAGTCACATTAAAAAAACAATAACTGGGTTCCAAAGAAAAAAACCCTTGAGATACGATATCAATCATAATCTATGTAACTTCCAATGGGAACACACTTAAAACTAGTTTCAAACTTCTTTTGACGATTTCTCAAAAGTGCAGTTTTAGCATGTGTAAGTTTAATGTTTTTATAAAAAAGTATGGGACTTAGAGCCATGATTTTTTTTGTATAAGATAGCCTATTTAATGTAGATTTAGGATCTGTGCTTAACTCAATACCTGCCATAAGGGACCTTTAGCCATGGACGGTCACATTTATCGGTTTGACATCCTAACCATGTTGATTGGATTAGTAATATAAAGCTTTCTAGTCAACTGTTCAGAGTTGTGTTATGATATCAAAACCAAAACATGCACCTTAACAGAAAGGAAAACCAGACAAATATGTATAGCTTCCATGCTTTGCATCCACTTTGTTATTTAATATGAAAAAAAAAAACGATTCTCACGCTCACCGTAGCTGATGCTTTTACAAATGCATTTATTTACAGTAATTACAATCGTATTATGATGACTACGACTGCTTAACTAGTTACAGTATAAAATCTAAAAAAGGCCCTTGAGGCATTGTAGCAAGGATACTGACGGTATGTCCTTGTTGTATCGCAATGCTGATACGTTGTGCGAGGAAGCCGCCAGCTCTTCAGTTACATCAAGCAGACGCTTCGCGATTTCTGCAAAAAGTTTGTGCGCGCTGGGACCCGATGGACCTAGCGTCTCTACGCCGAACGGTGCAAAATGGTACTCTCTGCCCAGGCTTTTATATTTGTTACGTTTAAAAATGTCGGCGCTTTCCGCCGCTGCACCCGCTTTTACATTAGTTCGTTTGAGATGGGACGGCGCTAGGGTGTCTACGCAGGTAGCATCCCACACCAGCATCCGTCCCAAGCTCCAAGGTACCAAAGACACTCCGTCAGGCTGTCACACATTTTACAAATTATTCTCCAGATTTTGACATGAAGATCAACCCTTAACTTTAAAGCGAAGGGATGTAAACTATACCAATATAAAATCATTAAATTTTAATTTCATTCAATTTAACTTTAGTACAGTCACCATCAAATATAATGGAACAGCCAAGGTCTTGAAAATATCGGAACAAGGACTTTATCGCCTTGATATTGAGGCGTTGTTCCAATATTTGTGATAACCTTGGCCACTCCGATATATCTGATAGTCACTGTACAAAGTACTGTTTTTGATCCCAACTGCTAGTGTTATGTTAGGTTAGTATGTATTTTTATTTTATCAGCAGTTTATTAGGCGTAAGATCATGGCAACCGACGTCTGTGTTTCACCCGTTCAGTGACGTAAAGCGAGGCAGCCTGTGGCGAGCTGTTGGAGAGTAACGCCATGTACAGTCAGCGTCATATAGTTCGTAGCATCCAAAGTACTCAAATAGTTCCGTACACCATACTAATTCTATGGTGTACTGAACTTTTTGAGTACTTTGAATGCTACGAACTATATGACGCTGACTGTACATTTGCGCCACTGGGGGTGTTGGTGGTGGGAAATTATAAGCACTGGTGTGGTTTATTAGGAGGCTGATGACACAATAAAATATCAAAATCAAGGAAAAACCAAACAAACACATATAAAACAAAAGTACAAAAAAGTTGAAAAAGTTAAATTAATATAAAAAGAGGTGCGTCATGCACAGGGGATAGGTGGAATACGTCCCCTCTGTTTTTGGCTTCCCTTAGCCGGCCGTCCAGAGTAGGGTCACTGCTTCAGCTAAGTTTACTAGATATATGGAAAAGTAGTCTATATATTTAAAGTCCTCTAAGGCTGGGCTCCTTCTAGCTTCAGCCCGACACGGATGTTGCCTTAAGGCTTGGGCACATAGGCGCGTTTTGTGAGCGTGGCGCAGCGGCGGGGCGCGACACCGGTGTGGCTAATGTAAAGGCTTGGTCACATAGGGCGCGTTTTGTGGCGTGGCGCAGCGGGGGCGCGACGCTGCCGTTCGAATGTGTGCCTTATTTCGTTACATTAGCCACACCGCTGTCACGCCCCGCTGCGCCACGCTCTCAAACGCGCCTATCTGCCTAAGCCTTAACGAAATAAGGCACACATTCGGACGACAGCGTCGCGCCCCGCTGCGCCACGCTCACAAAACGCGCACATGTGCGCAAGCCTTTAAAGCGTTCTTTGATGTCGCTTTTTCATTAGCATTTTAGCCTAACAACACTCTATATACTTACTCAATTTTCTCAATCAATCGAGTGACGTAATTCAATACGTCATTAGCATGTAAACGGCATAATTGTCACCGTCATGTCATAATTATGGCATATTGTCGAAACGTAGTCGCAATTTATAGGGTACTGGGTGTTTATTTGAGGGAGGCTTGACGATGGAGAAACGGAGTAGGTCTAAGACATAAAAGATTAGTAATTAGTGCATGTCGCCTTTATAACCCAATTTTTCGTTCTATATACAATATATGTCTTATAGACCCACTTCAAGAATTTAGACGAAGGGTTGTATTTAGATTAATATGTATTAAAAAAAAAAAAAAAACATTTTGTTCAATCATTAATAAATGCCTTTTTAAGTACTTACTTGTATTTTAATGAATGTAATTATTGTAAATCATTCGGCATTTTTGGAATTGAAGGGACATTGCAATATGATACTTTTTTCTACGGATTAATTGATAAACTTCGCTTTAATCGTACTATTTCTTAGAAACTTTAGAATTTGACCAAAAATTGATCCTAACAACAGGAACATATATTAAGATATTATTGGATTTTTTATATTAAACGATGTGAACTCTATAAATATGAGTTTGACATTGCCTAACGTATGCGGAGTGAAATGTGGACAAAGTGCAATGTTGTTTTAAATAAAAAAAACACCATTATTTTTTTAAATAGTTATGTTTTTATAATAAAGTACCTAATAATGATTAATGTAAAAAGTTTACTCCCGTGCGAGATGCTTTACGGTAGTTCTGAGGAACTTTGTCCATCGAAAACATAGATGTGGGCATTTTATACAACTCCAATTTTATTTTACCAATCAAGCTTTGCATATTTTTGGACCGAAAATTATCGCAATATACTCGCCTCTTCAGATTTGCCCAAAAATCTTCAATAGGGCGAAGTTGCGGAACATTAGGTGGATTTGATGTCTTCGGTACGTATGGGGTGTTTAGCTCCGCCATTTTACTAAGTGTTTTTTTGGAATAATAGCTTGAGGCTAAGTCTGGCCAAAACACAGCATTTTCTCCTCTATGACTCGTATTTATGAAATCTCGCACTAATGGCAAACAACGCTCTATGTAGCGATCGGCGTTCACAGCTAAACCTGATTCAAAGAACACCGCCTTGGACATTCCGCGTTCCTGATGGCAAGCCATAGCAAAACTTTTTTAGGAAACTTGGTATGCTCAATATATTTCACGTTCTCATCAGTTGGACCATTGGTCTTCTCAAAATAGTAATTGCCTTGCCACTAGTTTCCATCTAACGTGAAATATGACTCGTCATCCATGACGCAACTCACATTGTTTTTGGCGTAAAATATTTCTTTGACCAATTTACGCAGCCGTATTTTCTGAGTGGATTTTTGATTTTCGGAGACAGTGGATTTAAATTTTCTACACCGCGTATCGATGCCCATGTCTTCAAGATATTTTTTGACAGTTTTTCCGTCACATTTAAATTTTCTTCCGAGCTCTCTGTAAGATTTAGCAACACGGCCGGCGGTAATTTTCTTTAGTCGAGCTCTCTCAGAAAACTTGCTCAAGCTGGGATAATTTCCAGAACCAGGCTTTCTAGCAGTGGTTGTTTTTTAAGGTAAAAGACGCTAAAATATTATAAATGGTGCTTCGACTCTCACCCATTTGTACAAAATGTTCCACCACCTTCGATTTCGGCCATAGGGGATGTATACTGTAGAAATTACATACAGTTTTACGACGGCGTTCTTGGTTATTTACCATAATTACAAAATCAAACATCCAATCCTTATGAAACTTACCAGATTGATTGACAGATATATAGACTTGATATTGACATACACACATATTTTTTTTAGATTTTTGTTTTTTACATTTTATATATTCAAACTTTGTCCAAATTTCACTCCGCATACGTTATTAGGTAGTTTGTTGATCAGTTCCGTTTATACACTTTCATTATAACAATAATAAGTAGGTACTATTATAACATTTATAACACACATTTGTTTTTCCCTCCACTTTATAATTTCCGTGGTACAAACTGTACCATGTTATTCTTGGTACAGGAACAAGCCACGCGAGCTCAGACCTCAGTGTTGTATGTTTCCTAGCCAAGTCGGTCACCGCTTGTAACTTACAAAACACGTGCTACTCAGGGCGAGACAGGTCACACTTGCTAGATGGAGCATATGCGAAAATTTACTGTCTCCAATCACCCCACGCACATGGTCGTTTCCATAATATTTTAGTAACTATATAGGTATTTTATATGTAACACAGAACGCACTCCTTTTATCTTTAATTCTAGCTCTAACCTGAGTGATATGGATTTTCGCTTCATACCTACTTTAATCATATACCTTACATTATCCTCACGGTTATGGGAAGTGCAAATAGCGCAATCTTTTAGAAGTCTTGTAATCAAGACTAGAAATAATATAGTGTCAGTTAACATAGTATATACTCGTATATTTAACTACCTATTTATAGTTATTATATTTTTGTTAGTAAAACATATTTAATTATTTCAACTAGTCAATAATTTTATTAATTTCTCAGTTTCTACTTTTCCCGAATCTAAACGATGTGTGGTTAACACTAGATAGTTTGCTAGTAGATATTTAATATTTTATGCGTCCTTGTACTAACAACGCTCTTGATAAGTAATTTAATAAATAAAAAATATATTAATTATGGGTACCCTTCCACAAGGGACAGACTTAGGGGACTTAGGTTAGTTTATTTTCTCTTTTTTTTAGTTTTGTTTATTACATAATCTTTTTATAATACATTTTGTGTAAATAAATAAAAAAATGATAATCAATCAAACATCGGGCGTTTTATTTTAAGCATGTACTGAGAAAACCTGTCAGTAAGAGGAAACAGAATTAACAGGCAGTCTATAAGGGGGTAGTCTAGGAAAGGGGGGTAATGGAGGTCGCGCCCGGCGCCGAACTGGCGCGACGCAACGGGCAAAAATACTGCGATCAAATTTCAGGGATTTAAACGCGCCGGGATAATCCTCAAGGGGTGATAAGGAACAATGATGTTGTAATTCATTCTTAATGTGTGCACCCACGTTTGTGGTTTGGGAGGACAAACAAAGCAATGGAAAGTATTTTGGGCACGATTGTTGGTAATCATTGGATTGAAGGACCCGGGGATATCCTTAAACTACGTCCAACGATGAGAGGTAGGGCACGCGAGGTACCATCACGCTTGAATCTCGAGCAGCCCAACTGGAGAAGTACCTCCTCCTTACAGAAGACCACAGCCATAATAGCACTGCTACTTTTCAGGTACATGTTGATGTTGTTGTCCTGATCGTGAGTAAGGTTCCCAGAGCTCCAACACCCCTTAAAGGCCGGGAACGCGCTTGTGACTCCCCTGGTGTAACGGGCGCCCATGGGCGATGGTAATTGCTTACCATCAGGCAATCCGTCTGCTCGTTTGCCACCTTTATCATAAGTACAAGCATTTATTTACAAGAATTACAGTTATAAAACTAAACTTGCATAAATTTATAATAGACCCTTGAGGTATTGCACTAAGGATGCTGGCGGTATTTTCTCGCATTCTAAAATAGGTTTTGTTATCAATTAACGATTAACACGGTACTACTCACGTTTATTTAGTCACTCGCGCGACATGTTTCGGAGAACATAGGTCTCCATTTTCAAGCACTAAGAGTGCTGAGTGTCCGATCGGTTCGCCGCTCGCGTCACCGGCCCGTCGCGCACTAACGCGCGCCGCGCTGCCCGCGCCGCTCTTGATGTCAAAACTCGGACACTCAGCACTCTTAGTGCTTGAAAATGGAGGCCTATGTTCTCCGAAACATGTCGCGCGAGTGACTAAATAAACGTGAGTAGTACCGTGTTAATCGTTAATTATTAAACATGTCTCATGTAAGTTTAAATACAAAAAAAGGTTTTGTTATCGTTTAACAAAAAAAAAACTGCATGTAATATCCGTCGCTAAAAGCTGTTATTTTCAGACAATATTTGCGTTGCGGAATAGCAGGAAGTTAATTTGACATTTTATGTTTTAAAGGTATAATAAAACACAGCGATCAAAGTTCAGGGTTTGGACCGTGACTGGGTAATCCTCAGAGGTATAAGGAACTTTGTTGTTGTTGTAATTTATTCTTTGATTAAGAAAAGAAAAGCAACAGCTAACTTTAATAAGACGATCATAATTATCAAAGACTGATCGCTTCTAGATAACCAATTCAATTGAATTTTTTATCAAGTAGACATAACAAGAAGCACTTTCGAATTTCTTTGAGTATCGCATATATCACAAAAGTGTATTGTAGAAACTTAAAATACATTTTAAAAGACATGTAGGCTAAATTTGCCATTGATGTTTACTTATGTTAAACATGTTATATTAGTAAAGGCTAATTTATTTATTTATCTGAATTAAGTTTCACAATAGATGAACTTTACAAAAGAAAAAATAAATATTCCATGAAATGAAAGAGGGTAACTTTAAATTAAAGATAAACAAGGTTCTACTCACGTTTATTTATGTTTCGGAGAACATAGGCCTCCTTAGGCGAGTGACTAAATAAATAAATAATAAATAAATATTACTAACTAACTAGTGCGTAAAAAGTGCACTTTTCGCACGCTTCGCGTGAGTAAATTTCACTTTTTAAGGCACTTGCTATGAAAAATTAGGTTCGATACTCGTGTAAAAACTTCTTTAAGACTCGGGTGATTGTCAACCTCGTTTCATTCGGGCTCCAACGTTCACCCTCGTCGAAAAAAAATTTTTTTTCACTAGTATCGAAATGTACTATTTCGGGGCAATCTTACACAAATCGACCTAGTCCTTCGGTAAGCTCAGTAAGGCTTGTGTTGTAGGTACTAGACGACGATATATATAATAGATCGATACATATAAATACTTAAATACATAGAAAACACCCATGACTCAGGAACAGATATCTGTGCTCATCACACAAATAAATGCCCCGACTGGGAATCGAACCCAGGACCATCGGCTTCATAGGCAGGGTCACCCACTAGGCCAGACCGGTCGTCAATAAACGTGAGTAGAACCGTGTTTATCTTTAATTTATATAATATGTCTCACGAAAGTTTAAATACAAAAGGGTAACTTTAAGGTATATCTGAAAATATTGAATTATGATGTAGGAAGGTTCACGAAATTAGTAAACAACAATAAACTAATATGTATTTTTTTTTATTTCATGTACCTTTCGCTCCCGCAATCAACAAACCAGGTAAGTGCACGTTCACTGATTACAACACAATTTTCTTATAACTTCTATAGATAATTATAGTCATATAATAGTATTTAACGAAATATTTTGTGACTGTTATAGATCCAATAGTAAAGATTATAGAGACAAAAAGTAATTATGTATAATAGCAATTAGCAATACCACAGGCACTTAGACTACAATTAACTGGCCATTGGAGAAGGCTTCTATGGGCACTTAATTAATATCAAGGATGTCACTTGAAGTTCTAATCCAATCTAGTATCCAGGGCCTTCAAAACCGCCAACCCTGAGTGTTATGTATTTAGCTCTATGTAGCTTATGTTATTAAACTCGCTTCTAGCTTTTATGAGTAACTTATTTATTGATTTATCTATGTTATAAGTGTTATAACTTGTCCCTAATAGGTCAGTGTGCGTATGGGATTTATTTTGATTCAGGTTCTGTTCTTTAAAGCCCCATTTAGACTATGCAAGAACTTGTATACGATTTTCATTACATTGCGGGGTTATATAAAGCGACCGAATTCGCTGTATGCCGATAGCCCGCAATGTAATGAAAATCGTATACAAGTTCTTGCCTGGTCTAAATGGGGCTTTATTATTTATAAAAGACATGTTATCAATGTGAGAAAATGTAGAATTTAACGGATTTTTTTTTGTACATATACCGCGTTTTGTAAATAGTTGTAATTACACAAAGGTTATAAACTACTGTCGAATAAATATTAAGCTATGAAAATTGTTTACATGTTAAAAAAAACTATTTAGCTTGATTTTGTTTTGTTTTGCCATTACGCGCACGTTTTATGTGTACGTTTCATTATGAATGTATTGTACTGTGAGTAATGTCAAATCTGTATAATAATGCTGAGATTTATAAACTTTACTCCTTAAAATGCTTTGCATTCGAACATGCTACGTTTACATCTTGCAAGTGTGACGAACGGACGGACTAATGTCTATCAAAATATTTACCGTTCTGTTAGCCCAATATTATCACAATATGTCACGCTTCAACAGGTAGTCCGAAATTGACGGATAGCCCGATAGATAATAAAATGGCATCAATTTTATGCGTTCTGAAAAGCTTTTTCTTTATTTGACTCGTCTTAATGACCTTTAGATTGCTTAAAATCCTGGGACCGTAGCCAAGATGCCAATCAAAATGCTAGAAACGCAATCGCCAAAACATTTTTTTTATTTTCGATCATATTGCATTTCTATCGATTGGCATCTTGGCTACGACCTTTGACATAAACGAACGAGAACTGTAATCAAAATTAATCCCGTGCGTGTAATTAATGCAGAATAAATTCCTGTAGAACACGAAACCGAGTCAATTACGTAGCAAATTAGTTAAGATCTCGGTTACACGTTACAAGTTCCAAGGCGGAGGTAATGTTGGTAAACACTCGAGTGAACGGGGCTTGAGTTTAGACTCTTGGCTTTTCTTTTTTTTTTACTTTACGTGTTTGAATTCATGTCAGTAATTGAAAGAAAACAAATGACATTGTTCAAAATTTACAAAACATCCGACAGTTTGTTTAATTAAATTTGGATTTAATTATTTATGAGCTAAAGAAGAAAACTAAAGATCAAGAGAATCTTGTGATGAACGCAATCTTATTGTGGTTTTAAATCGTTTGGAAAGCAATTACCATCTAGTTTTATTTTTAATAACTTTATGTTTTATAGAACTTCAGTAATTAAAGTCACGATAAAACTTCTTTATTAAAAAATAAATATTGACTCGTTCGTGAAAAGGGGAAGAAGTTTCATAAAAATAATTTAGCTCAGACTCATGAGTGGCAAACTTATGTCATGTCAACTCATGAGTGTGACCATGAGACTCCAGTGTTTGCCAACGTATGAAGGTAAGAGGGAAGAGACTCGTAACTAATACCGACTTGAGATTAACATCCCGCTTTATCATTTCAGAACGGGTGAAGTTTAATCCAGAGAGTAAGTCAGCAATGGATTTGTGCCCAACTTATTTGTGTTTAGAAATTTCACAGCGCTTTAATGGGAACGCTATGATAGAACTAATGCTTCTACAATAAGTCTCCATACTTTAAATTTAAATATATTTAACAAACGCAACAGCGGCGGGACAGTGTAGTGCGAACGTCTGTAATATTTTGACTTGTATGAAAGCAGTCGCATTTAGCAACCGGGCAGTAAGTGATTACTTTCTTACAATGTCTTGTATTACAAGCTTAGTTGCTGCGGTGTACCGTTCCGCTGTATTGCTGTTTGTGCGTTTGTAGCTTAAATATAACAGAAAGTTCGCTTCGACACTAGGCCACTAGCAAACATCTGATATATAATTTATGTAGCAGCTATGCAATAATATAGGCTACTAATGTGAATGAAGTCACTGGCTAGTAATACAATAGTTACGCTTTTTAGACTAGAAGTATTTTATTTAAATTAAATAGCTTAATAGGTTCATTATAATTGGATAATTATCACATTCAAACTTCAAATTATTACGACTCTTAAAAGGCGTAAAAAATACTACCCCGAGAAACCTACCAGCATTACCATTTTACCACCTGCGCATTCTTCACGAAATGAGTTTTAAAAATCTTTGTTTTTATTATTGCCATGTTGGTGGTATAGCTAAATTCATCTGGCGGCGAATGCTCATGTAAATGTTAACAACGGGTAATCTCTTGCAAGGTTTTGTTAACATATTGAACAATTCGTCAATTTAATATGAGAACACCAACGAAATTATAGTTGTATTGTTTAATATTCTGGCATTTTCAAAGTGCGATAATTATTCAAACAAGAGTCTGGTCAGACAATAGTATATTTGTACGCTTACTTAAAGCTAGTTAATTAAGAAGTAATGTTTTTAAATGGAGAAAAAGGATAATAAATCAGATAAAAATTGTTTTAACCTCAATAATCGGACATTGCACAAAACCTACGAGTACAAACGCTGTCCGCACATTACTATGTAAATTGCATATACACTTTACAAACGTGCAATTATAGACTGATCCTCATAAATATGGCGTCAGTCTCATAGAAAGTTCTCAAACTTCTGATAGAATAATACGATACTAGACGTTAAATAACAGACGATTTAGTGAAATAAGCCAAATTATAACATCAAAGGTTTAGTATCAATTGAGACAATTTTTCGTTACCACGCTTGGCTGGCCAGACTTTACTCATCACAGTAGTTAGAAGTGGACTTTCTGTACTAATTTACTTTGTGCTAGTCGCACAGTTCGCTTTAATTAGTACTCTCTCGCCTAATAAAGCTGATATAGAGCTTCTTTACAACCAAGTGATTAAGTTACAATTTAAAGGCAGATAAAAAACGAGGTTAACCGACATTGATTTAAAATGAATTAGAAAGTCTTGTAACGGGGAAAAGTCTCTGTAAAAGATTGAAATAAAATAAAACATAAATCAATTAGTAAAACCATTATACTGATTTTAAATTTGGTACTATAACTTATAACTTTTAATTTTATAACCGCCGCGAGTACTGTATTATAAGGCTCTGTTTACATTGGCGCGGCGGTTACTCTGCGGTTTTGTATGCCACTGTGACCTAAAGTTACTATAATAAACCTTATCGAAACTAAGACGCATTTAAGTGAATACGCTTTGTCGCGTACCTTTTAAGTGGTCGATGACAGCGAAAGGGTTATCCAACTTGTCTAAGGTTCCTTTCAACAAGTAAGAACAACATGCGCAAATATTATCAATAAATATTTCGGTTCAAATCAAACTAAACTGACCGAAATTTGTATAGTGACAACTGTCAACTGTTTATCGGCGATGCCAATATTATCATAATATACATTGTATTCGATTCAGTACCTAGAATAGTAACCATTGCTGTTTAACTATTAATGTTAGCTAGCTGAAACCATATACAAGCCGTAGACTATTAGCGTTAATGCTTCAGTATTGTCGTTTTAGATCTAACCAAACGCTTCCAGTAGACAATGTAGACGTAACAGCGAGTCTATTAACTGCAGCTTATAGCTTAGACGATCGTATGATATGAGCAGAGACTGGCAAATATTAGAGACTGGCTATGTTAACAAAAATCTCGTTGTCATTGCTGTAGATGGCGCACCCTTTTACTTACGGGATTATCATATAACCGTAAACGCGAAAATAACGATTTCTTAATCGCAACCAATGTAAATATTATCATTTATAAATAAATCAAACTATTAACCCTAGTTTAAAACAGCCATCTTAGTATTAAGTAATGTTTCATATTATGGAATTCCACATATATAAAACTATATGGAGCACAGACCTATGTGTATCCATCTACAACAATGCTTAACCATCAAGTGGAAGAGTCAAGGTGCGAGTACGTTTAGGCGCGCTTTTGCAGGAACTAGACTAAATGCTCTTAGTCGTGTTAATATTAATGAATTTTGATAACACTAACTTCATTCTGGCAAATGGTGTCAGTTTATTTTAATTTTTTAATGCTAAAAAAACTCAAGTCAAAAATACACCAAAAAACTAACTTAATAATAATAAAAAGAATATTTTGATCTTCAAAACTTCTGCCCTACTAATTATATTTACAGTAATCGCATTTGAAAACGAGATGAAATCTGTACTTCATTTGTTTGAGAACAAGATAGACATTAGACTGGTTTATAAAGTGCAATTACTGCAAATATAATTAGTAGGGCAGACTTGACAGTCTTCCTTATTTATTGGTGTCCAGTATGAATTGAATCTTTATACTATTAAGGGGATACGCGTCGATGCATGCGATTGCTATTAACTACAGTAATTGAATCCTCGACACGTATGTAGGTAGACTATGCTCGATAATTAGTTTATGGTTGACCTATTTAGCTCGCTCAACTATTTAACTAATACAAACGGTGGCACGTGACTAAGAGCAAATTGCACTGATTAAATAATGTTACTGCCATTTTAAAACTAGATTTTACTGAAGATTTATTTTCAAATGAATTAAATAACTCAATGGGTGGGTTGCATGCATATTGAACAAACTGAGGGTCTACCGTTTATCTCACGCGGTTTATTTGGAGTAAAAGAGACAATGAGCGAAATTTTCGAACTTCTATTTTATCCTGAAATATGGTAAATATAAAAATCATCATATAAATAAATATAAATTTTTTCATACAATTTCTTTTTCAACTATGAGTAGTTAATTAGTGTCGTAATTCGTTAGTTAGAACATTATACTTTACGTTTGTTTTTAAACTTGATCAGTTCTTTTTTTACAATTTATTATATTTTAGTCACAAAACAATTGACAGTAAAACTGTTTTCAGTTTTTTTATTGGTTAATCCTTATTAAATACCGATCTGGTAGAAAACCTCAATTTACAATAATGTGCCAATGTAATCATTGGTCAATGCATTCTTTGAAAATTTCAACTTGAATTTTGTTTGCAAAAGTCGCTTTTTCCGTATTCCAATTTTAGTTCACTGAAAATCCGAGATACCGTAAAGTGCCATCGGCATTTCAAGCAATCGACTTCGATATCTCAATTGAATAAAATTAGGGCACATTCAGCCCTAGGTCACGATCTAGGTTACGACATCCCGTGCTCTGCTTATCTACATATGAGTACTTATGTGTAGCAATAGCAGCTCGAGGTGGTACAGTAAGCAGCAAAAGTTGCTGGGCCAGGTGTTCACATTGATCTTAAAACGCTCTTGCCCTCTTAACAATAAAGACTCTCTTTAAATACCTCAGCGCCTAAACTACTTCTGCTGATGACTGTACGGTAATATTACTGAAGCACGAAAGCAAGGTATTCTTGTCTTATGATAATCCCGCAAACTAACATATTGAAAACTTATTCGGCGCGATTTTGATTTAGCATCAGTAGTAAAACTGGGGCTTTTTTAATCACACGGCTTGACGTTTATTCGCGTGTTTCGGAGAGCATAGTTATTCATTATCAAGCACCAAATGGCTCCATTGCTCTCCGAAAATGTCGCGCGAATGACAAAATAGACATGAGTGAAGCCGTGTTCAAATTTTTTAATGACTTACTAAGAATTGGGGCTGCAGAAAAAATATAAAAGCGTACAATATTATGTGAATTTCGATATAACATTTTTGTGAGAATTACGTTTTATATAATCCATTGTCATCTTGGCAACAACCCCTAATTACTATTCAATACGACAGTTATAAATGAAATATGCCATTAATATCAAATATGGCGTCGCACCTGTCATCCTATTAAAACTCTATTACCGATAAAAGCAATTAGCAAGGCTCGGAAAAACGACATTCATAAAAAAACCCTGTTCCGTGCAACAGAGACATCCTTATGTTTTAAAATATGTATGTCGTGATTCAAAAAGAATTACAATTTTTTCCAACTTTTCACTAGTGCGATCAATAATTGGTGCGTTTGAATTCAGGTCGGATCACAAGTAAAAAACGTATTAAAATGAATAAACAATCTAAAATATAATATAGTAGTATCACAATTAAGTAAGTCTTCGTTGTGTGGAACAGGGTTTTTAAAATGAATGGCATTTGTCCGAGCCTTGGCAATCAAATAAACACTTCGGTTAAAATAAAACATAAAGTTCTAAACCAGCCTGTATTCTATACGATATGGACCTAAAACGAAAGTCAAACACCGATATCATTTTTCTTTAGTTCTATACGGAGTATTAAGGCCAGAACATAGAAGCTTGCAAGTTCTATAGTGCTTCCATTGTAGCTGTATAACAACCATTGGGACTATAAATGTTAGTTTAGAACTGTTTTAGCTTTAGGAGCAAATAGAGTAGTAGTCTTTTAACCAGCTATTGGTATATTGCTAACAAATATTGTGTGCAAAATAGACGTGATTAATACGAATGAATGTTATAATGCCAGTTAATTAGTAATGAAGTATTTATATTTTAGATTTAAGGACATCATAAAATACTGACACCACCTTCATTAATTACATATTGTACAACAGTGTAACACTAGAAATAGCAGCTGCTTTTTATATGTTTAAATATAAGTTTTTTATCATTTTTATTACAGGTATTATACCCCACTACACAGCTAGAACATTTTATTTGCAGGTTTTATAAGCCACACTACATAGCTAGAAATCAATCGATAGTATGTAACTACTCATATTTGTATGGTGTAAATGGGTTAGGATTTGTCCCAGACAAATTTGACGGACGAAGCTGACAGATCTTTCTAGCCTATACAACAGTAGTCTTTGTCCGTGGCCATGTGCAGCAAGTTGCTGGACATGGTTGATGGACAGTTGGTGGACAGAATGATCTGTACGTGTGTGGTTAACCAACTCAGGGCCCACAATTCAATAATTGCTATTCTCTTCTTTATAAAGTTCTACCACTATAGGGGTTTAAATATATTATAAACGTATGCTATTCAGTATAAAGTAAAAATAACGCTATATCTCACAGCACCTATCTGTAAACAAATTTACCTTAATTGTCATAGATTGAATATTTCTAAAGCCGCCTGGTTTTGCTTGTTATTGCTACAAGCTCTAGTAAATAATTCAGCGTTACAGAAATAAGTGAATTATTTATGCTCTACTAACAATCTCCTGGTAAAATTTGTGGAGCTTTAATTATCCTTTATTACTACCAGCAAATTTCGCAAATAGGTACGTATATCAAATTTAATTTTAGAGCAAAATGCTTATCACACTTGAAATAAGACCTATTTTTGAATGTAAAAATAACGATGTTACGAGGTTGTTAAAGGTCAATCAATATAGCGCTTAGCGCATTATTTCGGGCTAATATGTTAATTAAGGCTACTCGGGTGAGAACAAATATGTTTATTACGTTTTGTGAGTTTATTACTACCAATTTTATGGTCGTGTTGTGGTTGACGCGTTTGTTTTACGATAAAAATAATGTTGTCCGCGGGGCAGCTTATGGTAAGCCATTAGGGAGTAACGACCAAAGGATTAGGATTCGCGTCTCCGGAGTCTCTTTGTGAGGGGTAATGAAACCCCAAGTTCAGTCCATTCCAGAGAGGTGACCTTATATCTGTATAGTATATATTCATAGGATGAAAGTTCACATGCACTAAATAAAATGCGGCACAAGTAACCTTACCCGTTAGCACCCGGCCGTGTTGCTTCTTCATGAAATAATCGAGGCCATCGGCAAGTCACCACCTATCTTAATAACAGTATATGTAAATAAATAAATATTACAGGACATCCTTACACAAATTGACTGAGCCCCACAGTGAAGCCAAGAAGGCTTGTGTTGTGGGTACTCATCAGCCAACGAAATACTATTAGGTGTCCAGTCTTTTTTGTATTTTTAAGTCACCCAATTTTAAACTCATAGACCGTCACTCTTCGGTAGCCGAGTGTCCTTAGAACCCGATAACTTTCATACAATTAAAAAGAACAAAAACAGAAAGTAGGAACAAAAAGAAGAGAATATCAGGTAGTGTAACATCACGAATTGGACCCAACTCAGCTTATTGCTGGCTTGAAAGTCAGCGCTGATCTTCCGTTAGGCGCACTTGGTGATGTCACGACAGATACCGACAATTAACCAACTTTCCTTCTATTTATTATAAAATGAAAGCCAAATCTAGCTTGGCTAAGAAAAATAGACCAAGATATTGTTATTTTTTCATTTTATCAACAATAGCGCCCGGCTTACTATCTCTGTATTACTCTTATACTTCCCCGTGATCCCTTCGCTCTTCCTAGTAGATGAAATCATCCTAAAATTAAAAAATCTTCTACAGGGTTTATATATGTTGGATTATTAGATATCCTTAAGCCAACCTACTTTAGTGAGTCCCAAAGAAAATAAAGAAAATATCATTAGTTCTGATTATGGCCGTAAAATTCATTTAACATAAATTTATTTAGTTGGATTGTTTGTCGACGGTAAAACAGCTTTTGAACATTGTTTTCTCACTTTGCTAAAAACGATCTCAAATTTGACTACTGATATTTCCCTACATATTGATGTATGTAGTTATACATCAAAGGGTCACAGAGACGTCAAATAACATCAAATAGATGCTAAAAGCAGTGATTTTAAAATACATCTTAAAATTTACAAAACTTTTTTTTATTTTAAATCAAACACGGCCTTTGAATTAGGTATCTAAAAAGAAAATTCAAAGGGAATTAGAAAAATAAGGGTCTTTCCTAATTACACAGGGCACCAAAGCGTCAAGTTGACAAAGGGTGAGAAAAATGGCTGCCCTTCTTATTAAACTGTCCGTTCCTGACGGCGTCATTGTGCATCCGTGTCACCGCCGTGTTTAATTAAAGGAATTTAATAGTAAATTGTTATATAAGGGATAAAAGATACTTTTTACCAGCGATATATTA
The DNA here is from genome assembly GCA_022674325.2 of Grapholita molesta. Classification (NCBI taxonomy): domain Eukaryota; kingdom Metazoa; phylum Arthropoda; class Insecta; order Lepidoptera; family Tortricidae; genus Grapholita; species Grapholita molesta. Next base: position 5,415,523 of record CP053136.2, on the reverse strand, counting down.
GGCCCCATCATCATCGTCATCATAACATTAGCTAAAAGATCAAAAGGTGTCATGTCTTTGGTGCCTAGCATCTGAGTGAATTTTATCTGATCAAAGTTGGGTCTAAGTTGTTTAACTTTTTAGCATAGGATTTCCTCCGCAGATTTTCTTTGTTATCGAGTAACAATGTTTCTCAGCGCCGCACCATTATATGTGAATACTGAGTGACATATTGCATTCTCGATAATGGAACTGCGCATACTTGCACACCCGCTTTTGACCTACTTACTGACGTGCAGTCTCCGCCCCGCCCGTAACTATTTTAGAGTTGAAATTGTTTAAAATTTCAACCCCGTTGTTACTCGATTAGAGGTTGAATTTCATTGTATTTTCCTTTTTTGGAGTTTCACACTATTTTTTATAAAGTGCTTTGTATAATGTACACTTAAATGAAAATATATTAACGAAATTATATCCCAACACCAAAATGCTTTAAAACGTATCGTAATATTGAAACCCAATCAAACACTGAAACCTCCACCACCTCAGAATCGATTTTGCATATTATTCACACAGATTACAAGATATGGATTGTACATGAGACTTACCACAGTAACACGCTTGCACACGTAATAGTACCCCCTTAATAAAATTGTAACATTTTTCACGTTTTCAATTTAGAATCCAACCTACTTAACCGTGTAAATGAAATCGACTGCTAAATTCACCCTTTCCGTATCTCCACGTATCAAAGGTCTGTTTCTTTTCCGCTCAAATTGTGAACCGTAACTTCGAACAACTCGCCACGAAACTGTAGGTCCCGGTCTACTCGCAAGCAATTCTAACAGTCGATTGTGATTCACGTACTTTTTGTAAAGCGGCTTACGACATATAACTATATGTGCATCCCCAATCACACTCATGCCTTACTTCGAGGCAATAATGTTGGGCTTCTTCAGACCCAGATCTGTTCTCAGCTGTGGATTCATTTCCACCTTCCACCCCTCGCTCTCCATCGCTTCAGCGACACATCTCGCGATACAGTTGTGATGCTTAATCCGGCCTGTGTGCGTTCTGTAACATTGCTGGATGGTTTGACCACCTATCATACCATCCATATTTCATGCACCCGGCACGTCAAGTGGTGTGACTTATTTATGATGCCACTTCAAAATTGGTGCGATCCTAAATGAATTACATTGATGGAATCGCAGGAAGGCGCGGCCTTCTTGTACAGTAGCGAGCTAGCCTTTTGATAAATTCGGCCATTCTAGAAGAATTTAACAAGAAATTAATAACTGAATCTATATACTTCCCGGTCCTCCTTCCTCTATCAGGGTTAAAACTGGGTATAATTTTAAATAGATAGTTAGAATACCCATATCAAGCTACTGCCTCATCCGATGACAAGAAATGTGAGTGTAATAATTGCCCAAGGAGCCGCATTAAAGGCTGCAACAGTGCATGCACTGTTATGCAATTTCATTATAAGTTCGTCTTTTTTCTACAACAAGTACGCTTCAAAGAGATCTTTTTATAACATGCTCAGACCTTAAGCTGTTTTTATTTCAATTTTCTTTCTTATAAAGGCTTTTTGCCTTTTAATATACTCGTATTGACCTAATAAACATAATACCATTTTCTTATTGGGCTTAAAACTTTCGAGTACGTTCTTAAAACGTTTAAGTCGAGATGTTTCGACTCGGATTACACCGCTCATTCTCGCGGATAACTGACGTCCCAGCAAGTATCAAACAATTGGTGCGGGTCAGAATTTGTGTAACTACCCGACGAATGTAAAACGGAATGGTTAAATGGAAATAAATTTGTATTTTTAGATTTTTAGTTAACTTTTATTGGTTTACTTTAGATATATTTCCCCACGTGATAGGTATGTCAACTGTAAAAAAATTATCAGATACAAATAAATTGAGTACATTGATTTAAACAAATAGTGCTGACTGTACACTAAGGTGTGTACTCAGCTCAGAAGCTCCCAAACTGTCAGTAGCAGCGTTGGTGCGGATATTAAACCAGGCAAGCGAGTAAGCGGTGTTTCAGTACTCTACAGCCGCATCACCCCTAGTAGGTTTGTGCCCAAGATATTGGAATACCTTGTATTTATTTACCCATGCTGTTCTATTTGTATCCTTAGACTTTTATATGAAAAAAAAATACATAATGTTAGAATCCCGTCAAATCAGCCTCGGACGCCGCTCGCCGGGAATTTGGTCACTTTTTTATTTAGGTACATGATATCTATTGAAATTTAAAATAACATCATGTTCGTTATAACGCCGAGAGTATCTATTATTAATATGTCTGATTATAAAACGCGATTAAAATTATTATACTTAATCAAAACTGGACCTTCCTGCGACTATAATTCGGAAAACAGTTCCTACCATTTTGTACCGTTTGACGTAGAAATGTTACTAGGTCCATGGAATCCCAGCGCGCACAAACTTTTTGCAGAAATCGCGAAGTTTCTGGTTGACGTAACTGGTGGACGAAGAGTTGGCGGCTTCCTCGCACAACGTATCGGCATTGATATACAACGAGGGAATGCCGCTAGGATCCTCAGGGGCCTTTCTTAAATTTAATCTAAAGTAGTTAAGTAGTTATTGTAACGTGACATTTCTTATATTTACTTTATATTCGGAAAAGCCACAATCCGGGACATTGTTACGACAAAGAAACTTACCTACGACCAGACTGAAATATTTAGCAATGTTAGGTTCTAAGGGTCTACCGTACCGTATATTATTCACCGACATTATATTGTTAATGCTGAACGGAACTAGTTGGGTCACGTATGTACTTAATACGTGTACAATGGAATAAGGCAGTGAAGTCCGAGCACTGGGTTGGAAAGAAACATTTTAATCTAGATCCGTTGTTAACACGTTATTTCCTCGCGTCGCCGCCGTCCGTTATTTTGCTCGTTATGAAATTCGATTACCTTTCATCGCTTGGTTTTTGTTCCAAGTTCTATTGAAAGGCAACACGATTCTATAGAGCAGCGAACTAGTAAATTGTTAACTAAGGATTGGAAGAATAACAAACACAAATGTTTTAAAACCTTCAAATTCTATAGAAGGAACTGCAAACAAGTCATACAACAGTGATTCTTTTAATTATGTTATAAAAACCCACCGGTTACTTTACTAATAACCAATCTAACCTCAAGGGTTACTAAAATAACATAAAAAGATTAGTACTTGGACCCCAACCACGCTTTTAAGACTAGATATACATCTACTGCGCCGCTGGATTTCGTCCTACTTTAAAATAAATCTCGTATCTTTGTGCACTTGAAACACAATATTTTTTTATGCATCTCATTCTTCTTGTCAAGTTACCACATTTTTGCTTTTAATTAACAGAACAAAATTCGTCCGGTAGACCGTCGCGTCAAAGTAGTTTGTTTTGTTCTTAGAGGTAGGGATTTCAGTCATTTTATAGAAATTTAAGCATAGAATTCTAAATACTTCCTACAATGACGTTTGAATTAAGCAACGCACTACGGCATTGGCGCTTCGTGGCGCAAGGTGTGGATTTCTCCCAGTCAGTAAGTTGCAAAAATCTAACAAGCTATCGCCCGTATAGAAAGATCTCCTAGAGCCGACTCTTTAGTGACTCTGACTAAGAAGCTATCGAGAACTCCAGTCGGGCTCTGTTCGGATTCAAGTCAAGTCAGTAATTGTACACATACACACTTCAGCCGTAAATCATCCACTGCTGGACTTAGGCCTCCCCCAAATATGACTTGTATCATCTTGAGGGGTAATTGCCATAGTCGCCACGCTTGGCAGGCGGGTTGGCGACCGCAGCTGTAGATTGTGTTGCGACGGACGCTGCTGCCTATCCGTCGGGTTTTTTCCCTTTGTCGCCTCTTACGACACCCGCTGGAGGAGATGGGGTGGTGCTATTCTGGTCAGCCGGCACCACACGGCATCCAGGTAGTTACACTTTTTTATGGCGATCGCTGTTCTATGTATTTAAGTTATAAAGCTATTATAATACTGTCGTCTAAAACCTACCCTTTCTACCTTTTTGCTGAAATTCAAATCACAATGGCCACCTAAAACACGAACGAAACTTATTCCGATACATCAAATTGTGATCCCACAAAGACCCCGGAGGTGTTATTTTTGTCAGCACCCTTCCTATCTCGAACTAAAAGCGTCGCAAACAAAGTGAGCCTCCAATTAATATTCCGTGTCGCATTATCTATGGTCTGGTTATGCGAGGAGGGCTTGTTGTGTAAACCTTGGCACGTGACCCCGTAAAGGTGAAGGTACACTAGGTCTGCAGAACTTTGTGAACTGGAATAGTTTCATATACCGAAGATAAAGTAGCAAAAGCACTAGTGTCAAGGACGGATAGCTGAAGATACCAGATGTTCAATGGATGTCGGGGCTTCCGACCTCTGTACCCTTACCACGAGTTGTGACATTGAGGTTTTCGCATCATCTCGCTTGTATTATTTTAGTGCGAACGAGATGCACAGATAGTAAACTAGGTACTCGTTATCGAAAACCTCTAAAGTCACAACTCATGGTAAGGGTACTGTGTACTGACCAGACGCTAACCGTACTGGCTGACTGACATGTTTTGGAATGACCTAAACTAAATTTAAAGTGACAGGACCGACATTGATGACCAGGAACGGTTAAATATTAAACAAGAAACAGACAAAGACGGTTTAATTTACATATATATTTGTTCATTAAGGTTTAATCAACATCGTCTTCCTCGCGTTTTCCTGGCATTTTACCACGACTTCATAAACTTCATGGAAGCTGCTTGACTTGACAACTAATCCTAGGAATCGGTGTAGGCAATAGTTTTTACGAAAGCCATCGTACCTTCCAACCCACAGAGTAAACAAGGCCGTATAAATCCGGTTTCCTCTCGACGTCTTCCTTCACCGAAGAGCAACTGGTAAATATCAAATGATATTTCGTACATTAGTTCCAAAAAACTCATTGGTACGATCCGAGTTCTTACCGCTAGACAACCAACGCTGTACGTTGTAACGAATACGTTTCACAAGTTTTTAAATATTTTACGAGAGTTTATTGAGAGAAAAATATTGCCGAGCGCTGCGTCGTATTGACTTTGTCGGGGCCTTTAGGAGCGACCCCAAAAGTGCCAATTAAGACAGACTAATTAAGTCAACAATGTATGGCGGGCCCGGAGGACTGTTCACATAAGAACGTTCCGCAAATGCGATACGGTGTGATTTATGATATCTTTTTAGTGCTCCGACCAAACTTGCTTCACAGAACTAAGTTGTCTCTCCAACTGTCATAGAGATTTTACTAAGTGGCCATTAGCGTTGAAGGGTGATATTTGGAATTATTCAACTTGTACCATTAATAAATAACTTAAGGTAAAAACCTCATAACCGCTGTCTGCGGTAGTACGAATATATATAGTAGAAGTCTGAAAATCAGCGCTGCAGGTGTCGGACACCTCAGCACAATGCTGAGACAGTAACCTTTTTACTGCCGCGAAGACACACACATTATATGTTGTATGTTATACTGTCCAATATTATGTATTTGTGTGTCTTTTGTGCGGTAAATAAATGTTTTTCTTCTTCTTCTTCTTCTTCTTCAAATATATATATTTTTTTTACTATATATAACCAATGCAAATCCTATTACAAAGGCTGTCCATTGCTGTTCAACGTGGCAACGCAGCGAGTGTAATGGGCTTTTTTGTACCTGGAACGACGCGGGGTGTTCTATTGGAATAGTTCAGTTTATTTTTATTTTATTTTTTTCTTGAATAATTCGTGTAATTTTAGTTAAATTGTTTTTATGCAAATCAATATATTTGATTTGTTTCTAGTCAAGTGATAACTATGTTATCGTATCTATCAGGACTATTATAAATATTATTGAAGAAAATGCTTGTTTTTTTTGCATTCAATAATAACAACTACTTTTAGAATAATTATTACAGTTTACATTACCCCGAAACATTCGAAATATATACAGTCAACATTATCCACGAATACCTAATAATAAAGGTATTACGTTATTCTAAGAGATAATAGGTACGTTATTTTAATTACAATAGCTCTTTGTTGTATTTACATTCATTGTTAAAATACTCCCAAGTGCTCCTTTAATGTGCAGCTACCTATCCACACTGTGAACAAATTTACAACCAACCCAGTATATCGTGAGCTCTTTAACTATGCAGTGTAAATTTTTCATGAGTCCTAAGCTTGAGACTGCAGTTTCTTAGATCCTTTGAACGATGTAGATTCTTATCAGTTGGTAAGCTTCAAACATTGTGAAGAAAACTAGGGAAGTAATCCGTATTTTATATACGTCAGTATCAGATTTCTATGCCTCAGGCAACTAAGGTACCTACTTGGTCGCCTACGCACTTAACTTGACAGCGCTACTCAATATTCACCATGGCCGCTTGAGGTACATATACATTTCAGCCGCATGCAGTCCACTGCTGGACATAGGCCTCCCACAAATATCACTTATATCATCTTGGGGGGTAATTGCCATAGTCGCTTGGCAGGCGGGTTGGCGACAGTAGCTGTAGATTGGGTTTCGACGAACGCTGCTGCCCATCCGTAGGATTTTCCCTTTGTCGCCTCTTACGACACCCGCGGGAGGAGGCGGGGTGGTGTCTAGTCAGCCGGCAATTTCGAAAAATCTGGTATTAACGGTCAGTTCATGCCACCAGCTCTTACTTAAGAGAGTTCCTTATCTCTCTTTTCTCTCTCTCTAAAGTAATTCATCCCTTATCTGGTTTCAATAAAATCTTGTATTAACGGTCAGTATGGGCCACTAGCTCTTACACAAGAAAGTTCCTACTCTCTCTTTTCTCTTTCTCTCTTCAGTAATTCATTCGTTGGAGCGAGGAAGCCGAACTGATCTTAATAATCAAGATACCCTACAACAAGATACCTACATATTTAATATGTCAGTCTCGTACCTATATAATGTTTGCTGTCAGCAGCAGAAGTGGCTAAGCATTTGAGGTGTTCAAAATGAGGTCAACACACCTCTATTATCAAGAGAATAAGAGCGCGTGTAGGTCATTTTGAACACTTCAAACGGTTAGCCACTTTTGCTGCTGACTGTACATTATAAATAAATGGATTTATTCAAAATAATTCAACAAAATAAAAGATACAAGAGACATAAATTTAAATCTACCCATAAATATAACTAACTTAAAAATACTTAAATAAAATTTAAATGGAAATGATAATCTTACGTATAAACCACGCATTATGAATATTACATTCTGTACTAGTCTAATATAGTTCTATCATCATTTATCGTTTGTCACAATAGCTGTCACTCTCCAACAAGTGTGTGAGTGCCCCGAGTGCAAGTGACAGATCGAATGGCAGCCATACTAATCGTTCTGGGGTTGTTTCATGTTCCTTTAATGGGACTACAAAAGAAGCACCGACATTCAACTAAGAGAAAATACATCGTTCACGTTCCGAGATAACAAATATTAAAAAAAAACCGGCCAAGTGCGAGTCGGACTCGCGCACCGAGGGTTCCGTACAAACCTGCAAGGTTTACAAAGTTCGTTCATTACGACAATCGAGTCATAACTATGGTATTTTTATGGTAAAGTAATAAGTTTATATTTATTAAAAAAATATATATTTTGTAATGTAACTAAAAATTTAAGGTTTTCGGAATTTTTCCTTTATGTGTGCTATAAAACGTTGCTTCATGCCAAATTTCAAGATTCTAGGTCGACTGGAAGTACCCTTTAGGTTTTGATTCCCTTGCGAGTACTTGCGAGTTTCAAAATATGCAGCTTAAATTGCTGTTTCTTTTGATTGCGTTGACATAGAAGTTTGATTTTGCTACAGCTTAAAGGTATTATAGACCTGAGTATTTGGTATGAATTTCAATTTAATACCTCTACGCGTTTATGAGGAAATGGGTAGTAAGTTTAAAATTATTAAAAAAAAATATATTATGTGATGTAACTAAAAATTTATGGTTTTCGTAATTTTTCCTTTATCTATGCTATAAGACGTTGCTTCGTACCAAATTTCAAGATTCTGAGTTCACGGGAAGTGTCGAAAATTTGCGGCATAAACGGCTGTATCTTTTGATTGCGTTGGCTTAGAAGTTTGATTTTTTCACAGCTTCAAGGGACAGTAGACCTGAGTAATTGATATAAATTTCAGCTTCATACCTCCACGCGTTCCTGAGAAAAAGGGTCTTGACAGACGGACGGACGGACAGACGGACAACAAAGTGATCCTATAAGGGTTCCGTTTTTTCCTTTTGAGGTACGGAACCCTAAAAACAGTCAGTAAATAAGATTTTCCCTAGAGACTTCAGTACGAGGTTCTTCAAAAAAGAAGTGTATAAGTTTTTAAAGGGTTTTCAACGCGCATGTGAATCCTGTGGTGTTGCAGGCGTCCATAGGCTACGGTAACTGATTACCATCGGGAGGGCCGTATCCTTGTTTGCCACCGTTGTATAAAATAAAAAAAAAAGATAAATAATTAGAAATTATAATTATGTAAATTGCTAGTAACTGGCCCTGGCTTAAACAAAAGAGTTTTTCGGAACTTATATACGACATATCATTTGATATTTACCAGTCACTTTTCGGTGAAGGGAAACATCGTTATAAAAGCAGTCTAATCTCAATAATTCTTTTTTATCTCCATTAGTGAATATTATTTTTTCTTCCATACTCTAACTACCTAATAACCTAAAACTAGTTTTTATATACGTTGTTATATATTTTGACGACCGCTCTGGCCTAGTGGGTAGTGACCCTGCCTATGAAGCCAATGGTCCTGGGTTCGATTCCCAGTCAGGGCATTTATTTGTGATGACCACAGATATTTGTTCCTGAGTCATGGGTGTTTTCTATGTATTTAAGTATTTATATGTATCTATCTATTATATATATCGTCGTCTAGTTACCTACAACACAAGCCTTACTGAGCTTACCGTAGGACTAGATCGATTTGTGTCAGATTGTCCGGAAATATTTATTTATTTATATACTAAAATATAGGTTAATTAAACGCTGATTATATTTACTTGTAATTTAATTTTGCTATGAAACAACGTTACACTTGAGAAATAATATTTTACTTTATGTTGTTTAGAATATTAAAAAAATTGTACACATGTAGCGAGTTCAATTTCTAAACACATAATACTTTAATTGTGTAGTTATGCGATACGCTCGCGAGAAGCCTCTTGGCAATTTACTTGAAGTTTTACCCGTGCGAGAAATTGACTCCTAATTTTCTCAAGACCGTATCATAACTAAACAAAGCCTTTATATTAAAAAAATATTTCCAATGCTACTTCGTGCAATAAACAAGTAATTAATGTTTAAAATTGTGCAGACTCTGCACCAGCGGAAAAGGGATTTGCTCTCAGCAATTATTAGCCGGCGAACAACGAGGTTGCATTGTGCCAAATTTCTATAGTGCAGTTGCAATGCCCCGTCGGCAACATTGCCGTCTGCAGCGCAAAAAGCTTAATTAAATTTGCTACACTCTTTATAAAATATTGCTAACACTAATAAAAGTTGTGGTTAACGGCTTACCTAAATGATTTTTGCATCAATAGGTAGATGTGCAGTCAGCGTCATATAGTGTAGCATCAAAAGTACTCATAAAGTTTGGTACTTGGTTTGATTTGGTGTCCTTAAACTACGCTTGAGGAGAAGCCCAACTGGGGAAGTACCTCCTCCTTACAGAAGACCACAGCCATAGTAGTATGCTACCTTTAAGGTATGTAGTGTTGTGTTCCTGGTGGTAAGTAAGGTTCCCAGAGCTCCAACCCCCCTTAATGGCCGGCAACGCGCTTGTGGCTCCCCTGGTGTTGCGGGTGCCCACCGGCGACGGTAATTGATTACCATCAGGCAATCCGCTCGTTTGCCACCTCTGCACTGTCATAAAAAAAAAAACTTACATCATAGAATTTGTATTATATGCTGGTGTACCGAACTGTTTGACTACTTTGAATGCTTCCAACTATATGACGCTGACTTTACAAGGTGGCAAATTAAATCAGTTTGCGCATGTGTGTAACTATAGGACATACAAAAATCTGTTCTTAGAAACCATGTCATTGATTTTAGAGACAAGACAAAACAGTCGTCAATGGCTAAAAAAAACCTGTGTTTAAACAAAACGTAATTATTTTTTTCTAATTGAATATCCGTTATGTTCTTGTGTTGGTCAATACCCATAAATGTGACTACAAAATATGATATCTCAAATGAATATAATGCATTGTATTTAATATCCTGTAATTTTACTGACCGGTTAATTAAACAACCGGGTTTTATTCCCGAACAGAGTACAAATTTCATGTGCAGTTTTTATTATCTCGAAAATCGATGACTTGGTTTCTATGAACAGATCTCTGTATGATCGTTACAGACCTACTCTGAAGAAACGGTAGGTAGATATTTAGTGATATATTTTTCACGACGACACATCTGGCCTAATGGGTAGTGATTGCCTATATTAAGCCAACAGTCTTGGATTCAAAATGTACGAGTATTGTGTAGTGAGCGCAGGAATTTGTTTCTTAGACATGGGTGTATCTATGTATTTAAGTATTTGTGTACGAATATTATATGTAAGTACCCACAACACAAGCCTTCTTGAGCTTACCTTGGGTCCAACTAATGTGTGTAATGATGTTCTGTAATATTTATATTTTTCCTATAATAAAGGATACTTTGACCAAACTATGAAGTATGTACTCAGAAAATGTTATAATATAATGCTGTATTAATACCAATCAGTTTTTTTATTAAGTTTTCAAGAATCACTTAGAATCTACAAACACGAATAACACAATAATAACTCTTCGAATTTTCCCTTTTAATAACAGTTTTTCCATGAATGGGAATACAAAAGACTCTTGCGCGTTGTAACGTAAATACTCTACAAATCGCAAACCCCCGGAATTTCAGTTATTCCGTGGTTATTTCGCGATTGTGGAAGCCGGCATTGATTTTATTATATTTCGTCTATTCTAATACCGTATTCAGCCCATGTCCGATATAAGCCCGCGGGCGGTATCTGCGGTATATCAGAATGCAACCATCGATGCGCGAGCCAGCTTAAGGTTTGGGAAATAGGAAAGTCAAGAGAAATGCGAACGTATAGACGAATAATGTATATTTTGTTAACATCCTGTGAACGAAATTGAAACAAGGATTATTATAAACAGGAAATTTGAAAAAAAGCGTTTTAAAATCAGAAATTATAATTTTAACAAATGAAATTAAGAAAAATTGTCAGAACCCACCAGCGTCCTCTCTCTGGTCTATCTTAATGGTTGATAAAACATCTTATATGTCTATTGACCACAGGAGAGACAAAAGCAAAGGAATAAATAATTTTTAAACCAAATATGAGAAAACTGTACTGTATGAACTGAATTCAAAACGCGATATGTATTTAATTTCAAGTGCCAGTTTCAAGCGACATTTAGTGCCTATCTCTTATTTTTGTGGTGTCAAGCAAATACCCGCTTTGGCCGGCGGCCAGGCTCACTAGCACTGATTGAGATAAGCTGAGATAATCGATCGCCATCTATTGGAATTGTAGTAAGAATAAATAATCTATGGAAATACGCGAGCGAATAAGTATATTTGATCAAATTAATCCGTAGGGTTAAAACCTCTTCTGTACGAATATGATACAAAACCGGTTCCACGTGTTAAATATTGTAACATCATTTAGTTAATAGGGTACGAAATGCAAAAATTGTTATACAATAATAAAAATAAAAATCATTTAAAAAATAAAAATATATTAAAATAGCATTGATATCTCATGTTTTACTGAAAAACAAATACTTTACGTTAAGTATACTTTTAGTACTACCTCATCCTCTTAGCCGTTTGCGAGGGCAACATAGCATTGCAAACATTCTACCACGGCGCCCTCCGGCGGCCCCAGCTTAGAGCCAGGGTATCCGCACAAAGGAGGGAGAGATCAGAAACGATTGATCTCCCCCCGACGGCATGTAGGGCCGCGCAGTGCGGGTCCCGTACCCGCTGGCCCAAATACTTTTAGTACTACCTAAAGCTGTCCCCTTACGTGTTCACGTAACCCGGGTTAAGTGACTTATAATTTCAAGATTTCCAATATAAAAGTACTTGGTAGAAGAGAAGATTGTTAGTGCCTAATATTTAAAAAAAGGAGGTCAGTTAATTATTTGCAATTTAACATGAATAGAATTTTAAATTATCAATCTATGAAATAAAACAATAAAAAATGTGTACTTAGTTACTAGTATGGATACCACACAATACTTCATACTACGTTCGTTTAGTTCGTTTATACGTTAGGATTTTTTTTTTTGGGTTTAGATCTTCTTCTGTGTGGTGTGGCTTATGAACTTTTCAAAACTAACAAATTTAAAATTAAAGTTAATCAAAAAACATGCATTTCAGTAAAAAAAGTCATTAGATTTAATCTATTTAAGCTATTTAATCATTTTTCAATTAAGTTCTTCTCATTATTTATGTAATATATAAGTCATACATAACCATACATTTAATTACAAAACTAAAAACGTGACTTTATTAACATACGTTGAAATTATATCTAACACATTTGCGTACACAAACTTTAACTTATTCTGTATAAGTCAAAGTTTGTGTCAACCTCATGATTTCTATCGTAATCCACTGATCTTTTGCTAACTACCTATAGATAAACAAATAGCAATTTAATGCCCGACAGACACACACCAAAATCAATTAATATTTATTTAATTTAACTGTGATATAAATTACATCCTGTAGTATATGATTGACATTTTGGGTGTACAATGAGGCACTTATAAAATTCATCATATATATTTAGAAGCGAATTGCACTCATTGGCAATCATTGCATGATCTACATACTCCAATGAATGCAAAATACAGGAAATATTCATTCATTTTGTTTAATAGGTCATGGCAGCAGTTATAATCATAATCACCTGGATCAAATAACTTTGTCATTTTTAAGTATATAATTCTATAAAGCATACAGTAAAAAAAACTTGCCTCGAGTTTGACAATAAGTTGAAAAGGTGTTTTACAGTTCAGACATAACCAATCTTGTTCTTTAAAGCCACTATTTGACAATTTAGTTACCACTATGTCATATTGTAAGCACCATCTAGCAAAACTGTCGAATTACGAGGCAGATCATTTCATAGACTTAACGCTTCTATTCTTTTTATTTGTCTTTAGTCATGCCATGACTATCCTATAGAAAAAGTTTTTTGATCCACTCGAAACACCAACTTTAACTTTTTTAACGCTATAGACTTCACTTTAACGGAAAACTGCGTCTCAGTACCCTTACCATGAGTTGTGACATTGAGGTTTTCGATAACGAGTATCGAGTTTACTATCTGTGCATGTCGTTCGCACTAAAATAATACAAGCGAGATGCACAGATAGTAAACTCGATACTCGTTATCGAAAACCTTAATGTCACAACTCATGGTGAGGGTACAGGAACCACGACGTCATATACTGCTTGAAGTATGAAGTGTGTCATGGCGTCTGGTACACGGTTCTCCGTTTACGAGCTGATGGTTATTTCTCAAAGCTTGTAACTTGTAAAGCAAGAAACCAAGCAAAAATAAGCGGATGTCCCTTGTCAAAAAGTGAACTCCCGCTTTAACTATCAACATGGCAAAGTCACATGAAATAACGCCCCAAAGTTATCTTCCTATATTTTTTTATAAATTTCTCTGGTAGGTAGACTTTTGCATTCTAATTATTAAACGAGCAGCCATATCTCATCTTTTAAAGAAACTTGAAAAAGGTGGATAATTTTAATTCGTTATGTCATAACATAGATGCTGAATGTACTACAAGTTCCAAGCTCTTGAGAAATTGGCCCTTGAGCAAAAATTTTGTACCTCAAAAATTAACCTCAAATTTTGTAACGCAGAAGACGAGAACGGCTCCGTAACGAAAACCATTCCTGACAAGCCCGTCGAGCTGAAGAACTTCCCCAAGCTGTGCGAGCAGCGGCGCAAGTTCCCCGTCCTCTACAGACTCGAGTTCCAGGTATGTATACCGTAGTAGCAATAGAAATATACAAAGTGCCAGGGTAAGAAAGGGACCGTATGGCGATTTCTGTCTATGTATTAAATGAGAATTTGTCTACCAGTGGTAGACCTTATACAGTTCTGATAAGGTTTACGATTGGTCAGTAAATTAAATAGGGCATACTGAACACACAATTAGTGATGTGCCGTTTCTGGAATTCAGGAGATTTATGTTTTCAAGTTTACTTTTTCTCAGTGTCTGTCAATACGAATTTAATGACCTTGAGGCGCTAGAAACTGTTTACGATAAGTACGTCGAATTATTTCTTAATCAAGATAATGTGAAGGATTTTTGATATTATATATTGTATTATTTGATGATTTCCTAATATGCCAAAAAATCTAGAAAGTACTTTGCTAGAGGCATTAATAAAATCTTCTTTTCATATGCTATCATGAATTTTAACTGTATTCTAAATCTAAAAGTCGTATAGGTAAAAACTTAGCTAAAGCACCTGGTCTATGTAGTAGTAACGTGTCTGTATACACATTTCGGCGTTCTATATTCAAATTTTGACGATAAGTTCCATATTAATTCTCCGCACAACTACATCGACATGGTGACTTTCTTAAATTTTTCATATACATCATAGAACCAATTTACATAACCGATTGCAAACTATTACATTATGGCAACCCAATTAATTTAATAATTATTCCAGTTATTTCGTTTGGGAATATTTATACTAAATTCCAAATCCTTATTCCCGGTAACAACACTAGTTACACACGCCTTAATTACAAACCTACCAGTATTTTCTCCTTTATTTGCTCGCACGTCGCACGTGTATTACGTTACAACTTTTATTACTGGCCGAGTTGTGTTTCCTTTTGTTGAAGTTTAAAAAACAAAAGTTAATGGCGCGATCGAGTTCGGGCTGGACGCATTGGAAATTGAATCTCTGTATTGGATTGGTATTGAGTTACACTTTAAAAAAATTGTTTATCAATCACCAATGTTAAATGACAAAATGTTTTTTCGGGCGTAATAACCTATGTTTATTCAATAAAGCAATTATATTTAGACACGTGGCTGAGTGAACACTCAGTGACGGCGTTGTTATATAGACTGACCTGACTGACAGACAATGAACCCCAATTTATAGCCTCAGCATATGAAATATATAATATTGACCAAGTCTCGTGGAGCTCAACTAACAAAAGATTCGAGACATTGTAATACTCGTACTCGTACATTATATTTAAGTATGTGAAAAAGAAATCTCAAGCTTTTTTTCGAATTTTATATATTTTCCTAGTTACGGCGGCTTTAGCGAATTAGTCGAGGTTAGGTAAACGTCCGAGTGCCCTGCAGCGTCCCAATGTATGCCACTTTCAATGTTAAGTCATAGTCAATAGAGAGGACAGAAGGGTGTCATCCATTGGGCATTCGCATGTCGAGCACTGGTACGTTTACTTTAGATGGGCAGTTAGATGTTTTTGTAATCTTATGGTAGCTTTTCCGTGAAATATAAGATATAACAATGTAGGTTTTCACGCACGTTCTTGAAAAAAAAATGGTATATGTAGTTATATGTGAAGTACCCAACCTGCATTGGGACAGCAATGAAACTAGTAGTACAGACTTTAATTCTTGAGCCACTTAAGGTTCAAGCTATTTTCCCAATGTAAAGTGAACCCTAAATGGCTCAACAATTAAAGTCCCTGACCGTACCTACAGATTTAGTACTTACCTACACATGTCGTTATTTAAAAAAACTTTCCCTTCAAATTTTAAATCCAATTATATCGTCATCTGCCGCTAAAATTATGCAAATATATTTGCGGTATTCTCATTCGAAAGCTTGGTATCCAAGTGCCTATGTGTTAATTAGGCAGCATTCCAAAAAAGTTTTGAAGGTCGCTGGGGCCATAAGGCTGGCTTTTTCTCACTCAGAGGATCAGCATAACACAGAGCGAAAATCAGTGGATCGGATTTTGACAATCTCGTTTATTTAGCAATCATTTTGTAGGTAGTTTTAATCAGGTTTAAAATTGTAACGTAATAAGTTTCTGTCACAAATGTAATTTTTGGTACAAGCTTTTATTGCTGACTATACTTTTTGTACAATCCTTAAGTACTCATCGAGAGGGTTCTAATGAGCCTAAACACGAAGGGTAATCTTGTATATTTTAGGACTTGCTATGCATATCTTCTGGCTCCAGCATTAGGTCAGATCAGTGGTACCATATTATTGCATTGTCACCGAACTTACATAACTCTGCTAGATTTCAGCTAAATCGGTTAAAGATATCTGCTTCAATTGAGTTTTTTTTAAGTCTTGTAAAAATTATGCGGAGAGGAGATTTCGGGGATTATGAACTCTCGATCTCGATGATTTTATAAGGCGTTAGGTAGTTAATTTTTGTTTATTTAGCGTCCCGGCTTCGCACGGGTGCAAAGCTGATATTAGTATTTTTCCACTATTTATTGGATGTTATTATACATTTAAACCTTTCTATCGTTTACTCTATCTATTAAATAAACCGCATCAAAATTCGTTGCATAGTTTAAAAGATTTAAGCATACATAGGCATATCGCCGTGTGCCTGCTATACGGCCACAATTCAAAAAAATTAAATTTCTGGATTATTGCAGATTCGTATTCTAAATTATTCAAATTACGACCTTATTTCGAGAGTCATAGCAAAAAAGGTCTTTAAGACCCTTTTTTTCACAAGTGGCCTTATGGATTTGACCATAAATTGTCAGACGATTCCCTGCAATACAGCCACATGCCAGCCTGCCGGCTGTAAACATATGTGGACAAAGAAAGCGACTTTGTTTTATACTATGTAATGATGTAAGTTGAATGACAAACACAGCCGATATCGGAACATACCGTTACCGTTGATAGACTGCCCCTGCCCAGGTAATGCCTCTTTCTTTGTTGGTGCCCCGCCAACAAACTTCCAATTCTAACTAAGAATGGTGCATGGGATTAGTTCTAAAAGATACAACGGCGAATCTTTAAAACTGTCCCTAAATCTAACGTAATATGATCGTTGGGGGTGAATTAGTACCAGGTACCCGGTTAATTTGCCCGACGCCTGAGATTGCCGTCTTTGCGGCGATTTCTTGCCACGGAATTACACCTAACGAACCAACAGGGTAGTATAAGCCGTAGACTAGCAAATTATGGACACGTAGTTAGAAATGCACAAATGTTCGAATACAAATAGAAAATTAAGGTCGCCGGAAGACGCTGGATGCAAGTCGCTTCCAACCGTTACATGTGGAAGCTCAAGGGGGAGGCCTATGTTCAGCATTGGACGTGTTATGGCTGAGATGATGATGATGATGATGAAATAGAAAATGTAATATGATGAATATTGCCATAGTTTTTGTGTACGCGTTTACTTCTATGTATATATGTATAGACCTACTAAATTGGTATGTAAATACTGAATCGTTCCTAGCCTAGACAAAATAAAAGGCTATTCAGGAGGGAAGTGGGAATTACGATGCAGGTAAAAATTACAAAGTAATCATTGTCACATACAACGAAGAAAAATAAATAAACGGCTGCTTGTAAACTTTTTGCAATAACTTTTATCTATAGTCAAATGTCAAATAAATAAATATTACATACAGGACATTCTTACACAAATTGACCGAGTCCCAAGGTAAGCTCAAGAAGGCTTTTGTGTTGTGGGTACTCAGCCAACGATATATTTAATATACAAATACTCATCACACAAATAAATGCCCTTACTTGTATTTGAACTCAGGACCATCGGCTTCATAGGCAGGGTCACTACCCACTATGCCAAACCTGTCGACATAAAAATTATAAATATGCTTAAAATGTATTTAAAAAACGGATGTTTTGTAGTTTAAGGGATTTTTCGAAATTTGGTACTTCCAATTAGCGAAAATTGTTAAAAAAGTTAAATCACCGTCAGTTTCGTGACGACAATTAAGCATGAAATCTTTATGAAGATCGACTTTTTGCGTTTAATTAGGTTGTAAATAATATCGATTGAAGTTTATAAAATGAACATCAAAACCATAACGAAATTTAATGCTTATTTGTCGTCACGAAACTGACAGTAATGTAACTTTTCGTAACAACTTTCACTAATTGGGTGCACTATTTATTGAATATACCCTTAAAATAAAATAAACCTAGTCCATACATGTAACGTCGTTGGCAGACGTTGAATTGTGTTGTGCTAACTTACACGCGCCAAGGTTTACGGGCAAATGAAGGCAGAACCAGGTACGTGCCGTCTTAATTACGTTTTTAAAGACTCGCGGTGGAAATGAAACAGCTGTGTGTAAACATTTTCTTGTTATTTATAAATATTTATAAATAAATAAACTAAGAAATATATTTACAAATTTCGATATAAGAAAGGTCAAAAATGACTTCGTTCATCGAAATATACTGATTTGATATACTATTATACCGGATAGTAACCATGTATGTTACTTCTGATGAAATTTGTTTTAAGAATAAATGTCATGTAATCGACCGGCGTATATATATATATATATATATATATAATTACACCCCGTTATCTAATGCTCATTTTGGGGGCAATCTAAAATAGTGATGTTGCTTCATATAATTAGTCGATTCACATTTATCTATAAAAGTTATTTGTCAAGCTAAAATTATTCTTTAGTGAAAGCTATAGAGACACATTCATTCCTATTTTTAGTCAAATCGGAGGGCGACAATTATAAATATCGAATTTCGTAAATTTGGGGTCCGATTTTTGAATAGTCACCGAGTAATCTTCATAGAGATTCTCATTCATTCTCTATGGAAATCACTTGGTAACTATTTCAAAAATCGCTTGGGTCCGATTTTTGTCGATCTTTTGACATGTTATTGAGTGAGTAAGTCAACTTAATTTTTTATCGACTTAGATTATCGTAACTGCCCCATCACTTGCCCCTAAACTGAGCATAAGATAACGGGGTGTATATATAATGCAAACGCTGTAGTCTTGTATAAAAAAAATAGTTGTCTAGTTAGAACCTACAACACAAGCCTTACTGAACTCACCGTAGGATTAGATAGATTTGTGTAAGATTGTTCCCAAATATTTATTTGTTTTATTTATTTGTGTTAAGTAGCTTGAAATCGTAAACTATTTACTTGTACGAGTATTAAGAGAAGAACCGATCAGTTTTCATGGGAAGAGAATATCCTGAACTTGGTAATAGAATTTTTATCACAACACTACAGATGTGTAAGTTGCGGATTACATCATTTCACACATTTCTGAATCTCGTATCAATATTTTCTTTAAAAAATTAGACTTATGAACTGAGATTTATCGTTTGCCAAGTGTGCCGACAATGGGAACTACCTCCCAAGCTGATAAAAGTTATTTTAGGGGGAAGCTTATGTGCTGCAGTGGACGATTAACGGTAGAAATGATGATGATGATGATGTATTAAACTTAGTTACGTCCTGACATTCCGAATACTTACCAGTTTTCGTGGTAAACGATTCGTTAATTTAGTGAGTTTAAAGTTATAAAATTAAACAAGTAAAAACGAATAGCGCGCACGATTTTATCCCGTTCGGCGTCGAGACCCTCGGTCCATGGAACCCTGGTGCTCTGAGTCTCTTTAAGGACAAAGAAACTCAGTTACCACAGTAGCCTGAAGAGCTGGCGGGCTAACGGCCCGGCCACGACAATGCGCGACTTGCGGCGCGGCAAGCGTTTTATCTGTTCGTTGCGCGGTCAAGACGTGCAATGCACTGCGGTTAGTTGGAATCACACGCAATGAACAGATAAAACGCTTGCCGCGCCGCAATTCGCGCAATGTCGTGGCCGGGCCGTAAGCGTGTCAGCCTCCGATTCCGCGAAACGCTGCCACCGTCTCCGGGCCTTTTTAGATTTATTATAATTTAGTTGAAGTTTATTGTAAGATCTAATTATTAACTGTGTTAGTACGTATTTAATTGTTTTTAAATAAAGGTATATCTAGCAGCAGTGCCAACGGGTCGATAATCCACTTTTAGTTGTATAATGTCATCTATAATTATCGCGTCATCCGAAGACTTAAATTTTTAACTTGTTTATTAAGTAATAGTTTATTTATATCTTCAGAGTCACGGGCACCCAAAAATCTCTTAATTGTTAAGAACCGCTTTGATTATGAAACAAGTAATTTGTCGGATCTAACGTGGATACACAGTAAACCTACACTACGCCTACAGTGCACCGGGTAATTTTTGGTTATTATTTTTTTTGTTTCTTCTCTAAAAATGTAATAATATTTTGTGTCTATCAAACAGATTACGTTATTTTTGTTATTGTAATAATTTTTTCTTCCGCTTTGATTATTAGGATAAGGATAATAAAATGTCAAGACCTTCATTAGTTCAGCACCTTCGCAGTCTCTCATATCGTCCGAACAATGCGGGCGGTAGGGGCAGTGGCCCAGTCTCAGGGGGCGGGGAAGCGACAGCAATATGCTCTCCTGGACGCGGGTAATATTTTGTCCCTTTCGTTTTTTGGCCTAGGCGGCAAACGAGCAGACGGATTGCCTGGTGGTAAGCAATTACCGTCGCCCATGGGAACCCGCAACACCAGGGGAGTCACAAGCGCGTTGCCGGCCATTAAGGCGGGTTGGAGCTCTGAGAACCTTACTCACCATCAGGAACACAACACTACATACCTGAAAGGTACCAGTACTATTATTGCTGTGGTCTTCTGTATGGAGGAGGTAGTTCCCCAGTTGGGCTGCTCCAGATTCAAGCGTGATGGTCATCGCTGTGCCCTACTTCTCATTGTTGGAATTAGTTTAAGGACATACCCGGGTCCAAAATAGATAGATTTCGTGATAGAGACAGCGGTTAGTTGAGATTCGGAGTCGAAGTGTGATCGCGATTTAAGCCGACGACTTAGACAAAAGGGAGAGGCTCAGAGTCGTTTCTGGTGCAAAGACTGTCTATGGCTATACAGCGCAGTAATGCTGCGTAATGGGCATAAGAGTAGGTTAATCAGTTCAATTACAATAAAGTACTCGAACAGTAAACACCGTTTATATTTACGCCACGACAACCATTCTATCCCGACATGGCAACGGCGTTGCCCGGGCGCATCTCAAGATGTTAGCATTTAGGACTCAATGTAAACCTACTCTTATGCCCACTACAGCAGCAAGAATTATGAGGACTTTTGAACCGGAACCGACAAATAACTAATAATCTAAATTGACCTATCAATGAATAACTTAATTTTTTATCAAGAGCTTTGTTTTGCTTTTAAGAAGGAGTCCTAATACTTGCAGAAACCAACGCAAACTTACCCATATATTGAAAACGGAGTAACTTTGAGCGAAAATTATAATACAGAGTTACAACTCCATATCTTTTATGATATCTATATCTAAATATTGATATCTTTAACTTCTCTCTAACTGCAATAACAACTAACGTCTTCGATAACAGATGTAGTTTCCATTTTAAGGTTAACATTTCTAGTTTGAAAATATATCTTGATTTATCAATACTTGTATACAATTTTCTTTTCAACGAAACATGAAGGAAACGTACCGATTTACAGATATCGGGGTCAGTTTACAATTTTAAAGTATAAGGAACAGAGCCTGAAGTACCTAATAATATTAAGGATAATACTAGGTAGTAGGTATATGTAATTTAATTAAAGCATCATTAAAGGTCATCTTAAGCAGACAAACATACCATACGGCTTGCCTGATTGTAATCAGTAACCGTAGCCTATGATTCATACGCGCGTCGTTTGCCATTTAGGAGTCTCAGCTCTATATGGTGACCTTACTTACTGGAAGAAATACAACACTATGAGTAGAGTCTAGTGCTATTTGTCTGTGATTGTCTGTAAGGTACTTTCCCTGTCCGCAAACATGGAGCAATAATACTATACAGATCCAAATCAAAATGACATAAGTTATATTTGCTTAATCTATCTATTCATGATTACGAACAACTTTTACTATAGAGTCATAACTGAAAAATCAGTTAGAATAAATGACCTGCCCATACTAACAACAAATAGCTAGCTAGCAGCTAGTATGGGGTTGTGATCCCATTGGAAAAGTTGATCGTAATCACGAATAGTTCCAGAAAATACATTTTTGTATTACCATTCTGATTTCACCTGGTATACAGGCGTGACGACAATGTGTCGTGATTAGCGCTCAATGGGTTAACGCGAGCTGTACCCTTACCATGAGTTGTGACTTTGAGGTTTCCGATAACGAGTACCGAATTTACTATCTGTGCATCTTGTTCGCACTAAAATAGTACAAGCGAGATGCACAAGTAGTAAACTCGATACTCGTTATCGAAAACCTCAATGTCACAACTCATGGTAAGGGTACTGTACCTATATTCATTTGAACGCGTAGGTTATACGTATTGCGATCCTTTTGTCGTTCCAAATTGGAAAATGTTTTATACTCTTGATGAACCAAATTGGAGCTGAAAACTCGAACCGAACCGACGCTATGCGAAGTTTTGAATAGTCGGGCGTTTGTAAAGCTAGCTTTGAAAGGTGTATTAGCCAGAGTTAACCCCGACTAAGGGTATACAGTTCGAAGAGAAATTAACCAGCTTAGTTAAACTGTAAATAAGTTAAATTATGTTTTGTCTGTATCTTGTTAACACTATTGTGAAAGTGACAGATAAGGACAAAACATAATTTAAATAAAGTAGGTTTGACAGACAATTATGATTAACGGGTTTAGTTATTAAATTTTTCATTAATATAATTACTGAATTTGTTGTTTTGAAGCTACGGTAGAACTTGCCCACATGCATAGTTTTTATTTTTCTCTTAGCTAACTTAAATAGTTACAAGTGTATGCTTATTGCTTATACTTGCTTAGGCTATACGAATGACTGTATAATGTATCAAAGTTAAAATTACAAAAACTGGAAAATAACATAACGAAATTGTCTTAAAAGGCCACACAAGATATATCACGTACAGACAGGTTTAATCTTAAGGGATTTATTGCACCCCTAATAAAATAAAGGGTGCTGCTTGTGTTGTGTTGTTTTTCTTGTCTGGAAGGTATTTATGGTTTATTTTAGGTTAGGCGTTTGGCAACCCTACGCTTAGATACCTACACAGTTTCATTGTAACCCCCGGAATTATAAAGCACTTGGTCGGTTTATTCGAACTGTCAAACTATTCATACGAGTACAAGGAAAAATACTTTAAAAATTACGTTAACTGACTGTTTGGTGCAACTAACGCTTAGTGTAACAAATGTAAAACTATTTCACTAGTCCTTTTTATTTATTTTTATTAAATATTAGAGGATATTAAAACTAAGAACATCTAATATTTTTTTATGAAATATTAGATTAGATTTAGATAGATTAATTTCGACGGGTTCCGCTGTGTACGGGTGGCCAAATTGGTTAAGGCGTCATCCGCGATAGCTGGAGATACGGGTTCGAATCCCGTCTCGAACACCGGAGGTCCTCGTCGTTTTATCTTAAGTATATGTTGTCTATTTCAACTTTTAATTAGAGGATAATTCTTACACAAATCGACCGAAGTTCACGGTAAGCTCAATAAGGCTTGTGTTGTGGATACACAGCCAACGATATATATAATATATACAAATACTTAATAAGGCACTGCCTCGTACAAAGTGAATTAATATAAGAACTTTACATTTAATTACAATGTTATTTAATTATTAAATTCATATAAAACACCCATGGCTCAGGAACAAATATCCTCAAATATGCTCAATACACAAATAAGTAAAGACCCTTAATGGGATTGGAACCCAAGACCATGGGCTTCATAAGCAGGGTCACTATTTGTAACTTTTTACTGTACTTTTTGTAATGAAATAAAACAAATATTCCAATAGTTTTCGCATACCAGCCACCGACGGACTCAGCTGCACCATGTCAATGTCAGATATTATCTGTATTTATTATATAATATAACTTACTACTCTTTTTATTTTATTTCCGACATGGTAACGCAATATTTATAACTCCAAAACTTCAAATTAATACTTAAACAACAAATTAATAAACAGTTGATAAGTTGGAACTACGATTTGTGGATGTTAGTAGTTTTAACGTTAACAAAAATATCTGGGTTAAGTCGGAACGACGTGACCCACTCGGCTTTCGGCTTAACCGAGTGGAAAACTGTACAATATTTCAACTTTCTAGGATGTTTAGCGACTTAGCGAAAAGCTATTAGGAAGCTAAAGATAATCTGTTAGCTTTACCGGTACCTAGTAAATAAATCGTTAAATAACTTTTTGATGAAATAGTATTACATTTACTGACTTGGAAGTAACAGTCTGACTTGAATATCGCAAGAATATAGACAATAGACGACCGGTCTAGTCTAGTGGGTAGTGACCCTGCCTATGAAGCCGATGGTCCTGGGTCCGATTCCCAGTCGGGGCATTTATTTGTTTGATGAACACAGATATTTGTTCCTGAGTCATGGGTGTTTTCTATGTATTTAAGAATTTATATGTATCTATCTATTATATATATCGTCGTCTAGTACCTACAAAACAAGCCTTACTGAGCTTACCGTAGGACTAGGTCGATTTGTGTAAGATTGTCCCGAAATATTTATTTATTTAAATAGCCTCTAGCCGCCCAGAGACCTATAAAAAGGTGTCCCATTGAATGTCATTTTGAATTTTAATTATGACAAACTATAGTTGCATTTTGTCTGGCTAGTTTTAATTTTTTGGCGGCTAGAGGATAGAGTAAGGAGATACCTTAGCGATAGACGAGGGTAGATTTTACCTATAGAAATATATCAGTGGGTTTAAGACGACGGACCGAGTAGGTACGTGCAAGAAATATTAAATAAAAAATATTTTATAAGTTAAGTAAATAATCGCTTATGGAGTAAGGTAAAACGTAAGCAGATAAAACCCTAAAACGTTATCCTAAGTCCTATCCTCTTATCAAATAAGTAATATTCTGATCTGGAAACCTAGCAAGATTTATCTGAAATTATTAAGTAGTCCATTTAAGAGAGGCAGGATTTACTCGTAGGTAGTATTAAAACATATAAAACAGACGCGTAAAATAAAACGTATATGCTAAAATATTGAATAATGGATCTTACATTATTCATAATGGATTTCATAATGGTTCATTAAGAAATAATATTTTCGACTTCTTTTTTAGTTTTCCTTAGTGGTATCTGAGTGTGTTTGTTGTGCTTCTAAGCATGAGAATATTTTAAAATTCTACCACTGAGTACATTTACAATAGACGTTGAAAGTTTTAATGAATTTTTCGTGTAATTAGTAGTTTTTGAAATGTTGACGAAATTGGTCATATTACGAGTCTATGATACGTAGTGTCTTCTAACTCAATCTAAGTTACTAACTCGAATTTATCTGTAGTGACAGGATTTAGTTGTTTGAGTCAGTGAATAATGAAATATGGTAGTTCACACCCTAAAGGTACAATAAGGGGGTTGAAACGTGCGAAGCCGCGGGCAAAAGCTAGTGTAATATAAAAACTACAAAATATTTTGTATACTAGTGCCCAAATATAAGTTGTGAAGTGGTCATGAAATACACAAGTGTTGAAAATGCCATTGTCCTCTTAAACCATTTTAAACCTATTTAACAAGGAATAGGGTTGAAATTTCAATATCCACGCAATGTAGTTCTAACCTTTTTTTGTAAGTAACTGGTTGGCGGTAACTATAACAAAAGCAGATAATAGAATTGTATTAGACACAATGCCATTGTGAATGCAGGTAAGTGGATGAGCTTAGCTTAGAAAATTTTTACTATATGTATATGGTCAGAAAAGGTGAAATTATCTTCATAGTGGTTTCTTAAACCACTTCATCATCTCAGCCATAAGACGTCCACTTCTGAACATAGGCCTCCCCCTTGGACCTCCACATGTACCGGTTGGAAGCGACCTGCATCCAGCGTCTTCCGGCAACCTTAATGAGGTCGTCTGTCCATCTTTTGGGTGGACGTCCTACGCTGCGCTTGCTAGTCCGTGGTCTCTAGCACTTTTCGACCCCATCTGCCATCTTCTCTGCGTACAATGTGGCCTAGTAAAAACGTTAAAAAAATGGGCTAGCCACATGCACTCAGAGAACAACTTATAGTCATATACATTGTAATAGTCGACAACAATTTGTCGTTATTATTCCTTCCAATCCACTGTAGAGTCGTTATCTATACATACCGGTATTTGAAACGATCCTGTAATTCATTCCGAGCACAAAGTTGTTTTTGGAATTCTACATGATACTATACTGCCTTATGATTTATGTATTCATAAGTTATTTTCATACATTCTTATCTCTTTTTTCGCCAGAAACTTAAGAGTGTGCACAAACTTTCTGATTAGGTAGTCAATAAGAAATTTATCTAGTTTATTCCAATGGTAGATGGATTGGGTAGATTGAATCCGATTGGGGCAGAGGCGCTACCGCCAGAAACGATATTCGTAAATTTCGGACGATTGTTTCTGTCACTCTCATGACGTCTTAATTGGGGTAAAAGAGAAAGATGCCCGAAATTTACGAATATCATCAGGCAGTAGCGTCTCTAACTGGGCTGTCATTACTTCTAGTATATGGAGTTTTATGTGTTTACATAGATAAATACATGACACAGTAGGTTGTGAATGTATTAAGCGAAGCTTGTTAGAAATGGTTAGGTACTTATAGGATTTAAGTTCAGTACATGTTAGCATTTAAGCCGAAATAAATATTAATAATAACTTACCTGCATACATACAAGTCAATTGGCAAGGGTCGCCATGTACGTAGTGTGCAATCTATATTATGATTATCTATAAATCATGATTCATTTAAAAAAATAATGATGAAATTTATATGCAATTTAAAGTAGTTTCACAAAAATACGAAAAACATTTCATCTCTAACAAGGGTAACAATCTCTAAATGAACACAATGAATGATATGAATTGCTTTCATAAATTCTGTGGGTTTATTTAAAGTAAAGTCGATTATAATTCCTTTTATCTCCTACTATTCCGGCGACCGCAGTTGCTGTTGCTACTGCGCCCATCTGTCGGATTGTCACCTTTGTCGTTTCTACGACACCCGCGGGAGGAGGTGGGGTGTTGTTATTCTCAGCAAGCACCACACGGCAAGGGTATATCTTTAGAGTGTAAATATAAACACATATCATCATTAATTTAAATCGATACATCTCGTGATTTTCGTAGCAATGTCTCAAAATTAGTTTTGATCAAATTGTTTTTTTTTTTCCTGGAATTGCCTGTACGTATATAAAACATACTTTTGATATAGTTAAAAACAGATATATGCATTTAGTATGCACCTTCGGGCAATAATTACCCTCTTTTATATTTATTTATTTACACATTAATATTTATTAAATACAAAATAATAATAAATTTATCTATATAAAATAAAAGAAGACACTTAGGTATATAAGATTTATTAAATTTGTATGTAAATGTCCTTGTCCAATTCATCATCGCAGAGTCAAAACTATTGAAGCTAGGAAAGGGAGGAGTTGAAAACTACAGTTTAGTTTGCATTTTTAATTTGAATATCAAAATAAGAAGTGATTTTGAAAAATTAAACTTACAAGCGGGTTAAAAAAAGTGTTTAAAGGTTTATTTGAAAAGGCTGCAAAATTAAAGTTATCTAGATGCTTGAAAATTCGTACATTTATTAAAATAAAAAAAATGAGAACTGTACTTATATTAGTGCTTTTCAAAATTCAAACCCATACGGGATTTAAAAGGGGTTGAAAGTATGTATGAAGGGTAAATGTTTTTAAATAAATGAGAAACTTAAAAGATTATTTAATGAATTCCACATTTGCATACAAAATGAAAAGATTCATACTTTCTTCCCCTGAAAAGAACACAGGGTTAGAAATTTGTATTGATGCAGGACCAAAACTACTGAAGCAAGGGAGTTATATATTAATTAAATTAGTTTCAGTTATTCGTTGTGTAGTGTTAAAATTTTAAGTTAGAATTTAAAGGAAGGAACTAAAATGAAATTTTACTCAAATGAAGTTGCGGGCAACAGTACATAATGCAATAATTAATACCCTTTTTCTTTGAAATGCATTTTCTCTTGGTAATTAAAAATATTACAAACAGTATTAACAAAGGACATAACAGTAAAATTCAAAGCGTCGCCCCTATTATTTGATAGCCCTTGCTGAACAACAGAAGATCGTAAGTCTTGTGTTCTTTCTATGAACAAAAGATATTCTCTATTCTATTAAATAATGGTAGCAACAAGGCTTGCAAATACTGATTATGTATGCTTTGTACTTATAATTACTTTAATGGTCTCCCTCGCATTTACAACGCATTTACATGTTTAATATTACTAAATAATGTTTGTACTTCATTACTACAATAAAACGGAATTGTACATACAGTAATAATTATAAGGCGTGTTAAAAAGTAGCAAGGATATATAAATATTTTTTTATTTATCAAGCATATTAAACATTTTGTATCTGTATAATAACTATTTAACAAAAATGACAAAAATTCTGCTTATACCTAATTTTACACACTAAATATAAAAAACCTCCCCCAAATCCCCTGCCTCCGGCATAGAACCCAGAATACTGGCGGCGTTACCCCTTTGCACTGCCAGACTCAATCTCTGAGCAAAGAAGGAACCCGCCCTATAATCGCCCGAGACTCCTATGAGACGTCTCGACACAAATTTTTTGGTGTCGGATGACCATGGACCCATTGTATTCTGGGTTCTATGCCGGAGGCAGGGGATTTGGGGGAGGTTTTTTATATTTAGTGTATATATAAATAAATATTACAGAATATCAAAGTAAGAAGAAATCAAATTATTTTTTATGATTTTAATGCTACTATATAAATTAAAAGTTGAAATTGACGACATACGGTTAAGAAAAAGCGGCTGCCGCGATAGCTAGGTTTCGAATCCCGTCTAAAACGTCGCTTTTTCTTAAGTATATGTCATCTATTTCAACTTTTACAGAATATCCTTACACAAATTGACTGAGCCCCGCGGTAAGCTCAAGAAGAGCTGTATAGTGGTTACTCAGCAACAGGGGTTTGTACCCAGGACTGTCGAATTCATAAAAAACATCACATCCACCAAGCCAGACTTGTCATCACATATGTGTGTGTTAGCATCTGTTTATGGCACCGTGACTCCTAAATGGGTAAACCGTTTTGGCTGCGGTTTTTAAAATTTCAGAACAGATTTTTTAAAAATGGCTTTTCAACATTTTTTGTGAGCGCGGTCCAGTTAGAGGTAATATTTATTAATTAACAATTATATCCAGTTTTTTTTGTATAATACTTGCAATATTATAAAAATATAATAATAATATGTCAAAAAACACCATTATAGTTAGTGTTTCAGTTCTTTGTTACTCCAGCAGAATTCACATAAATCCCTAATCGTGACACCAGCGTACATGCCTTATAAGCTTTTTTTATCTTGTACATGATTAACAGTGAGTACGTAATCATTTGTCATCAGGGCCCAACAAGTCTATAGGTTTAAGAACAATATTTAAATTCTCATCATTTACACAAAAATTACTTTTTACTTTTGACTTGTGACGACTCGTGCTTGACCTTATGTCGACTGCATATTTGTATTTATCTTTATATTTATGTCAATTGATATCTCTACTTGGTAAAAAATAATTGATGTCGTATTAATATTGTTTGCAGACAGCGGTCAAAGTGGAGACGCATTCCTGTCGGCACGCCACCAAGAAGACTAATCTACACAAAAACCAGAACCAAAAAGTTATACCTTGTAAGTACTCGTAATCATTTATTATTATTAAGGAAGCCCTTTCTAATAATAATACTAAACGACTAGCAATGTAACAATGCCTTACAATTCCATTCTCGTTAAAGTAACTTTTTCCGTTTAGCCCAATACTTTTGGCTTTGCCCAATAAATGTTTTTAATTCATGTAAGAAATCGTGATAAAAAAGCGACGTAGAAAAAAATAGCCAACGAGTATTAAAATTTAATTAAAATTAACTTGTTAGAAACCAATAAATCCTTTTCTAAAAACTTATGTAACGGGTCTATTGCGAATTATCCGTTAATTATGACTTATGAGTTGTTCGGGAGAATGGCCGGTGCAACCCGCGGCAAAACTTCGATACTCATGGTAATTAAAATTAATTCGCTAATTAATCCCAATAGTCTTTAAGTTAGTCTTTAAGGCTTGCGCACATAGGCGCGTTTTGTGAGCGTGGCGGTAGCGCAGCGTGACACCGGTGTGACTAATGTAACGAAATAAGGCACACATTCCGACGGCAACATCGCGCCCCGCTGCGCCACGCTCGCAAAACGAGCCTATGTATTTGTGTAGTAAACAAGAAAGTCTAAAGTATTATACAATAAATCATTTGCATGTTTTTATTTATTTTCAATTAGAATACAGTATTCATTATTCGACTAGTAGTATTAAACATAAAAGTTTAAAAATATCTGAAGATATCATCATCATCATATCAGCCCTTTATCGAGCATAGGCCTCTCTTCTAGTACGCCACTTGTCCCGGTCCTGGGCTAATCTCATCCAGAAGTGACCCGCAATCTTTTGAATGTCGTCGACCCAACGTGCCAACGGACGCCAGGGGCTTCTTTCATTCGAAAGCGGCCACCACTCAGTTAACATTCTAGTCCACCTGCCATCACTCTGCCTAGCAACATGAAGATATATTCAAATACAAGGCCAAAAAGGGGGAATGCGTAATTAATTATATTCGTTGTGTACAGTCAGCGTCATATAGTTGGTAGCATCCAAAGTACTCAAAAAGTTCGGTACACCATAGTATTAGTATGGTGTACCGAACTATTTGAGTACTTTGGATGCTACGAACTATATGACGCTGACTGTACACGACATGTCCTCCGGTGACTATCAATTCTGTTTATGTATGTTTTTTTATCCAATATTGTTGGAAATGTATTTAAAATGAAACAAGCATAAATTAGTATCGACTGAGTACTTATTCAACGCTGAAATATTAAGTCCAAACTCCAAGGGCCTTGTTTATATTATGATAAGTATCTCAACTTTACCTTCGCTCAAATGATTGATAAGTATTTACTTGACAAATAATATTACGAATACTGTCAACTCTAGCTTCTCGGCATTGTTTATCACAAATTAGAATCGAATTAATAATTTTAGGACAATTTTGCGAGTTTTTAGACAAAAAGTGTACCCGATTAGCGTGGCTTATAAAAAGGCTAAATTCTGTCAGTTTTATATTCTTTTTTTCCTCTTTACATTGTAATATATTGGTTAAAGTTTATGAGACGATCACAAAATATAAGTATTTATAGAAATTTTATGTTTAATTATTATACCTGGATATTGTTGTCGCCGGTGACTGAATATATATAGACACAGCTCTCCATACAAAAATGCCTTCCAAAAATGACCCCAGGCGCGCTGACACTGACAGCTATCCCCTCTTCATAAATATGTCAGAGCAGCTTAGAATTATCCAATAGACAATTTCGCGCTATTAAAAAAAGTTGTGATTGGTTCATAAAAGTTTAAAGTGTCAAACCTCATGCGCGGCGTTACAAAATTATGGCGTTGTCAAACTTACAGGGATGATACTAACCGAGATGGAACCAATTTATATGAATATTATTCTACACACGATTTTGTTATTAAAATTACTCTTGTCCGTACTTTATAAGAAGGTATATCGTTAATAATGTGTTGGAGAAGTAATTAATTTTCTAACCTAGGTGAGTTACAAATTAAATTCAATGTCATATAACAAACTGTCACCATAAGAGCAAGCTAGAACAGGATGTTACTTTGATATATCGCACGCATTGATTTGTTTTAATAATGAGGCAACAGATTTACTAAATTGACGCGGAGTACTGAATTTTGGCGCGTCAAGGAACTTTGCCAAAAACGGATGACTACTGAGTTGTTCATCTTTTTCGTTCTTGCAATCTTCGAAAGATAGGGATGCAAGTAACGAAATTTCAATTTTCGAGGTTCGCAGTAGATATTATATTCGCAAAGAATATAATACTCATTAAGAAGCTAACACGCTTTCAGAATTAGAAAAGAAAGTGGTAACTTTTCGCAAAGAGAATAAGTGCAATCCCTGATAATAACTTAAACTTAAGCTATTTACACCTGACGAGGTATATCGTATAATCACTGTCAGTCTAGCTAAAAAAACAACTCGAGATATATACGACCTCTCTGTGGTGCTCCTCCACTCCTCTGCGGCGGAATTGTCTCCAGTACTTGCCAGTATCTATAACAGATGCCTACGCGAGGGAGTTTATCCAAACCCGCTTAAAGGAAGCCGCATCTCTCCGCTGTACAAGGGAAAGGGGAAGATGGACGATATCGATGCATGCAGACCTGTCGCTGTCATCCCGGTGCTGGCGAAGATATTTGAGTACGGTCTAAGCTCAAGGTTAAAGGAGTTTCTAGGTTCTACCAAGGCTCTATCGGATAGGCAATATGCCTATAGAAAAGGTCGCTCAACTACGACGTTGACACGAATTGTGATTCGACAAATAATGGATGCTCGCGAGCGCAAGAACCAAGTCGCTTTACTGTGTTGCGACCTGTCGAAAGCGTTCGACGTCGCCGACCACGAAGTGCTTATCAACAAGATGCGTCACTATGGCTTCGAAGGCTCTGCATTAGCGCTGATGATTGACCTATTACGTAACAGGACTCAGGTTATTGTCGCCGACAATGGGCAAGTGCGATCCGACGCAGTGTCTACAACGTTGGGTGTAGCACAGGGCTCCTCCGTCTCTAATATCCTCTTCTCAGTACTTCTGAATGACCTTCCAGACGCTATTAGCTCAGGAGAGACATACATGTATGCTGACGATGTGGCCGTGGTAGTGAGCGCTCCGACGTATGACGAACTCGAACAGAAACTAAACCTGACTACCGCATCAGTCTCAAAGTGGTTTACGACCAACGGTCTCATTTTAAACATAAAGAAGACACAGTATATCCACTTTGATCTCTCAGGCCGGCCAGTAAGGCCCTTGTCAGTGCGTGCCAATGGCGTGCTCATCAACCAAGTCCAGAGCGTAACGTTCCTAGGATTTGAACTAGATAGTGGCCTCACATGGAATGGTCAAGTAGACAAAGTATGCAGAAAACTGGCCACATCATGTTTTGCACTAAAACGACTCGCGCGAATTCTTCCCACAGAAGTAGTTAGAGCGTGTTACTTCGCGTCCGTACAGGCACATCTTCAGTATGGGGTCGAGCCGTGGGCCGGCGCGGCCAGTCGTCAAAGGGTTCTCCACCTACAGAAACGAGCAGTGCGTGCTAATAGCACGAGCCCCTCAAACCGCCTCTGCCAAGCCGCATTTTATGTCGCAAGGCATTTTAACTCTACCCGCATTTCGTATGCTACATATGGCAATGAACATGCGAGAAGAAACAGACGCGGTGCCTGAGAGCACTACCGTGGCCCCTCGTAGGTACGTGACCCGCAGCGTGCTCTCTGGCAGGATGCCGTGTGTATCGCACCGCCTCAAAAAGACAGGAAAACTCACACACGTCATGGGTCGCAAGGTTTATAATCAGCTCCCTCGGGAACTAACAACTATACGTTTTGGACATGTGTTCAAAAATAAATTAAAAAAATGGCTCATTGAGCGGGTGTTTTACAATCACGAGGAGCTCTTTGAATAATGTGTGATCTAAATGTAATGCAATTTTATTTATTATCTACTGATGTAGCTTGCTATTGATTGTATTATATAAACTTATTATTATATAACTATTTTAAGATCTGTTCGAAATATTGACATGTAATAATTATGTTACCAATAAATAAATATGAAATATGAAATAATACGTATTGACATTTCAATACTATTACAGAAATACAACTTTCGACCATAAAGCATCGCGACTTAAATGAAATAGGTAGGATATTAAATTCCATGATTCTACGTACATATTTTTATAAAATTATTATAAATAATTTTCGGGGCCTTCGGGAAACTTAGAACAATTATGTCCGAAAATTTACCAGCGACACATTTACAGCGTACTTGTTTTTCGAGACAAAAGCTAATAAATAATAGGAATTGCTTGTTACTTGAAAAATACACGAATAATTTACTTGTGAGTATAATTGACGCATAACCTAATCCCCAATCTGTCACTCAGTATCATAAAGGCATAATTCATTATAAAACTAGTATAGATATACGACATTTTGTGCAGCGTATTAGTCTATACAACAATATGTTACTTTAAATAATTGTTTATCACATTCAGGGTTAAACTTACACAAACCAATGGATCCTATCGTTTTTCTTGTATTTTTGTGCAGTTGTTGAGGGACCATTTTACCGCACAAGAAGGCATTTTATAGGGTTTTTTAATTTAACAATTTTATATTAGCTGACATCTTATGTCATAGAAAGCTTCTGTA
Source organism: Grapholita molesta (assembly GCA_022674325.2). Taxonomy (NCBI): domain Eukaryota; kingdom Metazoa; phylum Arthropoda; class Insecta; order Lepidoptera; family Tortricidae; genus Grapholita; species Grapholita molesta. The sequence continues at coordinate 5,380,975 of CP053136.2, read as the reverse complement.
CTACTAAAGCTGTCAAACTCCGCCGCGGCTCAGTCGATCGTTCGCGGCACACTAGCCGTGGGGTCATTTTTGAGCTCGAGTCAGGTTTCTATAGTATTACTAGTTCGTTGGTTGTCGCAGGGACAACATTTGCTTAGTGCTTGCCACACTAAAAATTTCGATAATCCCCTTATCGATAAGTACATACTACTACAACGCCAAGACTTATGTACATATGATAACATCCATATAGAAAACATGCATGACTCAGGAACAAAATATCTGTGCTCAGCACACAAATAAATGCCCTTACTAGGATTCGAACCCAGGACCGTCAGTTTCATAGGCAGGGTACCCCCTAGGCCAGACCTGTCACCAAAACTTGAGTAAAATATTGGAAGCATTAGTCATTATTCATAATTATTAGAAATATACTTCAATTTATATTGACATCTAACTTTATTGTCCCACCGACTAATAATTAATTACAAATCGAAACCATGGCTCAATTCAGTCTATTTCCGTAACAAACCGAGGACAGATTGTTTAATATCGCAATGAATTGGAAATAAGTCTAATTATTACATCTGAAATCTGAAGTATCTTTAGTACTAGTATTGTCAGCTAACCGGAACAGTCACAGGGGAGACAAGACTCTCAGGGCGTCAGATATGAAGTTCAGAGAGAGAAATGACTGCACATCAGAATGTAATCTGATTATTTTAAAAACAAAACAATCCTGAGGTGAGACCCAAACATAGTAATTGCATTTAAACGGGTAACTCACGTTTTTAAGTAGAACATACCGAACGAAACATTTTAAGCAATATCCTTGAATATTGTTTTTTATATTAAACAGAAACGTCTGCTAGCATATCAAAGAAACTTAAATCGAAAGAAAAATAGAAAAATTTGACTCGCGGCGGGACTCGAAAGTGGTTGTGGTTCGAGGTTCGAGTCCCGCCGCGAGTCAATTTTTTCTATTTTTCTTTCGATTTAAATATCCTTGAATATCTCTAAGCCCTATGTTGCATAATACTTGTACTAGACTGTCCATATATGCTATACATATATATGCACCTTGAATCATCTCAATAATATCATAAATGTTATAATCCGAATACCGCTTCGTTCAATTTCGATTCGATCCGATTATCCCCAAATGTAAATAATATACGAGAATTGTAAATGAACTTCTGTTTCCTATACAATGAAGAGTACATCAAACAACACAATATCAAATTAATGTAAGTTTGGCGCCAAATTCGCTTATTCAATTTCTGTATGAAGTGCTTGAACTCTCTACGCTTTAATTGAATTTAGCTTAAATTCAATTCGTAGCGTTTCGTAGAGGCCGTAGTAACTGCTACGCGGCTACGCAAACAGAAGCGTAGGGAATTCACGAAGACTATTAGTATCATCATCATCATCATCTCAGCCATAAGGCGTCCACTGTTAAACATAGGGCTCCCCCCTGGACCCTGAACCGATCCCACCGATGCGACTTTTATAAGGTCGTCTGTCCATCTTGTCGTCACGTCCTACGCCGCGATTGCTAGTCCGTGGTTTTCACCGGCCATCTGCTTTGCGTGCAATTACAGCTTTCTCTACCAGTCAACCATTGTGCTAATCAGAGTCATAGACATTGGTGTAAACAGGTATGTATATACCTGTATTTGTATATACAAATACTTAAATACATAGAAAACTCCCATGACTCAGGAACAAATACAAGTGCTCATCACACAAATAAATGCTCTTACTGGGATTGGAACCCAGAACCGTAGGCTTCATAGTGAGAGTCACTAACCGCTAGTCCAGACCTGTCGTCAAATGTCTTCACTTTCCCTCAGATGTGACTAGAGTCAATCACCCGTCAGTATGTTATAAAATAAAACCTGCCCCAAGCTACCCCTACCTAGATATAATGCCTAGAACCTTAATTTCCATTATATTTTCATTCTTTAATGTAGCGGATCTAAGTTTAATTTGTGTAAGCAAATTTTAATTGGTTTACGACGGTAACATAAATGTATCCTCGACCAATTAAGCGCAAACATCCGCCATAAATTGGGTATGTAAATGTAAACATACTTCTATGAGATTATTTTTAATTTGAATAAAATGATGTTTGAGGGAAATAATACACATTTTATTACTTTTACTGATCAGAGGATATTTTGTTTCTATATATTTTCATTGAGTACGAGTAGTTATTTACCGCCTTATCGGTCATAATATACCTATGGTTTGCTCAAACAAGTGCAGTCAGCTGCAAAGATAATGAGTTATTCATCTCAAAAGAGGGCAAAGTTAGTGCTTACTCTCTCGTGCTAATATTGAGAACTGACCTAGCAAAGGATTACAAAAATAAACTACGAGAACATCTAGTGGTTCAAAGAATGGAATCTTGAGCGTTGGAAGGATTTCCAGATACGAGAGGGGTCATAATTTTTCACCTCACTACCACAAATACTAATATTGATAATAAATTCAAAAGTGCCATTCGTACCGACCCAAACTGACTTACACTTGTCATTTAAGAGAACATAGGAAAAACTTGGAAGGGGCCTCCTCTGCCAACTTGTAGTTTGACAGAAAGCTAACCTATGTAACCAGGTTAAGTAATAAAAAAAAATACAAGAGGAATAAAAATAAATGAGGCAGTTTCTAGAAGCCATAGGCAAAACTTGTATAAAATGACAGATGATGTAAATGTTATCGTGAATATGGTAAATTACAAACGCCTTATCAGCTTACCTATGGAAAATTATATACATACATAATATCATTCTTGACACGCAGGTCTACTTAGCAACTAATACAATTGATGTCAGTTTCCCATTGCTTAGTAAAATAAATACTTCTTTATTTGGCTTTGCGCTGCTGTAACCTTAAACCTCCTTATTTAATTCAAAGTTATTACTATAGTGAGTAATGAAAACAAGTCAAATACCCAATTTTCATAAAATCACGATTTCAGAGATTAAGATAATGGCCACTTCAGTTTTGGCTAATGATAATGGAAAGTTAGGTTTTTTTTGCTCCCCGGGGCCGTCAACCCTCGCTTAAAAGGCTATTAAGGGTATGTTCGAGACACGGATCACTGTTCTATAAAATGGACTACGCCAAAGGCGATACTAATTAATGGTCTATTTCAGTTTTATCTTTAAAAGATTCAATAAATTAGAAAATTGCTTAAAACATATATTAAATTATTGGTTGAATGATAATGTCAAGTAAGTAGTTGCTTCATGTCATTTTATATATGAATCCTAGGAGGGTGGAATATTTAACATAAATATGTCAATATAGTTGTCCTAAAAGTATGTTATTAAAACGAATGCAATTGAAGCAAGACGCAAGAGGCGACAGATTGGCAACCTTTACATATATTATATAATTTATATTCGTTCTAAAACTTGAATACCGTAGATGAGATGATAGCACTGGCACCATCTTCATAAACACCGTGTTTTTGTGTTAATTACAAATGAAGAAAAATTTTAATTCAACATTTGTAACATTAAAATATTTGGAATTCAATCACGAACCGACCAAACTCTACAGGGACTTAACGCAACAAAGCTGACATAAAAGTTTTATGAAAAATTTTCGCTGCTAATTCTATACAACTATAATAAGGAAGGAATTGACTCTTGACACACATGGAAACCTAGTTTGAGAGCCAGGTACCAACGATAAATGTAATGCCTTTAAGTTGCAATAAAGAAATTTTATTATTAAACATACTCTCGGATAAAATTAGATTTTGCGACTAGCATCTCAGTATTTTACTAATGACTATATGTTTATATTTGGAGACTGAGAATCTGTATGCATACGACAAAATTCGGAGCCTCCTGGATGTGGTCTATGCTTGGGCATCTCACGCGGTCGAGGGCGGACGGGTGCGGATAAAACCACCTTTTAAGCCCTTGTAAAATGGCTAAACAAAAACATTGGTGGATTTATGAGCACTATATATTTATAACGAGTATATTAGGTCCACTGTGGAGCACAATTAGATTAGTATTGAACATTCTGTATTTTATTTAACTAGAATCTCTCAAATGACTTAAATTTTTGGACATCAAACAGCTTTCCATATGTTACGTTATTATTAAGGATGCTTTTAGGAGTCTTCACGAAACTAGTACACATTTTAATATTTAAGATATGCGTACCAGATGCCATTCGTTTTTCGGTAAAGAGACCTATCCGGATAAGGCATCATTTTACCCCTGGATCAAAGCAGACTAGATAGCTGTTCGTAAAAAATAATCTTTACGATAAATCTTGGTATTTAGTTGTTGAGGATTCTATTAAAGCTTTATGAAGTCGTAGTCGTACAAAAACTAAACAAATAATTATGTTTAACATGGCTTATCTCACGTTCATTTATCCACTCTCACTACATGTTTTTCAAAGCCTAAATATGTGAACCCGTGTTATTCATAATTTACCTAAAGTATATACAAACTTAAATATAAGTAGTAATAAAATATAACTAAAAAAATATTATACAATTGTATTGTTTCAGATGACTACAACAGAGTGGTGCTAAACACAGTGGACCGGGAGCCAGACTCGGATTATATTAATGCCTCCTATATAGATGTGAGTACTCTGTGACTGCAGTTTAAAACGGTGGTTTATTGTTCTTATTGCTACCTTTTTCTAGATCTGACAGATATAATATATACAGTATTAAGAGATATAGGAGCCATTTATCGTAAAAGTTAGAAATAGAAATATAAATTATTTATTCGAGACATACACAGAAATATTTAAATCGAAAGAAAAATATAAAAATTTGACTCGCTGCCGCACTCGAACCCACAACCACTGGATCACTAGCCCAGTGCACTACCAATTGTGCTATACGAGCGCCGCTTAGACGTATCAAATTGTTCTATCTTATCCTTCCTGGTATACGTCATTACGGGTGACGTGTCCTGCGAGTCAAATTTTTCTATTTTTCTTTCGATTTAAATATCTTTGATATGCTAGCAGACGTTTCTGCTTAATATAAAAACATACACAGAAATAACAGACGACAGAAAGATACATAATTAATAGTACATTACTGCAGCCGCCGGGAAAAAGGGGGTTGAAGGCTGAGTTGTATATACGGCCGACTGTAAGGAGGCCGGATAGTATACGAAGCCTTCAAGACCCTTTCACGGCTAGGCATGTATAGTGCTTTTCTCAAACTAATGCAATGAAATAAATAAAAAATACCACTGAACAAAACAGCTTCACGACATAAGTTTTTAATTTTCCTCCAATCCCGCTTTGTAGTATTTTTGCCTTCGATGTAATAATTAATGACTATCATAAATAGTCTGGCTATAATTACTATATACAACATTTAGAAAAACCACCAAAAAGAATGCACTTACCTTTTAAATGATGGCGCTACGGCATCTGCCTTTGGCGGTACACAATAACAAAATATAGATAAATAAAACCGGGCCCGGTTAGATTATTCAATTTTTATACATCCGTAACACTATATCTAAGTCACAAAAGCATTGAATCACACCATCTACCACTATTTAGTCTTAATAAACAGAGTTTTACACGCCGAGAAACTTTTCCATTCCGCCATTATTAAAACAAGTAAAAGTGTCCTGTGATTGGTTGAGTCAAAAATGCGTTCAAAAACGCGCATGCGTGGAGTAGTGTTTGGTGTTGCCAATACAATTTTAAAATTGAGAGCATGAATAATAAATATAATAATGTAATAACCTGATGATATGAATATTCAATTACATGATAAATAAAATAAATCTCTTCATACCATTTCGTCTGAAATAAGCGAGATTATTTTTTAGCCCGCTAATCATTTAGTCACTAAAAATGATAAAAAAAATATAACTCAGCTGTTTGAATAGGCTTCATGAACACAGACGCCAGGTATACATAAAAATTAAAAAAAAATTACTTCCCGGCCTAGGCCTTCAATTTTATATGAAATTCGTTACCTGTCCTCTGGAGTCGATCCGCCCTAAACGTGATACTTCGAAGCCTATTATGACGCACGTAACGAAGACATTTCATTGCATGTTTGAGAAAAAGATATTTGTCTCGAAATGGTCCCTACTCAGCATTGAGCTGGTGTGGTAACCAGCGCTGGTCTTCGGTAGGAACCATTTAAGTGTTTACAACTTATTATTTTAAAAAGCTACTTACGATCATTAACGTGATGTGAGTTCCGTTTATGCTGATAATGATAATAAATCTAACTAAATATTAGGCTTAACATCCTATAATGCTCACAGAAAAGACGTGATCTATTTACAGAACATTCTTAAGTAGTAAGTGGCTACTTAAGAATGTTCTGTAAATAATCTACAAAAACTGTGTTACTGTGTGTCTGCAAAAATACTTAAAAGAACCCAAATAACTCTCAAAGGCTTATAACGAAATATTATTTACTCTCCCGTCCGTGCCGGACTTAGCAGGCGGGCCACGTTTGTAAATAATAGGTGCCTGGAATGTCAAGTCACAGATGTGTCTAGACTCACATTAAGTGGAACTAGGACATCAACGCCATTTTTCTTAGCACACACAGTTTCGTATATATGTATACGTTGGGCTATATATACGTCTGTACCTCTGCTGCAAGTTGGAAAACTCGTCAGTGTAAATATTATATGGAGAAATAATAAGAGTCTAACAAATCGACATGACAAACGTGACATATGTCAACTGAAGCAACTAGTACATTACATTACATTACATACATTGCAGCCGTATGCAGTCCACTGCTGGATATAGGGCTCACAAATATAACTTGTATCATCTTGGGTGTAGTTGCCATAGTCGCCACGCTTGGCGACCGCAGTAGCTGTAGATTGGGTTTCGACGGACGCTGCTGCCCGTCCGTAGGATTTTTCCCTTTGCCGCCTCTTACCTCACCCGCGGGAGGAGATGGGGTAATGCTATTCTAGTCATGCGGTATCACACAACAACTAGGGGTAGAGGCCATTATTAAGAACAACTCGTAGGTATGTTTTGTTTTGTAAATTCTATATCCTAATTAGCTTCGTTTATGTCCGCCCGATGACCACGAACGCTGCTAAAGGGTTCGAAACGTCGGATTGAAGTTTAAATTAGTATACGCGATTTAATCCGTTTTAGTTGTTTTATTTCATGGGTAATTATAGCGGCAACCGAAGACAATATTAGCTACGTTTAGTTATCGTGCCACATGTTCCGGAGAACAGAGGCCAAATAAACCACCGAGCATAGGTCACTAAAAATACCAAGACGGACATGTCGCTCATGACTAAATAAACTTTAGTTTAATAAAATGTAATGGCTTCACTACACGATGGGCCATCATGGGCCATTATAGAGACATAGCTAAAGAGAGTAAACGATATCGCCGTCTCGTTCCACCGTATAACTGCGTCCCTTACACTCGGCCATGATGACCCATTGTGGAGAGCAGCCAAAAAACATCAAACAATTTATTGACCTACGAGATCATATGGTTATATTGAATGGGAAGGACTACCTGAAAAGCTAAAACGTCCATTCATAAAGTCATATAGAGCCCTTAAAGGGCAGCAATAAGCGCAAATGAGGCCAATTTGTAGCGGACACTATCGAGTCGTAATGGGGGAGGAATAAATCTGTATCAAGTCAAGAACGGTACAAGTCCTATACACTTTGTATAGAGTTGTACTGTTTTTCAGCGGGACTACGTAAATGCTGGACCGGCTATCTGTCTAATGCTGCTATTGGATAAGCAAACGCGGGCTAGTCGAACTAACGTTGTTGGTTGATTGCGATACCTCAGCGCAAAAGAGTGAGATCGAACTATATTAGAAAGAGGTTTTTGATTTTAATTTGTCGGGCTCATATCGTTTGGTTTCAAGTCACGATTACAGTATTTTATTTTATATATTTATACCTTCAATGAACACTAGCAGAGCTATACATGTCAGTCGTACAGGAGGGTATTTACTATTTATACATGACACTTAAATGTACAGTTCTACAAATGTAAATTGGTAAATTGTTTATGTTTTTCACGTGTGGTATTATGTTATTTGTAACGATTCATTGTAAGAAATATTAGTTCGAAACGTTGCGATTTGTGTAGGAATTATTATCCAAAAGGATCAAATAGTAGGTATAAGATTGCTATTGTACTCAAAGTTGTACACACAATTTATATGAATTTTATTTCATAATCAAAAAACTAGACCCTGATAAGAGAAATAAAAACTATCGTAAAATTCGTTAAACCTACATCTTTAATTAACCTCAAATAGTCTGTGAATATAAGACACTTTTCTCGTATTAGGATCAAATGAGCTCCCGATTAGGAGTTTAAGGCTCAAAAAACAATTGAATATTGTCTTATATCCCCCAACATTGGCTTAACGTTATCTGGTCTATAAGGTTAGATCAACTATTAAAAAATACTAATCAGTATAATTTTGTTCGCAGAGTATATTAAAACCGAATGCGTACATAGTAACGCAAGGACCTACGGAAGACACTGTCCTGGACTTCTGGAGGATGATATGGCAGGAACGGGCGGCTGCCATCGTCATGCTCACCAAGACATTCGACTTCATCAAGGTACGACTTTTTTCAGGAGCTGGTAATCTTGTAATCATATGTCACATCTGGTGAATAGCATCTAGACACATCTATAGAAATAGAAATAGTTTAGAAGAAATAGAAATAGTTTATTCATGACAAATACAAATACAGATAAAAACACAAAGTACAATTTGGACATATAAGCGCCTTGTCATGAAAGGGTCGCAACTCAGCGTAATGCTGGCAACACCAGCGCTGATCTTCTGTTCCGACCCTTGGTGAAGACACGGTGCAGTAACGCCACGATCGCACATCTGGTGAAACGTCAGTGTGAACAGAGGCTTATATCCTTGGATATTCCGTTCACCATTTTCATGTAACGAAATTCAAACACTTTAAATATTTATTAAACAGCAATATCCAACTCACAAGATTACATTTCAGCCGTATGCAGTTCACTGTGGGACATAGGCCTGCCGCAAATATGACTTGTATGATCTTGAGGGGTAGTTGCCATAGTCGCCACGCTTGGCAGGCGGGTTGGTGACCGCAGTAGCTGCAGATTGGGTTTCAACGGACGCTGCTGCCCGTCCGTAGGATTTTTCTGTTTGTCGACGACACCCGCGGGAGGAGATGGGGTGGTGCTATTCTAGTCAGCCGGCATCACACGGCTTACACTCACTAGATTAGCATAACAAAAGCAGTTAATAAAGTAAATTAGTGCCCAGCGTGGTCGTTGCAGAATGAATGAGGTACAAGTGTGCCATTTGCCTCCCCATCACGGTTACATTGCAGCTGAATACCGTAATACACCCAGTTAGCTGACATAATTCATCCCGTTTGCTGACACACTAACAAAATTAATAACCATTATTGTAAGAGCCATGCTCTAGTAGGTGAATTAACCGCTATTCAGTTCGGTGCTATTGTAAGGTTCAGAGGCTCTAGTGTAAGTTTCTTTTGACGTAAAAAAAACGTTTATGAACGCGTAAGTGATACCTAATGTTATTTATATGGGAAACGCAAACCCGTTCGTGACGTAAAGTTACGTTAAAAACTTACACTCAGGGCTCTGAAAGTCCTGTGATAGAACATTAATGTGCCTGTGCATTAGCTTGATCTTAACTCGAATTGTAAATGGCGTAGTTTTTTTTTTTTTTCTTAGGTAAGACGGAAGCCGATTCAATATGGTTTAACTTTTTCTTCATGAGCCCAAAGAAAATTAATAAGCTGCGGTAAAGTTCACTAAGGCGGTGAAAGCAGGGAGTATGTCGTCTAGCACTTAACACAAACACGATTGTGTCACAAAATATTTATGAATTTATTTAAAATAAATTTACGTTTCACATAAACTGAAACCGTTCTTCATAAAATCAAACACTCGGAAGACTCAACTGAAACCCCCTCTGACGGATTAGCATTACAAAGCAGAAACTAAATGAGTGCTTAGCGTCAGCCCAGCCGGAATGAACTGCAAGTTATTTGCATTTAGCTGCCCATCACGATTACACTGCAGCTAAATTCCTCGTTTGCTGACACTCTAACATAATAATAATATCCTCTAACCAACAAGCGGCATATAAAAAGGTCTGCCATTTTATGTTATTTTGAATTTTTATGTTGAAAAAGCAAAATTTTGACTTAGTAGCTTCTGGATTTGGGCGGCTAGAGGTTGAATCTATATTTTAAAACTATCAATGAGTTTTGTTTTGTAGATTTAAGACGAATAAATACTTAAATTAATATCCATAGGTGTAAATATTCACATTACACATACAAATAAATGTCCTGGCCAGGATCCGAACCTATGATGTCATAATGAAGGCCATAATAAAATAAATACAGGATGTATCCTAGTTAATACAAATACGATACCTATGCTTAAATTATGTAATTTAAGGATAGGTATTTGTATTGTATGTATTAAGTTGTAGACCAAAATGTAGTATAAGTAATCTTCTATCTAAATAAACAAGTTTGTAATATACACTGCCAGTCTTATTCTTGAGAGTAATGTGTAATTCACGTTACCCCCTCTTATGGGCAAATTGCTGACTAAAGTAGCTGTCAGCTTTTCAGCCAGAAATATCTACAAGCAGCTCAGTAACTTAAAACGTTTTACACAATATCAAAAACTCGGAAGATTAAACTGGAAACCCCTTCTGCCAGATAAGTATTACAAAGCAAATTAAATTAGTGCTCAGCGTGGGCGTAGCGGGATGAATGAACTGCAAGTTCCTATTTGCCTTTTGCAACCCGTCACGATTACAACGCAAAGATCTGTTAATCAATATTAACGTGTCATTAATAGACTGAAACGTCTTTATTAACCCTTTCACATCCTCCGTAGACGGAAAACTGTGACACAATGACATGGCTGATAATTGACTAATTTATGACACTTGAAAAATAGTATATTTATGACATCGTGACAACTTGGATACCGTTGACCGACGTTTTTTCGGTTGACAGATTAATAAATAACATTTGATGCACAAGTCTCTATTAAAATTAATAACCTTTAGTTACAGAAGCATTAGCCAGTTAATAACTTAAACTAGTATGTCGTAAGTGTCGTAACATTCATAAAAAACACCGGAACTCCAAAGTAGATATTATACATATTATTAAAAAAAAAATTGAATTGAAATACCTTTCTGATTACTGCAGGCAGTGAAACTTTGTGTGATTGTATAATAATTACTTATTTTAGGGATAGCTGCAGATGCATCATCATCATTTTAGCCGTAAATCGTCCATTGTTGGACATAGACCCCCAAATATGACGTGTATCATCTTTGGGATTAGTTGAAATAGTCGCCACGCTTGACAAGCGGGTCGGCAACTGAAATAACTGTTGGGTTTCGGTAGACGCAGCTACACAACTGTCGATTTTGTCGCACCCTCTTTTGACGCCTTTCGGAGGAAATGGGCTGGTGCTATCATAGTCAGCCCCGACATCGCTCGGCAAACGGCACTTTATAAGCGCTTTATAAGTATGTACGAGTAAGAAGAAAAATGCATACAATCTCATAGTCATCGTCTTCATTAAAAAACAACTTTTCAAACAACCTTACAAAGTAAACCCGCTAAGTAAAATCTGAAAACAATAATCTTTCATAAAATTTTCTGGAACCGACGGAGACACAAAGACAATCTTCATTGCATGATGTCACAAGACTGAATTAAGGAGAGGATTACAAAACAATGAAGTCTATTTGCGACTTGTTTGTTGAAAAAACATCTTTGTCGAGTTTTTGTAAACACGGATTGGGTTATAAGATTATTCGAAGTTAGTAGCAATTTGTCTGAATCCAGCTATCATTGAATTTTCATCTCAATATAAATGTGTAATTATTCCTGACTTTGCTAATATCAATATTTTCTTTTTAAACTATTTTGCTGGATCATACACATTAACACAAATGCATGAAGAACATTTTACTGTTTTTTAGCTTTTAACCCAGACAAAAGGAACGTGAGTGCGCTAATAGTTCACATTGGAAATGGGTGTCTTTGTTCTTTGGTTAAATATATATTATATTGTCTAGATGGTAACGTTGAATTAAAAACATCAGTCCATAATCTTTCTGTCTCTTTGTGTCTACTTTGATACTCGCAATCACTAGGCCCTACTCATAATGTTGTATCCCTGCCGGTGGTAGCTCAGAACAGTAAAGTGTAGGCAATACTCGTGTGAATCCTCTGGATTTACATATGTATATTAGCGGGCTGTATGCTTATTTGCCATCGTCGTAGTATAAAAAAAGAAACCTTTCATTTTTCGATAATACAGTGGAAGTCATGTTTAACCCTTTGAACGCCAAGCACTACTAAAGTGGTCGCGTGATGTCGTGCCTGCGACGCCGCAGGCCCCTAAAGTGGCTATGGCGGACGCTGTCAAAGCAACTGTCCAGCTGACAGATAACGTTTACATTTGTTATTCACTTGTCGATACGTTGGCGTACACGGCACATTTTGACGCGGCAAGAAAAGCACTCAAAAGGTTAAACTTTTACACCTTATTACAAAGGATGAAGGTCACCAATAAAAAAACAACAATTTTACTGCGTGAACTATATTTCAGGCTTGAAATCAACACTATTCAAGTCAGATGAATAGCACTCATTACCAAAATAAGCAATAAAAAATTACGGTCTCACTTTTACACGTACAGTTTTCAGGCAAATGAACTTTATACGTTAAATTACCAATAACCCCAGTAGGCTGAGACCGGCCATTGCTATATAAATTTACAGGAAAATGTAACCTATTGCAGTTTAGGTACAGAACAGTACCTAACACTTCCACGAGTAGTCAGAGCCCTGAGTGTAAGTTTTTAACGTAATTTTACGTCACGAACGCGTTTCCGTTTCCCATATAAATAACATTATCACTTACGCGTTCGTAATTTTTTCTTTTTTGCTCCAAAAGAAACTTACACTAGAGCCTCTGAGCCCTGAGTGTAAGTTTTTAACGTAACAAAACGTTACGAACACGTTTGCGTTTCCCATATAAATAACATTATCACTTACGCGTTCGAGACGTTTTTTACGTCAAAAGAAACTTACACTAGAGCCTCAGTAATTTGCTCGCTAGCGTTTGCGCATCAGTATAGAGAAAATTTAGGAGTTTAACTAATGGACTATAAAACGTGACGTATGTCAACTGTGATAGCTCATGGTAATGCTACAGGGCATAATTCAAATTGAAATTCAAATTAATTTTTTTATTCGTTATAACGAACTACATTAAAATTACGAAAATGTAACATAAAACAATTACTATATAAAAAAAAAGTGTAAATTAAAAAGTTTACCACGAAATGGACCATGGAAGAAACGATGGACGCGGGTACGAGTATTGTCCTTAAATTGTGACCAGTAACCACCGATAGACTGGCTGCAACGTCTCTTTTAAAGCTTTGGATCATACTGCGATCGCTAACCCGCCTGTCAAGCGTGGCGATTACAGCACTGAAGGTGCTTCAGTTCATGCAAGATTCAGCAGTGGACGGATTAGGCAGGAAGAGCGATGCACATCTTAATTATGCTTTCTCATTGCGATAACCTGCCGTGTGATGCCGGCTGACTAGAATTGCACCACGCCATCTCCTCCCGCGGGTGTCGTAAAAGGCGACAAAGGGAAAAATCCTACGGTTGGACAGCAGCGTCCTACGAAACCCAGTCTACAGCTACTGCGGGCGAATATGGCAACTACCCCCAAGATGATGCAAATCATATTTTTGGGAGGCCTATGTAGACTGCATACGCCTGAAATTTATGTATGTATGTATGTTTTGCGATAACGAAGCTGTGGACCGATTTTACACAGGTATCTAAATTTTGGATACAATTCCTCAAAAACGCTTGAAATCAAGTGCATCTCGTGTTACGTCGAAAATGTGGGTGATGTGGAAAAAATGTTTTAAAAAAAAAAAAATATTTTCATCGCTGTTGATCGAGCTACACCGCCATCAGTATTTTCCGCGCCAACGCCTCTACGAGACGAGATCACAAAATTTGCAAAATATTTTCCGTACTATTTGTAATATCAATATCGGAGGTTGAAAGTTTACTAGGGTTATAAAATGAGGTACTAGCGACGGCGGTTTCTCCGCTAAAAGGGTGTGAAATAAGAAAAAAATTAATTACGCTGAAGTTTAACAACCTTTTTTATTTAAGAGTTATTATAGTTATCGTGTATACTATGCTCTGAGGCAATGTTATAGGTGAAAAGGTTAGTTCCATATTAATTATCTGTAGGTACAACTATATAGAAGTAGTCCTTCATTTAATTTTTCACCTATAACATTGTGAAGTGTTGTGTAAAATTATAAATATTTTTACTAGTGTATGCCCGTGACTTTGTCAGCTTAAAGATCCCACGTGAACTACCAGGTCATCAGTATCTTAAGTCTCAATTTAGATCTTTTGTCTATCTGTACGTCACGTTTCATGTAAATCCGTTCAGTTATTATTGCTTGATTGATATAGGCAACAAACATTCAAACAGCATCGCATACTTTCATATTTATAATTGTAAATAGGATATAAAATTATTGTTTTAAAGTGTTTACCCAAGTGGTAATAAAAAGATATAAAAGGAAGTTATAAGCTCTTTCGACACTTGATTTAAAAAGATAAAAATCTTTGACTTTACATTCACATATTTGTAGTAACGGGTCTGAGGCTCTAGTGTAAGTTTCTTTTGGCGTAAAAAAACGTTTACGAACGCGTAAGTGATAATGTTATTTATATGGGTATCGCGCGGTGGTGAAGTTTTGTTACGTTCAAAACTTACACTCAGGGCTCTGGTTTGGACGACTACTTTGAACCATAAAATACGAGTTTGTACAACCTGTGCTTAAAGTCTGTTGTGTTGTGTATAGTCTTAAAGATATTTTTTTCACAGGTGATGTGTGTCCAATACTGGCCTCCGAGCAAAGACAAGGAAGAGACGTATGGGGACCTCCACGTGTGCATCGAGAGAGAGGAGGAGCTGGCCAACTTCCACATACGCACGTTCAGACTTTACAAGAAGAACGAGCAAGGCGTAAGTATTTATGTGACGTTATCTACGAAAAGGGACCTTATTGTCGATGGCGCTTATGCCGTTGTTCAAGACGATGCAATACAAACGCAACGCAATTCGACGTAAGTGCCATCGACAATAAGGTCCCTTTTCCTTGATAATGACACATATTATTTTCGGTTTACACTATATTTTTTCTTAAACCAAAACAAATGAAAACGGCTGTTAAATGTAGTACTCGTATACCCGTTGAATGATGTAAAAAGTTCGTAACATCGGAATGACATCTAAATGTAGTATACGAAATAAATCCGTTTTCAATTGTTGTACCTATTTCATCATTCAAATCAAAGATCTTATTAAGTTTCATGTTTTTCTGCCTATATTGTAATTTATACATATACCATGTATAAATTATAAATTGAAGTGGATGTCACATACTTAAAACTTAGGACCCCAGTCGGCTTGGTTACTGTTTCTTGATATTCACTAGTTCAAATATCATCTAATACATTTTTAAGAATTCGTAATGCCCTTACAATTATTTATCAACAGCATACGTAGTCCTTTAAGTTTAGACAGAAATCCCAGTTTCATATCACAAGGTCGTGTCCATCACGAAACACCGATGCTACCGCGAAAAACGATATTCGTAAATTTCGGACGATTGTCTCTGTTAATCTCATGACGCTTTAATTGGAGTAAAAGAGAAAGATGTCTGAAATATATGAAGTTCGATGCTCGCGGTACCAGGCCAGATCAAACTAACAT
The DNA here is from genome assembly GCA_022674325.2 of Grapholita molesta. Lineage (NCBI taxonomy): Eukaryota > Metazoa > Arthropoda > Insecta > Lepidoptera > Tortricidae > Grapholita > Grapholita molesta. The sequence continues at coordinate 5,365,123 of CP053136.2, read as the reverse complement.
CTAATAAGTATGCAAGTGCGAAAGTGACGCATAAAGCAATAGGCAATAAAAATGGCGAGCAGCCTATAGTTTCTGAACAAATGCACAACACAATATAATAATTTAGACGGAGCAATCCCGTAACCTTTGCTTAACCAACATGCTCATTAGTCAAGTTTACCTCCATAACTCACTGTAGTCAAGCTCGGAACGTGGATAAATTTGTCGAACAAAATAAAGTGAGATAACTGGTGGAACTTATCGACGCAGCAGTTTGAAAGTCAATATTTGCTGCGAGCGAATCGGACGCGTGAACCCGGGCCGGGGCATATTCGAGTCGATTCGGCCGCTTCGGAAAAGCAACTTCTGTTGCCTCAGTGCACGGCTTTTATCAGTTTTGCAATGGTTGCGTTTAGTTCGCTTGAGGAAAAATAAAGATTTATGATATAGATTTATGATATTCGAAAACCTATTGTTACCTCAATACACAGCTTTTATCAGTTTTGCAATGGTTGCGTTTAGTGCGCTTGAGGAAAACGAGAGATTTATGATTTACGAAAACCTATTTGCGTCTTTCGAATTATTTTAATAGCACTAATAAGTATTTAAGTGCGTAGATATCTCACATTTCCTCCGTTATTTTCAGTACAGATTTTTTTTTTAATGGTTCGCATCTAATTATACCATGAAAAAGAGAATATGTAGGTAGTATTTATATATATAAAAAATATAATTACATATTTATATTACATAAGGACTTATGAGTCTTATTTAATTACTGTATGTAACCTAAAAATTGTAAATTTACAATTCTTCATTTTATTAAGTAAAAAAATTAAAGCATTGAGTTAAAAAATGGTAATTAAACAAATAATAAACGTTTTACGTTTTGTTATCTATGAAAAGTTACTGAATAATAATTGTACAAATGTAGACAAATGGACTTTCTGAGTTTCAATTGAGAAAAACTTGAGTAATATCAATAAATAAAGAAGGGCCTTCCGAGCTGGTAAGGTAAAAAGTACATTGCGGTCGGATCAAAAGGCACGTTTCTTAACTCAGCAGCGCTTTCATAGTTTTTGCAGTCCCGAGTTTTTTCATTAAAGTGTCGCCCGTTTAATTGTACTTTGCCTTTATAATACAAGCTTACTTAACTTTGTTTTACCGACGTTCCTGAAGTAGACGGAATACGTAATTACATTTCACAATTCCTTCTACTATAGAAATCTTTAGAACCTAGTCTGAAATGAAGAAAATTATCTGAAATTAATGAACAGCATTTGGGTAATTATTTTATTAAACTTGTAAACAGCATTTATGAAATATTATCACATATCATAAACTGTTTATTAAAATCCTGCTGATACAATCAGAAATTAACCCATTTAACTTTACAAATACAAAAAAAACTCCGTGTTTTTTACTTATTAATTTTACTTATCACGTGTGTGAAATTGTATGTGATTGAAGGCAGGTAAGAAATAATTTGTATGCCTCACGGCACCACACAGTGACACAATATTGACTCTGTAAGACCTGTACCTTCGTACTATTTATACCTGTGTTGGACAAATCAACTATTGATTTTGATTTTGATTTTGATTGTTTTTTACCTCTATACAGGTGGTGAACGAAGAACGATTCATCCTCCAGTTTCACTACACACAATGGCATTCCCACACATGTCCATTCAGCAACGCACTGCTGGAGTTCCGACGGCGCGTACGGGCCGTGGTGGGGCGTCGGCTGGCCGCCAACCCCGCCGCGGGACCCATGGTCGTTCATTGCAAGTGAGTTTTGAAAGCTGTCATGCTACTCCAGGTCCATAAATTAGGTATTCACGCAACTTCCGCCGAGCTGCTGGAGTTTCAATGTGACGGGCCGTCAAAGTCGGCCAATTAAACCACTGTCTCACGCCGGGTGGTCGTACAAGACGCTCCAATCCATCCAGGTCCACTGATGGACTCACTCACTGGTATTCAGCAGGTTTAAAAAAAGAAAGAAAAAGCTTTACTCGTGACATAAAAGAGGCAAATAATAAAAATAAAATAAGACAGAAATATGTCACGAAATGGTCCCTTCTCAGCATGTTGCCAGCGCTTATCTTCCGAAGAAACCATTTGGTGAAACAATACACAGAAGGCAACAACACAAAAGCACAGATAGAATAAAATAAAGAAAATAAAAAATAAAATAATACAAGGATAGCCGTCGCGCGTCGGCTGGGTGTCAATCCTGCCGCGGGAACTAGAGTCACTTTTACAGGGGAGTACTGTAGGTTTCTCTTATTTGGTAATGTCAATTTAAATTGTTATTATTTTATTGGTGGTGAAAATAAATAAAATATGTCATATTTTCAAATAATGTTTATTTGGGTAGAAGGCGTAATGTAGGGCGCCCTCAGGCTAGGTGGAGTGACGACTTGCGCAAGATGGCTGGCAGGAGCTGGATGCGAACAGCCGAAAATCGAACACGATGGCGCGAAATTGGGGAGGCCTATGTCCAGCAGATAGGCTGATGATGATGATTATGATGTTTATCTGGGTGTTTGTTACAGCGATGGAGGCGGCCGTTCAGGAGTATATTTATCTATAGACGCCAACCTCGAGTTGGCTGAAGAAGAAGACTGCTTTGATGTTTTCGGTTTTCTGAAAAAGCTCAGACAATCACGAAAAGGCCTTATAGAGAATGAGGTAAGAAACAAAAACAGTAAGAATTAAGAATCATTCAAGTACAGTATTTCAGCCAGCTTAGAAAAAAAAAACAAACAGACAATATAATTATCCATAGAAGACAATTATGTACATAGGTACTCCTGTTAGATAGGTTATCGTGGTTTTGTTAGCTGTTGTTCTCTGACCAAATTATTTATAACAACTTTTGTATAAAGGCCTAACTGGCGAGACCTATTAAGATTATGACATGAAACATCCACGGATTAGTATCATATTTTTGTTGTCGCAGGAACAATACAAGTTCGTTTACGACACGTTAGAAGAGCACGTCGTCTGCGGCGTTTCGTGGTTCCCCGTGACGCATCTCACGATTAGACTCCAGTCCAAGTCCCAGCGGGACCCGGTGACCAAGCTCAACGACTATCAGCGAGAATACCAACAGATCTGCAAGCAGACGCCAAGGTTCACTATCGGAGACTGTGCAGGCGGGCATCGAGGCGACAACAGAGAGAAGAACAGAGATGTTCTGGTAGTTCCACGTAAGTACTGACATTTTTTTAAATCTATATAGCTTCACTATTTATTTTCATGTTTCTTCCAAAATCTTTACTCAGAATAGCTTTTGTTTTCTTGACGACCGGTCTGGCTTAGTGGGTAGTTAGTGACCCTGCCGATGGTCCTGGGTTCAAATCCCAGTCAGGGCAATTATATGTGTGATGAGCACAGATATTTGTTTCTGAGTCATGGGTGTTATCTATGTACTTCTAAGAATTTAAATGTATCTATCTATTATATATATCGTTGTCTAGTACCCACAACAAAAGCCTTACTGAGCTTACCGTAGGACTAGGTCGATTTGTGTAAGATTGTCCCGAAATATTTATGAATTTAATAGCTACATTCTGAATAAAGATTTTGGACGAAACGTGAAGATATAGTTCATCGGTGATATCGCAAATATGTTTTTTTTTTAAATATCAAACGTCGCTTGTTGCAGCTGATAACTTTCGTCCATACCTGACGTCGTTTCAAGGCAACAGTTTCACCGACTACATCAACGCCGTTTTTGTAGACGTAAGTAGCGAAGCACAATTGTCAATACAAATAAAAGTTATGGTTGAATTTAAAAAGCATAGTAGTGTTACTAAACCACTAAACAAAATAGAAATCCTTAACTCCCAGAACTGAGCACAGTTCAACTTTAAACAGACAAACTTCTAACATGTGAAACTAATCCGTATTTAAATCCAAATGCTCGGAACTTCTTAGAACACATGCAATTACAAATCAGATAGCAAGGAAAGTTCTGGAAAGTTCTAGTGTTAATGGCTATGTTGTAGGGGTACACCAAGCCACGAGAGTACATCGTGACGGAATGGCCGCTAGTCAAGACGCAGGGCGAGTTCTGGTCGCTGGTGTACGACTACGAATGCGCTGCGGTCGTGGTGCTGTGTGTCCCGCCTAAGAACTCTGTAAGTCATAATACCTGTGTTGTGTTTTGTACTAAGTACTCTTAAGCGCTTTGTAAGATGTTGAAGCATTTACACAAACCTGTACCTATTACTTTAAAGCGGGGAACTATCCCGCTTTAATTAATACTTGTAATGTGAATTACCATGTTAGTTTAAATCGTAAACCTATACCTGCGTTCACTTTGTATACAGGGTGTAAATCTTATACGGGCGAATCTCTTAACGGAGGGTAGAATAGGCCATAAGAAATATATTTAGATAACTTTTGCTTAGAAGTACAATTAAAATTTTATCCATATAAAAAAAATCGGCCCGCAATGTAATTCAACACACTCGAGTTAAACACTCGTTGACAGATAGCTTCAAAAGCTCATATCGCGTAATGTTCGCAGTACATTACTGCTCAGAAATTTTACAAAAATTAATTACATGTGTATAATAGGTGTAATTAAAGAAAAACCTTTTGGTTAGTGATTATACTGGTAAATCCTATGACTGGTTTAATTGTTCGCCCGTATTAGACTTACACACAGTATTAGGAGTACTACTAGTAACTTGTGTTTATTTGTGGGAGCAGGGCTAACTCGGGTTTCGATCGGTTAGTTAGGCAATAATAAATTTAACCATGAAACTCTGTTTATAGGGAACTTTTATTTGATATAAAGAATCATAAACTAAATAACACCTAAAAAGGCCCGTGCGGCATCGTGCCTAGAAGATTGGCAGTATTCCCCCGCTGAATGGCAATGCTAATACGCTGGCCTCTGGTCTCCATGTGGGAACTATTAATATAAACTTATATTATACTTGGATACTTACTGTCATGTAATGTAATGTATTTTGTTACAGCAACAATATCCTCCCTTTTGGCCAGAAAGCCGAAGTCCAAAAAAATATGGCCCCGTGTTCACAATAGACCACGTGTCACACGAACACTTTACAAACATTAAGACTTGGATATTTCGCATCAATAAGAAGGTAAGTAACAAAAGACCTCAATTTTAATGAAAATACGAAGACTCACATTGAATTAACTTTACAAAGATATTTCTGGATCTATTGTAATTCTTCGCTCAGATTTCTATAATTGGCCCGCAAAATACTATTATAATGTTGAGAATGCTATTAATGTCATTTACATTTATCTCCATGGATGATCCATTCTATTCAAAATTTACTGAAGGTTGGATAATATTGAGTTGGTGCGCAAAAGTTTCTTGTCGCAGTGGTTTGAGATGAGCTTAAAAGTGGCTAAGTATGCAAATTGGTGAGCTGATTCAATGTAGATTCAGCATTCCCAAGTGTTGAACAAGACCAACTTTGTTATACAAGATATGCATATGTGTATTGAATTTCCTTAAAAAAATAAAGTGACAGTTTGCTTTCTACATTCTGAGTCTTCTAGTTGTTTACACAAATAAAATCCAACTAAGGCTAGACATAAGAACAAGTTTAATTTTGTAACGACATTTGTTGTGTGTAGGTACACTGCGAGCTGTTGCTAACTATTATTATAAATGCGAAAGTGTGTCTTTTTGTGTATCCGTCTTTCACGGAGCGACAATTGTTTTAGATGGAGGTAGTTGAAGGGATGGAGAGTGACATAGGCTACTTTTCGGGAAAACATCTCATTCCCACTGGATGACTCAATATGTGACATTTTCCTCTAACCATGCGGGCATCATCTAGTAAACTATAATATTAAGCCACCCAGTGTCCGATTCTAACAGTGAACTCGACCCGCCGTCTTAAGTTTTCACCATAATCTCTCCAGTTCCACGATATGTATAAGTAGATATAATATCTGGTCGCCAATATGGCAATCGTTGATAGAAAACAATCATAACGAAAATAATGTAATAGATCTGGAAATGATCACGTGAATTTTCGTTCTAGCTCGTTCTAGGAACATGACATCCTATGTATTTATTTATTTACTGTGCAGAAACGTCTGAGCGAATATTTTCGATATTTGAATCGAAAGAAAAAAATTAGAAAGGGGTAGCACATTGTTATCAATGATTTCTCAATGAAAATTGAGACTTGCCGTTAAGTGTTTAATACGCTGGCGGTAGATGTGTTTACACGTCACCCATGATGACTTATACGACGAGGGATAGATAGAAAAATTTGACAAGTCTAAGCGGTACTCGTGTAGCACAATTGGTAGTGCACTGGGCTAATGATCCAGTGGTTGTGGGTTCGAGTCCCGCCGCGAGTCAAAATTTTCTATTTTTCTTTCGATTTAAATATCGAGGATCCTATGTATTTATTTGCGGTTTCTGTAAACAATCGTCAATCTTGGCCACGACGCCTTCTTGATTTCTACCTACAAAAACTTAACAAAAGCATAATTCACCAGATCGTGTCCCTAACGGAGCTGATGGCTGGCGTGAAGGCGCCTCCGAAGACTGTCCAGCTGTTCCAGCTGACCTGCTGGCCGATGGGACACAAAGTGCCGACTTCGACCAACTCGCTGGTGGAACTGATGAATATGGTTGAGCGGTGGCGTCAGCGCACTGATTACGGACCAGTCTGCGTCGTGTCGCCGTGAGTATCTATATCATAAATATCTCCAGCATATATCACGGAATATAATACTACTCAATCAATAATTGTAAATCTATGGCCGCTAATGACCTTAGATGTTCGAGCGACCGTGATAAATAAATAAATTAATACCGTGTGTAAGTCTAATACGGGCGAAGAATTATACCAGACATAGGATTTACCAGTATAATCTTTAATCAAAAGGTTTTGCTTTAATTAAACCTATTATACATATGTAATAAATTTTTGTTAAGTTTCTTAGCGGTAATGTACTGCGAACATTACGCGATATGAGCTTTTGAAATTAACTGTTAGTTTAACTCGAGTGTGTTGCATTACATTGCAGTCATGGGTGTTTTCTATGTATTTAAGTTTTTATATGTATCTATCTATTATATATATCATCGCCTAGTACCTACAACACAAGCCTTACTGAGCAGACTAGGTCGATTTGTGTAAGATTGTCCTGAAATATTTATTTATTTATTTATTTATTGCTTGCCGAAATTTTTTATATGGATAAAATTTTAATTGTACTTCTAAGCAAAAGTTATCTAAATATATTTCTTATGTCCTATACTACCCTCTGTTAAGAGATTCGCCCGTATAAGATTTACACACTGTATATTATTGTGTGAATGAACGAAACCTGTGTTGTGGATATAAATGGTATGTTATTTTGATTATTTTATGTATACATACATCTAAATTAATTAGAGTAATTTTATGAATAAATAATTGTAAAACGACGAAAAACCTTAAGAATTATAGATGCTATGTTTAAAGATTTCCGAATGGAACTTGCTTCCTGATATATTTACTCTTAGAGACTTCACGTACAGTCGCCATCAGATATATCGGAGCTGTGGAGGTGGTCACAAATATCTGCGCAACGCCTCTATTGTCAAGGCGATAAAGTGCATATTCAGATATTTTTGACCACCGCCACAGCTCCGATATATCTGATGGCGACTGTACAAACCACGAATTATCAGTTTATATTAAAAGTAACTATTTACCTAATAATATAACTATTTGACACAAGTTACTTTAAACTCTGGATTAAAGTTGTATTATGTCATTAAATAAAAGAGAAAACTGTTTGGAATATGAAGATTCCTACGCAGATAAACTTGCACTAAAACGCCTGTAATAAGTCTTCTCTAGTAAATAATCGAAATAAATACATCAGGATTTGATAATAAAAATAAACCAAGTGAAATTCTACATTCTCATTTTTATAAACGTGTGCTAGGCGGCTTGGAAGTAATCACAAGCATTACTCATGTTTATTCATTGCATGCTTGCTCCGTGTTAGTAATAAACTGCGCAACAGGTGGCAATAGGAAGTTTACTAGGCAATCGTTTCTTAGTATAACTATACAGCACCCTTACCATGAGTTGTGACATTGAAGTTTTCGATAACGAGTATCGAGTTTACTATCTGTGCATCTCGTTCGCACTAAAATAGTTTAAGCGAGATGCACAGATAGTGAACTCGTTCCTCGTTATCGAAAACCTCAATGTCACAACTCATGGTAAGGGTACTGGAGAGATGTTATAGAACAGTTCATTGCGATCGGTAATAATGTAAATTACGCTATGTATACTAAGTACGTCAGATGTGATCACCTAAGCTGTTAGGAAACATTTAGTTAGGTCTAAAAAGAGATTAGCAGATAAGTGTAAATTGCAAAAATGTGTTAATTAAGGACGTGCAATAAGTCTTAGTTAAGTTAATAATTTCATTTGTGTTACGACAGTTAACGGTGGTAACTGTATTGTATTGTATTTACTGTACTTAATCCATACCAATATAATAAAAAAAAATATATATATTTCGGGACAATCTTACACATCGACATAGTCCTACGGTAAGCTCAGTAAGGCTTGTGTTGTTAGGTACTAGACGAAGATATATATATAATAGAGAGATACATATAAATACTTAAGTATATAGAAAAAACCCATGACTCAGGAACAGATATCTGTGCTCATCACATAAATAAATGCCCTGACTGGGATTCGAACCCAGGACCATCGGCTTCATAGGAAGGGTCACTACCCACTAGGCCAGACCGGTCGTCAATATAATTATGTTTATAGCATACACCAACACACAATCATGTAACTTAAACAACAAGGGCTCAATTGTCGTAAAATAAATGAAATTCAGAACTTTCAGACTAATTGCAGGATCGTAACTTAACTTGGTATTTTTTTTTTTTTTGCAATTCACCCATAAATCGATCAGAAAATATAGAGTGGTTATCACTCTATCGCCTAATGGGTCATGCTTCACTTTAGAACGTAAGTGATATCTAATACTAACCCGGTAATGTTAGCCTATAGCCTATTTGTGTATTTGCAAAAGTGAGATAATTCATGGGACTTCCCAAAAGCGAGTCGTCGTTATTTTTAATTTCCAAAGATTGAAAACTCAAATATTGTGATGAGTTACTTTTCACTCAACTGTCTCCCCGTTTAATAACTTAGGAAAGTAATAATTACTTACACTACTTACATATGTACCCACTTATTGCATTAAAACTTTGTACCAGCTGATTTTGGTAGCTTAAAGGCTGGTGAATTCCCATTGCAAGCTTGAACACAACAAAGGAACTTTCAAACAGTAAGCTCGAGACAAATGCTTGCATTTTGCATGCAATTTGTCGACCAAGAATCGAACACTTCGCTCGGCAGACATAAATGGATTCCTTTGCTGTTACGTTTATCAGAAATTTCATCGAATTTCCAACCATTTCCAGAGAGTGCAAAAGCGTATTCTTGCTTTTCAATTTTGGAGAAGTATATTGTGACGGTTTATTTATTTATTGTTTTATGGAAAACCAACAGCTTAAACATAATTTTGTATAGGAACTAAATATAAAGTCATTTAGACAATTAAAGGTTCTCACAGTTAGCACGTTTTTTATCGGTTTATATAAACATTTCAAAAGGACTACGCAAACCGACAAGAATGTGTTTTATTTGTGTATATACTTACGTATAAAGATTGGGGTTGTCCACGGGTTGTCGAAGCAATAATTATGTAATGAATGATACTAAAAATATATAGGCCTACATTTTCGATTTTATTAATTTTATGTAACTGTTAGGACTAATCACGAAATCCCAAAAAAATAATCGCTCATTATTTCGGTCCGTGCCAGACGTCGCAAAAAAGGCTGTCGGTGAAATACAGGTTGTAATTTTTTACATGATACAAAATATGTTTTTCTAACTCGGCACAATTGCCTGCGCCACCACGGCGTAACTGCAGTTGCGTCGAGCTTTACTTGTGGTCTACCCACACACCGTACTGATTACCCCCTATCAAGTTCGCCCACTGCATCTATTGTCAATGCTGCTACTACCGCCCGCGTTCTCACTTTTTAATCGATCACGATTTCGACTCACAACACTACTCTATCAACTTGCGGTTTAGATCTGAATAGGTACTTAATGATCACAAGCCAGACGCTTGACAGATAAAACCCATCTTTCCTTCTATCTCGTGTTTAAGAATTTCAAGGGCCTCTTCGGACATTAGGTAATTCCTGGTGCATGCAACTGTTAAACTCAAACATTTTTTTGTTCGTTCATATTGTTTGGTCAGTACGTACTTACTTTAAATATTTAAATTACGCAGAGACGGGCGGAGCCGGGCGGGAGTGTACTGTGCGGCCAACGCTTGCATCGAGCAAGTGATCCAGCACGGCGAGGTCGACGTGTTCCAAGCCGTGAAGACCGTGCGACGCCACCGTCCGCAGCTCGTCGAGAACATGGTCAGTATTCACTTGTCCAATCCAAATCGTGTTGTATATTTTATATCTATGAGAACAGCGCTCAAGAGCATATTTCTTTCCACAGACTGAATACAAATACTGCTACGACCTAGTGCTTCACTACGTTCTGCATTACTTAAACGAAGATATGAATGAAAAGAAGTGAGAGTGCGAACTCAAGGGCGAGCCCTGGTTCATCGAGTTCGGACGCGGCGCGGCGCTACCCACGACGCCTGAGGAGACCAGCCCGGCGGCGGCCCCCAAGGACAAGCGGTCGCCGCGGCCAGCGCGCCCCCGGCGCGGCCTCTCGCTGGACCGGCTACTGCCCGCGGTCGTGCGGCCGCCGCTGCCGCACGCCGCCACCGTCGATCCGCCGCGCCGCACACGTCGCGCCGACCGCCCGCCGCTGCGCCGCTCTATCCGGCTCGAAGATGAAGACGCCGCCGCCGATGAGCGCCGTCGCGTCTTCATCCACGGGCCCCGCGCGCCCTCCTTCGATGAAGGCGACGCCAGCGACGAGCACGAAGAGTGCGATTGCGCGCACAGCTCCTTCGAGCGCTCGGGTCACTCGGCCGACACCGCTGACACCGCCGAAGACGATGAATACGAACCGGAGCTCGCCGCCACCCCACCGCCCATCGAGCCTCGATCGGCGGCACGCCCGCATCTACGCGGCGTGTCCTCCGACCGCGTGCTCGCTGACGCTCGAGACGCCTCGCCTGCTGTACGGGGCCCATCTCGTGCTCACTCTCAGGGCGTGTTTGAAAGGCGCTTACCTAAAATTTACAAATTTGGCTTGGACAAGTCGAAACGGGCCAGTTCAAGTGCGTTATACGAGCGGGCCGACCGATCGCCCACAGAGGCCTTTTATAACGCCACAGGGTCTACGCGTCTGAGTTCACAGGAGCTGTTTGAGAAGTTTTGTTCCGAGGAGTTCACTTCTTTGTACGGAAGGGAAACTGCACGCCGCCGGCCGCCACACTCGAAGTCTACCGGGAGCAGTGGGTCAGACGTGCGGCATGAGCGTGCATGCTGCCGCCGCGCGCCTTGTGGGTCGCAGCCAGCGCTGGGCCGCCGTCACATATGCCGTATGCCACGCTCAGATCGTTCCACTGATTCGGAAGAGACATCACCCCGCCGCACTACTCTGGGCCCGCTACCTGTAGATGTAGACGAACCAGATGGAGACGACTGCTCGCGCTCTGCCCCACCTATGAGCCCGGATCGTTTTGAAGCGCGTTTTACCTTTGATATCTCAGAACGCAGCGAAGCGCCCTCCATTCGTGACGAGACGCCCTCAGATGCAACCGAGACACGAAACCTTACTCTTTATGAGGAGCCTCTGTCGGACCGCACGAGTCTTTGCGAACTGTATGACGCTGCATTCACATCGCATCGGCCTTCATTCCGGCGCGATGGTTCCCGCCGCCGCGGACCTTTCGATCTGAGCGCACTCGACTTCCGCGCTATTGACGACGAAAGTCCGCGCGCCAGTCGCCGAACTTCGCAACGGAGCATGGACGATACGCTGAGGCAAAACTCTGAAACGAGGAGTTGGGCGTCCGATTCCGTATTTGCAACTCCAGAGAAACGCGCACCCGACACGTCACCATCCTCGGCCGATACGCGTCCTTATCTGACGGCGCACGACGACTCGCTACGTGCCGAGTCAGCGGCGGCCGACTCTACGCTCGCCGACACGACCGTGGTAGACGAGGAGCCGAACAGTGTCATCGAACGGACCGAATACGCGTTAGCGCTAAAACTCGGACCCATCGATATTGACGACGAAATAGTGTCAGAGCGTCCTTCGTCGACTCCCGCAGCAGACGGCTCGAGGTTATCGAGCCGGCCTTCGATGCACAAGCTGGAACCCCTGTCACCGGAGCGACTGGTGGGCGGCGCCGGTAGCGAAGGCGATACAACGTCGGTGCGGTCGGGCACGGGGCGGCGGCGCCGCGGCGCCAGCGAGCCGCGGCGCTCGACGCGCTGCTTCCCGCTCTGATGGCGCGCGGCGGCGCCGGGCCCCGCGCCGCAGCCGCCGCCGCGCCCCTCGTGCCTTCCCGCCGCGCGCCCCGCACCCCGCCCCCGCAGCGCGCCCCATACTCGAGCGCCCGCTCCTTCTACATCTAGACGCTCGTAGTGTCGCTAAACTATTAAGAGGTCCCGTGTAGGTATAGCTTAGCGGACCGCCCCTAATCTAGCCGCCTCGCCGGTTTGCGAGTTTTTTTACCCTAAGAATCGTTAAGAGACGTCTAGACTTGCCTATTCGAATCGTAACTGCCAAATGACTCGAAACTGTACATTTTCTTATTTCGACTAGTTTATAGCGCCGTCTTTATAGTCCTAGTCATAGGAGGTACTCAAGGTAGGCAGTGCCTAAAACGACGTGCGTAGAGCGTAGATTCTAAATTTCTTAGATAGAAAATTGTGCCCGGGAGTATCGCGCCGAGCGGCCCGGGCGCAGTCCACGACTGACACAGGGTCATCGTTAGCTACCTAAGGACCGTAAGTAGTGTCGAGCTGCAGGCGGCACCGGCACCACCGCGCCGCCGCGTCGCCGTGCTGGCGCCAGTGCCGTATCTCACTAGGTAGTATTTTCGCTGTTAATTCATGTCTTCATTTAAAGGTGGAATCCATTTCAGAATAATATATGTATTTACAATATAACCACTAGGTAAAAGTAGCTAGCCCTTCGGAAAGGAAATTTATTAGATAGTTGTTTTAAAACAGAGCTGTATTGGTTAATTGTCTGTTGTTTTCCCATTAAAATATACTTATATTGGAGCAAATACCTATAAAAATATATATTTATTAAAAGTGTTTTTAAGATATTAAGTTTCCATATATTGGTGTTTGTAGCGTTTCGGTGTTGTTACAATGTGTTCGATACTTGCTTTCGTTATTCTTCGTGATATATTGTGTATCCCTTTATCGTCGGCCCAACGTATAAACGGGCACTGCACGTGCAAACTGTCTCGACAACACAAGAATACCGTGGTCGGATACGAAATCGAAATCGTAATGGAAAGCTTTTGTTAATATCTGCTTTTATCTTATGGATTTTGGATTCGACTCTCTTCAGTGTGTTACTCCGAATCTTTGTTCGTATATGTGTGATAACGTCCAGACATTATATATTTATTGAATGTTATGTCCGTAGATAAAACGTGCCAATTATAAATTAATTTTAATATTTTGTGTACTGTAGCGCAGAATATATTATGGGCTTGGCCCTTTGGTATAGAAGATATTATCCTTATTTATTACTATTTATATGTATAGAGAATTAGAATTCGTAAAAAGATAATTATAACTATTATATAAAACTTGGTTTACGTATCTTATATAAATTTAGAAACGTGTCTAAAAGGGTAAAATGTTTCCCTACTGGTTCCATAATTTAAAAAAAAAGTTTTACCTGTGAGCTGAGTTTTTGTGTCGCTTCGGAGAAACGAACTTCTGAAGTAGCCAAAGAGCTAGTTCCGGAAAATGATATACAATTATTTAGAGCAATGGAAGTAATTTAGTTACTTTGCTACAGTATTCTTAATACTACCTATATTAGATGACACAAAAGCTATAAGATTTAGTTTAGTTTAGTTACACATTGGCGGATTAGTCATGAAAAGATAAAAAGTTTAGTTTATATTATGTCGTTATCCACGTTATAAACACAAATATTTTGCCACAGTAACCGTACATAGGTTACCCATCCTTCACCTAATGCTGAACGCAATTAAAAGTAAACTTAGAACCTGAATCACTATAAATTGCACATATTTAAAAACTAACTTTTACCGATGTACTGACAAATGCCCGGATATAAACGTGAGGGTAGGGTGGATATAAACTTACTAAGGTGGTTTTGTTACTCTCAATATCTTATATCATTTTCCGGGACCAGCTTCTAGTCTATTATTTAAACTTAAATATTGTTGAGAACGCTGGCGTTCTAGATTAAATATTTTTAATATGGTTAATATTAATATATGTAAATAGGGAATTAGTTAGATACTTGCATTACTTGTGTCTAGGGCTTGCCCTTTGTTTAGTACTTAAAAGAATTGCTTAATTATATGAATTTGACCACTATGAACCTTAGTGTCAGATAACTACTATGGAGTCAGAAGCAACGTGCGATTGGGGATATAAGACGAAAGCGAGGCATATCGTTTAAGACAGCGAGCGGAAGTAAGACGGCTATCTTATAGTAGAACGACTCATTCTGCGCGTTGTTTTTGACCCAACAATTGAAGTTTAACTTAAGTACTAGATAGGATTGTACCAATGCAGTGCTATTTTATAAGCTTAAGCGTTGTGTTTATACATGTTGTAGCCGAAACTCGAAATTTACGTTCCTAGATGTTCCTAGAGATTATGATTTTATCATGCGAGTCATATTTGCTTCAATGCCAAAGTTATGAAAACTTAACAGCTAGATAGACACTAACTCGCGACTATAGACTAACAAGTTTGACTATTCGTCTATACCTATTGTTTCCTGGGGTTAAAGCCAAGGTGATAGTCGTCAAGAAAACGCTATTTACACGAAAATAAATTAAGGTACGTGAGTTTTCGCTAAATCTGTCATTTCGATTTCGTTACTTTAATATGTTTGAAATATTTTGAAATTCAATTGACACTAATGCAGTTGATTAGGTATCATTTCTGGTAAAACCTTGGACAGAAATTAGCAACGTATGATGCGCGGGAGTTTCGAGTTTCGGTTACCGTGGGTGCATTAATTTACTTAAAATATAATTGTAAAATTTACGCTAAATTCTACCTAGTTGGACTTAATCCATAGTAGCATCAGAAAGTACAAGCAAAATATAAAACGGTTGAATCAATACGTACTTATTTAGGCATACATACATTTGCAGCAGTTTTTTTAAACTTCAATTATTTTTTACTATAATTAGGAAAGTTTGTTTAACACAATGTATAACAAAACAAAAGAAAACTTTACACACTGTACGACTACGTGTTTAAAAATAAACATGTTTTTCATTTTCTTTTTTTTAAGCCAAGTATTTTATCAATGTCTTTTTATATTTAACAACTTTTTTAATAGTCTTGTCGATTGGACTTGAAATTATATTTGTGTTATTATTTAATTATATTTACTTTAATTAAACTATTGTAATATTTTTATAAATTGTGTTACAGTTTGTATAGGTAATTCCCTGCCTACCTCTGTTTAATATAAAATATTCTACTCCGAATGAGTACTTGGGATTCCTTTACTTTACATAAATTATATTATAACTAAGTGAATAAATGTAAATTGTGGCAAATAGTTTAAGAAAGTCCCTATCGAATTGATAAATAGAATTTAAAATATTTCGCTTGCTATTCATATTTCAAAAGCATATTTTTGAAAAAATATTCTTTAGCAAATTTTTAATTAATATTGTATTTATATTGTTATAATGACAAACGCACAACCATTGTCCTATTATTATTAAATAGTCATAATTTAAAGTCGTTTTGTATGCACTCAGGATTGTTAGCTTACACTAAGGCATTGTGTATATTTTTGAAAGACTTTGTGTGCTTCCCTTTTTTGCTTTTATAAAATATATATAAATAATAAATACACCCCGTTATCTTTTGCTCAGTTTAGGGGCAAGTGATTAGGCAGTTACGATAATCTAAGTCGATAAAAATTAAGTTGACTTACTCACTCAATAACATGTCAAAAGTTCTTGGGTCTGATTTTTGAAATAGTCACCAAGTGATTTCCATAGAGAATGAATGAGAATCTCTATGAAGATTACTTGGTGACTTTTTCACAAATCGGACCCCAAATTGAAGATATTCGATATTTATAATTGTCGCCCTCCGATCTGATTAAAGAGACGAATGAATGTGTTATCTCTATAGCTTTACCTAAAGAAGAATTTTAGTTTGCCAAATAACTTTTTAAGATAAATATGAATCGACTAATTATGTGAAGCAACATCACTAGATTGCCCCCAAAATGAGCATTAGATAACGGGGTGTACTAATAAAACAGAGTAATAGAGGCTTAAAGTGTATGATGTAAACTGTCTCCCAAAATTGACAGTATTTTGTTCTAAATAAATTGCCAAACGTCCAACTTTTGACAACCGTACAGAAGAAATATGTATTTTGTCAAATTCAATGTTCGAGTTTTTCTTAGATTGTACTCTAATCTTTTAAAATCAATGTTTATCTACATGGCTCTCAATGTAAACAATTCTTTTTGGACTACGAAGACGGGAATTCTAAATAAAAATATTATTTTACGGATATTTTAGACCTGTGACGATGGTCCAATATTTATTGACGTGTACCCTATTTTGTATGTAATAAGGTAAGAATTATTATAACAAGAACCAAAAACACATTGACTGATCTCATTTTTTCTGGATATCATGCAGCAACAAAATATGTGCGACAGTTAGTAGGCTGACCTGTGTCAGGCACTAGGAGCAAGGGCAATCTAATATATATATCTTAAAAATAAAAACATTTTCATTTATAATTATTAAACGCGCGATGCGCAATCTCAGTCGCAAACAAACTAATGACAACTGTTTTTTTTTATTAATTGGGAATGCGTTTCGGTTTTGCATCGTGAGACATTATAAATCTATGCGAGTACTACGCTCGGCTACGTAAGCTCTCATTGCCTATGAAGGCGACATTTTAATGGCTTCATTGGTGTTATAATGGCAGAACTTATCAACGTAATACAACGTGACACATATTCAAAAGTGCTAAGAGCACGCTAGATGAGCTCTCTGTTTATTCGCTACAATCGGATCGGCTACAATCGACTGTACTGCGGTACGGAATATATTAATCTGTCGCACAATGTACAATCGGTCTTATTAAGCGTGGTTTTAAAAAAGATACACACCTAACTTGGATAACTTCAGCCAACATACGCCCACAGACTGCCTAATATTTGAGATAATCCATACCCTTACACACATAAATTCTTTTTACACACACATATAACGCTTTATAATATATTATATTATATATTACGTGACTTGTTATTTTCGGTATTTAGATAATGTTTTACATAATTACGCTTTATTGTAAGTTGAAATTTCACGTGGACCATTTAACGACGTTTCTTTAGAACCTAACTAGAAACGTACTTAACACGCAAACGGCGTGGTTTTCTTTGTATACTTAAGTGTAACTTGTATCAGAGACAGGGAAATAATAAAAACTGTTTCATACAAACAACTTAAAAAGTTATATTCCACATTTGAACGACGGCGGCGCGTCACGCCACACATTTGTTTGGCCCTGGTGTCATTTAACGCATTCACTGCCACCAACGCACATGTGCGTTCATTTCGTCGCCCATGGGCACCCGCAACACCAGGGGAGTCACAAGGCCTTTAAGGGGGGTTGGAGCTCTGGGAACCTTACTCACCATCAGGAACACAACACTACATACCTGAAAGGTAGCACTGCTATTATGGCTGTGGTCTTCTGTAAGGAGGAGGTACTTCCCCAGTTGGGCTGCCCCAGATTCAAGCGTGATGGTCATCGCTGTGCCCTACCTCTCATTGTTGGACGTAGTTTAAGGACATACCCGGGTCCGGGTGGCAGCGAATGTCTTAAATATGAAATATAATTGAAACGTATAAGGTTTAATTTTCTTCGACGCTAGTAACACACACAGCACGTCAGTATATAAGACGTATCTTTGTTTTGAAACATGCAGTTTTTATTACTTAACGGTCTCTGCTTGTACGTATTACGGTAAAGAGGATTTTGCGCACCGACCATCTTTTATGTAAATAAATGACATAGAATGAATTTGTAGTCCAAATATCTATGAACATTAAATTATACCAAACTATTGTATACCATATACATAGTAAAGAATTTGACTAGACATAGGAAATGTAACTAAGTTATAAGAATATAAATTATATTATATCTACCTATAGAAGCATTGTGATTTCAAGTTTTCAACTTCCAAAATATTGTAAAATAACTTATTGAGATATTGTTGTCATAAATGTTATTTGAAGTGTAATTTTAAAATTTATACATGGAACTTAATGGAAAATATATTTATTTGTTGTATACATTGACTTTTTACTGGCCTGAAATTATCTAGACACGCGGCAGGGTGTTAAGCCAAGTTCAAAGCAAAGGAACTGGCTAGCCGGCGCCGAGTGTACCTACTATTATACGAACCTCTTGGTGCCACCTTTGACCCCTCTATAACTCAAAACCTCTTTAACGTAAACACATAAAACTACGTGTGTTTATTATATACAATTCAATGTCCGTACCTAATTGTTTTTGATAGATCTCATTTCAAATAACTTAATTAACTTAAATAATTCTTGGTTAGTATTTATTCGCCAGCCATATTAAAAATATCGATAATTCCGACATTTACCTGCAGTGTTCATCTGAGACATTCATGTGAGCTGGAGGAGCAACATAAGACAGACAAATATAAAAATACTCATAGTGCTTGAAAATGGAGGCCTATGTTCTCCGAAACATGTCGCGCGAGTGACTAAATAAACGTGAGTAGAGCCGTGTTAATTTTTTATTTAATTTAAAAATACATGGTATTTAAAAATTTAGGTAATCTTAATGACAGACTTTAATTTTCTGCCTTGTCAAAAAACCCTGAATAATAAATATTATTTTTAATAGATTCATTCAACTATAGACGCTGTTCAAAACTTTTGCTAGACAAGAATAATTAAAGAATTTGTCAATATTTTTCATATAAATTACCAATAATTGCCTTAATATGCAATTGTATAACAATTCTTCGAATCAACATAATACGATTACACTGCATTGCACTCCATATAAATTAATGGCACAAAATTAAATGTATCTCTAATTCTCTAATGGTTTATTAATACACAGCCCAGTGCATTAACCTGTATACAATTTAATGCTCTATTTGTTAGCAATAAGGTAGTAAATTGTACATACAATCATGCTTCCGAGACTCGAGAGTTACGACCAATAGGACTGAAAAACTACGAGCCGGATTGGTGGAAACAATTAGCGGTGAAATAATCCTATAGGATTAAAACGCGGTCCCTATCATAGTCCGAGGGCCTACCGCGAAGCACTTTCTTCGTTCCTTCATCTATTTGCGTCTCTATCGCTCGTATATGCAGGAGTGATAACGATGGAACTAGTCAATTTTAGATTTTCAGTGTTCACGGTAGATCCTCTGATTTATGGCAGCCACAGGAGGCCGCAAGCGTAAATTATTGCATTGTGCACAAATAACTAAGGCAGGCTCAATTAAATTTCACTGACAAATTTTCCGAGATTTGGAAATAACTAGCATTATTTATAGGATTCCGTAGTCACTAGGAACCCTTATAGTTTCACCAAGTCTGTTTGTCAGTCTGTCCCTGATCGTTACTTAGAGAGCTGTAATTTAATAGGAATATGTGAATCAATCACGCGGTTGTCAGTGGTCATATAAAAATACAAAAAATTGTTAGGGTACAAGTGTAGTAGGGGAGGTGGAGGGTATTTCTTTCAACTTAAACCAAAATTATGAGGCAACACCTCTTACCACCTTAGACGGGTATTTGAAAAATAATAGTGTTTGCCTTATGCAGTTTTTGATTTGGGTGAATTTAAAAAAATCTGTCTGTTTCTGCATGCGAAACACACTGTTCGAATATAATACGGGTCACCCGTTTATTGGTGGGTAGCATGAGATATAAGAAATATAATTATTAAAATAAATTTTTAAAAGGCACATTTTTTTATTGAAAACCAATAAAAATACAAAATTACCTTAGATTTAATTTTCGCCAAACTGAATAAACAGTTTGTTGGCGACTAGACTAAGATTGTATCCAAACAAAATAATGTGGCCCGCAATGTCATTTTAAAACACACTCGAGTTAAAAACTGGTTGATGGGTGTTTTCAAAAAACAAATAACCAAATTTGCGTGACTTGCTGGTGCCGTGCATCTTCTAAAAACTCCCTGACAGTTTCAAAACCCTTTATCGCATAGTCGCAGTACATTACTGCTCAGAAATTTCTCAAAAACTTTTTACATGTATAGTTAATACGTAGGTATAACCCACCTCTCGATCTTGTGATTGCAGCCACTGTCGTAAACTCTGTGCCTACGACAACTGTGGCAAAATTCCCGGACAACGAGAAGAAGATGATGAACAAACCTGCACTTTGTAATAAACAATAGGTTTATGTTACAAAATGCAATTACGTTATTGCATTTCGCCATTCCCGGAACGGGACGAAAAAAGGTGGAACTTTGTAAACTAAAGTCCCTAATGCTCCGCGGAACAAACTGCATTACGGTGACAAATATTCAAGGTAGACTCTAGACCAAAATGGAGCGTCCCAACTTTTAAAAAGGAAATATACTTCCTCTTTTATGTCATGGGTAAGATGTGAAATATTAGAGCTAGATTTAGTAAGCATTACATTTTAGTTGCAATCTATCTTCAGTCCTAGATGTCTTCATCGTTTAGTCTTCTTACTTCGTTTCATTTGAAAATTACAAATCTCAATTTGATATAAAACAAAAATGTTACTTCTTATGGTACCTCAATTCGCTAAATTCCTACTCAAGAACGATAAGTGCAAAATAATAATATGCTCTCAATTTTAGACACTTGACTCTTAGAGACATATACCTACATATAAAGTTTAGTTGAGCAAGAACAAGTTAAGCATTGTATTGCACGTACTTTTATCTACTCGAAAGATTCTGGCAGAATAACACCGATGTGGCTTGCCTACATAATAACATAACATAACAATAACATAACAATACTCTGTATTGAATGACCCACGCATGAAAGTTGAAATAGATAACATATACTTAAGAAAAAAACCACGAGGTCCTATATCCCCCCGTTATATAGTAGTATTACTACTTAAAAATTAAAGCATTTAATTAAATCAAAATATTTCATAAAAAATAATTTGATTTGTTCTTAGTTTCATAAAATATAAATAATTTATTATATCGATCCAGCGTTAATTTTCTACTACGACACATGTGAATCTTCTGAAGTTGCAGGCGCCCATAGGCTAAACTGCTTACCATCAGGCGGGCCGTATGCTTGTTTGCCACCGTCGTTGTATAAAAAAACACATGGTCAATTTATTTATGTCTTTCTTTCCGTGCTCTAGTTGTAATAATTTTTTAATAAAATTCAACATGCATCCCGTTTATATACTGCAACAGAGCGTGTTACTTTATCCAGCCTCTGACATTACGGGAATATGTTCATATCACATGACAGAAACGGGACATGCGCCGATTTATATGAATTACCCATCTGCTGCACGTGGCTGGACTATTTGTTTATTCAAAGCTCAGCTCTGTTATGTCGACAGATCACTTTTTATACACTTTTTATCAAAATTCATAAATCTTTATACATATAGGTATAAAATAAAATAAAAATAAAAATAGCCTTTATTCTACCACAATATCTGATATTAAATTTACATTTAAAAATAACTTGGTATTTGAAATTAATTATTTAATAACATTTTCTTATTTCTATGAAGTTATTTTAATGCATTATTTATATATTTCCGAGTTCAATTTTTTACATATTTATATCTATATACATTACAATCAGGATTAGTTTATAAAATTAATTATTATTATAATATAAGAAGATTCAATAACTGCGATAAAAGGCAATTTTGACATGCATTATAAATTGAATTTTATTATTATTTATTTACTAACTAATCACATTGTGGAAGTCGCTTCCTTAGCGTAGGCCTCCCCCAAGTCCCTCCATCTATCTCTATTCCTGGCTTGTCGTCTCCAGTCTTCTCCACTCCTCTCTCTAAAAATATCTTCCCATCTTTTCCTCGGTCTTCCTCTCTGTCGTTGACTCTCTCTAGGTACCCATTCCAGTATTTTCCTAGCCCATCTATCCGTTTCGGAAAACACTCTCATGGGAAAAGATCACCACACGGCCAGAGATTAGTAGAGTTTGCCCTGGAGCAAAATTTGAGATTCGCGAATAGTACTTACAAGATTAGACCAACTAGAAAATGGACATGGCAATCACCAAATGCCCTGTATCGCACTGAAATCGATTACATTCTAACAAACTCTCACGTAACGGTACATAAATTCGATATAATACAAAATTTAAATTTTAATACAGATCATAGAATAATTAGATGCAAAGTACATCTAGGGGAAAGAAAAAGAAAGTCATCTCACAAACAAAAAATATACTCCAGAGAATTGCCCCCACTAACAAAAGAAAGCGGGAAAGGTTGGACAAAGGCATTTACAACCGCAATAGAGAAATCATCTGACCCACAAACCCAATACGATAATTTTGTAGAAGTAATAGGAAACTTCATTAACCAACTACCAGACGCAAGGAAGAGAGAAAGGAACTTAGAAAGCAACAAGATAAAAGACTTATTTGAAAATAGGAAGGTACTCTATAGCGGAAAAAGAACAAGAGAAATTAGAAAAAAAATAACAGAAATAAGCAAGCAGATTAATAGAGAAATTACGAAAAACACTAAAACCCATAGAAAAAGGGTCTTCGAAAAGTACATAAACAAAACAGGAGGTATAAATAAGGCATATAAAGAGCTTGCAACCTCATCAAAGTGGACAGCAAGTATAGTAGATACAAAAGGGAAAAGTATATCAAAACGATCGGAAATATTAGAAGAAGCCACGAAATTTTACCGAAAATTATATGCCACACAAGTACATCCTGCAATGATATCTAGCAGAGAGAACCTAAGTGCTTACGAAGGTTTACCTGAAATAATAAACATAGAGATTGATTTCGCAATAAGAACCCAAAAGAAAGATAAAGCACCCGGTGAAGATGGCATAACAAATGAATTGATTAAGTCTATATCAGAACCAATACAAAACCCTCTAAGAACTATATTCAATAATATACTGTCATCAGGAATTGCTCCACAACAATGGTCGAAATCTACCATTACTTTGTTACACAAGAAGGGTGATAGAAACGACTTAAATAACTATAGGCCAATAAGTCTTATGAGTAATATGTACAAAATTTTCTCCAAAATAATCCTCAACCGTTTAACAAAGACTTTAGACGAGAACCAACCACCGGAACAAGCTGGATTCCGTAAAAAAATCTCAACTATGGATCATTATGTTGTTACCCAGTTAATAGAGAAAATAAAAGAATATGGGAAAACACTGTATATATGTTTTATTGACTATGCCAAAGCCTTCGACTCACTAGAACATCCTGCAATATGGGAGGCTTTAACTAAACAAGGCATTGAAAGTCAATATATCGAACTGCTTCGCAACATCTACTCCAATAGCTCAGCCAAAATAAGACTGGAAAGGGAAGGGTCAGAATTCCCCATCCAAAAAGGAGTGAGGCAAGGCGACCCATTATCACCAAAGATATTTGCGGCAGTGCTAGAGATGACCTTCAGAAACATTGACTGGGAAAATAAAGGTGTAAAAATTAACGGAGAGTATCTGAGCCATCTGCGGTTCGCCGACGACATTGCTGTCTTTGCTGAAGAAAGCGCCCAATTAGAGACCATGATTAATGAATTGGAACAAGAGAGTAGAAAAGTTGGGTTGTCGTTGAATGCGTCCAAAACGAAAATTATTACCAATGGTGTCAGGCAAGTAATAACAGTACATGGAGAAACCATAGAATATGCCGACGTTTACACATATAGGTATATTGGTGACAAAATAATCACATACAAATATGTATACTTACGTAAAAAGCCTTAACTGAAGGACCATACCTATGCAGTTGAGCAGAGAATCAATATGGAACTTACGTCAAAATTTGAATACAGAACGCCGAGATGCGTGTATGGACATGTTACAGGCCAGCGGCGCTACCGCCAAACACGATATTACTAAATTTCGAACAATTGTCTCTGTCACTCTCATGACGTCTTAATTGGAGTAAATGAGAAAGATGCCCGAAATATACGAATATCGTTTTCAGCGGTAGCGCCGCAGGTGCTGTAGCTAAGTTTTTCACCTACGTAAGACATTCGCGCACAGTGAGTTTAGTCTGTGCCATAGAGCAAAGGAAACAAAAAACTACTCGACTGCTATAGAATTCGTGTCCACGAATGTGGTAATAAAAATATAAAAATTACCGCGAAATAGACCCAAACGACTGCCGACTATCAGCATATTTGGTAATAAGTTTTTGTATAAATTATTGTTTTATTTGTTCAATTACTTAATCCAATTGCCCCATAATAGCACTGCTACCTTTCAGTTATGTAGTGTTGTGTTCCTGATGGTGAGTAAGGTTCCCAGAGCACCAATTCACTTATAGGTCGGCAACGCGCTTGTGACTCCCTTGGTGTTGCGAGTGCCCATGGACGACGGTAATTGCTTACCATGAGGTAATCCGTCTGCTCGTTTGCCACCTTTGTCATAAAAAAAAAAGAATAATAGCAAAATTACACAATTATGATGAAAAGTGATAATGTTTCGGTATACCTCCGTATAACTCACAGACAACGAGTCTTCCTCCGGGACCACGAGGACAATGTCGTTCTCGAAACGTCGGAGGTATTTTTTAAAGTTAATATACGAGTATGCGTTTCAGTCCCGTTTATTAGTAAAAATGTGTAAAAACCGTGAAAGTTTAAATCAGGTCTTATCTATTTATTTAAACTTTATTTCACATAAGATAAACCTAATGTACATAAGGCGAACAAGGCATTCTCTACCAGTCAACCATTGGGTAAAGCTGAGAGAATTGTAGGTTTTCAATCTTACCCGACTTTTCACATTTTCACAAATAAGTCAACTAACGCGATTGGCTATATTAATAGAAAGATAGAAATAAAGTACTCAATAAACCTTAAGATTGCGTCCGAATCCTACCCACACATGTCGAATAAAAGATGGTTTCCTAAACATATTTAAAATGATAAAGAACTAGTGAGGTGAAAAACATAATATTTCCTACTTCGATAATTTCCCTTGAGAAAGAAGTTCTACTTGCATTCCGTGTATTTTGAAGCCCCGTGGCTTGAGCTGCACAGATGGAAAGATACAGGATGGTCTTACACTGGTCCCAGTGGTCCCGTGGGCGAAAGGTTGGAGCCCGCTCTGGGATTCCGCATGTGTGTGTTCTTTTGCTCCCACCCACGTCAGTCACACAAACAGAAAGGGTGGTTGCTGTCAAAACGGCTGGAATATGGTGTCGAGAAAAAAAAATGAAATAGGGCGCCATTTAAGGAACAGTGGCTGCAATCCACGCACTGGTTATTACCTACCAACGTAGCGGGCATATTTGGAACTTTTGGATTAGGCAGAGATCAGTTCACCTTAACAAATAAATAATAATTGACTGAAGAGCTCGCGGCTTCCTCGCACAACGTATCAGCATTGCGATGCAACGAGGAAATCCCGCCAACATCCTTGGTACAATGCCTCAAGGGCCTTTTTTAGATTTTATACTGTAACTAGTTAAGTACTTGTAGTTATCATAATACGATTGTGATTTCTGTAAAAAAATGTATAATCCCTTAATAATAATGTAATAAACGAAATGCAAGTCAATACGACATCAAACCAAGCTGTAATGTTTTAAGTTAAACTCCGCGTGGGTTGTCTTTCTCCCGCTGGATTCCACGGCTCCAAATGCAATTAAGATCAGATCAACAATTCTTGTTTTATTTTCTAGGTACTTCAGGAAATATTTTGTTTTTTACAGCATATAATTGTCGATGGTTCAGATTTCAGACTTTATTCGCAACATTCACATAATATCAATTACATCTTCATATGTTATGCTGTGTTTTCTAAAAGATTAGTAATAATACAGGCTGTTACAAAAATACTGGTGATCCGTTTAAGGGCATATTTACCATCGTGTTCTGATTGAGAAAAATTGGAAGGATAAAATTTTTGACGCGAAAAATTTTAGAATTTTGTATGGAGGGTCGGCCGAGTGGGACGACCTGCCCCATAGAAAAAAAAATTTTTTTTCGCTTCAATAAATTTATTCTTTCAGTATTCCCTAATCAGAACCCTATACCGAAAATGCCCTTAAATGGATCACCAGTATTTTTAAACACCCTGTATATTAGGTGGCGCTCTAAAATATTTGTAGAAATATATCGTCACTCCTTTAAAAAAAACTTCGTAACTCATTCTGGCAATAAGATGAAAAATGACGTAAGTATTTATGGGATGAGTACAAAGTTACTACGTTTCAAGTTAGAGTATATATGTCAGATACGAGACTTTCAAAGTATCGCTACGATATGTTATTTTGAGTTTGTTCACACTAGGCAATGCTTTTAGAGAATAACATAACACGGGCAGGACACGGTTGTAATCACTTCTTGACTTGGAAAATGTAAATTTTATGAAACCCGAAATTGAAATTGACATAGCTTCGCTCTATTACATTACCTAGACAGAATTGAATTATACAAATAAACCACGTATCCCTGCATATGACCTGGATTCCCCGGTTCGCAGCACTGCGCCCCTGATCCGCCCCACACGTACACAACCTAACAACACACTAGAGACAAATTTCTACAGTCCGGACAAATTTTTCAGTCTTGGAAACTGTTATACTGCACGAAAAGGAGTATTTTGCGCTTCATATAGAGGTTTGAGTACAAATATCCTACCAACTAAAATTAAGTTTGTTGATAGGAAGGCATTATAAATATTATAGGGCATACTAAGCTCAAGAAAACTTGCGTTTTGGGTACTCAGCCAATGACATATTTATATAATATACAAACGCTTAAATATATAGAAAACAACACCACAGCCATAATAGCACTGCTACCTTTCAGGTATGTAGTGTTGTGTTCCTGATGGTGAGTAAGGTTCCCAGAGCTCCAACCCCCCTTAAAGGCCGGCAACGCGCCTGTGACTCCCCTGGTGTTGCGGGTGCCCATGGGAGACGGTAATTGTTTACCACCAGGCAATCCGTCTGCTCGTTTGGCGCCTATGTTATAAAAAAAAAAAAAAAAACCATGACTGAGGAACAAATACCTGTGCTCATCACAGAAATAAATGAACCTAGGGCCGTCGGCTTCGTAGGTAGGGTACATACCCACAAGGCCAGACCTGTCGTCAACAGTTAGATGTTCTTCGCGACGACCGTTCCGCGTTCTTATCTCGTTCTTACCCATTTGTACATCACTAAATGTTTACGAAGGAAACCAAGCACAATAATCATAGCAAAAAAATCTCATGAAAAGTGTCTCGCATATGACTCAAAGTTTATTCAGTAAGAAGTTTATACGTCGAGTACACAAAAGTAAGAGAAAAATACAAAGTGAAACCCTACACCTCTGACCCAAGAAGCATTTTGACTTTATGACCGGCAAGAAACTCGGCTGGACTTATTTTTTAAAAACGGTATTCCAAAAAAATTACCCTACATATAAATACGTTATTCTATCAGATTTATTTTTTATTAAATAAGTACGTAAGTGAACGATACTAACTACACTTCAGAAATAAAAGGAAAGTCAAATTAACTTAGTTTGTCTTATTTACAAAAACATAAGAATTTCATCATGAACGTCACATTCTCAATGTAAAACAGAATAATGATATAATATTGTACAACAATGGATATATGTATCTCCTAATAAGGATCATAAAACAATATAGGTATTAACACCTTCGCTGCGGCAATTAGTTAACATCGCAGTTAACCATACTTTGTGAGTTTGTATCGCAATGAAGGTGTTAAGTAAATAGATGTAGAAACCTAGGAACATACTTAAAAATTAAATAATTGTAAGTATTGTCATAGCTTTCCTTAAATAACTAAATCATATCTCCCAATAAAATCGTCAGTCTTGCCTATGAATACATTTCCGCCGCGGTATCAGTGGTAACTGATATTTTCCTCAAAAAGAACTGACATTTGGTGACCTCATGGGCGTCAGACTGCAGGTAAACACTAGATGCCTTGTTATATGCCGCTATCAAACTGTTATAAGTTTCAGTTTTCGGTATTTGTGAATATTTTCATGAACAGTTTCGTTTTGTTATCAGTTTACGTAATGGAAAAACAAAACCGTGTAAATATATATTTTTGATGATCCCTGATGTGATCCTTGTAACACTTGTTGCTTCAAACAACATGCAACATAATCTCCTTTACAAGCTAATATTAAGTAATATTACCAAATGTATGTTATTGTTTTGGAATAAAAGTTACATTTACATAAACATTTTCCAACAAACCTAGAGTCCACAATGATTGAACGTTGTTTTATATTATAATCAGTATAATACATCGATCGTATGACATTCGGTCTCCATCATACTCGTATAAGAATACGAGTACCGATACGAACATACTGATTGATTAAAGCAAACACCGTCTTAACTGTGGTCAATATTTAACGTCTTATGTTATTATAAGTTGTGCTTTTGTGGTTATAGTGTTAACGTAAGAGGGGGAGCGGTTTAGGAAGCAAATATGTGTCATTATCTAGGAAAAGGGACCTTATTGTCGATGGCGCTTACGTCGAGTCGCGTTGCGTTTGTATTGGTTCGTCTTGAACAACGACATAAGCGCCATCGACAATAAGGTCCCTTTTCATAGATAATGTCACATATTTGGCTTTTAAAACCCATAACTCTCAGATGTCCAGAGGAAATACGCAACCCTAATATATCTGTATGAGCTATAACCAACTCGTTACCGAACTTGTATGATTATGCTAAACAGCTCAATCGGAAAGAATTGTTAATATTATTTTAATTCAACATACCAACAAACACTATAAGTCCACTAAAAGCTTTTGATTTTGGAAATGTCGGTAGGATCATAATCATTGGAAAACAATTCCAAAAACAAGAGCCAATCAGCGTTAAACCAGCATTCACAGAAATCGAAAACCCCTAGTAATTTATATGAAACCCGAATTTTGGCGTAAACATTAAACATCGATAAAATCATTGTTAAATTTGCACACAAACCATGTTCCGGAGGCTTCGATTTTGCCAAAGCTTTGTAACAAACTTAAGGGCCCGCTAACTTTGGACCGGGATAAATTCAATTTAAAACTGGAAGTAGGTTTAAACGTTCTTATTTTGTTTGCACAAAAACGGATGGCGAGTTTTCGCAGCGTGGAAATAGGTGGGGAATACTGTCCGTTAGTGTTGACGGGCCGCGCTGTGACAGGCGACAGGTCTCCGAGCCAGACGGTAATCCACGTATTGGGGGGTTATTCAGGATTAGCCGCTTAGATGGAACTCATCGCCACCTAAGCACATAATGATAGAGCTGATTCATTTTTTTTTATGACATAGGCGGCAAACGAGCAGACGGATTGCCTGGTGGTAAGCAATTACCGTCGCCCATGGGAACCCGTAACACCAGGGGAGTCACAAGCGCGTTGCCGACCTTTAAGGGGGGTTGGAGCTCTGGGAACCTTACTCACCATCAGGAACACAACACTACATACCTGAAAGGTAGCAGTGCTATTATGGCTGTGGTGTACTGTTAGGAGGAGGTACTTCCCCAGTTGGGCTGCCCCAGATTCAAGCGTGATGGTCAACGCTGTGCCCTACCTCTCATTGTTGGACGTAGTAATTATTACAAAAGCTCAACATTAGATACTGTTAATTATCGAACGTAATGAAAATTTTGATTTGATCTTGTTGGTATAAAGGACGTAATAGAGAATGTATTGTCAAGCGAATGAATCAAATCATATCATGCCATATCGTTAATTTTCATAATAGGAATTTACAGTTACATAAAAGGGGATTAATTCATTATTAGGACATAATGTACAAAATATAGGTACTTCTAATTATAACATTTTAGAACACAAATACTAAACTAGCTTATTTATATTTACATAATTACGGCAACCTGATACTTCGCAAATTCTGCAAGAAGTTAGTGCGCGTTGGAACCCTATGGAGATAGATAAAGTTCCTAGGTTCCTACATATAAAAGACTAGCTGGCCCCGCGAACTTCGTACCGCGTCACGACTGGACATGACATGGAACGACTTCTTAGTTCATACTAGTCTACTACACGCCTCAGCGTGGTATCATATTCGACTCCACACACAACTTCTGAATAGGGAGCCGACCGACACTTTATTTTTTGATTTTGTCAACCTTCCCGTCCAACAGTAAGGCACACATGGCATGAGTTTTACTGCCTGCTAGAATTTAAAAAAAGAAAATGTTACAATTTAATTTGTTGCCTACGCGGTTTCTGTTATTTTTATCAAATATATAGGCCGGTATTTAATTGCTAATTTCACATACTGAAATTATTACCCACAGCACAATACATACGTGTCTATTCTCTATTGTAAATATTAAAACCATTAGACAGAGCGCTGTTTCTCAAATATTAAAACTTTCATAATTATTGTACTGATAGTTACCTACTGGAATGGTTTGAATAACTAAAAAAGTAATTATGCAGGCTACTGATAAACGCCTTGAATAAGAAGTGATTTAGAAACATTTTTGGGTTAAAACTAAGGTAAACGAATAATGTGGCCTAGTTTGTACAGGCGTTACTATTCCATATTTTGACAAGAAAAAGTTGTCATTGACATAACTTTAGTAGTTAGACGTACGGTACGCAAACTGTTTGTGGATATTAATGTTATTTATAAAAGTATATCGTATCACTTTCTCATGGTATTGGTACAGGAGAGACTCTTTGGGTAAGACACGGCATGTTTGTTTTCAGTAGGTATGAGAATTTCAAATAGCGTCTAACTTGTGTTTTGTTTTTTTTTTGCATTTTTACAAAGTGGTTTATTTGTAACCAACATAGTAATTTAAATAAAACAGGAATATATACACGGGATTTGAGTCCAGGATCGGATCAAATTTGCATGAAGAAAAAGCAAAAAGAAGATGGACTCGTAAGGATAGAACCGGGTCTCATCGCTTAACAGCCTTAGCACACAGCCGTTTAATATGTTATGTGTAATAAGTAGATAGTTATTATTATTCAATTTAATATGTTAGTTTTTTTGTTCTTGAAACTCCACTTGCCCCACCTGTAAGGAAATTGACCTACTTTTTAGTGTCAGTGTCACTGTCACTTCACTTTCCTTTATGCCAATGTCCGGCCAAGACAGGTGTGGTCGAATACGTGGGCAAGTGGCAAGCGTTTTCTGACTTTTCTGTTTTTATTTCAAATCGTTTTCTTTATACTGTATTTTTTTTTTTGTTTTATTTTATTCTATATGCGCTTTTGTGTTTGTTGCCTTCTGTGTATTTTTTCAATAAGTGGTTTCTTCGGAAGATCAGCGCTGGCTAACGCTGGCAACATGCTGAGAAGGGACCAATTCGTGACATATTTGTCTTATTTTATTTTTCTATTATTTGCCTCTTTTTTATGTCATGAATAAACATTTTTCTTTCTTTTTCTTTCTTTCTTTCTTTCCTTCAACGTATAAGTAGACATATAAGCTGAAATTTACGAGTAGGTAGGTATGTACCTTTTACTCCTATTGATAATTAACGAATGTATTGACATTTATCTCTTTGCATTTTCTCCCCTCCTTTATTACATTCACCCTTTATATACCTAAAAGTATGATATTAGGCATAAAAAATAACCTAAGTATTATTCTGATATATAAGATACTTAACTGGAAAATTTCACAACAATATATACGTTGAGTAATTTATGAAATTAAGAGGAAGGTACATCCATCGCAGCTTTCACATTTATAATATACTAGGTGTCCCGGTGTCTTTTGTACCGCCTAAATGGAGGCTTCTTGATTGTATTCTTGCTAAGAAAACAAAATGTGTTAGATTGCTTTGCCGAATGTTACACCGGTGGATACTAGAATACTTTTAAATAATGAATGCTTAGAGATAGTAGATAAAACATTGTTCCTTGGTTTAACATTGGACAAAAGTCTACAGTGGAGTCCTCATATAACAAAACTCGCACATAGATTAAGTTCGGCCGCTTTCGCCGTTAGGAGAATTAGGCAACTGTCGAATATTGAGACAGCTCGATTAGTTTATCATAGTTATTTCCATAGTGTAATGTCATATGGTATTCTGGTTTGGGGCAAAGCAGCTGACATACAGACTATATTTGTATTACAAAAAAGAGCCATTCGTTTTATGTATAACTTAAGAGCAGGTGCATCTGTTAGAAAACTTTTTAAAGATATTAATATATTAACTGTAGCTTGTCAATATATATATGAAAATATTATGTACGTTATTAAAAACCTTCAGTTGTTTACCAAAAATTGTGACATCCATACCTATAACACTAGAAATAAGAATAAGCTTGCTATTAGAAAGTGTCGTGTGCGTAAAGTGTATAAATCATTTTATGGGCAATGTATTCATTTATATAACAAGTTACCTGATGATGCCTTAAAATTACCCTTCCCAGTACTTAAGAATTACTTAAAAAAGTCTTTGATGTCTAAGGGCTATTACAGAGTAGAGGATTATTTGACAGACAAACATGCATGGCCCAAACCAGAAACTAACAAAACCGCCTAGCAATTAATTCAACAATTGTATGTACTGCCAGATAATGTAAATGACACAGTTCAGATAAGAAAGCATATTAAAGTATGTCTATTTTGTGAAGTCGAATTTTTTTATACATTATTATTTTTACTTTTATATTTTAATATTTTCTTATCTTGTAATAAACTGTTTGATATGTTTTCTTATCGGACTACGCATAATTATGTAAGTACCTACTTTAAGATTTGATGTATCACTGTTTTGAAAAAATAAGTCCCGCCGTAGTTTCTTGCCGGTATCTTCACGGGTCAGAGGTGTAGGGTTTGAACCGGTGTAGATTTTTTTTTTTTTTTGACGTTCATAAGTGCATGTAATGTGCCTAAATTGAAAAATAAAGATCTTTTATCTTTTTTTATCTTTTATTTTTTTTTCTTTTTTAACACATTGTTAAACTTTTGGCCAAAACGATCACAATGAGCCCAAAATCGTCCAAATCGGTTCAACCTTTCTTGAGTTATAAGTGCTGGAACTAACACAACTTTCTTTTATTAATATATAGAATAAGATAGGTGAAAAGGTTTGATTTCCTGCAACATTTAGAAAATAAGCCTTGTGATTCCAAATCACTAAACGCTGATTTTCATGTTCGTGTAAACGCGATACGTTATGATTTAACCCGAGACATATTATGTGTTTCACTAAACCTTTAACTAGCATAGAGATATACAATGTTGTGTTGTATTTATACGGGCATGTCGTAAACAGTCTTATTTGACATAGGGGCGCGCATTAATTAAGCGCCATTCTTGTTTATGAAGATGTTGTCGGGTCGTAAAGTTATTGTATATTGCCATGGATCATTATTATACATATAGGCGAATGAAAACTGGTCGCTTCATATGGAAGTTTCTGCATAAACTAGCCTAGGCTCCATTGCGTAATTGAGAAAAAAATTGGCCTAGTGGGTAGTGAGCCTGCCTATGAAGCCGACGGTTCTGGGTTCAAGCCCCAATAAGGGCATTTATTTGTGTGGTGAGTACCGTTATTTGTTCCTGAGTCATAGGTGTTTTCTATGTACGAGTATTTAAGTATTTGTATATCATATAGGTACATCGTTGGCTGAGTACCCCCAACTCAAGCCTTCTTGAGCTTACCGTGGAGCTCAGCCAATTTGTGGAAGAATGTCCTGTAATACGTAAATTAACTATACCTATTATAATAATATGTTTAGTAATATGTGTGTGTGTATGTGTTTAGTAATATAATGTATGTAATATGGTTTTTAGTAATAATATTTGTTTAGGTAATATATTCCAGTATACGAGTATTTTGTAAGCTCGATAGTTTCGCTAATAATATTCCTTTCCATGTACATTTTTTACATTTTTTTACATTTCAGCCGTATGCAGTCCACTGCTGGACATAGGCCTCCCACGAATATGACTTGTATAATCTTGGGGGTAGTTGCCATAGTCACCACGCTTGGCAGGCGGGTTGGCGACCGCAGTAGCTGTAGATTGGGTTTCGACGGACGCTGCTGCCCGTCCGTAGGATTTTTCCCTTTATCGCCTCTTACGACACCCGCGGGAGGAGATGGGGTGGTGCTATTCTAGTCAGCCGGCATCACACGGCCTGCACGGCATTCCATGTACATATATAACTAATTATATTCGTTAATACTTGAAAGACGGTTAGGCTCACTTGGCAAAATGGGTACATTCATATCATCGCTAGTATGAAAAAAAAAATCGTATCAGCCCACTGTTACAATTTTTTTAATTAATTAGAATCGTTCGATTCAGCCTGTTCTATGCCTGTGTTAAATAACCTAACGTAAATAACAAAGTTAAACTGCCCTATTCATACACCGAAACTTCGTTATCGTCTTTGGAATCAAATTAACTACGCTGCCCAGGAATCCTGCTAAGCCGCTTAAAGACCAGGGTCCGGGTGAATTATTCCATACATTGAAACATAAGGTAATAACCCTAGGCATTCTATTCCATGTCCATTTGCAATTAGGGTTGGGGTGACTTGTCTATCAAATTACTCCTCAAGGTCAATATAACCTAAAGGAGGTTACATTTTTCATACCAACTATATGTGACATTATCTATGATAAGGGACCTTATTGTCGATGGCGCTTACGCCGTTGTTCAAGATGCCGCAGTACAAACGCAACGCGGTTCGAAGTAAGCGCCATCGATAATAAGGTCCCTTTTGGTAGATAATGTCACATATTTATGCCAATAACAGACAACAAATGAAGCAGCACAGGAAACGGAACAGACAAGTCAAAATATTATATTGTACCGATGGGGCGGAAAGGTTCTGTAGTGACCACGAACTGGAAGACGCAGTGTCGGTAGGCTTCCTACAAGGTGGAACGACGACCTGGTGAAGGCCGCGGGATGCCGCTAGATGTGAAAGGCGCAGGACTGGTCTTTTTGGGTCGTTTTAGGGGAGGCTTATGTCCAGCAGACAAGATAATGATGATGATGATAATAATATCCACATAATAAAAATAATATCCACATTTAAAATTATATATTAAATGTGATAATGGTGTAAAGATACGAATGGAATATCGATAACCTCGTCAGCCAAGCTTGTCGTCTCGATGAGTAATATATCTTTGTTTATTTAAATAACTAAATAAAGTAATAAAATAACTTATGAACAAATACTAACTACTAACAATTCAAAAAACAAAACACTTGAACACATAATAGAAGTAGAAATAAACCCCAGTCTAAACTTTGGCCCGGTTCACCGTGCAAGTACCCGGCGCAAACGTCCCAAATATACTGGCCAATTTCCGCGCTGTATGGCCAGTGAGATGCGCTGAACCACATATATTATAACCATATAACCTATATCCACATTATTTATTTTTGTCAAAATTAAAAATAATATCCACATCATACAGAAATAACTTAAGCATATAATAAGGTTATTTGGAAGTGATAGCTTAAGTAAATATTAGCTACATGACCGCCTGTAGTGAATGCTCTACATTCATTTACTTGTATATAGATCATTTTCAAATTATATGTCTGCGATTAGACTACACTACATTACACTTTTCATACATTTAGCATGGTTTGACGGAGTTTAGTCACGGGTACATATCTGGAAAAATAACCAACATCTGTCTCTCTATATCTGCTGTTGTTTGAGATGTCCCCACAAAGAGTTATCGTATTGTGTAACCAATGCACTCGATATATCCATGAAAGGGAAAACGTTTGCGAGATGGAAAGAGTTTACCAGTAACACCGACATCACCATGAGTGATTTGAAAAGGCAGTGTCGGCGGTTCAATGTTTTTCTTAGGCAAGCCATATGATTTGACTATTCCTCATGATATCAAGGAATACTGAATCGGTGTGTCCATAATTCCTGCAGGTTTTAACAGGACGCGCCACCGCTACTGTCTAGAGAGTTTTGCTAAGTCACAGTCGGAGGCTATACTATATAGATATGTCCAAGCGAGAAATGGTATCACCAAACCAGAGGGTCTATCGCGAAAATCAAAATTCGCGAATTGCAAACGATTGTCTCTGTCAACGATTGCTACTCCGTAATTCGACTTTCATTGAAGTAAAAGATGAAGATGACAGAAGTATACGATTTTGCGCCGTAGTCCCTCAGTCGCTGCGGATTCGGCGAAAGCAGGTGGTAAAAACCACGTAAAACTTTTATGTTCATGCACTTAGACCAAAACAAACATCAATTTTGATGTTCTAATTCTAATATCGGCTCGGCCGACGCCGCTCGGCGCTGGCCTACATTTTTTGCTCTTACTGCTGCGTATTATAAAGATTTTAGCTGAATCCACGGTGACTGGTTTGGTGAGACCCTTATAGGGATTGCCATTTTGCCCTATTCGCATATCAGTGCGCTTATCTATTCCAACGTGAATCCATCTATTGCAATTTAATTGCTAGAGGAATAATCTGTAATTCCAGTGCAATATCTAATAGGTCCAGACTAAACGGCTCATTTGAATGTCGAATGTAGCATTATGATAGCTCAAAGCTGACCATACCTACTTGTACACACAAGGCTTTGCCAGACCGCCAGGATAACAAAAATAAAGATATATTCTTGCCAATATAAATGAAAAAGCAAGATAATAATACGATTTAGATAGATAAAAAGTTTATTTTATTACCACAGAAACACACAACATGAAACAAACAATAAGTGCTTAAGACAATTATTGTACAGTTTTATAAAACATGATAACAAAATGACGTAGGCTAGTACAGGTTGATTTGTGTGCGTTGCAGCTATCAAAAGGGTTACCGGCTCAGGCTGTTCGTTTCCCTGTTTCGAGCGAACACTGATATTATGCCGAAACCCAGGCCACGCTCGCGTTACAAGTGAAACTTTAATATTAGTTATAAATGTTATAATAGTAGTTTAGTAGTGGGCAGGCACATAGTTAATTTTATACTGAAATTAACAAAATGGTGTAAATTTGAAATACAATGTGTGATTGTGCTTGTATCATGATTGTCATGAAATTTAAGCTAACTTGGCCACTGACATTACAAGAAATATTGTTAACAGGTTTCCTCTTCTATCCTCCTGAGGCTCAAAGGCCTACCTGTAGTACAGTCGCCATCAGATATATCGGAGCTGTGGAGGTAGTCACAAATATCGGAACATGCAGTTTAGCGACTTGACAATAGAGGCGTTGTTCAGATATTTGTGACCACGTCCATAGCTCCGATATATCTGATGGCGACTGTACTACTTACTTTAAAGAAATTTGAATTTTATAAAATTGGAACAGAGTTCAGTTCTATTTGTTTCTCTCGATTTTGACACAAAAGAGATTATACTTTATTTCCTACACCATAAAGAACGAATTCGAGTAGCATTTTAATTGTATGGTAGGCCTTACGAGGCTATAGGAATAAAGAAAAGTCGCATGTCTTCGAAAATTAGAAGAGATATACTATGAATCTGTAGTATTTTATGTAGTTAAAACAAATGAAGTTATGACGATTGTGGTGGGCTTACTAATCTGACTGGTTTACGGATAAACTAGTTAAAGTAAGTCTACACAAATGTCTGCAGAGATCTGTCCACATATTATCAAACCGCAATTAGAACAGGATTGAGCACATATGTCGTGTTTAAATTAAATGACAATATTTATAGTACAGTGTGCAAATAAATGCAAATATTTTCTTTTATTTCAGTATGTACGAATGGGGACAAAAATATCAAATTATATTATACATTAAAATAAAATACGAATAATGTAAATAGAATATTTAGAAATACTATCAGAAATTCAGAGCAATGTGCATATCACTCGGTACAAACGAAATAAAAATAGTGAAACAGACTCATGATATAAAATTACTGAAACGAACTGGATAAGTTACTGTTGTATACGCATTTATATTAAATATCACAAAAATCATTTGTTTCTTTGCCAACCAGATGTAGGTACTACAGAGCGAGTTCAATACGAGGAGTTACGAAACCTCTCTTTGTTAGTTTCAATTCCTTTACCCTCACCATGAGTTGTGACTTTGAGGATGCACAGATAGTAAACTCGATACTCGTTATCGAAAACCTCAAAGTCAAAACTCATGATAAGGGTACAGGGACACGACACTACATACCTGAAAGGTAGCAGTGTTATTATGGCTGTGGTTTTCTGTAAGGAGGAGGTACTTCCTCAGTTGGGCTTCTCCAGACTCAAGCGTGATGGTACTTCGCTGTGCCCTACCTCATATTGTTGGACGTAGTTTAAGGGCATACCCGAGTTGGTAAGATTTTGATTAGAAATATTCTATTTTTTTTATAAACGCTACCAACATTTTATGCAAATACGTATAGTGAAAACCCCCATTATGGATCAATGTCACGTGATCTTTTCCATGCATTATTTTACGTTTTGATTACGTTTCTACAATCGATTGGCATCTTAGCTACGGACCCTGTTATGCTAACGGTACCTTAAATCGTATTCTAATATCGTTTACGTAATACACATCTGTGCTTAATTATTGCCATACATACGCGAATGCCTATCTAATGCATATAATGTAGTAGTTAAACCCAATATACATAAACCTTAGACTTAGTGTTAGCGATAGATATGCAATGGTACTCGTAATAATAATACTAAGATAGAACGGGCTGATCTTATTAAACCTTCAATAGGTATATACTGGGTGTCCTTATGTTATCGACAAAGCCGAAGTGTACATATGCGTTAGGATATTTAAGCCCAATATACGCGGTATCGTAGCAATTGAGGTAGCAGTTACCAAGAAATTAACAAATTTCGATTTTCTACTTTGGAACAACCTGTATGTTGCCCTCATAGAACAGTATCAAACCATAATTCAACCTTCTTGATTAACTTTTTTATTTATGACACTAATAAGATTCTGACTCGTGACAAACATTGACAAATGTCATCATTGCCAAACAATTATTCGAAATAAATAAATTACTTCTTTATTATTTGTTAAAAATGGCACGCCGTTATACTGCTGAAGACTATTTAAATATGATAATAATTTACGGTGAGTGTCACCAAAATGCTAACCTCGCGTTACGAACTTACAGAGAAAGGTACGGAGCAAATAGACCATGCCCCGTTAACTCTCGTGTTATTACAAACGCCATGGATAGGATTAGAAACAATCGGCGAGTGGACCCAAGATTTGACCATGAGGGCATAATTGCTCGCCAATTACGGGTTAGACAAGAAGATCAAATCCTGGACCATTTTCGACGTGTTCCAACATCGAGCGTACGGCGAGCAGAGCGTCTGTATAACGTTCACCGAAATGCGGTACATTCGGTGTTGAAACGGGAAAAATGGCACCCTTTGAAGCTGTGTAAGGTACAAGCACTCCTACCCCGCGATAAACCGGTACGGTTTGCGTATTGTCGGTGGCTTCAGGACAACATCCGAGAAACTCCTGGATTTCTCAATGATGTATTTTGGACGGACGAAAGCACATTTACACGAAATGGTATGTGGAACCGTCACAATTATCACTACTGGAGTTTACAAAACCCACACGTGTGCCGTGAATCTGCTTTCCAGTACCGGTATACACGGTGACAGCATTATCGGCCCAATATTTATTGATGGAACGCCGAATCGTGGTCGGTTTATGGAATTGTTAAATGGGCCTGTCTCTGAATACTTAGACGGCATCTGTCTAGAGAGGCTTCGCCGTGTGTGGTTTCAGCTAGATGGAGCACCGGCACATTCGGTGGTAGAGGCAAGACAGCGGGCGATTTGGACCTCAAAGATGGCCACCGAGATCTCCAGATCTGACTCCCCTTGATTTTTTCTTGTGGGGTTTGATAAAGGAAGAGGTGTATGCAACCGAAGTTACCACCATCGAAGACTTGCAAAACCGAGTAGTGGTAGCATTCGATAGATTAAAAGAAACTGCCTTACGAGATGGATTATTACGCAGAGTACGCCGCAACATTGAGCGCCGATTAAATCTTTGTGTTCAACGCGACGGCGGGCATTTTGAAAATTTGAAAATTTAAACTAATAAACCTTTTGTTTCGTTATTAAAATGTTTATTATTACTTGTTTTTACTACTGTGGTTATGCTCTTCAAAATGTAGGCAGTTAGGTGCATACTCGTAAATGGTTAGGTTGATTGTACAATAAGGTCATTTGGTAAATGATGACATCATAATCCCCGGAGATATTAGACACCGATGACTTTGATGTCACCCAAGTGAGATTAAAAAATACCCCCTGGTCTGCATTGTCACGCATTTTTTTTATTTGACGTGTCACAAACTGATTCATCGCATGTCGCTCAAGATCAAGGCATGTTTGGTCTCAAGTGTGGACGCACCTTTATGTTAAATCACGTGGTGTCAACATTGTCAACACAGACAGACACATACAGACTTGGCTTTGTGAACAATGACACATCACGTCAGGATGTGACGCGAATATGTCACACTAACATGTTTTGTTTATAACAGTGTCAATGGTTAAATACAGTATGTTTCTTTTTGTCGATTATTAAAAATAAGTTTTATTTGAAACTTTTATTTTTTGTCTTTTGTTTTAATTAAGAAATATTAATGTTAGATCATTACTGGGTAGTAAACCTACATGGGGCTTCAGGCTTTGTTCAATAGCTGAGGACTCCCTGTATGACAGTGAAGGCGCTATTATCATTATCATTAGTCCTTGTCATAGTCTCACATTGTGATTATTGTTTACCTAGCCCTAAAAGGCTTCAAGAACAATATAAACATTAAAGAACGTAGCCGTGTTAT
Organism: Grapholita molesta; assembly: GCA_022674325.2. NCBI lineage: Eukaryota > Metazoa > Arthropoda > Insecta > Lepidoptera > Tortricidae > Grapholita > Grapholita molesta. The sequence goes on along the minus strand of CP053136.2, from coordinate 5,323,863 downwards.
CACCTTCCACAATTTTTTTTTATTAAAAGCCATCATAACAAGTATTATTTCCTATGGTTGTTATTTTCAATTTTTTTTTTATGAAGAATGATAAATTCCCACACAGCCTAATGATTTATGTAAACTTTTGGTATGGTAATTTCTATTATAGATATACTCATATATTCTTTCAATAATATTTTATTTTGATTTCTTTCTAGAAAAGCGACAACAAACAATACTATACAATAATACGATACTTGACATTGTCATTTAAAATTAGAATACAATCTGCCAGTATAACAAACCAACTAAATCAATACTAAGGCTAGTAAAGCCCATATAACAATGTTAAATAGTTTCTAAAGGAACGAAACATCCAGCGAGGAACAACGACAGACTTTTTACAGCTCTACAGAGAAACAAAGAGTCGCGGTGATCAATATAACTCGCCACTAGTAGACTGACAACTCGGAAATTACAACTGCAAATGGTTTATTTACAATTTAGTGAATTCTACAAAGGAAAGTTTGCAAGGTTGCAGCCAATTGGCTGTTACACATTGTCGTAGGAAAAACAAACAAATGTCAGAGCCCTCTACCCTTACCATGAGTTTACTATCTGTGGATCTCGCTTATACTATTTAGAGCGAACGAGATACATAGATATTCGCGATACTCGTTATCGAAAACGACAATGTCACAACTCATGGTGAGGGTACTGAGTGTAAGTTTTTAACGTAACTTTACGTCACGACCGCGTTTGCGTTTCCATACAAATAACATTATCACTTACGCGTTCGTAAAAGTTTTTTAACGTCAAAAGAAACTTACACTAGAGCCTCGGGACGAATTGCATGGTTGACATTTTATCGTCTATAATATATCTATAATATCACTTCCGCACTTAGGTACTTGTTGGGGCGTGACAGATGTGACAAATAATAGAAATCCGTCCATATTAGGCTAGAGAACGTGACAATCGCTGTGATATATTAAAAAGCCAGCCAAAAGCATGTCGGACCATGCTCAATGTAGGGTTCGGTAGCTTTCGATCCGGTCTCAAAAACGGCTTAACATATAGCTTTTTTTTATACATGACTGACCAGCGTTTGACCTCAGTCGCACCTGATGGTAAGTGTCGACGAGGTCGAAGGTGTAGCACGCTGGTTCAGTAACAGCCTATTCACTCTTGCCTTGAAGAGACCCAAATTATATATTTCCGGGAATACAGACGAAGGGAGCGAATTCCATTCCTTAGCAGTCCGCATTAAGAAGATAGACGCGAATCGCTTCGTGCGTGAAATCGTGGAATTCCTGAGCACACGCTCCAAAATGTGTCCTGTAAAACACTGACAAACTAGCAACCTTAAAAAACTAGCAAGCTTAAAATAATATTAGCCTTTATTAAGTTGTTAGCTTTGACTTTATTGTTGATTTTTTTCATATTTTATGGACTTGCCGCTCAAAAGTTAAGAGCGGCAACTAATTTTTTTAACTTCTATAGCGTTATTTATTTCTTAAAATGTTAACTTTATCAATTTTTTTAATGCAAACTCGAATTCATTCCGAACACCTCACACATTAAGTTTGAACCGAAAAACAATTCTCTCCCACTTCTCATGTAGGAGAATTACCCTAAAAAAATTTCTTTGACGTTCATAAATAAGTGCCTAAATTGAAAAATAATGTTTTTTTTTTACCTATACGCCAATGTTTTCCCTGATATCTATTGATGAATATCATAAAATGGTTGCAGTTTTGTGAGTTGTTTTTTAGATGTTAACAAGTACACTGTCGATTTACACACCGCTTAAAGCATTCCAGACATAAATACAAAATTCAATTAAATTTATATCAAATTAGGACTCAGGTCCCGGATTGGGAAATCTTTAGACTCACCCTTATTAATAATAATTAGGGCAATGAGCGTGTATATTTAAAAAGGTGTTCGAGCGGCGCGACGAGGCCCGCCATCAATCTCGTGGATTACTCGGCGGAATTTTATCGCTATCTATGCCCATCAGAGGGGAATCCACCGGCTCATTTAATATGATATTTACTTAAATATCAAAGTTTTAGAAATATTTAATGAGATTTCATCTGATGCGACTGGGATTTAACTTTGCACTTCATTTTTGAATGAAGGCACTAATAAGTATGCTTTCAACCCTTAATAGGACAGATGTCAGATCAGGCAATGAACCTAATGTTTAAATAAGCTAAATGTACCAGAGCTCGCCAGTGTCCCTATAAAATTACCTATACATGTTACCTTGAAACTTATGTCATTCATTATACGGTGACACCAGGATGTCATTTATTGGGCGAAAGCGTGACAATGTGGTATCTTATTATTTTGTTTTATTAACGCATTCACTGCCACCGATGCACATGTGCGTTCATTCCATACATTTTTGGAGGGGGTGGCAGCGAATGTGTTAAGGATTATCCAAAAAAAAAAACAATTAATGCATAGTTACAAATACAAAAAAAGCTTCAGAAGGTCATAGCCTCCTTATTCACAAAGCATATCGCCTGATTTACAAGCCAACTTTTACACAATTATTATTATGCCTCCGTCGTTCAGTTGAAAAGGCTTGTAAGTTGCAAATTGTAACCCAAGACGTTTCTGAACAACCTTTTCGGTTGTTCTTCTGTAACGCGGGTCAATCTAAGATGGCGTGACAGACATCCATTCTCGAGCCGAGTATGTTGAGCCATTACATTGCAAACTGCGGCATATCCCAAGCCGCTTTCGAAGAGAAAATACTTGATAATAACTTGTTATTTGCATCTGATTGCATTTACAATCCATCGTAGGTGCGAGCGAAAAGAACTGATTCTATATGTGAGTGGTACTCCACCATCCATAATAGTAAATATAGTCAAGGCCATAATGTATTTTAACCTCCTAAGGCCCACCATACAAGTAAAATGCTACTCGAATTCGTTCTTTATAGTGTAGGAAATAAAGTATAATTTCTTTAGTGTCTAAATCGAAAGAAACAAATGAAATTGTTTTTATATTAAGCAGAAACGTCTGCTAGCATATCAAAGATATTTAAATCGAAAGAAAAATAGAAAAATTTGACTCGCAGCGAGACTCGAACCCACAACCACTCGATCACTAGCCCAGTGCACTACCAATTGTGCTATACGAGTACCGCTTAGACGTGTCAAATTTTTCTATCTTATCCTTTCTGGTATACGTCGTTATGGGTGATTTATCTTTCGTTTTAATATCTTTGAAACAAATGAAATCCAACTCTGTTCCAATCATATAAAATTCAAATTTCTTTAAAGTAATTAGTAGAATTTTTGGACCCGGGTACCGGGAAGTACCTCCTCCTTACAGAAGACCACAGCCATAATAGCACTGCTACCTTTCAGGTATGTAGTGGTGTGTTCCTGATGGTGAGTAAGGTTCCCAGAGCTCCAACCCCCCTTAAAGGTCGGCAACGCGCTTGTGACTCCCCTGGTGTTGCGGGTGCCCATGGGCGACGGTAATTGCTTACCATCAGGCAATCCGTCTGCTCGTTTGCCACCTTATGTCGTAAAAAAAAAAAAAAAAAATAGTACAACAGGTAGGCCCGTGGGCCTTACAAGGTTAACGGATTAAAATATGGTGTGAAATCCTATTATATACTTGTTTATGCCTCGGAAAATAAGTTTCAATTCATGCAAAATATGAGAGGGTAAACATAAGGCTAAATGAAGTGATATGTTAAAGATGTAGTGCCATATAAATTAACTTTTAACACACTTTAACCTGTGCGGTTTTTTTTTTTACAGGACATTCTTACACAGATTAACCGAGCCCCACAGTAAGCTCAAGAAGGCTTGTGTTGTGGGTACTCAAGCTAACGATATATGTATATAATATACAAATACTTAAATGTATATTATACACCCATGACCTAGGAAAAAAAATGTGCTCAACACGCAAATAAATGCCCTTACTAGGATTTGAACCATCGGCTTCACAGACAGCGCCACTGCCAACTGGGCCAAACCTGTCGTCAAAATTTATTAATTATCATTTTTTGACAATTATCATACGGACACTCCATTTGTAGAGGTCGATAGTATAAGAGATTGTATTTATTTGCCGCAGTACTACATGTTGTATCTTTTACAGCATGACTTAAAAATATATATTTGAATTTGAACTTTAACTGTCCAATAGAGTTTTGTTTTTTAATTTTATTTGAACCAAAATTTAATCTATCATTGCAGATATACCTAATGCGACAAATAAGCGATAAAGTAATACTAAAATAGCTACAATAATAGAATGCGTTTTGCAACAAAACTATTTATCTAAATTATTTATTACATACCTAGCTAACACAATAGCTAAGTTGGAAATTAGAAATGTCATAAATGACTTCGTATGCAGTAAAGCGTTAAATACGTAGACAATTCGACACAGGGTACCTACCACATCACATTCATATTACCAATATCGTAACTTATGAACGATGTTACTGTCGAAGGTTTTAAAATCACAAATCCGTATAAGTACAACTCTTACTCGTAATAAAACACCCAATTTAATATCAAATGAAAACAATTTTTTAAAAGTTGCAATACACCTCTTCAAGTGAAGCCTTCAAGCATTACCGTGCGAAGGACATTTTATATATTGCCGAATGATGTGGCAGGTCCTTTATTTATGTACATACCGTACAACCTCTATAACTCGGTGCTGTATGTTTGCCATCGCACAGTGGGCCAAGGCAAACTGCTAGGACATAAAAAAGTCCCAAAAAAACGCCAAAAAAATTGTCGCATGGTATTTTCTTTCCATTATAATTGTTTACCAACTTGCCCCGGGGGTTAATAATACTTAGGCATCGGAGTTTTTGTCGCATGGTAAGACTAATAGCAAGCTATGGAGTCGACATTTGCCATAAATGTAAACTCTTATTCATACTCATACCTCATTAATTTAATCATTAAATGTATATTATTTTTAACGCGATCAAAACTGCCATACATACATTTCAGCCATAAATCGTCCACTGCTGGACATAAGCCTCCCCCAAATATTACTTGTATCATCTTGAGGGGTAGTTGCCTTAGTCGCCACGCTTGGCAGGCGGGTTGGCGACCGCAGTAGCTGTAGACTGCCATACGATTAAATAACAAATTATAATCCATACGACAAATCTAATAATCCATGTAAGAAGTAGAGTAGTGGTGGAATAAAAATGTTAGAACAGTTTTTAAGTTCTAGTAGAATGACGTTAAGTATACCCTTAACTGAGAATTTCTCGTAATCCAAACAACATTTGAAGTTTGAACAGGCAGGCAAAGACTTTACGGTCCGTCTTTCCTAAAAAAAAATTACCTGCCGCCACTGCAATGTTCATAGACGGTTCTTCAAATTCAGGATAAAATTCAATGGTCCTTAGTAAGTTTACGAATTTGTGATTGAAATCCCGACTCGTACAGTCAGCAGCAAAAGTTGCTAAGCGTTTGAAGTGTTCAAAATGACCTTTTTTTTTTTTTTTTTTGTTGTCGGAGTGGGGAATGCCTTTACGCATCGTCTCCCCTGACCGCGGGGAGGCCATATTGGGGGGTATGTGGGGCTCGCCGCTCTTGTCTCCTCCTCTGAGGAGGAGAGGAGATTGGCCCTACCCACTAAACCCCACTCCGGCGTTTCATCCTCTTAGCCGTTTGCGAGGGCGCCATAGGATCGCGAACATTCTACACTGGCGCCCTCCGGCGGCCCCAGCTTAGCGCCAGGGCATCCGCACAAAGGAGGGAGAGATCAGAAACGCTTGATCTCCCCCCCGACGGCATGTAGGGCCGTGCAGTGCGGGTCCCGTACCCGCTGGCCCAACTAAGGGTCTTGGCGAACGAAATTCTCTTGACAATAGAGACGTGTTGACCTCATTTTGAACAACTCAAATGCTTAGCTACTTCTGCTGCTGACTGTACCAACGTGTTTCTCGGAATGTGCCTGTTTATGGAACATAATTTGATATTGCATCATGTGAACAAAACTGAACAGAACTGTGTTTGCCTATGAAACTGGGGGGCTATCGCGAAAATTGATGTTCGAAAATGTCATACATCTATCTCTTTTACTCCAATTAAGTCGTAGTTAGACTGCCGTGTGGTGGGGCTGAGAAATGTACCACCTCATTTTCTCCCGCGGGTGTCGCAAAAGTCGACAAAGCGAAAAAAACCAACGGATAATCAGAAGCGTCCGTCGAAGTCGAAATAGCTACTACGGTCGCCAACCCATCTGCCAAGCATTACGGCTAATGGCAACATACCCAGAAGATGATACAAGTTTTGTTTGGGGGAGCTTTTGATCCAGCAGTGGACGTCTGGACGTTTACGGCTGAAATGGTGATAGAGTGACAGAGACAATCGTCAACCACTATCTACGAACTTTGTTGTTCGCGGTACCACGAACTGGAAGACGCAGCGTAGGTAGGCCTCCCACTAGGTGGACCGACGACCTGTTGAAGGTCGCTGGATGCCGCTGGATGTGGAAGACGCAGGACCGGTATTTTTGGGTCGCTTTGGGGGAGGCCTATGTCCAGCAGTGGACGGTTTTCCGCAGACATGATGATGATAATGATGTTCGCGGTAGATCCTCTGCCTCGTCAGGCTCGCTTTGCCGTTGCAAATTACAACAGCCGCCACATTTGAAGCTCATACGTTAATGCGTTTATCCTCGGGACGGCACACAGCCGTTATTCCAAACTGCCATATTCTTGTTATTTGGTAACCACTTTAAATTTGACCTTATGGAAATTACAATCGTATTATGATAACTACAAGTACTTAACTTCTTCAAAAAGGGTGTAAAGAGGTTTTTACGGGGACGGCAACGCGAGAATGATGCCTCGGTATTGTAAACGTCCATAGGCTGCGGTGACCGAATACCATCAAGCGGGCCGCATGCTTGTTTGCCACCTTTGTGGTATAAAAAAAAAACTAGTTGCAGTATAAAATCTAAAAAAGGCCCTTGAGGCATTGTAGCAAGGATGCTGGCGGCATTTCCTCGTTGTATCGTAATACTGACCTTATTAGTACTATTTGGTTTCCTTTTAGCAGATCATGGACGGTAGCCAATATGACAATTGTTTACAGAAAACGAAATAGAAACGAAAATAAATGTCCCGTAATTTGTTTCCATACATTATTTATTTTCGATTACCTACGTTTTCGATAAACTACTGTAAACTTTGCGATGGCCCAAACATTATTCACTGTAATAAAAACAAATGTGTGTTCATTTTTTTGTTCCATTTTATTAACATATGTAGTTGTGAAGAAGTTATTGATATTTATATTTCTGACAGTGTAATTTTAATGTGTTTGTGTTGTTTTTATTTTTGACATTAAATAATTAAATTAATGAATTTATGCTATTCATGTTGTTTAGTATTTCAACACTGAAATATCTATAATAAATAAAGGAAAAATGGAAAAAATCAACTGGATCGGGCTAGACTCGAACTCGGGACTCAAGGTTTCATGCCCTTTATACCAACTGAGCTACAGAGGCTTACCCAATCGCTGTCGAAGTTGATTTTTGCCTCATGTTTTTACTTTTTATTATTTATTAAAACTAACACTAATATTTAAACTATCGCATTCAAATCAAATATCAAATCATCATTAGACAAAAGACGTCCACTGCTGGACAAAGCCTTTTCCAATAGTTAGATTATTTAGTAAGTACAAATTCTTGAGTGAAACTGTATTATTATAGGGTTTCGTTGTAGTTGCACTTTATAAGTGAAAAAGTTTGGTGCATAGGCCTGGTTCTGGTTTTCCAGAGACAAGCATCTGTTAAGTGAAGATAACACCAGTCGTCTGCCCCGCATCACCGCCAGCTACATGAAAAGGGTTTTATTCATGCCCCGTTGGACCTCATTATATTCCACTAAAATATTAGGCGACCACTGACCCAGCTGGTAACCTAACCTACCTGAATGGACTGAGTTTGCGTCCGGTTAGGACCAATCCTGATATTGCACCATCAAGTAGAAAGCGAACTTAGTATTATATGCAGCAAAAAACAACTAAAAATGGATATTACTGATTGATACGAGGTAATAACGGATTATATTGGTATAAGTACTAAATTTAAACGTCATCCCGACTTTTCGAACACTTTGCAACGTTCCTCCAGAACCACATCGAAATTATTAACTTCTCCATTTGAGAAATTATAACATCATTACGCTGAGATGAGACCATTTCGTGGCACTTTCCACTTTGTATGTTTTATGTTATTTGTATTTCTGTCACCTTTGTGTTGTGTGTCTACGAATAAACGAATATTCATTCATTCATTCCATTCATCTAACTCATTTTCCCAAATACACGAAAACCGCTACTTATAGATCTTACCCCGATAAATACAAATTATAATTAGGCAGATAAAGGTCCCATATTACAGTTGAGGTAAGCACAAAATTTGTACATTGAGTTTCAGTAAAATCGTTCGTTTCTCATTTAGCGAGTAGGACAATCTACAGATATTTCTCCCTAGATGAAGCATGTTATGCGAACGTACGCCTCATTATGTACTTAAGTTTCGAAATACGAGGTAAGATAATGGTGGCATTATCGTACATTGTATTTCGAAACTTATTTTTCGGGTAAGCTCTTTCATTTGATGCTAATAATACACCACAAACGAGTGTAGCGGTAGCGCCTTTGCAATAAGTGCAAGCAATTTCTCAGCGGGCGCGGCGTGCGGAACGCCGTGCAAGACAGCGGACAGCAGTGAGTGATACACCCTAACCCCGAGCGGTGTGTTCTGACTCGGCTTGAAAATGGATTTGTGACCGGTTGACTAGAATAGCACCATCTCCTCCCGCGGGTGTCGTAAGAGGCGACAAAGGGAAAAATCCTACGGACGGGCAGCAGCGTCCGTCGAAACCCAATCTACAGCTACTGCGGTCGCCAACCCGCCTGCCAAGCGTGGTGGCTATGGCAACTACCCCCAAGATGATACAAGTCATATTTGTGGAAGGCCTATGTCCAGCAGTGGACTGCATACGGCTGAAATGTATGTATGTTATCCGTTTGTAAATACCTAATTAGTAGTAGACATGTCTTACATCAGTTTTAATACCACAACAAGTAGACCTAGTTGCGTAGGCGTAGTGCAGACTCTATAAGAGGTATTCTATGGGACTAACATATTCAGCGCTCATTAAGAAGTTTCAAATTAAGTTAAGTCCGTAAAATGTTAAAAAGGAAGTTATTTTAATACAGCTCGAGGGTCTGGATTATCCCTTGGTAACTAGATTCGATGTTAAACAGTTATGAATGAAAAACAAATCACTTATTACTGGTAAAGTGGTAAGAGAATAAGAATTTTAATTATAAATATATGTAGATATTTTTGGAACAACCAATTTGAATTTTTTCTTGCACAAATCATGTAGGATTAGTTAAAAATATTATTACTTAAAAATAATAACTAAAAAAAATATCGATCACACCACTATATATCAGAAACACCAGTTTTAAAATAGAAAAATAATAATGAAAATCGTTTCACGTACCTATACTGAGGGCTAACATAGATTTGTTTAGCACTGAGGGATATTAATGTCCAGCTATTTTTTTTTATTAATAATTAAAGACTATAGAGGCTCGCTACGTATTCTAAATTAATCAATACAAATTTAAAATTATAAGATATATAGTCGCCATCAGATATATTGGAGCTGTGGAGGTGGTCACAAATATCAGAACAACGCCTCTATTGTCAAGGCGATAAAGTGCGTGTTCAGATATTTATGACCACTTCCAGAGCTCCGATATATCTGATGGCGACAGTACAAGGAAATCCTATAAATACTAAAGCGCACAATCCCAATTCCAATGAAATCCGTGTGTACGGTACCATTTAGTTGAGCATTATGTAATTGACCCAAAAAACAATGTAATGTAACCCAATAATTTGACTGTAATAAAAATATACCCCAATATAACAAACGTACTTATCTGTGGCTATACCTTTCACCAGCAAACCTTCATTTAATTCTGTCCTTTAACTGATTTAGCCCATGTCATTCCGATCCCACGTACGAGCCTAAAACCGAATATATTTTTGCATAGAAATTTGTCCAGGACTTTTGGGTGCAATGCGGCATTCCAATCGCACTGGAATATCAAGGATCATAGGTGAGCGAGCTCTTCGACCATAATGTGCGGTGATAGAAAAAGCATTATGTTTGCATTACTGTCTAATGAAGCTGTTGCTGTTAATGATGTCAGGCCTAACGGACGATGACTTTCAAAACAAAGCTGGCTGTTTCGAAAATATAAATTCGAAAACTGATCTCTCTTTCTATCGCTTTAGTGAAAGAACGAACAAAGTAGTTTGCGATAGGCCTTCAGGTTAATAGCATTAAGATACTCGGAACATATTTAATTTTATATCTTTCGATAAGCACTAATCGCTTTTTAGTTTCAAGTTTCGCTTTTTAGTTTTTAGTTTCGCGGCGTGGGTAAAAACCCAACAAGGTGGACCGATGACGTAAAGATGACGGGAATCCACTGGATGCGCGTGGCGCAAAAACCTGTCATTATTGATGATGCTGACATGATCATGATGATTGAAATAAGCTCAGTGGATTGTCCTGATAATCTTTGTGTAAATATGATTTACCTCCGCAGTCGACTCCGTGATCACAGAAGGAATGCAAACGCCAAGGCTTTGATGGCGACCCTTACAGAATGGCTTACTGAAGGAAGGATAGTTCCGTAACAAGGATTACTTCTGTTACGTCGGTTTGTTGGAAAAATTCCGGAAAAGCAATACCGGGGGCTATTCGGACCCGGGAGGCGTAAGTGGGCTATTGGGATAGCCGGTATGAGAATCATAATCCTTGACTCCGAATATTTTTTATCATATGAATGGGACAAACGTTTTTACTATTTTCTTACAAATCTTCCTGTAAGTACTAAAGGAGTTTGCAATCTTACCGCACGCTCCCTAGTTCGTATTGTCTGTCCTCACAGTCAAACTAAAAATCTTAATTTTAAGCCTTGTTAGAAATACAATTGATGATTTTTCGGAAGAGGGTAGATATCATTTGAAAGCATTTCTGTTTATAAACACAAAATAACACAAATTACAAGCTGAAATAACTCATTAAATCTAAAATTCTCTCATGTATTTAGTATTGCGATGAAATACTCGTCGCAATATTCTCGTATTATTAATTATAGTCAGATAAATAGCCTCTGATTATATATTCAATTTCGCTTTATGAAACCATATAAATTTTATTTGAGTTTATTATTCGAGACGCTACAGAATTTAATTTTCAAATATTCATGTTACCATTTATAACTTGTATTGAGCTAGACTAGACAGGTACTTAGCTAGGTAATAAAACGGCGAAATATTCCTATTTCATCAATGTACAGTGCACATTGAGAAATAATTATATTATTCCAGACAGAGTTCTTTTTATTTCTATTTTATAAGCGTATCAATAAACAAGTCTGAGAAAATAACATTATCTGATAAATAATTCAAGATTTTGCTTTAAATATTAATACTTTAAAAGGAACAAGAACAAATAAATTATTATTATTACGTACTAGCTGTGCCCCGCGGCTTAAGGAAAAAACGTACTCGTACCTAGTATATGTGTAATGGTGGCAGCTAACTCCATAACAAATTTTATTAAAATCGCTCCAGCCGTTTACACGTGACAACACGTAAACAACACAACTACGTGACAACACGTAATAAAAAAACATACATACTCACACACTCACAAACGTACGCTTTTATAATATTAGTATAGATTTTGATACCTAACCTGTAACCTAACCTACCTGCGGAGATATGACTGTTTTTGTGAAGTTATTCGAATACAACAAATCTGTTTGCTGTAGCTCGTTGTTTCATATGCATCGATGCTCACTATAACTAGGAACGAGCATTGATCCAAATGTTTCTCGAAACGCTGCAAGACACACGTGACCTAACTATGAAATACGTTTGAGCGTTTATCTCCTTCACTCCGTCGAGTTTATACCATTAGGGTAAGCAAATCGTTCTATTGTCCGAGAAAATGTATTTCTCGTCATGAAGACGAAAGCCGCATTTCCATAATAGCGTGGATTGGTAAACAGATAGGTATTTTTAGTAGTGGTAAACAAGCTTACGGCTCGCCTGGTGGTAAGCAGTTAGCGTAGCCTAAAGACGCATTTTTTCACGCGCGTAGGCACCTTTTAATGGTCTGAGCTATCTGGCAATTTTAGGTACCGCCGTGAACACAACACTATGAGTAGGGTTTCGTGCAAATGCTAATATGGTTGTGGTTTTTTAAGGTGGACATTCCTACAGATCGATTCACAAGAGTTGACATGAGATTTGTACTGAACTGTCAAAATGTATACAGATATACGGCTCCAACTCTCGTGAATCAACTTGTACTTTATACGAGTACCTTATACATGTTTACGTATTTTATTAATGCATTAATGCATAATATTAATATTCCCAACCCTCGACTCGTAAAAATAAATACTAATGCAATAAAATATAGCAAACCAATGCCAGTATTACTAAACCTTGCTGTGTTTCGCCTTTCTCCCTTAGTATAATGAAAAAAGCGCGTTAGATCTGTTTATGAGCCTAAAAGTGCACATCGCGACAAGCAAATGTGATTAGAAAAAAAATACACTTAGATTTTCAGTAATATTGGAGTCGGTATGTTATATTCTTGTATTTTTTGCGTTAAAATAAGTCGACTGTAATTTCATAAGGGCACTTTAGATGTCAAGCCTTGCCTCGGTGTTTGTGATTTTTAGGAAAGTAAAGCCAATTTTGGTCGATAGGATCTGTATACCTTAGCGAGATTCATCACAGCTGTCGTAGGTAGGAATGTGAATAGCACGGGCGAGGCGAGGGTAATAGAGCAGGCCAATACCTACTCTCGACCTACTTACAAGGTCTATCTATTTATTAAAACGACAGGTGTATCAATCTGCCACAATCTCACTAAATATGCTAGACATGCTAGTCTACTATTTTCGGATTTTTATCATATACTAGCTGTGCCCCGCGGTTTATTAGGGATAAAACGTAGCTCATGTCTTAATCCAGGGTGTCAGCTAACTCCATACCAAATTTTATCAATATCACTCCCGCCGTTTAGTAGTAAAGAAGTAACAAACATACACACTCACAAACTTTCGCCTTTATAATATTAATGATCTACATATCAAATATCTTTCACACTTTGACAAGTACATATTTGAGCGTGAAAGAGGTTATATGACTTTTTTTTTTCTTCATCATCAAGTCAAAGCAATCCGTTAAACTATGGGAGAGTTAGTCGTTAAGCCGGCTGGGATCGGCTAACTCTGTATTTTAATGGCAGTCCGCAAGAGCTTAGAGGCTCTAGTGTAAGTTTCTTTTGACGTAAAAAAACGTTTACGAACGCGTAAGTGATAATGTTATTTATATGGGAAACGCAAACGCGTTCGTGACGTAAAGTTACGTTAAAAAGTCAGGGCTCTGTGTTTCTGCTGCGGTGCTGACTGCGTAGCTTTACAGACGTTATTTTTTATTGCGAAAAAAATGCTGCGAGCAGTCACAAACACAGTCAGATGTCATACATTTGTTTTACTATTGTCAGTCATATCTTTCATATCGTTTTTCCTTCACCAATCGTCGCCAGCCAATGGGAACAGGGCTAGTGGAGAGTGCCGGCTCCGGTTACAGCTTTGAGATAGGATGAACTAAGTACACAGTCCAACCCGTAGATATTAGTCATGTTTACGTCAAAAACTAGAAAAGTAAACGTGACCCTTGCACATTTTACCGAAGTATTTATGGTTTCTGCAGGTACCTGTATGAAAACCTACTTAGGCACAAAGTAAAAAGATATGGAAGTAGTTCTAAAATATGTACACATGTAATTTAATATTGAGATAATATGGTGCATCTATTCGCTTCTATTTACCTTCCTAATGCGGACTGCTAAGGAATGGAATTCGCTCCCTTCGTCTGTATTCCCGGCAAGATATAATTTGGGTCTCTTCAAGGCAAGAGTGAATAGGCTGTTACTGAACCAGCGTGCTACACCTTCGACCTCGTCGTCACTTACCATCAGGTGCGACTGAAGTCAAACGTTGGTCAGTCTAGCATTAAAAAAAAAATCTGCACATATTTTGGCAAGTTGTTCGTATCGATATCTCTGACCTTGACTCTACATTGTAAATAAATTGTATAATGAATTTTTATAATGGCCATTTCCACTGCACGTTGCTACAAACTTAGTGTTCGTTTCGTCGTCGTAAATATTTTAAAATTAAAAACTTTATCAGACATTTTCAAATCAAATATTAAGAACAGTTTTTTAATAAATACATAGGAAAAACCTTGAACTTGACAAGTAGGTATGAGGGTAAGGGTACACTAGTTATTAGAGCTAGAAGCTGACACAACTAGTCGAACTAATATCGACAACTCAAGTTGAAAACTGTCGATATGTCAATAAACGCCACGAGCGGGGATTTGGCACGTACTCACAACTAAAAGTCAATTATCGGAGTTAGGACACGTTTCATACAACCCTGAGGACAATAAGGGTTAAAATGTATTAGACGTGATATTAATATTCCTAAATTAGGCATAATAGCACTGCTACCTTTCAGGTATGTAGTGTTGTGTTCCTGATGATGGTGAGTAAGGTTCCCAGAGCTCCAACCCCCCTTAAAGGTCGGCAGCGCGCTTGTGACTCCCCTGGTGTTGCGGGTGCCCATGGGCGACGGTAATTGCTTACTATCAGGCAATCCGTCTGCTCGTTTGTCATAAAAAAAAACACTTAAATAAATTAGAAGCCGCTTAGATTTTATTCTATTTTAGGCATAACCCGTCAGTCTTGAAGCCGCGACCGCCTATTGGCTTTCTGTAAAACTCAGCTACTACTTTACAACACGCAAGGCCAAACAACGTCATGCTCTAAAATTATCTCTTAACTGATATGTTGTTTTACTTATTCGTTACTTTACATGACATTCGCAAAAGCATCGACTGCTATATTGAAGGGTGCTACCTTAATTTTTAAACGAAGAACTATTACGATGTCGTAACTAATTCGGTGCAACCAACCCTGTCTATTTTTCACATTTTACGTTTTAAAAGCATTTTCTCTTGCTCATAAAAGGTAAGGTATCATGAAGGTAAGTCAGGCGAGCACGTGTTCGCCCCGGGCCGCGCCGTTATTATCGCTCAACGTAATAAACTTGGACGTATATAAAATACTAGTTCCCATTTCCTACTTTAACGAGGCATTTCGAGCGCATAATTTATTTAATATGTGACAAAGGTTCAAAGAAACTGGGGACGGATACAAAGGCTAGAAAAAAAGAGGAACTATGTAGTGAAAACTAAAAAGAATATTCGCAAGATTTGCACCCTTGCAAAGACTCCACATTCCGACTTTATAACGTGATCTCATTCATAAATGTATGGATGTATAGATAGATATATGCGGAGCGGAATTTAAATCATCTTCATCAAATTTGATTTTTTTTATTAGTGACGTGTCCGAGTAATTACTAATGGTAGTTAGTGGTTAGGGCGTAAGAAGGGCCAGGAATCGAACCCGGGACGGTCTGCTTCATAAGCTCTCTACCGACTATTCTCTACTAAACTCATATATACTATTCTCAACTAATCTAGTTTTTCCGCTAATAAATATGTTTTAAGATTACTTACGTACCTGACTTGAACCACCTTATACCTAACCTTCAAACATCTAGCAAGGGACTTAACTTCTTGATTCCTTGAACATGACTTTAGAAAATATGTGATCACGTAACATAGGCCTGTGACGTACAGTCAAGTGCAAAAATACGTACCGAAAGAATCCTTTAATAAATACGTCCTACAACCTTATTTACTGTACAATAGAGTTGCTCGGTACATATTTTTGAAACTTTGACAGTGAACGAATTTTTACACTTGACTGTACATATGCCTATACCTACCACGTAAACTCAGACGTTGATAAGAAATAGTGAGTATTTTTTCATCAGAATCCAATTATCCCTTTAAAGCATTAATTAACAATGCACTAGTGCCAAAAGTACTTCTATTGAAGTTTCAAATTGTTTCCTGGAATTATCTAGTAGAATGGAATTTAAAGCCATCTTAACCATTTCTCACAAACAATAACCGTTAAGTGTTCAATACGCTTACGGTAGATGTGTCCACACGTCACCCATGATGACTTATATAACACGAGGGATAAATTAGAAAAAAAAATACTAGTCTAAGCGGTACTCAAATAATACAATTGATAGCGCACTGGGCTAGTGATCCAGTGGTTGCGGGTTCGTGTCCCGCTTCGAGTCATTTTTTTCTATTTTTCTTTCGATTAAAATTATTTAAATAACTTTTGATACTTATAGCAAGATGATTGAAAAAGGCGCGCGACTTGCATAGAAAACGTTTTCGACATAAACCCAGTTAGGTGATGAGGGATGGACGGAGAAATTGCCTGTTATTGTTGCCCTATTATAGTGCATTGTTATCTTACACATATGACGCTTTAAACAAATGCAAGCTATAAAGTAGCTGTCGGTTTAAAAAAAAAGTTATTTATTTTTCAATTTAGGTACATTACATGCACTTATGAATGTCAAAGAAAAATCTACAACCGGTTCCAACCCTACACACTGACCCGAGAAGATACCGGCAAGAAACTATGGTTGAACATATTTTTCAAAAAACAGTGATACATCAAATCTTAAAATACATAATAATGCGTAGTCCCAAAAGAAAACATATCAAGCAGTTATAAAAGTAAAATAATAATGTATAAACAAATTTGATTTCACAGAATATACCTACATACTTTGATATGCTTTCTTACCTGAACTGAGTCATTTATATAATTTGGCAGTACATACAATTGATGAATTAAATGCTAGGCGGTTTCTGGTGTGGGCCATTCATTTTGATGCTGGCAATTGAGTTGTCAGCAATTTATTGCTTGCGAGCAATAATTCACTATTGTGAGCTCAGCGTAAGATAATAATTGCACTATCTTGGAGTCGCGTGTTCAAGTCAAGATGTGTTAGTATTTGTACCACAAAATACGTCATAACACTTTCTCGCCAAATACGGAAGAACTTCGCTATCCTGGAGCATAATACAGGGTACCGTCAGCAAAACAGAGAGCTCGTTAGAGCGATCCCTCGCACGCCACTCGCAGCTGTGATACACGTTGATGCTGCATTCAACACTTTAATGAATACGCTATTCTAAGCTCTAAACGTATTTACTAAAAGCATCCAAAAAGAGCGTTATTCATAAAATTTAGCAAATCTCAGTCAAATTTCGTTTCTCTCTAACAAATATAAATGAAAATCATGAAAAAAGACAAAAGAAGATCAACGAAGTTTGAAATTTAACTTAGTCCTGAAAAATTAAATCTCAAACCAAGAAGGCAAGGACCTTAATTTATGCATATACACACAATACCTTAAAAGATTCATTTTGGAAGCAAAACCAAATGTATAATATTTCTTTTAAGTCTCTGTTACGTAAGTACGTTGTTTCAAATAAATTTATTTTCTTAATTTATTTATTTCTTAAAAGTCAACCGGAAAAGTTACGTACATTGATGTTTATCAATTTACAAATGTTATTTGAATTCCGGCGCACTTTTAAACCTATTTTTAACTTTCCGTTAAACCGTTCCGAACAATAATATTTTCTGATAAAATAAAAATCAACAATGCCATACATGGCTACTTTTGTAAAGACAAATAGTCATCATTACACATGGCTTGGTTATCACAATACCATGCAAGCATGGTTGGTTATTGCTTGGTTACACGTATCGAATAGATATCCGGCTGAAATGGGGTTAAAAAGGTAATCCAATAAATCGTCGCTCGCTAAGGCACTTTGGTGATGCCCTGATGCCCACTGCCGCTTTATTGCACAGGCTGTGTATTGTCGGCACTCTAAAAGTTCCCGGTCGAACCATTAAGTAACAAAAAATATTTACATACATACCATATAAAACTGTAAATGCAAGATATTTTTTTTTTTTGACAAGATTTTCTTGGAATGAAATGGATAATAAAATTTTGTTGAACGCAATAGGCTAGATAACTGTTTTTTTTCTATCAATGGATTCCTTTCGTTTTAGGGATGAAATATCTGTATGGGGGTAATGACCTAAAAACTACACAAAAGCCAGAAATGAGCGACAAAGTCTGACATTCGTATTTTCCTCGAAAACGCTCCTTACAAAATGATGAGAACTTATGACGTCACTTATTCCTAGCCGCGCTGTCTAAAGTATGGCAAAATAATTAAATTGTTATTTGGACCGCGAAATATTGCATTTATGTATGTAGTTGCACACAATTTATTTTGCAGTAAACCACGAGAAGTACAAAATTCTGTTCTTTTTAAATTTCGTAATCGTGATATCTTTAAATCAAATAAGTATTTTTATTCTATTTTAATTTTAATCGATTATATTCGTTATTGTGAACCCATTTACCTTAATTTTATTGTAAAATGTAATATGTGTCAACATATCTCTATTGATGAGTTCAGATGGGTATCAGAACTTATTTTACTTCAAAAACTAAATCGGTTAAACTTCTTATCAGCAAGCATATATGCCAAGCTGTGACTTGGCAAGCAAATAAATGACCTCTGAGCTACTAAAGCTGCCGGCGCTAAGCTGGGATACTTTTATTGAACCTATTTGTCAGCACGAGACAAGGGGTCCTTTAGCGAGTGTATAACCACAAAATTTGTGAACAACACGGCCCGACTTGGAGATATATTTTATAACTCCTTTTATTGCCCAAGATTTTGTGGTCGTTTTTCTATCTTGTACGATTGTAATACTACAAGCCATGGCAGATAAATAACAGCTGATAGCTTTTGTAAAAAGAAGTGTTGATGACATATTTTTGTAATTTTATATATAAGTAGGTTTAGATACATACGAGTAGATTTTACTACAATTATTATTCAAAAATCTTCTCAGCGTTTGTGAATTTATTGAAACCGGAATCTCATAAACAGACAAAGTGTGTAAAAGTTAATTTCGAATCTAGAAACAACTTTAATAAAATTAAATATTAGAACGTTTTTTTTTTATGACAAAGTGCGGCAAACGAGCAGACGGATTGCCTGATGGTAAGCAATTACCGTCGCCCATGGGCACCCGCAACACCAGGTGAGTTACAAGCGAGTTGCCGGGTTTTAAGGGGGGTAGGAGCTCTGGAAACCTTACTCACCATCAGGAACACAACACTACATACCTGAAAGGTAGCAGTGCTATTACGGCTGTGGTCTTCTGTAAGGAGGAGGTACTTCCCCAGTTGGACTGCTCCAGACTTAAGCGTGACGTGATGGTACCTCTCATTGTAAAGAGTTACTAACGGAAAACCAATACTTAGGAAAAACAGTGGAGTGATTGGTTAGTAGTAATTTGATATAAATATGTATTAAAATATTTTAGGTATATAAACCATATTTTAACCATTGGTCCTAAGGAAAAAATGCTGAAATATTGACCGTTTTTCCTCTCGTGTCAAACTGTAATTAACACAAACAACTAGACTAGGGGGACACAGCAATAGACATCCTTCTGCTGATATAATGATGATGATGAACTAGACTAGTGAAGAACGAATAAAAACCTTATCTATCAGCTTCTACCGATCAACTTTGTCTAAAACCTTTAGGTGTTTTTGGTGTTCAAAGGGTAAAAGAACGGAAACTAACACAATCAAATGACTGTCAATTACTTTAAGAGGTTCCTTAGTGTACTGTATTTAACTTACAAATCGTTAAAAATCAAGTTTGAAATACTCTAGTTAAAAGCTTACAAATTAACGACCAGCTCTCGCCTTGCAATTTTCTTTGGTAAAGGGAGGAAGGTTTCTTTAGTGTACCGTCCCAGCATTCAGTCCGCGGCTGACCAATTTAAGTTTATAACTAGTTTCGACAACTTCATACACCTTAACTTGACAGTCTAGAATTTACTCTCTGGCGTCCCAAAGTTGTAGGATAAACCTTGTTTCAGCGGTATTATGCGGATGCTAGTAATAATATAATAGATATCGGCGCATCTTATACAGGTTTCTGGTGACCAGAGAGGGCTGTCCACTATCTCGCCCAACGGATTAGCATTGTTATCCAGCGCGGAAACGTGGGAACGTGGCCAGCCTTCTGGGCACCTTAACTAATGACCAGGACCTAGGTAATTTTTTTATTTGTATTTTAGTTTTTATTTTGTAGCTAGTTAAATAGGTCCTTACATATGAAATTGAGGTTTTTTCGAACTAACTGTTTGACAAAACGCAATTTCATAGGTAAAGGACCCAATATCTTTATTATGTTTTTAACTTATATTTTTGTGCTAGTAATTAAGTTGACCATTGTGAGATTTGTGAGCTCAACGCAGCGTGTGATAATAATGCAGCATCACTGAATTACTAAGTATAATCGCTAAGCCAAGGTTTGCTTTAACATATTATAATGGATGTTTGGTTTCAAGTTCGACTCTCGGTCGGTTAAACACCTTGGATATGAGATGGAGACGCGTAGGGTAGCAACTACCGATCCGACATTAATGAATGAATGAGAGAGAGACATCTGTAATGAGTAATGAGTAGATCTACTACGGAGGGCGGGTTCCCATGACTAAGTCGACGGGCCACCTTGTGGGAGATCTACCCACTTCGTGTCTCCCGGTACGTGGCCGACAGTCGAATAGTTTTGACGCTATCTGTTACAATTTTCGTCATAAGTGCCTATAACAAGATGGCCGCTGTGAGTAGCAGTGACATTTTAACAGCCCTTAACCCAAACATACCTACATATTTAAGTAAAATCTGTATGCGTAACGCGGATTTATAGACATATTAACGGTTCATATTTTATAGACCTGTTGAATATCAGAGTTTACGGCCCAACTGCTCCGATAATTTTATTATTTAAGGAAGGGTAATAAAATCTATATAAGTAGTGTTCGGGTAGATTTAGTAAATTCTGGCACTTGTCCTCTTTTCGGTAATAATTAAATTATTTCTCAAAGACCTTTGATTTCAACCTATTGGTTATACATATATTATTATGATTTTATCTCTGTATTTCTTTAGTCTCATAGGTTAAGTTTTTTACAACATTATTATGAAAGTAAAATATAAAAATACATCCAAAACATATCAAAACAATAAAATTATTATAAAAAACCTAACCTAGGGTGCCGCCAGACTATGCGCGCCGTGTCCAGGATTACCGCCTTTTGAATCTGACCCTTGATCTAACCACAACCACGTAGCGAGTCTCTCAAGATGTTGGTCGATGCTTCGACTCTTCGCTATGAGACCGTTTGCGGAAGCAACTATCGGTACAATGATGCCGAATATGATTTTATATTATTATGATTTCAACCTATTGGTTATATATTAAAAACACATTGGTGATAATGGTGATATTTCTGTTTCTTGTTTCTGTAAACCATTCACTAATTGCCTTATTGAGGTAACTTAAAGGGTTTCAAAAACTAAATAGATACATATTAGTATACACCGAAAAGTGCGGACCTTCTTTTTCTTGTTCGTTCTGTCTTTCTGGGGATATGGTACAAACACATGTACTTAACTTGTTACTATAAAGGAGTACTTAATTATATTGGTACACCTACTCAAAAGTTGCTGTAACGATCATCTCAGTCCAATAATTGATATTTAAAATAAGGTATTTACAAAAATTACTTTGTAAGTGGTTAAAAACATTTTCACCTCACTCGCTCAGAAAACCTTAGTTTATAGCGCGAAATCTGCGTGGAAAAGCTTATTTTATCCGCTAGCGTGGAAAAGTCATTCGAATTTCGAAGCCGATTGTCGTAATTCTCTGTGGTGCAATAACTTTTTTTTAAATATAAAACTCCTTCAACGCGTGACTGACGCCGCTACCGCGAAAAACGATATTCGTAAATTTCGGACTATTGTCTCTGTCACTCTCATCGGAGTAAAAGAGAAAGATGCTCGCAATATACGAACTTCGATGTTCGCGGTACCGAGCCTGAGTTCATATTAACCATAGATAATAACCAATCAGAAACATGATTTGATTACAAATTTTTAACTTCTTTATTTTTACCTACCAAGACTTTATTTTATGCCAAATAGGTTATATTATAAATACTAATGTAATGTCAAATTGGTTTTATTGTAAATACCTACTAATAGTATTTCTGTTATAGTATTTATGTAATTTACATATTTTGGCTAATTAATCCATTAAATAAAACACAATTATATTGTTTATTTGATAAAGAAATTGACATGTACTTAATATTGTAATATCTGAACGCAACCGAAAAAAAAGAAAAATTTAAAAAGTTTTAAGTTATCAATTCACGTAATCGCAAATTTGTCGGATTTGTCCTGTGCTAAGCTCTTTGAACTCAATGTTTGAACTATAAAAATATGTGGTTCTAGTCTAGCAGCGATGCCGATATGATTTCCCTGAAAAATCCCGCGATATGTTTCTTTTATTGTTTTTCTTCCCGCTCGAATTTTCCTCGCTGTAGTGAGGTGAAAAGATGTGTGTTCCGCATAGCTGCAAAATTATTTGGCGTCTCGTGTCTTGAAAGCCTCGCTACGCTCAGGAATCTATCTTTGAACCATTCGCTTCGCTCATGGTTCAATCATAGCTTCCTTCGCTTGCTCTGCTTTCAATTTCAACACTAACGCCAAATAACCACTTTGCAGCCTTGCATAACAAATAAAATAACTATTACCTTCTCGTAGGTACTTTGTCAGTAATTCCCTGATTCACGGGCTTTGTAGTGATGTAATATTCATAAAAAGTTCCACTGAAATACAAAATAAATGTGGCTTTTATCTCTCTTATTACCTTAGCGGTGATTCGAACAAATACAAACATTGCGCCGAGCGAAGGAAGCCCCCTGTTGTTACAAACGCAGCACAGGCGACATGAAGCTCGCATAGTTGTTATATACTAAAGTAAGCGGTGCTACCGCGAATAAGGATAATTGTATGGTTCGGGCAACTTTCTCTTTTACTCCGATTAAGGCGCCATGAGAGTGACAGAGACAATCGTCCGAAATTTACGAAGATCAGACCTACCGCGAACATCGTCGTGAGCTCTTTCGCCTATTTGCCTCTTTATCGCTCGTGTACGCAAGAGGGATAGAGATCAAGATATAATATTAGTTTTTTTTTTTTTAAATCACACTAATGTTATTTGGTTTTTTACCAATTAAAACAAAGTTGGATTTCTATTGTCTCGTCCGATTTGGAAGCAAATTTCAACTCAAATCCTACTTTTTTCTGTTTGAGATCAAATTTTATTGGCTTTACTCATAACTATTTCATTATGGGATTTGTTCAAGTAATAGTTGCCCTCCATGATCCTTTTGGAAAATCCACCATATACAGGGCGTCCCAAACTTATGGGACATGAAGGGGAAGTACCTTACATATCGTAGATAGTGTATTTTTCCGAAAGAAGACTTTATGTTATTTTTAAAAGTTAGTAATTCTGCATTCATAGATTTTCTAAAAATTACTTGCTTCGTCTGGGAATCGAACCGACTTAAATGCCAAAAAAAATCACCTTTTTTATGATGCCAATCGAAAGAATAGCTAATAAATAATATCTCTGCTTAAGTAACATTGTATTTTAAAAGAAAGGAACAACGTAAAATGACTGAGTCAAATTTCAAAAAATAATTAATTTACAAAAATACCCACTTAATTGACTACGACAGTTTCATGTATGTTTTAATTTGATTAAAATGATAAATTTTACGTTGATCCTTTCTTTTAAAATACAATGTTACTTAAGCAGAGTTATTATTTCTTAGCTATTCTTTCGATTGGTATCATAAAAGTAGGGTGATTTTTTAATTGACTTTTAAGTCGGTAATCGTCGACGAAGCAAGTAATTTTAAGAAAACCTATGAATGCAGAATTACTAACTTTTAAAAATAACATAAAGTCTTCTTTCAGTAAATTACACTATCTACGATATTTAAGGTTCTTCCCCTTCATGTCCTATAAGTTTCGGACGCCCTGTATACCAAACTGAAAGTATACATCGTCGACAGACGTGGACGATATGGATATGGTTCAATCGCCCGTACTCGTGACTCCAACTGGAATGCACGTCGATATCCGAAATGATGTTTCCCTGTCGATATATTCCGAATGTTTGCGAGAAAGCGTAAATCAATTTTGTCATTTCTATAGCATTCTGGTAAAATATGTAGTAGCGAGCGAAGGTTTTTCTTACTTAGTGAAATATGTTTCCGCAGGATAGGTGCGGAAAAGAAGGGCCAATAAAAATATTACACCTTTGAGCCCTGAGTGTAAGTTTTTAACGTAACTTTACTCCACGAACGCGTTTACGTTTCTCATATAAATAACATTATCACTTACGCGTTCGTAAACGTATTTTTACATCAAAAGAAACTTACACTAGAGCCTCTGAACCTTTTTTTTATTTGCTTTCGATACTCATATTTGAATAGGTCAGTTAACGTGCCTTATTTTAAGCCATTTGAGGTGCAGAACTATTCAGGATCAGACGTGGAAATGAAGGAGAAGCAATGTTTGAAATTTTCATTTAAATAAGTTATTATTTTATTACCTTCCTACGTATTACTGTTTGACAAGAGGAATTTTCAATTCCAGTATAAATTAAATTAAACACAGACAGAGCGAATAATTTTATCTTTCCTGCGGTAGTACTCCATAAACGGGTCAAGTAAAGTTCTTTCAGTTCCACTAAGAAATTACTATTTACAGACTGTATGATTAATTATACGAGTAAAATAAGCAGAGAAACTCTAGTAAGTACATACGCTTTTGCCAGCATAGCTCGATTTATTTTGTCAATCAAACCTAAGCTATACATTTTGAGGCTCTTTTTATCGCTATAATTGACTCGATTTCAAAATCGTCATTTCAGCCGTAAACCGTCGTCTGCTAGACATAGCCTCCTCCGAATATGACTTGTAACACATTTCGGTTTTCGATGATGATGATTAGGTGCTGTTCTGAAGCACCACACGGCACCTCAGACGTCACCTGACGGATTTACTATTAAAAATGAATAACCAAAACGTAATTATTTTGAATTATTTTGATACGGTCTGGAAAAGAGCATTGGAAAACAATAAATAAAAAAAAATATTAATATTGTCTTCGGTTGCCGCGATAATTACTCATGAAATAAAACAACTAAAACGGATTAAATCGCGTATACTAATTTAAACTTCATTCCGACGTTTCGAACCCTTTAGCAGCGTTCGTGGTCATCAGGTGGACTGAGGAAAAATATTTAATCCGTTTTAGTTGTTTTATTTCATGAATAAAAAATATTATTAAATGCATTAGAAAACAATAAATAATAAAAATTAATAATCTTCTTAGAATTTCAAGATCTTATCTACTATTAAAATATACGACTTGTGATATAAATTTCCATTTGGGTTAGAGCGGCCCGTACCCATATCACTGTCGCGCGGCAATTACCTGCCGTCTATTAGCGCTCAGGGGCCGATTGTGATTGAAATATATGCCAAATTGATATCACTTGTCAAGCTGGGAATGATGGGAATATCGGGTTGCGTAGGATGGTTTTTGGTGGGTGTACTATGGATTAGGGTCTATAGATTATTACGTACTTCGACCGGTCTTGCCTAGTGGGTAGTGACCCTGCCTATGAAGCCGATGGTCCTGGGTTCGATTCACAGTCAGGGAATTTATTTGTGTGATGAGCAGTGAGCACAGATATTTGTTCCTGAGTCATGGGTGTTTTCTATGTATTTAAGTATTTATATGTATCTATTTATTATATATATCGTCGTGTAGAACCTACAACACAAGCCCTACTAAGCTTACCGTAGGACTAGGTCGATTTGTGTAAGACTGTCCCGAAATATTTATTCAGTTATTTATTACAGTAATATATATCAGCACGATTATACATAACTTACATATTATACAACACAATCTGAGGCAGCGTCTGTAGTGCTGATTAACATACGTTCGCTGATAAGTATTTCAAAAACTGTAGATATTATAAAAAAAATTAAACAAGGTCCCTTGCCGCATTTACTAATGATAGCAATAAATTACTGAGGGCTTAATACAATAATTGCCATGCTTGGTAGGCGGGTAAGCGACTGCATTATGTTCCATTGCTCTAATGAACGCTGCCCTAGTGTTACCTTGTGTTGTCTAGTGCCCGTCCTCCGATGGGGTCTGGTCGCAGTTTCGTGATAATACCCGCAGGTCGACGGATCAACTGAACGGATTTTTTTTCTTCCGGGCATTGTCCCGGCATTTTGCCATGACTCAGGAGCCAGGGTACGCTTGGCAACTAATCCGTAGATACTATGTTTTACGAATGGAACTGCCATCTAACCTACCAACCCCGGAAGTAAACTAGACCTTATTGGGTGTCGGGGCTTCCAACCTCTGTACTGGCTGACTGACATGGTTTGGAATGACCGACACTAAATTGAAGTCAGTCGTGACCGACAAGAACTCGACAGAGATGGTAAATAATAAAACAAGAACCAGACAAAGACGGATCATGGGGCTTAGTCGGGATCCACTGAACGGGTTCTCGTGCTGTAACTGTGTAGATCGAGCGACAATGTTGATATGTAATACTAGGACGGACCGCTAGTGCAGTTACCGTGCTACGTTCGTAGCAGCGGCGCTACCGCGAACAACGATATTCGTAAATTTAGGACGATTGTCTCTGTCACTCTAATGACATTCTTAATTGGAGTAAAAGAGATAGATGCCCGAAATATACGAACTTCGATATTCGCGGTACCGCTCCAGATTCCAGCACTTTTATATTTTGTAGAGAAACGCTGAGGCAACAATAGTGGAGCTTCGTAAAAAATATGAATCTTACTTACTTAGGGTTTCGTAGACTGAAAGTGAAACACTTCTGTAGGTAACACTGCTGTTATATTAACTATAATATATTGTCTATAAGTTTGACTGTAACTTTGTTAGTAGGGAGCTATGAAACCGTGGCTATGATAGGTACTTAGTATTTTGATAACCGAAACTTTTTGTGTTAACAATGAAAAGATACGCAAACGCTAAATACTCGTAGAAAGGTAAAATATTATTGAATACATAACGAAGGGTAGGCACCCTAAGTAGGGTGCAATAAAAATTGGATTTGTCCAAACAATGAAAAATAAAAATAAATATGTTGGTTGTAATAAAAGGTTCCATTCATACTGTACAGCAATTTTTCCCAAGCTCGATGAGCCCTAAAGGGACACGTCGAGATTGCCTGGTTCCGATTTGCCCTTGTCGGTAAAAATTACCATTATTGCCGCAAACCAGCCTAATCCTTATCGCTCCCAGTCCGTATTCGGGTATGAATGGAAACATGAACCAAAAACTGCTACCATGAGATAACCTTGTCTCGTTTATATGATCCTTTAAATGGATGCTATATCAGGGTTCTTTTTATAGGAAATAAACAGCCTTAAACTCGAAACTATCGTGAGACTTAACCATATAAGAAACTGACATATTCCACTAAAAAAACATTAGGAATCAGCCGTGCTTTGATTATGTATTATTTGTTTTGTGTTTAAGCATGGAATGAACATTTTAATAAACGTTAATGTAGTTGTGTTTGTTCAATGTAGAACTGTTTGTATATTAGTCACTTTATTTCCAATATTTATGTTCAACATAATTTGTGCGCCGTAAATTTCGTTTCCATTCCGTTATTACATATCAGGACTAATATACATACGTGAGATATACATATTGTACATGGAAAGCGTGTAGTATCCATTTGCCACAATTTTACTGTCAGCAATAAACGTTTACGGGAATCAATTCGCGCGCAGCCATAAATACCGTGACGTCATCCGACGCCATTTTGAATCTCTGCCTGTCAAGTTATGGCGCATTAAGTTTTATTCGATTTTCTTCCTTTAAACGAGTACAAATGTTATAGACTGTAACAGTATATTGTTAACCAAGGGCTGAAAGTCACCCATTGCCGAGGTACATAGTTTAGCGTTCGAACGTAATGTGAGCGCTAATACTCGTAGTGCGTTGCGTGTCGGAAATGAGTGACTTTCACCCGAGTTAAACACTCTACTTTAAATATCAAATGTGAGGAAAGAAAAATACCAAGGAATAAGTAAAAAAAATACTAGATAATGAATTAACTGACAAAAACACTAATATTAACATAAGAGCTTGGTGTAGTTCTTCAAATTTACGTCGTGTTTACTTATTAAGGTGTTTTTAAGGATGGAAAATAAATACTTCAAAAGCTAGAAACGGGGTTGTCGCCCTCGTAACAAATCCGGCCCAACTGCTTTCGGCCGTCTACATATACTCGGGCGTCAACCTTACTTCCCCGCGTCTCTAGTAATGTACTATTTCTTGCAGCATAATTGTCATAAACAGCACAGAATCTTTTTTTTTTCGCGTGCGTCTTCGGTGAATTAATGGTGCTCTTAAACAGCATTTTACTTTTATCAAAAAACACGACCTTTTTGTTTTTAACATTAAAAGCTCGTTTTTTTGCACACAGTAGTGCATCCAATTAGTAATATTTTCAATAAGTATTCAGTCATGTCTGGCTGTATAAGTTACTGACGTTGATTACCTGCGCATATTAAACAAAAAAAACGGAACTTTATAGGCTTATTTCTTCTTGTTAACGTTATATAGAACCATCATCATCATATCATCCGAAGGATGCCCACTGTTGGACATAGGCCTCCCCCATAGTGACCCACAGTGACCGCGACCCGCATCTAGTGGATTTCCGTGATCTTTACCATGTCGTCGGTCCATCTTGTGGGGAGTCTGTCCACGGTGCACTTTCCGGTTCTTTGTCGCCAATCGAGAATCTTTGCGCCCCAACGGCCATCAGTTCGACGTGCAATATGTTCCGCCCACTGCCATTTAAGTTTAGCGATCCGCGAGGCTATATCGGTTACTTTGGTTCTGCTGCGAATAACATAATTTCGAATGCGATCGTGCAGAGACACTCCCAGCATAGCCCTCTATATATTCCCTTTTAAATAGAACCAAGAAACAAGAATAATGAAAACATTTGAATTCATCGATATAGTATAGATTTTTGGACCCGGGTATGTCCTTAAACTACGTCCAACAATGAGAGGTAGGGCATAGCGGTGACCATCACGCTTGAACCTGGGGTAGCCCAACTGGGAAGTGCCGCCTCCTTACAGAAGACCACAGCCACAATAGCACTGCTACCTTTCAAGTATGTAGTGTTGTGTTCCTGATGGTGAGTAAGATTCTCAGAGCTCCAACCCCCCTTAAAGGCCGGCAACGCGCTTTTGACACACCTGGGCGACGGTAATTGCTTACCACCAGGCAATCCGTCTGCTCGTTTGCCGCCTATGTCATAAACAAAAATAGTTAATGTATGAAAAACCCTACAATAAATTCCAATAATTCAAGAGAAAGAAGGTCACTTTGTTCCACTTGGTACTTACAAGGGGAGAACTAATAGTAACACACCATACTGCGACCCTAGAGCGGAAACCTATCACTTTCCATCAGCTTTATAGATAAACAATGACCCACTTTCCTAGCATGAGAAATTATAAATGTATAAATATTACCTAACATTTGACACTACGCCATAAACAAATAAAATAAGTAGTAAATTACAGGGCTTCCTTCAATGCCTTGTTTTACCCGCAGCATATAATTAAACTAATTAGTACGTAAGCAATGTCTGAACAAACGTGTGCTTTACCTACATAGAATCAGAATAAAGCATAATTAAATTCATAGAGTTGTAATACTGACGTCGGCTGTACATGGCGACCCCGCTGCGTGCATGCAATGCGAGGACTAAATAACATAAAGAACAAATAATTTTATGAGTGAAACATGGTAGTAATTAAATATTTAAAAATGTGCCTGTACGTTTAGTAAAAAAGTATATTAAGGGTGTACGTTTCACTGCAAGAGTGTGCAAGTTTCAGTAAATAAAGTACAAATTAACACATGATAATAATAGATGAATCTTAATATTAATCATACTAAAACCGGTCGATTGAAAACCTGTCCATTGCCTACATTAGTGTCTTCATCATATCAGCCGTAAGACGTGCTGCTGGACACAGGCCTCCTCCAAATGTGACTTGTAGCATTTTGGGGGTAGTTGCCATAGTCGCACTTGGCAGGCGGGTTGGCGACTGCAGTAGATGTAGATTGGGTTTCGACGGACGCTGCTGGTTTATTTTCTTTGTCGCTTCTTACGACACCCACTGGAGGAGATGAGTTGGTGCTATTCCAGTCAGCCGGAGAGACACCACACGGTACATCAGTGTATTTTACGTACCATTAATAAGTGTAGATAATAGTAGTTTATGTATCTGTGCATAATGGAGGGCATTACAACAAGAGTGTGGGTTTATGAAACGAGCTGAAGGCGAGTTTCATAATAATATCACACGATTGTTGTAATGCCTAATTATGTATAGTTGCATATATTACTTTATCTACACACATATCATAAGTGTTTTAAGATGGGTTCTGGAACCGTAGGGACATGACCTGCATTATTACTAGTGTTACTTGAAACATTAAAAAGTCAACGAACAAAACAAATAACAGCTTGGAATGGCGGCGTTGCGTATTTCGTATCTCAGTCAAATATTTTTTTGCGAATGAACTCCCTATTCTATTAACACTCGAGTTCAAATGTCGTTCGATTTATATTAAAAAAACATAACGAATTGGCGTTTCGTATCAATGACTGTTTTAATATCTATAGATACTAGAATAGACACTCCACTTGAATTTGACAGCTATTCCAAATTTGAACTCATAACTTACTGATTTCAGTAGGTAATGTTAACATCACATCTCCATTCATTTCCGATGGTTGGTAATGCTGGTCATTGCCTACGGTTTCTGGGCGCATTTTAGAGCATTTATGATATGTACGTAGATAAATAATTTAAGTGTAATTTCCTTTTCATTGTAAATAACAATATTTCATTGCTCGCAATCAGCTAAAATGTATCATCATTCATATTCCTCGAATACGAGAGTTTAATTCAATCTCCGAAGCGCCGAGTCATACAAACTTGCATTCCGCTGAATACTGAATAAAAGGCGCTTAAGAAGAGCTACATTGTAGATTATTATGTAAAATGGAATGAAATCTATATTGAGACTGGATGAAATTGTTCGAATGTGTATAAAACGTTTATTGTCTGTGGTAAAATAGGAACTTATTTCTGTAGATTACCACCACCAACATCTGAACATGCACTTTTTCGCCCTGACAATGAGGCGTTGATCAGATGTTGGTGACCACTTCCACAGCTCCGATGGCGATTGGATGCACAGAAACCAAAACGTTCGTGGGACATTTTAACAATTTAAAAAATACCATATTACTCATGTTTCTATTAGCCACTCGCACTCCACTTTTCGGACGAACAGTCCGTGACACGCCGACGACGCAAACAGAGCCAGCGCCATTATATTTAAGTTCTTGAAAAAGGAGAACTATGCTCTCCTAGATTTAGGCATGAACTCGTCACACCAAAATGTTCTAATCGGTCATACCGCCAAAAGCAGTAAATATTATTTGTTTCGTCTCGTCACAATTAAATTTAGTTAGGATACTGATGTGGATTTGACGGGATGACAAATAGGAACAGATTTGCAGTGTGACCAATAGCTACAAAATTACGTAGTGTGCTAATAGAAGTAAATCTATTTGTGTAGAGTTGAAATAAATAATACTGCTTCTGGCGGTATGACGGGTTAGAACAAAATTTTAATGGGACAAGTTTATGCCTAATTCCTCTCCGAAACGTTTTTTTTTTCCTATATCCTATATATTCCTTCCTTTCTTTCCTTCTTTTCTTTCCTTTTATTTTTTAGTTCTTCCCTTTTGTCCCTATAAGAAAGGTTTTATTTAAAATTTAACCCGTAACAGAATGAAAAAGGAGGCTTACCCAAGGTAAGCCTTAGGTAAGTATCATAAATGTTTATGACCGTGATGTCTGTATATACATACGGAAGTGGAAACATATATATACATAAAATGTTATTGTGGTGGCGCGTCCGCACAAGGCGATTCCCATCGGCTTAACTAACTTATCATAGTTGATCTGGAGACTTCATAAAGAAAACACATGGCCATATTTGGTTTTGTTTTGCCTAAGAAAAAAGTTGACCCGACGTTACCAACTAATACATACAAACATTAATGAAAGTTTATTTGCGTGGTATCGAGGAATCCACATAAAAACAGCTTTGAATATCAACTATCGCGGAACTCCAGAACTTTCTGATGAGATCGTTCACAAGTAGCTCTCAGCTAGCCCAGCATTTTTCTTTGAACGGTACAAATTCCCTCTATTACTTTGAGCTGGATTTATTCCGGAAAAGCGCAGACTTCGGAAATTAGTTACTTTACGGTATGATTTTCGAGTAATAACTTAAGTATACAATCTTAGGCTTCAGCGATAAACATTAAAAACTTGAATTTACGTCAGCATGAAATTTAAAATTAACAATTAATGTGCGTGATTTACACCGTTTTCTCAGTTATTTAATTTCTTACGTTTTGTCTGTTTTATTACAAAAATCAAACAGACAAAACATAAATTAACTAATTTAAGGATGACTCACGTTACACCGTCGCTCGCGTGTCCTACACGTGCGGGCACGAGCGACTCGACACTCGAATATTCACACTAACACTAGTGACGTTTCATGCAACCATTTCTTGCGAGTAGACGACCGTCACATGCCCGTCGATATCGCGTGGACATCACGTCGCCTACCCATCACCGAGCCGAGCCGAGCCTTTTTACATAGCTGTAACGGACGGCCCGAGCCCCGGCTAAGCGGCTCGGAGGGCTTGGTGATCACGTGATTTTTTCCATACAAAATGTAGCAACGGTGGCCTCCGCTCGGCGACGGGCCGCTCTAACGTGAGTCAAGCTTTACTCGTAAGCCTGCAAAACTGCTGGATAAGGTGACGTCAGGTAACGGCCGAAAACCGATATATTTCGTTCTGAAGTATCGAGAAATTCAGAGGTACTTCGGATTCTAAGTCGCACGTTATACCGATAGTCTTCCAACTCTACCTGCGTACAGTTAGCAGCAGAAGTTGCTGGTGTTCAGAATTATCTTAACACGCTCTTATTCTCTTATGCCGTGTGATGCCGGCTGACTAGAATAGCAACACCCCATCTCCTGCGAGTATCGTAAGAGGCGACAAAGGGAAAAATCCTACGGACGGGCTGCAGCGTCCGTCGAAAACCAATCTACAGCTACTGCGGAGGTCAACCCGCCTGCCAAGCGTGGCGACTATGGCAACTACCCCCAAGATGATACAATTAGTCATATTTATGGAAGGCCTATGTCCAGCACCAGCAGTGGACTGCATACGGCTGAAATGTAAAATAAAAGCTCAATTTTAACACCTCGCCCGCATAGCCACTTCTGCCGCTGACTGTACACGTACGAGTATATAAGCACTTTATGCATACTGTAGCTGTAAAAAAGGCTTTTAACCAAATGCATCATAAAAAAGCTATTAGCAAATTGGTTCGACCAGCCATTAATGAACTCGAGCGTTATGGTGAGTGCGGTTGGATTTTTGACGACTTGCCATAACCGATACCACGCGTGGTTAGACTGGTAATAAATCATTCGTTTTAGATAGCGACTATTCAGCTATTTATCTACATCCTCGTCAATTTATTGCCTTTCGCGTCATATGCTTCCCATTCGCACTTGTTTGTAACACATACTTGTTTGTTGCACATAGGTACTTTTGTTAGAACTAGAGACTATGATAACAGGTACCGAGACTAATGAGTGATACGAGTAGATAGCTAACGGACCACCGCCATTGCATTAAACAGAAAAATAGTATATTTGGTTTTGAATAGTATATTACGTACCCAGGGCGGTACAACAAAGAATGGCTCAGGTCGCGGGGAACAAGCGATATTCTTTATTATCGCCCGTGGTGCGTACATAGTTTTTTTTTTTATGATATAGGAAGCAAACGAGCAGACGGATTGCCTGATGGTAAGCAACTACCGCCGCCCATGGACACTCGCAACACCAGAGGAGTCACAAGTACGTTGCCGGCCTTTAAGATCCCTATACGCTCTTTTCTTGAAGGTTTGGATGTCATATCGGTCCAGAAATACTGCACACGACAATTTATTCCAGAGTTTTGCTGTGCGAGGCAGGAAGTTTCTAGAAAAACGCACAGTTGAGGACTGCCAACCATCTATACGTCTTCACTTCCGGTTCGGGCCACATATACCCGCGATCTGAGTCATTCTTTGTTTTACCGCCCTAGGTACGTAATATACTTTTACGTCACACTGGGCGGTAAGAGAGATTTACCTTTCAAATAACAGCTCATCACAAATAAATGCCCTGACTGGGAATCGAACCCAGGACCATATGCTTCATAGGTAGGGTCACTATCCACTAGGCCAGACCGGTCGCCAGATGGGTAGTTTAGAGATACTTTAGCGCCAATCAGTGGCGCTACCGGGAAAAACGATATTCGTAAATTTCGGACGATTGTCTCTGTCACTCTCATGACGCGTTAATTGGAGTAAAAGAGAACGATGCCCGAAATATACGAATTTCGATGCCGCGGTACCGGCCCAGGTGCTAGGCCTATTGCGCCGCACAAAGAACGATGTAGTAAAAATCCTTTTCTATAGTAAAAACTCGAGCAAATTCGTATTTGCCATGCCATTTCAGCCCAAAAATGGGCCCAATCAGCCCAATAAAGAGAGGTTATTAGCACTTAATTTACTTAAAAATAGAGGAACTGCTAAAAGTGTTATAATCAAAAATCAAAGTAGGCCAATATAATAATAGTAGGCCCAAAAACAATTTCTTAATAAGACCCCCTAATTAGCAATAGGATTAATTCATTCGAAAATCTTTGCTGTTTCGATGGAAGTTAATGAGGGGTCGTAATCAGATTTCGTAGCAGGAAAATTAGACCTTTTAACCGTAGTTAGCGTAAGTAAACGTTGTTTACTTGTTTATTAACTAGCCCCTTAACTGAACTAAGTTACTGACACGATGACGTAGCATAATAATAACCTAATACAATACCATTTTATTAGGCAGACGTCCGGTTTTTTATCCAATAGCCCAGTAGCTAGTCCATTCTTTCCACCCAATAGCCTAGTACATCCTAGATTCCATTATAACTCAATAGTCCTTACACCATGGCGGGTGCTGTCTCTGTGCGTGTCCCATGATACGGACAGGGGCAACATCCGCTTAGTGTACCCCTTACATTTCATTAAATTGTCGAAAGGGCCTCTGCGCGTTAGCTCGATCCGGCTCCGCGTACGCCTCCCAAATGCCCGGAACACCATTGTTCCGTGTACGGAAGAGACCTAATACAACGTCAATTACAACAGCTATTACGTTTCTACTAGCTTAATACATTTATTTACAGAAATTACAATCGTATTATGATAACTACAAGTACTTAACTAGTTACAGTATAAAATCTAAAAAAGGCCCTTGAGGCATTGTACCAAGGATGCTGGCGGCATTTCCTCGTTGTATCGCAATGCTGATACGTTGTGCGAGGAAGCCGCCAGCTCTTCGGTCACCAGTTACATCAACCAGACGCTTCGCGATTTCTGCAAAAAGTTTGTGGACCTAGTCCAGCCTAGACCGTCTCTACGCCAAACGGTACAAAATGGTACACTCTACCCAGGCTTTTATATTTGTTACGTTTAAGAATTTCGGCATTTTCCGCCGCTGTACCTCCTTTTACATTAGTTCTTTGGAGATGGGACGGCGCTAGCGACGTTTCTACTTAGGTAGGTCCCTACAAACAATAAGTAAGTGGTATTCAGGTAGTGAGCCTTCGAACCGATTATACTAAAATATCGATAACTAGCTGTCCCGAGGAACTTATTACCGCCTGAAAGTCTATAAAGTTTTTTTGTGATTTTTTTCTTTTTTTAAAGCATACTATTAAAATTTTGGCCAAGACGATCACAACGAACCCAAAATCGTCCAAATTGGTTCAGCCGTTCTCGAGTTATAAAAGGCGGAACTAACACAACTTTCTTTTATTAATAGATGGATATATCCAATATAATGTGTAATGTATATATGTGAATACGCTGGAGTTGCAGGCGTCTATAGGCTTCGGTAACTGCTTACCATCAGACGGGCTTGTTTGCCACCGTCGTTGTATTAAAAAAAAACATTGATGGCATTGTCGGCCAGGAATGATATGTGCATCTTTATGGCCATATATCTTACGAACTAAATTTATTAACATGAAAAGAACCCATTCGGTTTAGAAAAGCTATTCTTGTATTTAGATAAATATGAATGAAACCTAACAGCTACTTATTAAAGTTCACCCTTTAATTTTTTCTCAGGATAAAACTCTCTTTGTAATTCGTCCCAAAACTTTATTCTTTTCTGTTCAGGAATGTCGACCATCTTAATTTTAGATCCCAAATTCAACGCTCTGAGTGGAAATTTGTCCTCGAATGGTTCCCAGTGCAGATTCCCCGGGGAAATGTCTTCTTGCGGTGTTGGGTTCCTGTAAAATATAAACTTTAATAAAAAAGCACAATTTAATTTAATAATGGGTAAATAAATAATAATAGACGAATTAATCAGCCTAGTCCTACAATACCTAAGCTCAATTAGGCTTGTGCTGCAGTTACTAGACAACGGTATATATATATCGGGGTCAATATAAAACGAAAATAATGTAAACAAACCCTTCATATATTCGCAATTACGCAATTTAAAAAAACCAACCTTGGTTTCATAGTCATTGTATATTGTTGTTTAGTTAAACTATGCAATAATTACCTTCGATATATTCAGTGAAAACGAACTTAGAATTTCCGTTTTTATTGATTCCGAATATATAGTCCATTTAAATATCATTTTTTCATACGAACTAAATACAATTTTCAATGTACGACATCCAATGAACCAAATTACATCGTGTATCACATTTCAAAAAATTATGATTTTGCAATACATCATTTGCTCGAATAAGTTTTTGCTGTATTTTTTTTTTACAAATTCAGTTATTTTCACAAGTTGTAGACTAAAAGTATCTCGGTTTTATGAGCAAAATCGATCCATAAATTTAAAGCCCCGATGCCGGAGACACACGGTATATCCATCTTCAATATATGTATGTATATATATAACGGTGCAACCAAGGAATACAAATAATGTAACATGCACTTTATCGCTTTGATAATAGATGCGATGTTCCAATATTTGTAACCAACTATGGCTACTGTACAATCAGTACTTTATTGTTGTTGTTTCACTTTATTATTGTTGATTATTTACTAGTGTTATGACTGTTATTACTGGCAACTGTAAAATGTTGACAGTTCATCTCATAATGTAAAGTTGGCATTATAGTTATCTATTTTTTCAAAAGCAGTGTATTACTTACAGAACAAGTACAAATGTAATTACTGTTAAAAGCGTATTTAATTGAACTCCTATCTCCTTACCCGTATTTAGCGAAATTGGACCACAGCCTAGTCATTTTCTTAATGAAGTGCCTTTTAGAATCCTCGTCGTCGTTGTATACGCCATTTACAGATTTACATCTGAATAAGTAGCAGATCTCATCCCCAAATGTCGCGCCAGTCAAATTGAGATTTCCCACCGATGTAATCCAAGCAGTATTGAGCGTTCCCCTGAATGAGAAGCGGTACAGGTAAAGTTTGGCATACGACACTTGTGCGTGTAACCTCGCTTGCCGAATCAACGGATAAATAACTTGGTCTGACACGTATTTCGCGTACCGCCGCAAACTTTGCTCCCCGATCGTTCCGTTCAAAAAATAAAACTCCATTATTTTTTTAAGTATCCTTCTATATCTCTTAGATCCGTATTCGTCTACCGCCCCTTCGAATGGAACCAGATATTGGAAATTGTAATTTAAATACTTTAGAAGCTTTCGGTTCTTCGATAAACCTTTCAATTTGTAAAGGGACTCCAAGTTCGTATACCCTATCATTACGTCGGCGATGTTATTCGTCATACGGCTATTATATACATTAAGCGGCATTTTTCGTATCAAAGCGTGCTGTTTAGTTTTCTCTACAGTAGGCCCAAAAGCGTTGATCAATCTCTGATTATCTCTGACTTCAGTACTATCAAAAAGGTCTTCCGATGCAGATAATAACTCGCGAACGGATACTTTGGAGAGTCGTTCGTAAAGTTTGGTGCGATTTAATTTGTCAAAAGGTCCGATCAAATTCCAGTACAACTTGTTAGCAATCTCAAAGCTGTAGCTCCTGTAATCGGCGGGTGAAAGTGCGCTGCCACTTTGAATAATGACCCTTTTATACAAACCGTCAGTTCCGCTGGATATCAGAAGCGAGGCAACCAGCGTAGCCCCTTTCCCGTGTCCAACAACGGTTACTTCAGCTGGATCTCCATGAAACATACTGATATTTTCTCGTATCCACTTTAAGGCAAATATGATATCCTTAGCTCCCATGTTTCCAGAAGCGAAATCATCTTCTGTATTCAAGAAACCTAATACATGCGTTCGGTAAGAGACTGAAATCACTATGAGATCTTCGTCGATGAAGAAGTCTGGTTGGTGCTGGTCGGAGGTCTCCTCGATCCACACCATCACGGGAAAGGTGCAGGTCTCATTCAAAGAGAGAGGCATGTACACGTTGAGGTAGAGGCAGTCCTCATCCAACGTGGTTGAACATGTCTCTTCATAAAGTCTACTATGGTCATGCAAACCTTCACCTAGGTTTATTAGAGAATTTGGTGGCTGAAACGCAGATTTGACTTATTTTTATAATGCATTAAGATTATATTTACACTAAAATGATATTAACTACTATATTTACTAGCAAGATCTCACTTCTGAAGCGGTTTATGAGGGTCAGCAAGATTCACTTACAAATTAGTGGAACCCCTAAATATTTCACGTAAAATTCTATTTTAAATTCCACGAAAATCCCTGATTTTACGAACCTCGGTGTAAAAGTAGGTATCTAAGACGTGTCTTTTTATAGATTTGTGCATGACATTACAATGAAGACCTGTGACTTAATTTTTGACCGGTCAACAAAATAAAACCCACGTCACGATATTTTATTTTTTGGTAATTGGGAATTATGATCTTATGGTTTACTGCAAAAATTGGGATCCCTGGAATTACGCGGTTGGCTTATTTTTATAGAAGTAACTATGATGACATGACATGAGGCTTAAATATAAAGCCATATTTTAGATTTCTTTCACGCAGGGATTTTTTCTAGGTCAGTGTACGGACAAGCACTCCTCTTTATTGGGTTGGTAACATTTGTCTAACGTATGAAACTATATATCTACCCATTGATTAAACTTGCCTTTGATACATTTATGTACCTCTACAACTATTACTTCGTGAAAGTGGCTTGCAACAGTACCGAAATATCGGTAACTCATTCAAATGAATATACGAGTATATGGTAACTATCCCGTTTTAACTAATACTTGTAATATGAAGGACCATGTTTGCTTAAAATCGTATAATGTATGTTACATGACTACATTTTATCCTGTGAATTCAGGCTCTTGTGTAATACTTATCTGGGATGAAAATAAGGCAATAGTGTTCGAGAAAGTAAGAAAGATTTTTTTCATCTTGGGAGTATGGTAGTGACCATTATACAAATTAAAGTTGTTATTTACAGAACTGTCGATAGTATGAGATTAATTACCTACTCCATCGTACCAGCTACCAAATATTAAATGTACGCAATAGCCAATGTAACATTCAGTGTTGAAAATCTTATAAAATATGTACAACCTTACCTTAAACCTCAGCAAACCGACCGGCGCCGCGGTGTACGGTATTCTCCAAAACGCCACAAATGGCTTATTCTCAAACAAAGTTAATAATTTTCTTCCAATGATCACAATTTCGTCTGATTTTAAATTCACAATGTCCTCGGAACTCGATGAAAACAAATTTAAATACAAAATGAGTTCTACAAAAGTTATAATGGGGAGTGACATGGCTTCAAATGCGGTATGTTCGAGACATTGAATTATACGATATGCTACAAGTTCTCTAATCGCAGAGACACACGTACTGTAAACTATATTTAAACCGTGAAATGTTTAGGAATATGTATAGTGCCAGTTCGTTTATAGTCAATGAAATCCTTGTATAAGTTGTAAGCTTATCAAATCATGTTCATACGTTACCTCTTTAGTGTCAAATATTTGTAAATAGTGTTTAGCGTAAAGTATTTTGAAGGTAAGTAAAGTTATCTATTTTTTATTTAGTTCTTCAATTGTTTTTAATCAGCCTTTCATTAGTAGGTAACATGTTGTAAAGTATAATTCCAATCCTACCTTTTGATTTCTATTTTATTAAGAAGATTCTGAGTCTTATTATTATTTCTTGAGTAGGTATTATTTTATTAAGAAGACTGATTAAAAACAACCCTATTGACATGATTTAAAGAAACAGTACAACTGATGAATTAAAATAATCC
This sequence comes from Grapholita molesta, assembly GCA_022674325.2. NCBI lineage: Eukaryota > Metazoa > Arthropoda > Insecta > Lepidoptera > Tortricidae > Grapholita > Grapholita molesta. The sequence goes on along the minus strand of CP053136.2, from coordinate 5,283,251 downwards.
TTGGTTGTTAAAAAATAAGATTATTTTTTAAGTAAAAATGCAACTTTGCCTTAATTAGACCAAAAAAATTGTGTTTAATTTCTTCCTCAAATTATACTCAGGTTTTAATGAACTGTATTAAAAATGTGGAACTGTAATGGTATTGGAGATAATGTAATATTTGAAAGTATCTGGCTTATTTGCAGTTTATACACAAAATAATGATACCGATAATTCGAGTCCAGCAAAACAAAGATTTTAAGTGCACTAACTCTACACTCTACTCTTTTCTGGAAGAGGTCACTGACGATAAAACCGCGAGGCTGACAATTTTATTATCAGTATAAACACAATTCATGTGTACACGTAAACATCAGTACACGTAAATCAATTGAAACATAAATAACGATTACTTCAGTGGCTAATCAAATTTTAGGACAGCCATAAAGATACAAACGATACCGTTCAACTATCATTCAGTTTACAATTATACCATCACAGCGACAGTACATTTGCAATGTATAAGTGTATATATGTTATATTAACAGTTATAATTACTGCTACAGTTTATGGCCAGCCTTTAGTGCAAACTACCCACGGAGATGTGGCCGGCAGAGTGTTAAGGACGTTGTTAAAAGATGTTGAATATTATGCATTCAAGGGGATTCCATACGCAGCCCCGCCCGTTGGGAATCTCAGGTTTTTGGTATATATTTTGTTTTAAATAATTGAATTATCCACGCGAATAGCGGTTGTATAGTCGATTAAGTTGCCGTTTAAACTTGAACTGGAGGAGTTATCTGTGCGGCGTCACACGTTATTTTATACAAAAGAAGTAGAAAGAACTCTTGTTTACTAAACAACTTGTGAGATAGTAACGACTACCTCCTATTCTTATTCTTACCAACTTAACCTTTCTCTTTAACCCAAAATAATAAATTACTACCAAAAGCTTTAATTTGACACTTAAAATGTTATTCTCAAATCTTTACAGGCTCCACAACCTATAGATCCGTGGAGAGGGGTCCTAAATACTACTAAGTACAAGGAGTCATGCTTTCAGTTCACCGATGTTTTCAAAACTGGAAAAGCTTTCAGCTATCAAGGCACCGAAGATTGCCTGTACCTGAACATTTTGACGCCAGGGATAGACAAAAAAAAGCGCGCTATTATTGTTTTCCTACAAAACTCCCGATTCAGGTATTCACGCAATAAATCAGATTACGGCCCGGATTTTTTCATCGAGGAAGATATCATTATTGTAACAATAAATTATCGGTTGTGCTCGTTGGGATTTCTTTCGCTTGAAGACGACATTGTGCCCGGTAACGCAGGATTAAAAGACATCGTCGCCGGTTTGGAGTGGGTAAAAAATAACGCTGAGCACTTCGGAGGTGATCCTAAACGAATTACATTGATGGGATCGCAGGGAGGCGCGGCCGCGGTCGACCTCCTTATACATTCGCGAGCTAACCTGTTGTTCAATTCGGCCATTCTACAAGGCGGCACATCGTGGAGCACTATGTATCTCCAAGAAAATGTGCGGGAACGCGCCTTTAGGCTCGCCGAGCTGGCAGGAAGAACCACTAGCAGCAACAAACGTCTTCTAGCCGAACTGAGAGAAATTTCCCCCGAGACCTTACTAGCTCAAGATATTGCTGCCAATCCCAAAGATTACACAAAGGAACATCAAAGAAGTGAGCTTACGTTTGGACCTGTAGTCGAAACTCATCCGGCTAACCTAGTGAGCGAGTACCCCGAGCGGGTCAGTAAAACGAACATGCCCGTTTTGATTGGGTTCAACTCTCGGGAGGGCTTGGAAGCGTCTCTGCAGTTTCTTATAGAACCGAAGTACTTGAGTTTCATCGAGAAAGGCTTTCCTTTGCTGTTACCGAGACGCGTTGACTTTAAATTCGATGCCGACGGCGATAGTTACTTGGAAGCAGTAAAAGAGGTTAAGAATTTTTACTTCGACGGTGAAGTTAAGATTAGTAGTGTACCCGAATACGTGACTTACATCGGCGATGTTGTAACCACGTACGCAGTGTACGCGATGGCGGAGAAATACGCCAATATTTCCACGACGTCGGTGTTTTATTACGAATTTGACTATTACAGCGAATTGAGCGAGAATAAAAATAATTTATTGAAGCTGTCGTCGGTGGCGGAGGGCACTGCGGGCGCGGCGGCGGGGGACGAGCTCTGCTACCTATTCCTGTGCCCCAAATTAAGGAAAAAATATGCGAAATACTATAAACAACGAACAGAGGAATTTAACGTTTCTCAGAAATTAGTGAAGATGTGGAGTAATTTCGCAAAATACGGGTAAATTTTCAATACCTTAATTTTTTTTATTTAGTATTAACCCTAAATATTAATTTAATATAATTTAGTACGGTTTATCTGAAATATTTTTTTTTATGCTATGGCCTTCATAGGCAGGGTCACTAGCCACTAGGCCAGACCTGTCGTCAAATACAATTATTAAGAGATTTACTTATTAACGCAAGTACACAGTTCACTTATAATACATAGTTAATCAAAAGATCATTCCTGTGTGACCAGTGACAGTTACAATCGATTGATTTTACGCCTTTTGCAAATATTTGCTCAAACGTTTATTTATTCCACGAACAACGGCGACAAACAAGAGTCTACTACGAAATCCTTTGCACCGAAATGAAAAGTTTCTTCTGCTAATTGCTAGATGACGCCGCTAATACTGTTCACGGGTACATTCATTTCGTTCGGTGCTTTGAATCCATAGGTGTCAATTAAGAACTCAACTTTCATTCAATAGATGCCTTTTCATATAATTGAATATCGTCGGTCCTTTGGTTTTCCTCTACACCGGGTGTAGCCTGTAATAGGAGCATTAACTTTAGGCATCATTTCTACACCACAAACGTGGCAACACTTGTTCTACGGCTTTTGAAAATAACTAATAGTTTAATAAATATTAATAAAAAAAGATTTTCCAAGCAAGCAATGTATTGCGAAAACTATGAAGTTTGTACGCTGACAGTAAACGTGAACTAGACTATTGGATGCTGTTCATTGAAAATACTATTTAGTTTGTTCGAAAAAATTACACGTAATAAATTACCCAATTATTTAAAGTTGTAGAACAAATGTTGTTACGTTCGTGGTGTAGAAGCGATCCCTAAAATTTTTGCTCCTATTACAGGCCACACCCGGTATATTATCACTTAATAAATAGGCACTCCGAATTGTATTTACTTAGTAGACAAATTGATATATTGTGTACACTTCAATATCGCCAACATGAATGAATAGGCACGAACACATTTGGATAAACATCAACCAGACAAATAAATCCGTATAATTGCTTCAGAAACCCAACACCAGAAGGCGACACCGTGCTAGACCTCAAATGGCCCCCTTATACTGAAACAAAAGAGTATCTCCACATCGGCAAACAACTGGAAGTGAAACGTAACCCAATCAATAACCGATTCCGATTCTGGAAGCGATTCCTTGTTAAGTGGGCCCGGCGAGGGACAGTAGCCGAGACAAATAAAGACGAGCTTTGATTCTATTGTTTTATTAAGCATTTCCTTACTTTTCCGTTTTGCGACACGACTTGATTTATAGTTCATTGTGATATGGAGAAATAACATTTATTTTTTAAAGATGTATTATAAGATATAGCAGTTATGTTTACAGTCAGGTGCAATAATATGACCATGTGATCTTCAAAAAACAATTCAATATATTTAAAAAATACCTTTTGGAATAATTGTGTCAGCTATTAATAAGAGTTTGGGTAACATTTATTCTAATTGATATCGATAAATGCCGCTATCGTTCACACTAAAGATAAACCAGTAAGTGTAGCGCGAAAGATTAACGCACACGTATCATTAGGCCACGTCAGATGTCCGACGAATAATGCTATCGATATTAAACACTCATAAATTTGAGAACCGACTTTAACATGAGACATAAAATATTGGCATTTTATTGCTTTGCAATTTTATGCTTTGTAAATAAAATTAAAGGAAATTTGATCGTAAATACGAATTCGGGAAAGGTGGAGGGTAAGGAGGTGCCTTCTATATTGCAGGATGAGAAATACTATTCCTTCACCGGCATTCCTTATGCTAAGCCACCTGTAGACAACCTCAGATTCATGGTAAGTGACAAAAGATGTGTACCCTAACACTCGCTCCCTTTAAAAATTCTCTTATTCAGGTCTAATTTGCATATGTTATAAATGTTATAATATATAATTGTATATTTATATAGCCTTTTAAATGCTGAGATTGTTTATTTTTGTACATATTATATATTATCCTGGATATCGTTTACTTGTTTACGAGTCAAAGCAACTAACTTATTTAAAAACTTTTTCAGCCTCCTGAGCCCCACCCTGGTTGGGAAGACTTGTTAGAAGTTAAGAAAGAAAAAAAACACTGTGCACAACTTACTATTAGAAGAAACCGGGGCTTCAGTGGAATTGAAGACTGCTTATACCTCAACATCTTCACTCCTAGGCCTCCAGCGGGGGATAAAAACTTGCCCGTCGTGGTGTTTCTGTACAGTGAACAATTCCGTGGTTCCTACAATGGCTCTAAGGAGTACGGTCCAGATTTTTTTATGAAGGAGGATGTTATTCTAGTCAGTATTCAGCATAGACTCGGCGCTCTTGGTTTCCTGTCTTTTGAGGACGATTTACTACCTGGAAATAATGGAATAAGGGACGTCATCTTGGCGTTAAATTGGATTAAGGACAATATTCAATATTTCGGAGGAGATCCGAGTCGAGTAACGTTGATGGGCAGTGGAAGTGGTGGAGTTTTAGTCGACATTTTACTACATTCGCCGAAAGCAAAGGGGCTGTTCAGTGCTGCTATATTACAAAGTGGCACTTTATGGAACTCGATGTACTTTAACAATAAAGGCCGAGAAAAGGCTATCGAGTATTCTAAAGCGCTAAACGAAGAATCAGCTACGAGTTCCTACTTACTAAAACGGTTTGCTGAGATCCCTACCAGGAAACTAGTGGAATCAGAACCATATGCGGTCCACGCAGACGAAGCAAGAGCTATACAAAGAGGTGTTCCTCCTTTTGGGCCGGTCATCGAGCATGATCACCCTGATGCTATAATCACCGAGTTACCGGACAACAACCCACTTGATTTAGAAATACCTGTCATGATCGGTTTTAACTCTCGAGAAGGTATGGAGATCTCGGAGCGCTACCTGCAAAAGCCTCAATATCTCACGTTTGCCGACAGAGATTTCCTAGTCCTCTTCCCTATTCGTGTAAACTATCACTTTAAATTGACCGACAATGTATATGCTCATGCTATCGAAGATATCAAGAATTACTATTTCGACGAAGGTTACGTTAAAGTCAGTAAACAAGGGGAATATCTCACATACATTGGAGATATCATGTCATTTTATGCGACAGACTATGCTGTAAGGCAATACGCGAATTCTTCGAGCAGTCCTGTTTTCTATTACATGTTTGATTACAGTGGAGAATTTAATTTGAGAAAGAAGGAGATTCTTGAAAATGCACAGAGTATTGACGGAACATGGGGCGCCACGGCCGGAGACGAGCTTTGCTATTTATTTGTTTGCAATGGTTTAAGAAAATCCTACAGAAAGGCGCTGAAAGACGGAGATTCCGAGGAAATACAAGTTTTAAAAAATATGGTTCGGTTGTGGACGAACTTTGCGAAAACTGGGTAAGAAATCAATTGCTACATTTAAATCTTTTAAGATATAAAATAGTTTGTATATAGTAGTATAGTTGCTCTATTTAGCTTTATATTAATTTTGAACCTTAATATGGCGTCGCCGTTTGTATGGCGTCAAACTAGAGACAACCCTATAACATTTTTTTTTTCACATATATAGTCAGCGTCGTATTACTAACAACCAAAGTAGTTAAATATTACGGTCTATCTATTCCTACACTAGTAAGGCTATCATATGCGCCTACTGCCACTGCTCCCAAAGAAAGCAATGAAACATATGGGTATATAAATAATTGGGCTAGCTGTTTACTACTACTGTCACTGAATTAGTTTCCTATGCTATAACAACTAGGTATTTGCGTGTTGTTTATATCAGGAATGGAATACCAGCATTGTTTTCATATAAATTGACGTGTGATCAATTTCGGTATCTCAGTTGTTATTGCATATTTTTGCATTTTAATATACTAGTCAGATAAAGTATTCTCCTTGCCTAAATACCATTCAACCCTTATAACGCCAAGAACCACTGAAGAGGTCGATTGATGTCGTGCCTACTACGCCACTGTCCCATAAAGCAGGCTATAGCAGACGCTGTAAAAGCAATTTTGCCTGCTGACCGATAAGGTTTAAATTCATTATTCCTTATTGGACAGGTTGGCGAATACATCACATTTTGCCGTGAGAGGAAAAGCGTTCAAAAGGTCAATGGAAAATTAGGATTTAAATTTAACGATCACTGATTTATATGTGCTCATAAAAATTGCATTTATTGTGTCTAGAAACCCCACTCCTCCGGGCGACAACTTCACCTGGCTGCCGGCTTCAAAGGAGGACAAGGAGATCCTAGTCGTAAGCGACGAGCTGACGATGGCCAAGCGATTGTATGACGACACTATCCGTTTCTGGGACGACTGGATGGCCAAGTACGGGGCTCTGGCTATCAACGGAGTCGTACAAGATGTAAAGGATGAATTATAAAAATAAATGGTTGGAAAAATGTTTTATTTTAGAGTTTTTGTTTGTGTACAATCCTAGTTTCATAAAATAGCAAAAAACATTCTGACGATGTTGAGTTCTTTTTTAATGTACGTAATCGTATTTTCTCGATATTAAGGCACAATATTTAAGAAGTTGAGATAAATTGAAATAGGTGATATGTACAGAAGATAAAGTGACTAGGCCAAACGGCGTGCGAGACAGGTTTTGAAACCGACAGCTGTTGTGGTTCACGCCCTGACCAATAAAACCTCCCGAAATATATAAAATGTGTGCAACCTTACAACGGTTTTGGTAACACGAAATATAAGAATATTAAGTGAAATAATATGATTTGTTCCTATTTGAATAGTTACTCATTAATATTTAGAGTTTTCACGATACATCCCTTTTAATTTTAATTCATAGTGACATGGTGTAATCTCAATCGTACATTTTAATAAGAAAAACTTTTCTTAAGATTTATTGACATATTTCTATAAGTGACCAGTGACCAAATTAATTAAATTTAAGTAAGTAAGCTAGAATGTTGTGAGCTATCAATATTTCATCTCAATTTTAGTATTACGTAAGAAAAAAAAATGATAATATAATGTTACTGTTTTCACATTTGTTATCCTGTTTTTCAAAATAAAAATATATTAGAAAAAAAATACGTGTCTAATATGTTTAATAATCTGCAGACAAAGGAAAAAAGTCATTAGACGTAAATCTTTGGCTTGCCTTCGTTGAATAAATCGGCGAGAACTAAATTAATTAATAAATGTAAATTTCGTAATACGCAGGCAGAAATTTCTTAGAAATAACATTGTTAAAAATCTAAGAAAATGTCCTAAATTAATCTAGAATCCAATTACACTCATTTACACGTTATCGATATAGAGATAAACAAAGTACACGTTAGTCTTTCTTATCACACCGGCTCGCTCACCGTCACTAATGTTTTTTAAATCACTCTAACCACTCGAAATGGTACTAAGAAATAAGTTAAATAATGTGCTGTGTTACTTAAATATTCTACTAGTTATAGAGTACTGTTACAGTAAAGATATTGTTGAATTGACTTTGAAACAGGGAGTGTTGTCAGGGACAGTAGATCGAACGTTATTAGGGCAGCGAGAATATTACGCGTTCAGGGGTATACCTTATGCCGAACCGCCAATAGGAGATCTGAGGTTTCTGGTAAGAAAATATTAAAAAAACGCAGCATTCTTTTAAATATCTAAGTGTTTGAATCATTTAAGTATAAAATCATCACAATATTAACATCATTTTTACATAACTTTCAGCCTCCAAAACCTCATCGAGGTTGGGAAGGCACTTATGAAGGCCACACAAACAAGCCAACATGCATGCAGTTCAACACACGAAGCCGGAACGGAGAGACCGTCGGTGTCTCCGGCTCCGAAGACTGTCTACACCTCAGCATCTTCACACCCTCTCTTAAAGGCTCCATTCCCGTCGTTGTCTTCGACTACAACGATAACTTTAGAACAGGTTTCAACGGCACTGATACCTACTCTCCAGACTTTTTCTTAGAAGAAGATGTCATAGTCGTCACAGTCAATCATCGTCTAGATGTCTTCGGATATCTTACTACTAATGACGAATTTATCCCTCCAAATGCTGGCTTAAGGGACTATATCCTGGCGTTAAAATGGATCAAAGAGAATATTAAACAATTTGGTGGAGACCAAAACAGAGTGACATTGATGGGAAGCAAAGGAGGAGCGGCATTAATACATATGCTTCTGTTTTCCGAAAAAGCTAAAGGTTTATTTTCCAGTGTCATCATGCAAAGTGGTACCGCGTTAGAACCCATATACTTTCCTAACGACCCTAGAAATAAAGCTTTTGGACTCGTAGAAGAAATTAATGTCAAGACTGATGATAGTAGAACTTTGCTTGAGGAGCTACAAAAAATTGATGCAAAAACGCTATTTTATAAACTGGTAAACGTTATAGACGTTAAAGGTATGGATGAAGAACAACTCTCTATTTTTCCATTTTCACCCACTGTTGAGACTGTCAACCTTGACGCCGTACTCACATCGCTACCAGAAAACTCCAAAATAATTAATGATGTGCCAATTTTAATTGGTTTTAATTCTAGAGAAGGCTTAGATTTAACTTCACACTATATATTCGAGCCGCGTCTTGTACAACAAATGGAAAATTTCTTTATTCACTTTCCAATAAGATCCGGGTTTAGATTTAATCGCAACAGCACTGTATTTCAACAAGTGGAGCAAGATATAAAAGAGTATTATTTCCAAGATGGCTACTTCCATTCTGGGAATGTCCTTGAATATGCAGTATATGTTGGGGATGTTCTACATAATTACGCATTAGACAAAACTGTAACTAAACTCTCGAAGGTTTTGTCTTCCCCACTGTATTACTATATGTTTGACTTCAATGGAGCTTTGAATGAGAACAGTCTGTTCATGTCTGGACAAGCGAGGAACAGCATGAAAAACTGGGGTGCAACTGTTGGAGACGAGCTGTGTTACTTGCACGTGTGCACACGGATCAGAAAGAATTACGAATCTCTCGCGAAACTAGTGAGCGAGCAAGCTGAAATAAAACTCTTGAGAAAAATGGTGCGAATGTGGACCAACTTCATTAAAACTAGGTATGCATTTTCTTGCTTTTCTTTTACTTGTTTATTCTTTATGACAGGCATCCTATTCGTAACTTATTTTGTATAATATTTAATAATGAAAGCAATAAATATTGTACAAATAAGTTACGAATAGGATGCCTGTCATTGCAAAAAGTATACTTGATAAAATTTTGTACAACGTAAACTCATGTTAAATGAATAACTTATTAGATCAGTTAATAGCCAATTCGGTCACTTTCAGTGTGTTGGCATTTACACATCATAAATAAATAGTTTAATTAATCAATTTCGCCTAGCATGGACTCCATTCCTGCCTTTGTTTGATTTGCCTACCATAACTCCGACCGCGCCGATAAGAGTGGAATGATTACAAAAATCAATAATAGTAAATAAATCGCTTTCTTTTTTCAGCAATCCCACGCCCAATGAGAAAGACGACACGTTAAAAAACTTAATCTGGAGTCCAGTTAGTAACAGCTCCGAGGAAAAGCAATATTTGCACATAACAAAAACGCCACGAATGAAAACTGATCCCCTGGGCGACCGAGCTGCCTTCTGGGACAAATTCCTCGAGAAGTATTCAGCAATGGCTGTTGACGGTTTAGTCACAGATCCTGAAGCAACTCATGAAGAATTATAAATAGAAAAAAATGCTGTATGTCTTTTATTTGTCTGTCTAGACATATGGGAAACTGGGGAGGGTTGATCACCCACTTTCATTTTTGACTATTTTTTTTGCGATATTGGAAAACTTATGAGGTTACGATTTAGAATTTATTTATCCATATACAGATGGCGAAAAGAACTTTTGGCATTCTTATCTTTCAGTTATTCCTTTTTTTTATTATTATATATCATCATAGTTTCCTAACAATATGTATGTCAATAATCATAATGTTATGATATTTATTATCGTTATATAAATGCGTTCGGGCAATAAGCAGTCAATAAGGCAATATACAATTCAAATTAGCGTACAAATAAAAAAAAAGTCGCGTCTCTCCCTGTCGGTGGAAAACCACCTTTATGTTCCTAAATCAGCAACTAGTACGAACAAGAGCGGGGCGTGCCTAGTGTACCTACTGCTAGCTAGATGTTGCAAACTAATGCCCGTAAGTTTCCACTCAACAGGTATTAGCATAGTTGCAGGCTAATTAAGGATTTACTGAAATGTTTTAGCCTTTTGAATGCCAAAGGTCGTAAATGACGGTGACAGATAGCTCCCTGACGCGCCAATAGCATTATACCATGTCATACTTATAAATAAATAAATATAAATATTTCTGGACAATCTTACACAAATGGACCTAGTCCTACGGTAAGCTCAGTAAGGCTTGTTTTGCAGGTACTCGACGACAATATATATAATAGATAGATACATAGAAATACTTAAATACATAGAAAACACCCATGACTCAGGAACAAATATCTGTGCTCTTTACACAAATAAATGCCCCGAATGGGATTCGAACCCAGGACCACCGGCTTTATAGGCAGGGTCACTAACCACTAGGCCAGACCGGTCGTCATATCACTTATGGCATATACATATATCGTAGTATCTGGTCACGCAGATTCAAATTGACAACAAGCTGGGCTGGATAACATCTATGTGGATTTTAAAGTTTTTACTACGTAAATCTCAAAGTGCATTTCTGAATATAGGAACTCAAAGATGTATAAAGAGTTCTTAGCAGTCTTAATCTGTAAAGTATATATTGCAATTCAAAACAGGAATTAAACAACAGCTAGCGACATCTGTCCGTCAAGTAGAGGAACCACGTACAGCCGCACACAACCATTATAGTACTAGAAGGTGAGGTAACTTAAAGTTCGGCATTATATACCTAGATGGCAGCACTTAATTAATAATATGAGACAGTATGTGCAAAAACCGAATTACAAATCATACTAGATTTAACAAACACATGTAGTAATAGACATGCAACATGAGTAAATAATTATATTTCAAAAAGAAATAAAATATTTCAATTTTTTCAACGCACTCCAATGCGCTAAATACCTTATACTATTTCTGTTTGGCCGGTAGACAATGCCTTTAGGCATTAGGTCCATCACTTGTAGTCAGCAGCAGAAGTAGCTAAGCATTTGAGGTGTTCAAAATGAGGTCAACACGTCTCTATTGTCAAGAGAATAAGAGCGCGTGTAGGTCATTTTTAACACTTCAAACGCTTAGCAACTTTTGCTGCTGACTGTACTGGGCAATATAGTTAATACTATTTTAGCACATTAAGTGCTAGAAGCTGTTTAGTTGGTTTCTCTGTTTGGATTGTATACATATTAGTTTTTCTCTACATGGCAGGAAAATTATGGGATGTAAGATAAGATAAGATAAGATAAGAAATATTTTATTAGCACAAAAGTAGGTAAGTACATATAATGAATTTTAATATTTACAACACAACAGTATATTGAGCTAATAGGTCCTCACTCAGCTTATTGTCCCGAAGTCCGTCCTAGGACACACTGCGAGACGCTGATTTTCAGTGAAGCCTTCTAAAACTAAAAATATAAAATAAAACTACTACTACTAAAAAAATCGGATGTAATCGAACTGCGGCAAAAGTATTTACATAAGATCATAAGTTCAATAATTATGATAATTATATTTTACTTTTTTAATTGCAATTTGATGTCGCACTGCCTGTTTATAACATTTGTTTGTAAAAGCTTGCCTTGGTAATACAAAAAATAAGTAACAGAGCGACAATTTTTGAGCGTCGAGTACTCGGCTGGTGATATTTTAAACTATAAATAAACAAAGAAATGGTATTTATGAACAGTATTGAGAGAAATAAATGGCCTTGAGTATCGATATTATACATTTCGTGGAAAGACAACGGCGAGTACCTTTTGTCTTTAGTAATTTTCAACGACACACAAAAGTGTAGGTATATCCTCCTAAGTCCCAAATAGCTTTAAAAAGGACAAAATGGCGTTCATGGTTGAGTCCTGAGTTTTGAAAAAAAAAGATGTCACTATGACCGAAAGAACTTTTAAAAGGCCTAAAAAAATATAGTCATTGACTCCTGAACTTTTAGCGGCAATTTAATCTACTTTATACGCAACTATACCATTTTACCTAGAACAAACATTTTTCAGTAATAAAGAAACTTTATTTTGTACTAAGTCACTTAATCCATACTTTTGTTCTTTTTAAAGAACTCTCGTTCTTAGTGTGTAGCAGGAAACATAAGAATAGTAGGTAAATAAACAAGGACGTTGGTTACAACCTTTAGTTTTATTCAGTCTAATTAGAAGTAAAACAAGAAGTCACTTTTTGATTTCTTGTTTTAGTTGTAATGTAAGTTATCAAAAATATTTACCAGAATAGATACGTGTACTCGTACCAATAACAATCTTAAGTACTTTTTAATTCTAACATTATGCAACCGTGTGATGCCGGCTGACTAGAATAGCACCACCCCATCTCCTCCCCCGGGTGTCGTAAGAGGCAACAAAGGGAAAAATCCTACGGACGGGCAGCAGCGTCTGTCGAAACCCACTCTTCAGCTACTGCGGTCGCCAACCCGCCAACCCAATACAGCTACTACCTGCCAAGCGTGGCGACTATGGCAACTACCCCCAATATGATACAAGTCATATTTGTGGGAGGCATATGTCCAGCAGTGGACTGCATACAGCTGAAATGTATTATGCAACTTTAGTTGCAAATGAGCTCACATCCCGCCCGGCGGTAAGTGGTAACTGTAGCTATGGACGCCTGAAAAGCCAGTAATGGACCCTTTTCACAATTGTCGCAGTATCCGCAAAACGTGTCGTTACCATATATTTAATTATTCTAACACAGTCGTAATATTTACAAATTAACTTAATAAGAATATTATTAAATTCAAGCCAAAAAGATAACTAATAACAAAACACTATACAACTTTACTTTAGGCACTAAGACCGAACACACTTTTAAAAGGACAAATTATTTTACCTTGAAAAATCACCGTTCACGCCGCATGATCATCAAAAATACCACAATGTAGATATAATTTATGAATTTATAAATGCAAACACAGTTTTGATGAAAGTAAATGTCAATATTTGGCTAAAATATGAATGGATTTACTTACGTTGTTTCCGACCTGCTGCCATTATGACCTGTTGCTGGCTACTGCAAATAAATATGGCATCTTGCTATGGTTCCATTCTATGCGTGCGAAAGGGATGACCATATAAACCTTAAGATAATGACTTTATGGTCTTAAATATCGCGGTAAATTTCGGAAAATGATATTGTACCTTTGAAAGGCATCTCGTGCTTAATGCCAACTCTTGCTTACGAATCGTCAGGTCTTAACAGTGGTTGCCATTTTAGAAGCTATCTTTTAAAAGCTATCTCGGTCTTTATAACAACTATTTTTAAAAAGGGTCAGGTCTTAGGAGGATATTATGCAAAATCTGATCATTTCGCATTGCACCCAATATAATCATTATTAATTGTGTAATCAAAGAAGTCTGATTTGCATCCTGACGCAATTTATATACCTACTCAGGGGTGACAATTTTGTTCCTACCAATTTACTTCGCTACGCTTTGCGGTATACCCTTAGAAAATGGTGTGACTCTGTGAGTTTTACGGCGTCTTAGGTAGGTAGCGCCGACATAGGTCTCCCCCATTGACACAGCACACTGCAGACACCGATTCCCAACAACCCGTACAAGTTCACCGGTCCATTTAGTTTGTGGACATTGGCCAAAGCGCTTTTTTTTATGATATAGGAGGCAAACGAGCAGAGGGATTGCCTGATGGTAAGCAACTACCGCCGCCCATGGACACTCGCAACACCAGAGGAGTCACAAGTATGTTGCCGGCCTTTAAGATCCCTATACGCTCTTTTCTTGAAGGTTTGGATGTCATATCGGTCCGGAAATACTGCACACGACAATTTATTCCAGAGTTTTGCTGTGCGAGGCATGAAGTTTCTAGAAAAACGCACAGTTGAGGACTGCCAACCATCTATGTGGTGATGATGGAAATGTTGTCGTGTAGAGCGCTGGCGGAAGGAAGCAGCTGGGATTAAGCCGCTTTCCACCACTCTTGGATTTTTGCGCCTCAAGTGCCATCGACTCTCCACCGGGCCACGTAGCCTAAGGCCTGCCCACTGTCACTTCAACTCACTTTGGTTCTTCTACGGTTATTGTCATTCTGATTCTATCGCGTAGAAATAATCTAAGCATACGTTTTTCAATAGCTCACTGAGATCCAAGACACCTAGTCTAATAAGTCTCGTTGTGAACGATTAAGTTATGTTACTTAAAGGCATGTAAATATTTACATGTCATAAAATGCAGCGGCCGGATCTGTAAACAGCGGTTATATAATCTCGTTCTGGGTCAATGCCCAAAACAAGTCGGTGCAGTAATGACACTTTCAAGTACAACTGCAAAACCTGTCGTGAAATATCAGTAAGTAATAGGCATTGCATAAATGTATCTAGGTATATTATATTTTATTAAGTATACATATTTATTTATTTTTAATTATTTAAACTTTAATGCACAGTATATAAAATACACGGTACAAAAGGCGGGCTTAATGCCGTAAGGCATTCTCTACCAGTCAACCTTAAGGCAAAACAGAAAATTATAGTTAGTGCGTGAAACAGAATGTCCAAATAAAAGAGCGTTTGAATAAATACATAATATTATGGATACAATAATAGTATAAGTATATATGTATAAATATAAAAGATTAATAAGTTAATATATATATATATATATACATATATCTATATAAATATAAAAATATACTGCTACTAATTTACTATGAAGAGTCTCAATCATGAGAGTTATCAAATAGATGCTTACGCAGCTTGCGCTTGAACGTAAATTTAGTTTGAGCTTGACGTATACTGAGGGGAAGAGCATCCCAGAGGCGGATGGCTTTAACTCTGAAGGAACTGCCCATAGAACCGGATGAGGTACAGAGAGGATGAGCTTTCTATATAATATGTATTATTCGATGGCCATCCCGCTTGAATATGGTTAGGCGTCCCTGAGTTTTAAGCAAAAAGTGTACCTAATTGATTAGCATGACTTCTAGAAAAGTAAAATTTTGTCAGTTTTGTCACTATAATTAAGCCTTAATCTGTATGAAAAATATTTTATTGTCTTTTTTGCATCGTAATATTATTGTTGTTTGTGAAACAATATCCAAATTTAAGTTTTTATATAAATTTTATGCTTAACTATTGCCACAAAACGTACTTAATTTAACTATTCTACAACTCACTCTAATTGGATGCACTTTATATTAGTAGTATCTATCTATTTATATACTTATATATTTAACTATAGTTTTTTTGTCAATTCTTTCGATGTGCAACATACAAATACGGGTTTCTAGTCGGTTCGAATTCCGGACGTAGCAAGTAAAATTTACAAATTCTTTGAATCCATCAGCATTACTTACGTTTAAAAATAAAATAAGGTGCATACTCGTACCTACTTATACATTCAGATACATTCCATCACGTCGCAAAGTTTTTGGACACTCTACGCCCTGTAGGTATACGACAATAGAGTTTAAAAAAATCCAGATTTCAAACTAAATTACGTAGTATTCATCGTAGTATCGCCACTTTTCTATTAATTATTTTTTAGTAATATACCTTCCTTATTTAAACTTTCGCTTACACAACCTTTGGATAACTAATTTACATACGTGTACTAAGTTACCAAGTTTTAACTAAATTGTTCAGTAGTTTGGAGCTAATTGACTGTGACAGGCAGTCAGGCAGACAAGTGATCACAGGGTACCCTACTACGGAACCCGAAAATATGAACTAGTTGGCAGTAACAACACCATTCATGAGAACGACACAAGTGCACATATTATATGAAGCGGCTGAGAAGTGTTAATTATACATGTAAGGCCCCTTACACACTGCGACTTTTAGCATCGATGCAGTCGCGATGCAAAAGCTGGCCAATTAAACTGTAGCGATGCAGTATCGATGCAATCGTGATGCAGCATTGATTCAATCGCGACGCAGCATCGCTACTGTATCGCGTTAGCATCGCGACTGTATCGATGCTAACGTGAGCTTCGACGCAAAACGTGTTTTGATCAGTCATTCGTTGACTGCCACAGCGCGATATGTTCGATTGGAATTGTTTTAATCACGCTCTCTGTATTAATACTTGTAAAAAAGAAACGTAAACACAAACAGAGGAAGTATTGGGTCCACCCATTTACAAGTAAAAGATCAACAACTGCGGCTTGACGTGAGTGGATGCCCCCACTACACTGCGTCTGCAATTTTGCATCGATGCTAACGCGCATCTGCATCGATTCTGTCGCGCGTGAGTATTGATGCTAACGCGCAACTGTATAGATACTAACGCGCGACAGCATCGATGCAAAAATCTTTTCATTGATGATGTCGCGATCCTATCGCGCGTGTGTAATTATGCAAACGCGCAACTGTATCGATACTAACGCGCGACAGCATCGATGTAAAAATTGCTGGTGTCGCGATGCAGTCGCGCGTTTCTAAAACACCGCTGCTAAAAGTCGCAGTGTGTTAGGGGCATAAAATATAATTGAAGTGCAGAATATGACTGAGCCTTGTATTTAAAATGGTTTCTTTCCTGAAATATGAGTGTTTTATTTTGATTTAAGTACTTGTTTTTTTCAAACTCACATTATTTTTAGTAACAATTCTGTTATTTTGATTAAAAATACCCTTACTAGAACAGGTTGAATGCCCAAATTGCCTTTACACTAAAACGATAGCTTGAATGTTAAAAAAATATTTAATCTACGATATATGATTAACACGGCTTCACTCACGTTAATTTAATTACTCGCGCGGCATGATACATAGAGAATAATAAGAATAATAAATAAATAATAGAATTATCTTTCTAAACTTTAAAGAGCGCGGCTAGGAATGAGTGACATCATGGGTTTTCATAATTTTTTAAGGAGCGTTTGCACGAGAAATACGAACCAACTTTGACGCCCATTTCTGGCTTTTGTCTAGCTTTCAGGCAATTAGTGCCATATATAAATTTGACCCCCAGAACGAAGCAAATCCATTGTTAGAATATTAAAAAAAAACAGTCAACTATTCCGCTGTCAAGCATTTGTTTTTAGGAAGTTAAAATCTTGTATTTATTTGCATACATTATTCATTCTGTGACATCGGTAGTGTTTGCTTTTAGTATGGAAAAGTCCGCCTCCTTGCGTGGATTTCCGTATTTTTTTTTTAGTTCAATCTGGGGCTTGTTTTTTGAGACTTGTAACTTGTAATACAAGCGAGCGGAAGTCACTTTTTGACACCTGTTGTGAGAAAGAGATTTCCGCTTGTATTACAAGTTACAAGTCTTCGAGAAATAGGCCCCAGGTGCCAATTGCATAACAATTTACAAGTTTTACAACTAATAATATTAGTGGAACTCTCTATCTAATAAAAGGGATTGAAAAGGGACTTCTGCTATTATTACAAGTTACAAATTCTTATGCAACAGGCCCATCTTCAGCTTCTTGACTGTCTGGCAAAAGATTGAATATTCTCGGAATCATTTATAGGGGTTAAATATCTAGGTCGGTTGGCGTCTACCTAGCCTGTCATTCTCACCTGCGACTATTTCCACTAAGACACAGGACTATAATTGGTGTTGGGGTCAGTATATAATGTAATACTTATTATCTGTGTTTAATGGCTTCTTATTTCGTTTAGGTTGCAAGTAATTACCAAATCTTTAAAATACACGTGATACACGTAATACTAGGTTTTATCTTACCTATGACATTAAGGTTTTTTAAACTGCCAGTATTTCATATGTCAGAACTAAGGACCCAATACTTTTGATATCGAGTAATAATTTGTACCTAAGCTACTTCGCAAAAATATCCTTTGAACTTTAATAGGACTGTCAACCTTAAGTGAGTCACAAATAAATACACGGACTGTACGTGCAATATTTTGATAACACAAACACATAGACACTCGAAAGCCGACTCTTTTTTTGATCACCCACGTTTGGTCACCCATTTTTAAATAAACATGAATAAAATTAGTGTCATATCTTGTGATTACATCTTCAGGTAATCAGTTTCGCATTTCTGTTAGAAAATTAGTTTCGTGAAATAGTGATTTAATTACAGATGTAAGTATAAATATTTTTTCATAGAAAATAGTCCGGACGATTCTGATCGTGCACGTATTCTTGCGGTGTCGGCCCCGGAGTCCGGCCACTGGCTAAGAGCGCTACCGTCGAGGCAGATTGGCACTGTACTGGACTCAAGTAGCTTACGCATAGCAGTATGCTTAAGGCTTGGGTCCCGTATATGTGTCCCTCACGTGTGCGCTTGCGGCAAAATGTGGACCAGCTGGGACGACATGGCCTCTCATGTGTTCGGAGCGCCGGCCGTTTATATCGCCACGGTACAATCAATGACCTGGTTCGTCGCTCACTTGCTACCGTCTCTATGCCCGCAGTTCTTGAACCCGTGGGCATGGCAAGCGCCCCGACGGTGCCACATTGGTACCGTGGAGGTCGGGCAGAGCTATGGTGTGGGACGCAACCTGCGCCGATACTTTCGCACAGTCCCAAAGCCAGGCGACGCGCTTAAAGGCCGGTGCTGCGGCTGACCAGGCCCAGGTTCTCAAATGCAGCAAATACTCGTCCTTACTTAAGGATTACGAGTTCGCGGCACTCGCAGTTGAGACCCTGGGCCCCTGGTCAGACGACACGAAACAATTCGTGAGGGCTCTGTCGGCGCGGCTGGTCAACACTACAGGGGACCCAAAAGCTGGCTCTTACCTCTCCCAGCGTATCGCCCCAACGGTACAGAGAGGTAACGCAGCCAGCGTTATGGGGTCCATGCCGCAGGGGGACTTGCTAGATGGGGTATTCTTTTTATAGTTAATTTAGCAGTAATTATTCATTTTATTTTATTTTTAATTAGTATAATTTATATTTATTTTTGTTATTAGGTATTAATATGTTACATTTATATTTTGAATAAATATTAAGGAGACACCTGTTAAAGGTGCGCGTTAGTACAAATTAGATATTGTAGACAATAGAGGCGCTTCATATCGATATATAACGAAAGAAATTCCGCATGATATAACATACCTAGCGCGTTGGGCCGTAAAATGATTGCTTAATTGTTCATGAATTTTAAAAACAAAATGCCGACGATGCTTGGTGCTATTATTCCCATCACTTACTATGATTGACGCAATTTCCTCGCAACGGCAGCATACATAATATATGTTTAAATCCTCATTCACACTAAAACATAAAACATAAGATATATACCTACAGTCAGCAGCAGAAGTAGCTAAGCATTTGAGGTGTTCAAAATGAGGTCAACACGTCTCTATTGTCAAGAGAATAAGAGCGCGTGTAGGTCATTTTGAACACTTCAAACGCTTAGCAACTTTTGCTGCTGACTGTACAAAGCATATATATGGCATATTTATGGACCCGGGTATGTCCTTAAACTACGTCCAACAATGAGAGGTAGGGCACAGCGATGACCATCACGCTTGAATCTGGAGCAGCCCAACTGGGGAAATACCTCCTCCTTACAGAAGACTACAGCCATAATAGCACTCTACCGTTTAGGTCTGTAGTGTTGTGTTCCTGATGGTGAGTAAGGTTCCCAGAGCTCCAACCCCTCTAAAGGCCGGCAACGCGCTTGTGACTCCCCTGGTGTTGCGGGTGTCCATGGGCGACGGTAATTGCTTACCACCAGGCAATCCGTCTGCTCGTTTGCCGCCTATGTCATAAAAAAAAATATATATATATATATAAGTGTAAGGCGCACATTTAAATTTTGTGTAAATCGTGAAGCGTGAGTGAAAATTTTAAAAAGAGAGATGAATGAGTGTGTGAGAAAATACTAACAGATATAGAAGTAGAAGTTCATTGAAAGTGATGTATAAATAATTCATAGTCTCTTTAATTACCTTTCAAAGAGACTCAGAGATGCCATAGGAGACTAAAGACAGCAGCTACCTCGCTCAGCGTATCAGCCTCACGATTCAGCCAGAAAATCCTGCCTGTCTTCGGTAGGAACCAAGCCGCAGGGGCCTTTTTTAGATTTGTTACGTTGAATTTTATTGTTAGATTTAATTAGTAATTGTTTTTATAAGTATACTTAATTGAGTTAAGAGAATCGTATACTTTGAAAATAAAAACATTATGATCGAAAACGTTTCAATTGTTAAATCTTTAACTTAAATTACTGTCATACTTGTATTTGTATTTGAATAATAGATATACTTATAAATGTTTTAATATTAGTTATACCTTAATTCTGATACTATTCTCCTAAATCCTAATGTCAAGCTCAAACAGATATTCCATCCGAAAATAGCGAAATGTTTTAAGATTGTGTTATAAGACACACTACTGTTATAAAGAGGTAATACTTGATTGATTGTTGATTTACATTGAATAGGCTCTAAAACTACTGAACCGATTTGAAAAGAATTAACCCTTATTTTTGTTAAATACATACCCGTACGAAACCAGGGCGGGAAGCTATTACTATATATATCTTCATGAATAATTGGAAGCATTGGGTTGACTGACTACACTTAGTTATTAGGATTTTTGATTTGACTGATTAAAATTAGGCCAGCTGCGGATACTGCTTAGTTGAAGATAATGGTTTTATCCCACGATTGTTTTCTATAAAAGATTCTATAAAAAATCGAAAGGCTTGTCCAAGAAAAGTTGTTATTTCTACAAAATAAGTATTCTTTTAGTTATACCATAATCTCGAGACCGGCACTATTGTGTCATTGAGCTTGATTGATCAGCTATTTTTATTTTTTTAAGTCTAAGAGGGCTACATTTTTTTAATTTTTTATATCCTACGTCCCTTCTCATAGCTCAAGCTCAGCGATTGGTTGATTGGCGAAGGTTCAGCGATTTTAGAGTGTAGAGGTAACAAACAGAGAGAGTTACTTTCGCATTTATAATATAAATGCGAAAGTATATATTAGTATGGATGCTTATAGATGATTTTATAGCTTTAGATCTTTCATATATATACAACTCAATTAGTTTTATTTTTATTTGATTTGTTTCATTGCAACTCAATTGATAAATAATAACGTTAAATATTAACTCAACGTAAAACATATTTTACGATTAGTTAATACTAGTAGACACGTGTTAAGTTAACTGACGGCCACTCAGACATTCGTTACGATCAGTTTTAAAACAATATGTCTAGTCCAAGGATCCCTACATAAACAGCTTATTTATTAAAATAGCTGCTAGCATATCGTAGTCTGCAAGAAATATTATATTCAGTGAGGTGTTGCCGGTTAGCGCGATCGCTCATTCAATAAAGCAACAAGACGTTAAGTTGCATTTAGTGCTGTTTAGTGTATGTCGTGTTAATTTTTTTTTTGTTTGATTGTTTAATTTTATTGCACATAAATCACATAATACATAAAACAAAACGTACAAATGGGAAACTTAGTGCCTTTTCGCATTCTCTACTATTCAACCTTAGGGCCAAAAAGAGTTTTTTGACCTCTCATTAAAGGACGGATGCACTAAAACAGTTAGTAACTCAGCATTGAACTAATTGACTCAACTTTTTTGCTGGTATATATCTAATATACTGGTCTATTTTTAATTTAATATTTTAGAATTGGAAATTGGGCAACTTTATATCTACCGAGGATATTTTCACTAGCTGTAATACAAAGCGAACGTAATTTTGTAGTAATTTTTTAGATAGACGCACAATTGTTTGTTGCGACCGGCTCTCAAAACTCGTTAAATAACGCGCGACAATTTACCTATCAAAAATTGTATAAACATAATTTATAAAAAAAATAGTACCTACTTACTTGGAAGTTAGATGTAGGTATATTTACATAATTTTCGTTTCTTGTTTATAACATTAGCGAAACTCAGTCAACCTCAGCAGTCGATGACCGACCTCTTGTATCTTGTGGTCCTTTCGTGACATTTTCTGGCATTTTCCATTGCCAACTCCTACCCTGATAAGGTCGAGTTTTTATAATGTCATATTTTGACGAAAATTTAAGTCGAATGTGACGGAATGACTCAATAGGTGATAAAAAGTCAACCATACTATACATTAGATACCATAACCGTTAGCATTATGCTATGTAAATAGATCTCTGTTTTTATATTATTACCTGCTAAATTATGAAGCACTAAGTTGGGATAAAATAAAAAACGGTATAAGATAAAAGTTGTCTATGATAATGACGAATACCATGTTAGGATAATGGTTATTTTTCGTCTCTAACTTTTTTTTTTTTTTATGACATAGGCGGCAAACGAGCAGACGGATTGCCTGGTGTTAAGCAATTACCGTCGCCCATGGGCACTCGCAACACCAGGGGAGTCACAAGCGCGTTGCCGGCCTTTAAGGGGGGTTGGAGCTCTGGGAACCTTACTCACCATCAGGAACACAACACTACATACCTGAAAGGTGGCAGTGCTATTATGGCTGTGGTCTTCTGTAAGGAGGAGGTACTTCCCCAGTTGGGCTGCCCCAGATTCAAGCGTGATGGTCAACGCTGTGCCCTACCTCTCATTGTTGGACGTAGTTTAAGGACATACCCCATGCATCGTCTTAAATTGAAGAAAAGAACTGAAATAGCCATACTCATTATTCGGTATGTGTTACAAAAGACCTACACCTCTACTCCACTTGGAACTGCAATGTAACTTTTATGCGACATTACGAAAATCTTCTTCACTTGTTTCGTAATCACAAACATTATTGCAAGCACTCATAATTCTAGAATGTTCGATACACCTACACAGGAAACGGTGCTATACTTGATGGGATTAATTATTAATGAAGATAACAACGATATTAAGTTTCTAATGATGCTCAGACTCGTTAATCTCACCGGTGCTACGACGGGTACAATTATTAAATTCTGCAGTTAATCGACAGTCAATTATTTTCTCATTATTCATACACAGGCATACTTTGTAAAACGAGGTTGGGTTAAATATCTAAGTTCGAGTTTGTTCAAGAATAGACAGGTAATTAAATTAAGACGTTTTCCTTTTCTTGTCTAGATATTTTGTATGAAAGAACCTACCTCCTTTGAGTCCTTTGTCCTACTCACTAGAAAGTGTCAAATAAAAATTAAATTCCGTTATTTTTCGAATGCCGTCCCTCTAAAGGCAGAAACGAAACCTATAGAATCGCTTTGTTGTCTCTGTGTCTATTAAGAGCCTTTATCTCGTAAACACTTGAAGGTATTCGGTTGAAATGAAAACCATCAACCTACAAATAACCAGGTCTACAGTTCCATGCTATTGTCAAGAATCAAACGTTGACATAAAAAACATGTACGGTACTTTCTGTAAACCGAAATATGTGACATTTGGCAAACTATTATTTTTATACTACAAATAAGCACAGAGCCCGCATGATGGTAAGCAGTCAACGTAGTCTATGGACTACTGTAACTCCAGATGAATCTATGTTTATTATTTATTAGATTTTTCTCGCGACTTCGTCGGCCAGCCATGCCCGTCTCCAAAGAATGGTTGCGGGATAAAAATTATTTATGTCTTTTCTCGTAGCTCAAAGTCCCTCCATACCAATTTCATCCCAATTGGTTCAGCTGTTTAAACGTGAAGAGGTAACAAAAGGGCAGACAGAGAGAGTTCTTTCGCATTTATAATATTAGTTAGGGCCCGGAATTTTGCGTGCGGTTTTGGAAAAGTCTAAGGGAGAGAACACTAACGTTTATCGACGTATCGATAAATCGGTCTTGTACTCAGAGTCATTGAGATTAATTTATTTTTAATGAAATAATACTTGCATTATTGCAATCAAATACCTACTTGGGTTATCAATTATTTGTAGATAACATACCAGTCTAATATAAGATTATTTTATATTATCTACATACATTTCGTACATTTTTCATCACTAATCATTGAAAGAGCAAATGTATCATCGGAAAGTTTGAGTTATTACTTTTTTTAAACGCAAATAAAAAAACTAGATTTATCGATATATCGATAAACGTTAGTATTCTCTCCCTTAGACTTTTCCAAAACCGCACGCAAAATTCCGGGTCCTAAATTTTAGTATGGATATAAGTATATAAAAATATACAGAATATTTAATAATGTGTATAGTAAGTATAAAAAAAATGTTCACCTATACAAAACATAACAGTAAAAACAAATCAAATGTTTTTTTTTATGACATATTTTGATTTGCTTTGATTTTTGAGTAGTATACTACTATATAAATTAAAAGTTGAAATAGTTGACATATACTTAAGAAAAATCGGCGAGGACCTCCGGCTTTTAAACAAAATAAAACATGTTTATCGGATTTTTTGATATCGGGCCTGCATGAGATCGGAAGACCAAAACGGTCGACCAAATGGACGAAACCACATATGACAGGTGGAATTGCAAGTCTTCATCATTGGTCTGTCTATGGTACATGTAGGTACCGCCCCCGTAATCAGTAATGATCATGTAATGATCCAACGTGTTATGAAGTCACGCCAGTTTTCCTTCCGGCTAGCTACAATTATGACCGATTTGTAACATGCACTGTTATTTCAAAGTGTTTCACTATAACCACTATTATAAAACCGTTTTAAAACATGCAACATACGAGAGTTTCGCTTTATCCGTTCGTTTGTCTGACCGGGTCGTTACTTAGTGTCATATAAATAAATATTACAGGACATTATTATTAGATAAATTGGCCGAGTCTTACGGTTAGCTCAAAAAGGCTTGTGTTGTGGGTACTCAGCCAACGATATACATATACAAATACTTAAATACAGATAAAACACCATTACCACTCCAAATACACCATCACTCAGGAACAAATAGCTCCTCACATAAAGAAATGCAATTACTGGGATATGAACCCAGGACCGTCGCTGTCGTCAAAGCTGTCATATACAAAGAAATAACAACAAATCGGAGCTGAATAATGTTTGCATCGCAGGTATTAAACTGTGTGTATATTAAGATACGAGTAGGTACGTAATAACACCTAGTACATCCATTATATCCATAAGCTACAAACAAAATATATGTGAGAAACACACAAATAAATGGTCTTGCCAGGATTCAAACGCAAGACTACCGGGTTCATGGACATAAAAATAAAAACCAACATTTTTTATCCACGCTTCTACACGAGTAAAGACTAAAGTTCGTTGAGGTTTATATATGGTAAGGGTGTGGAAAGGTGTCAAATATGGCAATATTGACAATATACATGTTGTCCCCGAACAACCCCACAAACTATATGAATTTTCCTGTCCCTAATGAAAAATAATGACAGAACAAAAACACCTAAAATACGACTTTTACAAATATTACAAAATCTTTATTATACAAAATTATCCTGCCGATTTGAACAACGCCTCTACTGTCAAGGCAAAAACTGATTAAATCATTTGAGTCCATCAATTAGTAAATATATGACAAAACGAGGTAGCTGCTGGTATAAATAACATGTTTTGCTTCGAACCTCACGCCAAGCGTCGACGGTCAATGAGTAAATAAAGTAGTTGATTTATTTTTTGAACGAAGGAAAACAACCCAATCTAAAAAGCTACCGTGAAAACCGAAATTTCGAATGATTGTCGCTATCATGCTTATTACGCCTTAGTAAAAGAGAAAGATGCACGCAATTTACGAACTTCGATGTTCGCGTTAGGCCAAAGGGTTATAACGAAAATTCTCTTGTCTCAACTATTTTCTCGCGAACTCCGCTTACTTGACCCACTGCTTGCCATGATTTGTAACAATGTTTATTTGCATCACAAAAAACGACATATTATCTTTAGTGATATTACTTTTTCAGTGCTATTGTACGTAATGTGAAGAAACTTGAATGACATTCGAATTATAATGATAAAATGATAATCTACAAATCTACAAAATAGGTTAATACGATAATGACAGTGATATTTTTCCAACTGAAAAATCCACTGCCTAACTCGTAAATCACAATATATTCTGAGCTAAATATTATTTTGGAAAAACAATTAATAATATATTTCTATTTCTGTACCCCGCCCACTAGTTCACAAGATCGTCGCGAGTGATAAAGTTTAGTTGAGATGCCATCGCCGGACGACAAACACGCGAGTGATAACAGTGACGTGCGCATTGTCGATATCGACGCCGATATAGACCGTATCACGAACGGGATCGACAAAAAAGACTCAGTTGTGATTCAGATTGAAAACGGCTCTAACATGAATGGAAATGGTAAGTTTTTTTAATTATTTATGTGTCCACCATGTTGGGTTTACATGTATAGATATATTACATATATAGACCGGCTCCATGCAGGTGATTAGGTTACGGACTAGACGTGTTAAGTACTCGCGCGGTTACAGTTCAGATCAAAGAGTACTCCAAGGAATCGAACGGGAGTTTTCTATATCTATAACCAGGACTATTCTTATTTCCATGCGTATTACGTTCACCAATAATATTAATACATTACTTACCTAAATATTTGGTATTTACTTACATTTTTTACACTATTTGCTCAGTCACCTTAACTCACTTGTTAAGTGTAGTTTTAATTTTACAAAGTTTACCTCATATGTATATTTCTAGGTAAACTGGTTTCAATAAATCGAATATACTACGTCACTCGCTATGAGATGTTAATTATTCTAAACGTAGGCGCTGTTTATAAAAATACTTAGTTATTTTGTTTTACAGTACAAACTAATTTAAAATGGTAAACGTTACCTATATTTGGTTCGTGCAAACATGGAACATTTGCCATTTTCAGTTCGTTCTGGCCCGGTACCGCGAACATCGAAGTTCGTATATTTCGAGCATCTTTCTCTTTTACTCCAATTAAGGCATCATAAGAGTGACAGAGACAATCGTCCGAAATTTAAGAATATCGTGTTTGGCGGTAGCGCCGCTGTTTATTGGGGTGCACGGTGTATTAGGAAGTGATGTTCATAAAGATATATTATTTAGATTTTTCCGACTAAATATGGTCGCACATTCTGATATAAAGAAACACAAACTAAAAAATAAACATACGCGTAAAGTAGTATAAAAAAATGAATGGCTAACCAGTACCTATAAAGGATATTTGGACCTTTAAAATAAACGAATGTAGATTATATCAAAATTATAAATACACGAAACTTGACTTTGATGCGACGTCCTTAATTTACATAATTATTTAAAGGTTATACAATGAAATAAAAATATCCCATGTGACCGGTTAGTCCAGTGTCGCGTGTACCTACTGGTAAAGTGGCCAGACTATTTGTGGTAGTCCACATGGTAAGGTACCTTATGGCGCTTGGCGCTTACGCTATTGTTAATGACGCTTCAATACTAATGTGACACTTTGCAACGTAAGCGCCAAGCGCCATAAGGTACCTTTCCATGTGGACTACCACATTTAACGTTACAACGTGGTAATTGTTTGATGGGACTGAGTTATTAGCTTCAATCGCGTAGTTTTATAAACTAACGTCAGCTCTTTCAAGTGGGACTCCGTTCATCACACGCCCGCACCGACCGAACTCTGCATACATTATTTAAACTTACTAAAACCATTTCTTTAAACCTATTAACTGGTTAACATACAATAATGATGTAATCGACAAATAGCTTTCAGGGCTGACCAGCCAGAATCAGCCTGTATATTATAGGTGAAAAATTTAGCTAAAGCACCTGACCAATGTAGTCTGTACACGCATGTCGGCGTACTATATTCAAATTTAGACATATGTTACATATTAATTCTCTGCACAACTATATAGACATTTTCCATCAGTTAAGTTTTTCACCTAATATAGCCTCTTATAATATACAGGGTAATATACTGGCTGGTCGACCCCGAAATCACCATATATGTCGAATATACGTATATTATATACATAATATATACTTATATGGCCCAGCTGTAATTTTATAATATCGGAATATTTCGATATTTTCTATTAGTCTTGATAGTGCATTATTAAACAGATAAAAGAGAGCCAATGCGGCGACCTGAAATCGTCTTATACCTTTGCTATCTAAGTGTGGGCAACTTACCCACAACTTACCTTGTGGTTTACCTTATAGGTTTAATTAAGTTTTAACGAGTTAACGCTTCTTTGTGTAAAATGTAACAAGATTCCTTTAAGTTTACCTCTTAGTCGTTATTCACTACGTCTTCGTCGTTACTCCTATTTTACTTCTATGGCAGTAACAATAGGTTAACTAAAAATAAAACTTATCGTTTAAAAATTACTACTTACACATAATAATAACATTTCTTTATCGATCTAGAAGGTTCCTCATAATAATAAAAATATATATATTTCGGGATAATCTTACACAAATCGATCTAGTCCTACGGTATGCTCAGTAAATGCTTGTATTGTAGGTACTAGACGGCTAGTATATATAATACATAGATACATATAAATACTAAAATATATAGGAAACACCCATGGCTCAGGAACAAATATCTGTGCTCATCACACAAATAAATGCCCTTACTGGGATTCGAACCCAGGACCATCGGCTTCATAGGCAGGGTCACTACCCACTAGGCCAGACCGGTCGTCAAATAATAAACACAAACCACTAAGAAGATACTATGTATCTTAGTAAGGACCATGCTCATGTACCACAACTAATGTTAACGATCCGCTATGATCACACATACAAACAGCCTCTCTAAATGCTACTTAAATAATTAATTACCTACATTGTCAACAAGTAAAGTCCTAAAAAAAAGTTTATTATTCAGAGCGAAGGTTAAAACACCGCTCCATTTTAAACCAAAAAGACTTCCTGCCTAAACACTGCCGGTTATTGCCCTGAATACGGGCAGTTATGACGAGCCCGCCGGCACCGCAGCACGGCGCGGGCAGTGCTGACGCTGCCGCGCCCGCGACAGTGGCGCGAGAGTGTGAAACAGTTGTGACCATAGACCAGGATAGCAACATGGCTGAAGGTAACTCCCTATCCGCCCTGAAGTCCATAAAACTCCTAACCTGAAGAGATTTTTTTTGGGACCAAGAAGAACAATATTATTTAAAAAAATATGCCGATTTCGTACCTAATAACCTTATTCTGTATTTTTTATAATAAAACATGATTTGAGAACGGTCAAACTGTAAAAAAGAAAGTCTATTTGTAAAAAAAAAAACATTTATAGGCCATGGACATTGGACATGCTTTTGTTTTCACCGTCGTCATGGTTACGGGTTTTGGCGCGTAAGTGGTGAAAGTAGGTAGTTGTTGTGTTGATTTGTATAACCTTGTATACTTAATACATTTATAATCTATATATTATATAGACGATTTATGGAATATAAAGCCATTTTATTTAAATGTTACAATTAATGATACAACCTTTTTAGAACATGGAAATATAAACTTCAGACTTAACAAACTTATAAACGCAGAGTCTCAGCTAATATCTTCAGAGACTGTTGGACGAAGGATCTGATTCAGAAACTGGCAGACCAAACATAACCAATATTCGAGTGGGTCCTCTCTCCGCGGCTCTAACCTCCAGCAATCCCTGCCTTGTAGGTTCATCGTCATCATCATCATGTCAGCCGAAAGACGTCCACTGCTGCACAAGAAGATGGATAACTATAACTTATAACTATAAGCTAAGATATAAAATGAATAATGGATCCTACCACAGACCACACTTATAAACGGTTGCGATGTGAGCTGCTCAAATAAAACCCATGATACACCAGTTTATCTGTATTTTTTTAATTATCGTATCCTTGACTTTATGTGAGAAGCAGCATTTAATTTTTGATCTGAAACGAGTCATGACCAAATAAGTTTACGAATAAGTCTAAAAGCACTTAAAAATTTAAGATGGTTTCTTAGTTATAAAACAACGACAGTGTGCATACAGAATAGAATAAACAATGAGTTATGTTTATTTACGACCGGACAGCCGTCGGAAAATGTCAACAAAACAATTCTTAGAGTTCCAGAGATTCTGACAATTAACATGCTAATTTAAAAGTTAGCGAACGATATTATCTTCTCTTTCTATCATGTACGTTTAATCAAGGGTAAGGGAGGGATGGCAGTAAAAGACGGAGCGGCATGTCACTAGTTCCGTGGAGCTTGGGAAGGGTACCACCTGCACAGACACCTGGCTCCTTCCCTCACCGGAACTATTCAAGGCTTGGGGATGGAAGCCCAGAGGCGCTACCGCAAACAACGATATTCGTAAACGGACGATTGTCTCTGTCACTCTCATGACACGTTAAGTCGAGTAAAAGAGAGATGCGGGAAATATACGAACTTCGATGTTTACGGTACCGCTCCTGACTGTACCCATAAGATCTTTCAAAAAGGCTCGCCTTCTCCACTGGTGAGTCCTGTGACTGTATAGTTGGCAGCTTCCCCTCATTAGTATTGAAATACAGCGGGGGAATGCTGCCAGCATCCTCGGCACCTTGCCAAAGGGTGCCCAATTTCTTTGACATTTTTTTACTTATATTTTTATTTAATTTATTAGTTCTGTTTTATAGCTGAATTAGTTTATAAACGAGGTCGTTTGTATTAAAATATGTATTAAGACTATTAATTACCTACCTTATATATGTTGCGCGAGTGACTAAATAAATGTGACGTGTTTTAATTATTTATTATAACAACATATTTTCTTGTTTTATCACAACATTTATTATATTGTACAAGTTAACAAACAGCAGCAATTATTTAATTCCCAAAAAAAACATTTTTCCGCTTTTTCCTAATCACAACACACCTTGTACGACTTGACAGATCCGTATTATAGTAGCAATCCATAGATATTAGGATGTTGCAGTACTTATAATGTTGTTGAACAACGCGTTACATCGCGTATAATTACAAGCACCGCACGCAATATAAGTAGTCAATTGAATTAAGTACTTACTTTATTTTATGAATAATGTAATGTGTGCAACATGTAAATCAATATTAATTAGATCTTAATTATTCATCATAATCATCATATTATATTAAGGCGTCTTACTATTTACTATAATTACACCCCGTTATCTAATGCTCATTTTGGGGGCAATCTAAAATAGTGATGTTGCTTCACATAATTAGTCAATTCATATTTATCTATAAAAGTAATGTGTCAAACTAAAATTCTTCTTTAGTGAAAGCTATAGAGACACATTCATTCCTCTTTTAATCGGAGGGCGACACTTATAAATATCGAATATCGTCAATTTGGGGTCCGATTTTTGAAATAGTCACCGAGTAATCTTCATAGAGATTCTCATTCATTCTCTATGAAAATCAATTGATCTTTTGACATATTATTGAGTGACTAAGTCAGCTTAATTTTTTATCGACTTATATTAGGGTCATACAGAATGATTAAAACAAAAATCATCTTTCTGTGGTCAATAGTTAATTGCTTATATGGTTATGGTTATTAGTTATGTTTTTGTGGTATAATGTTACGTAAGAGGGGGGGTGTGGTTTATGTTGATATATTAAATAATCAAAAATTAGGCTTCAAAACCCTTTAATTTCACAATGTCCACAGGAGAGACGCGAACCTAATTGATCTGTATGACCCATTATCGTAACTGCCCAATCACTTGCCCCTAAACTGAGCATAAGATAACGGGGTGTAACTATAATACCTTAGTCGCATTAACGATTATATAGGCTATTTCAATTCGGGGACGTATGGCCGCGCTCCAACTAGATAGTTAAACTTAATAAAAGAGCCAGTTTAAGCAATTAACTCTAAAAATGCAGTTCAACCACCAAAACAATTAGTTCAAAGTATTCGCGTGGAATTAATAATTTCGGAAGAATAAACCAAAAATTCGTACAAACGGGTTCGACTTCGAATGAAACAAAAACACAAAAAATTCGGGGATAAATCGACTAATCGATCGAACTTTTATATATCAGTCACGTTCGTTCTAACAAAGTGTTTGTATTCTATTCGATGACAGCTCTCCTATCCGTTCGGAAAAGCAATCAGTAAGCAAAGGTTAATGACCACTCATCGGCCATGGATGGGCCAATAATAAAACGAAACACAGCCATTTTGAATATCAATTGGTGTGTATATAAATTCGAAACACGATAATCGCTATGCATTTATGACAATGCCAATTGTGTGACGCCCAAATCGTGCCAAAAGGCACTTGTACATATACAACAACGCCACTATTGTCAAGTCGATAAAGGGCATGTTCAGATAATTGTGACCACCTCCACAGCTCCGATATATCCGGTGGCGACTATACAATCAAAAATACACACAAACTATATAAATCAACTTATTGAATTATAAAATGCAGTTTTCGTTTGTATTTTTAATTATATTGAAAATTTCTAAACAGGTGGCATAAATATATAGTGATGATAAAAAATAATCAATTATTCCTACTTTTTTTTTAGAAAATGAACCAATTTGGGGTCATAAAGCTTTTATTCAGAGCCCAAGGGCCCAATGCTTCAACTGGGAAATCACATCCCCATACTAAATGCACATTCGGCTCGTGTCGTGATTTTATCAGATCTTTCTGTATGGGTACAGGGGACATGTTAATAAACATTCCAGTTATAATCGATCACAGTGGTCAGTGGATAGAATAGTTGTAATTTTATCACTTTCGCGCCCACATACTTGTTGGAGCGTGCCAAATATTGTGACAAATGATAAAAACCCGACCATATCAGGTTAAAAAGTTTATATGTAGAAACGACAGCGAGATGACAATGCATGTTTTTCATTCGCGTAGTGTTAAATAGTAACAGTTGCGATGTCAGTCGATAAAGGTTGTCGCACACGTAACCGCTCGGCAACAGACTAGCACCGCCTCGACTCGAGCCGTCCAGTATTCTTTGTAAGAAATTCGATACTAGAACGCACACATACCGGCAGCGTCGCATCGACACTAGTCTCGACACAAGCTAGTCCGCAATCGCGCGCGGGCACGTCGCGGTCAACGAGCTTACGTCAGGCCGCCGTCGCGCTTGCGTCTAGCAGACAGCTCCATTTGACATTACATAAAAAATGTTACCAGAACCATTGTAGTAGTGCTGTAATCCGTACAATTCAATATTTAGTGAATGAACTAAGACCAACGAATATATTTTATTCACCTTTCCCGTACAGGGAACAATAGTGTGTCGGACATTTGGGAGGCGTATGCGGAGCCGGATCGAGCCAACGCGCAGAGGCCCTTTCTACAATTTAATGATATGTAAGGAGCGTTTAGGGCTGATATTTCCTTCTTACAGTCAAATAACTTCTCTTCTAATTTGTTAATTGTATTTTTAAAGCTAGGTAGAACCCTCTCATAGTCTGCAGAAACTGATGGGTTGAATCTAGTTTTAGCGCCCTCTGGTGACGATTTTCTTGACGACGAGTTTAGCGGAGTAAAAACTGGGCGATTTCCTGCGCTGCACGCCTACTTGACGGCAAGCCGATTAGTTGACGCGATGCTTATCTGTTGTGTGCGACAAGCTTAACTCTATCCACAAACCCCGTACTGTTTATTTTATAATCAAAGGTCTTTACTATGAATATAAATGTGTCATTATCTAGGAAAAGGGACCTTATTGTCGATGGCGCTTACGTCTAATCGCGTTGCGTTTATATTGTATCGTCTTGAACAACGGCATAAGCGCCATCGACAATAAGGTCCCTTTTCGTAGATAATGTCACAAATATACGACGAAAAAAAGTAGTATGTATTTACAAATCTCAAAAAGTTAATTATATCCCATCAACCAACTTTATTTATGCACCTGATTATTATGGGGCCTTGTCGTTTAAAAAAACAAGTATGACGTCCACTGCTGGACATAGACCTCCCCGAAATATGACTGGTATCATCTTGGAGAGGGGTGTTGCGTGCCTAGTTTGTATTCATAATAATTATTGGTTATACGGTTTAAGGAAGATCGAATAGAAGCATACAGTTTCGCATCAATCAAACAAACGTTAGCCAGTTTACAGAGTACTCGAGTAAATGTATTAAGCCACTTGCATAGAACTGGTAAGCGTGACAAGTCAAGAGAAAGGCTGAGGAAGCAGGAAGGAAAACCAACACCCGAGGAACTAGCATTAGCAACGGCTTTCTTTGACGAGGTAGATCTTGTTCGGATATCCACTATTAAATACTTACTTGATTGGTACTTGGTGTTCGTAGTCTATTGCGCACTCTTTTATATCATACATATATTTCAGCCGTATGCTGTCCACTGCTGGACATAGGCCTCCCACAAATATGACTAGTATCATATTGGGGGAAGTTGCCATAGTTGCCACGCTTAGCAGGCGGGTTGGCGACCGCAGTAGCTGTAGATTTGGGTTTCGACGGACGCTGCTGCCCGTCCATAGGATTCTTCCCTTTCTCGTCTCTTACAACACCCGCGGGAGGAGATGGGGTGGTGCTATTCTAGTCAGCCGGCATCACACGTCACAGTCAGCCGGCATCACACGGCACTCTCGGGGGTCTTTTATATGGTGCTCTTAAATATTATCGTCAGACTATCATATGTGACTAGCACTTTACAAATAAGTTACGTAAGAAAACTATGAATGCGAATAAGAACAACCTCGTGGGCCATTGATTATTGACAGCTGTTTGACACAGACTACCTTTGACTTGCCTATGTGTTTGTCATACCTATCTCACTGTTACGATAGATACAAGGAGGTTAAAATGCAGCAGCAGTATTGAGCAAGTATTGAGCAAGATACTTTTTTTTTATTGTTAGCCAATAGCGTCAGCCAGTCTGTACACCATTTGTGCCGCTTCAGATATGGGGTTGGCGTAAGATACAATGTGACACAAAACAACGGCACACTAAAAAGGTGCTCTGAACCAAATGCCTAAATAATAATGACATTAGGGACAAATCGCATGTTTTATTAAATCTGAAGACCCAATGGTTTGGGCATGGGTTTATTGGTAACTAACTAGCTTTTCCTAGCGACTTTGTCAGCCAGCCATGCCCGACTTTAAAGTATGTTTGCTGGTTAAAAAGCTTTCTCGTAGCTCAAACTCTCCAAATATCATCCCAATTGGTTCAGCGGTTTAAGTATGAAGAGGTAACAGACGCGGACGGACAGACAGACAGAGTTACTTTCGCATGGATTTCATTCTTTTTAAATCAATTTACCTAAGCTAAGTTTCAATTTATTTAAAAATAATGGGTATTCTATTTAGATCAGTTGATTCAAATGAGCGTCATATGTACATAAATACAATGCTTAGAGCGTTTATGGTTTATATAAGCAAAGTTCGCGCAGAACACGATTAATTTCGTTTACATTCCGTAATAGTTATCTAATACATGCTAAACTTGATGCCCTTACGAGGGCAGGCTTACCGGCTCACCGGCTCACCTTGTACCTCTGGCTCTAAATATAAGGGTGCCCCCACACCAGCTTCCCGCCGCAGGAACGCTACCGCGAAAATCGATATTTCTAAATTACGATCGATTGTTTCCGTCATTCTAATGAGCCCTTAATTGGAGTAAAAGAGAAAGATCTCGAAATTTACTAACTTCGATGCAGTTCCCGATAAACCGGTCTAGCAAACTTTCAGGCTCGGCTGCAAATTTTTGACACCATGTGTCAACTTTGATTTATAGTCCACTTCGTTCCTTATCACAGTGAAAATCTATATGAAAGACGCAAAAGATCTCTTATTAATGTCACTGTGACAAGGTTCGAAGTGGCCTAGAAATCAAATTGGTTGACTATACCTACTATGGCACTGACTATTACAAAATTACGAATTTTCAGAGTTTAATAAGATTACGTAAATTTTATATTTTTTCTACACAGAATCATGAGCTCTTTTCTATACAATAGGAATAAAAAGTGTCCCAAAGTCCTACTCTGTTACCACCTTCAATAAATTTTGTATGTTGGTACCAAAACCAGAAAATTGAAAATGCTATAAAATTTTCTTGGATCTATGGAACAGGCGCAGTCGGTCTTATTTCAGACAACCTTTGGGTATACACCTATAACAATAAACTCTAAAGTAAACTGTTGGGTGGAATATAATAATGTATGACACGTAGGTAAAGTTCATCATAGGTCCTCGACTTGGGCAGGTTGTGGGTCCACAGTTTTATTCAGGACTGCGGCATTCCTGTCCCCCGCGGGGCTGTAGCCGCTTAGTCCAAAGGCCCAGTCAACACTGAGAGGAACTGAGTAATGGTCTTCGCATCTGAGTAATGGTGCAGAGAGTTCTGGACTCATGCGGAACACACCATTAGATTTTTTTTTATATACATATATAAAATAAATAATAATAAACAAATAATAAATATTGCGAGACAATCATACACAAATCGACCTAGTCCTAACGGTAAGCTCAATAAGGCTTGTATTGCAGGTACTACACGACGATTTATATAATAGATACATAGAAATACTTAAATACATAGAAAACACCAACGACTCAGAAACAAATATCTGTGCTCATCACACAAATAAATGCCCTGACTGGGATTTGAACCCAGGACCATCGGCTTCATATGCAGGGTCACTACCCACTAGGCCAGATCGGTCGTCATTATTAACTCTCAATAGTCGTTACAACATGGTTACGCCTCCCAAATGCCAGCAACATTGTTCCTTGTTCCGCGTGTACGGGAAAGACATAAAAATATAGAATATAAAATACAGGAAAAATAAAAACACAACCTTGTTGTTTATGCATATTTCTCGCAAAACCTGTTCCGTTTAGTGTAGCCTTCGCCACTTCTGAAGGTCGAATTGTAATTTTAACAAGTTAGTTTATGTCTAAATAGTTGACAAGCCAAAGTTAATATGTAGTTAGTTTAGACATGTCAAAACCGATATTATATCTCACTCTGTCGCTCTTGCTGATAGCTGCTTAGAAAAAAATCATCATCACCATTTCAGTCGAAAGATATCTACTGCTGGACATATATAAGTCTCCCCATACGATCGCCAAAACGTATTTACGGTCCTACACGCTGTATGCCTCCAGCTGACAGCTAATATCCCTCGACCTACGAGGGATAGGTACCTAATCCTAATATTTGCAGAAAAAAAATACTATAATTATGATAGGTACTCTATGTGAGAAACTCGTCAAACTACAAGTTAATTTCCTGCCAAAGGTTGTCTCCAAAAGATCGCTTTATGGACGCTAATTGTATGTTACAGTCTTTCGTCGTCATCCTAATTAAGTATATATGTAGGGAGCAATGGCGGCGCGTCAATCTTTTTCTTAGACAAGAAAAACTGTTGAACTATAGGAAAATTTTGTTGAGTCGGCCAAGTCGGCGCCCGGCGGCAATCGGCTTGTACGTTGTAGGTAGTTAAAAATATGCATTACAGTCGTACGTCGTGATACTTATTGCGGCATAGCCACGACTAGGCGCTCAATATTTAATTGTAATCTTATCTTTATCTAGTTATAGTTTTTATGAGTATGTAAGTTATATATCTTATCTGTGTTATCTGTGTACTAATGTGGTAATAAGTAAAGTTCGTTTGAGTACTTATAAAGATTTTTTTGCACTTGATAGCGTATTAGGCGTATTGGTCATTTATTTAGAAATTTTGCTTTTAGGGCTCTGTCCTCAACTTATGAATTATGAACCCTTATAGTTTAGCCATGTCTGTCTGTCATCAGTGACCTTTAGTCCTAGACAGCTGTAATTAATATGAAAATTAAACACGCAGATAAAGTGGTTATATTTTTTTAATAGGTCAAGTAGTTCGTAGTACCTCCTCTACGTGTGATGTGTAGATATTTTATTTCTGCTTAATCTTAAACTGTGAGGTCACGTTACAAAATTATTTTCAACTTGTCGTTTGTACCGTCTTTGAGCTGCGCATGGTTTTACATACTCTTGGCAGGTTTTAAACGTTGATTTGTGTATTATGATACGAACGTAATAAATAAAGAATATTTTCTTAATAAACGTGCTTTTCATCCATATTTCGCGCATTTTTGTCTATCCTTTCTTGCTATTCAGTTAGAGTCCGCTGGCAACACTGTTACATTCGTCGGATTCGTCCATTCACAGCCAGTGAAGTGAATGCGAATGGCGAACTGTCAAATGTCATAAATATACTTTGTTATCGTAAATTGCTCAATCATTATTTCATTAAAATACGATTACTGCTGTGAATTGGGTGTCTCCGCGTTTTGATAACAAAGAACTTAATTTACGATTACTATTGATTACATATTTGTTTACTAGTCTGCGAACCTTGGTACCGAACAATGACTCTTGGTAAGTTATTTACTCGGAACTTGTTTAGTTTATAAACTTTGTTACTTATATACAAAATCAACGAATAGAGTACATAACTAAGTATAGCTACTTAATATTAAACACAATGTACTGTATTTATGATATATATTGAATTAATTGTGCCAGCTAGTACAAAAACATGTTATTGAGATGTTTATTCTTGCACAACATACATTAGCCTAGATAGGTACCTATCGCACACTAACTTGCTTAGTGGATTATGTAAACTATCAAAATGACAGATTACCACATTGACCTAAGCTTGATGAAACTGTAATCTTTAGAAATGTTGTTTTTAGAGTCCCTAGTAGGTAAGTTCAAAACAGTTTGGGTTTTTTAATAGTGAGTTTCATAAAACAGCGTTATATATTGACTAAATTGTAGTGAGTTGAACAGGTTAGCCTTGAAAAGTGAATATTAAGTGGAAAATAATTGAGCATTCATGTTTTCCTGTTGTTACCTGCTTACCCAGGTTGTTTGTGTGTAATTAATACATTGTTATTTTCATATTTTGAGTAACATTGAATCATAAAGGCAACTATAATGCATGATATTATTAAAATAAATAAAATAAAATAGCCTTTATTTTTCTTGGTAGAAAGGCAATTACAAACTAAACTTTAGGCACTGGTCCCACCGCGAGCTAGTAAGCTATGAGCTATCAGCTATTTCAAGGCACCAAAGATAATTGCTCCCATGTAAATAAAACAGAGATATATATTTATAACTCATTATTTGGCAATTGCCTGGCTATGATCTATATATATGTCTCTTTTATTTACACAGGATCGATTATCTTTCATCCCTTGAAATAGCTCATAGCTTACTAGCTCGCGGTGGAACCAGTGCCTAAAACTATTTCAATTGTCTTTTGTTTTCACAGTTGATTATATATATTATTATTGAACCTTTGCAATAAATATAATTTGTTGTCATTACAACAGTGATTGGCACCAACGGTGCAAAACTTTTACAAAACTTGTTGAACTGAAGAATAGTAATATTTACCATCAAGAAAAACATGAATAACCTTAGCAAATTAGTGTTAAATTTAATTGTATATCGGAATCTCTATAGGACAATATTTGGGTGTAGGAATATAATTGTTTTTATACCTCTATACACTCTTTTATGTCCACTTAAAGAGTTTTGTTAAAATTTGCACCCATAGTGCCGATCACTGTATATCAAATATGATTTTTATCTTTAAATTTTTAAACTATTTATAACAATTTTATTACTTTCTTAATGTTGTTTTATAACAATATTTAAGAGTTTAATTGTACTTTTTCATTCAAGATTAATTCTACTAGTAGTAATTTTCATTTTCATTATAACATGTCCAGATTGAAAGGTGGCCAGTACCTAATTGTAATCCCATTAGAAAATTTGTTCTATTTATAGATAAACAGAATTCATTTGCTCTACAAGTATAATGTGGCCAGTTAGTAAATATTGGCCAATTACTGGCAATTTATCCGACTATGACTTTATCTTCCAATTCATGTATTATTTATTTACATAACAACTAAAGCTTGAACCTTCTAATCAGTGGTTATGTTGCCTAGTGCCTGTGATGCGGTAAGACCTAGGTTCAAATTCCAACCCTTATCTTCTAAGGGGATTTATTTGTGCTCATCACAAATATTAATTCTGCTAGCCTAGTAAGGTTAGGTTTTTATCATTTGGCACTATATCTGTCACCCTCCATCACGTTTGTAAGAGTGAAAGTGATGGATAGTATGATAGACAATAAAACGGCAACCATGCTATGCATTCTGGAGTTATATCTTATCTGTGTATTTAAGAATTAATCAAATCTCTCTAATACGTATTGTTATCTATAATAGTACCTACAACATAAGCTATTAAGCTTACTGTGGGGCTAAATAGATTTCTGTAAGATTGTTACATGATATTTATCTAAGTTATTTTGCAATCATTATGTATTAAATTGAGTGCATATAAATATATCAAACTTATCTATTTTTGTTTGTTACAGGAGGAATATCAAATTCTAAACCCAAGCCGGTCAACATAGAGGAGGTATGTAATTTTTTCTAATTTAGGTTCCATTTTGAAAATCATGTTTAGATTATAAATATGTTAACTAGGTATAGTCAGCGTCATATAGTTGGCGGTATTCAAAGTAATCAAACAGTTCGGTACAACATTAAAATTCTGTAATTTGTTTTGAATATGTAATCAATCATGCGGACGAAGTAGTCACATAAAAAATAAAAAATAAAAATTCTTTAAGTTTCTCCCCTACATGTGAAGTGGGGGGTAATTTCTTTTTTCGGTCCTCTGCAACCTTTGGAACCCTACACTGGGCATAGCCCGACATGCTCTTGACCGGTTTCTATTAATGTACTAATATTGCTGGTAAAACAATATAGCATGCTTTGCAAACTGCATTCATAACAAGCCATTACTTTGAATGCCAAAGCCCAGAATGTTGACTGAACACGACCTCAGTATTGTGATGTCATCATGACACCTCATTCATCGAAATACATACAAGTATTAACATGCAGTCCAAAGTTTAAATTGCAATTTGAGCAACTTATTGTATCAGACGGTGTTATATTTTTTATGATATACTAGCTTCTGCCCGCGACTTCGTCCGCGTAGAATAGTTACTTTTGGTCTTCGCTTATGATATATAGCCTTTATCTATAAATGGGCTACACACACACACACTACTGAAAGGATTTTTCAAAATCCCAAAATTACTTTGAAAAGGCATATCAAGTTAAAATAACATACACACACACACACAACATAACAATACATTCATCCGCTATGTGGGCTTGATCCTCCTGTACCTATAGTACCTCCTTATACACTACATTTTTGGTTGTCCCTTGAGGTGCTAGTATGACCAATCTGCTCGGGGAACTAACTCTCGAACAAGCCACATAAAACTGGCCGTGTGAGAAGCAGTCCCCTCTTAGATCAATCCCTGCCATTTTCAACGATTGACCCTGAGATTTATTAATCGTCATTGCGAAACAGACTTTAAGCGGGTACTGCAACCTTTTAAATTCAAATGGGTAATCTGATGGTATAAGAGGTATGCGTGGTATATACATGGATTCACCTCTAGCACAACCAGTAATAATAGTTGCCTCTACCACATTCCTATGTAACGCTTTTATGCGCAATCTGGTCCCGTTGCATAACTTGGGAGGGTTTAGATTTCGTAGCAACATTACTGGAGCACCTACTTTGAGGCTTAGTTTATGGCTTGGTAGTCCCGGTGGGTTGAGTGTATTGAGGAATTCCACTGGATATTGTATAGCATCATCCGTATTTGTCACAGAGTCCACAGAGTTGTATTGGTATTCTGCGCCTTCGAATGTAATTCTTTTTTTATATACTTAGCCTCTTTTTGAAAAATACTTTTTTAGTGCACACATTTTAAAACCGTTGTTGTTTTTGTCAACAGCGACCCGATTAACCATAGGAAACATACACATGTCGTTTTTCAAACCCCATTTTCTCCTATTAGGGGTTGAATTCTCAAAAATGCTGAAACACGTGTTTACTCATTTGTCGTTAGGAATACTATTGTGAAGTTTCAAATTAATTGGTGTAACTAATCATAAATCCCCATACAAACTTTGGACCCCCATCTCACCCCCTTAGAGGGTGAATTTTTAAAAATCCTTTCTTAGTGCACCCCTAGACCTTATAAGGAACCTGTGTGCCGAGTTTGGAAACTTTAGACCCAGCGGTTTGGGCTGTGCGTTGATTTAAGTGAGTCAGTCAGTCAGTCAGGACTTTGAGATTTATATATATAGATATATTTTTTATCTATAAAGGTAGTATGAGTGAAACAAAAAAATTCACACAACTAAACTGACAGAAAAACCTAATCATAAAACTAAATTTAAATTATTAATAAAATATGGACCCAGAAGGTACGCAGAAGGGTGGCAGCGTTTCCTCTTTGTATGGCCAGGCTTAACCTCTGACCGAAATAACTGCCAGCCCTCTTATTAC
Source organism: Grapholita molesta (assembly GCA_022674325.2). Taxonomy (NCBI): domain Eukaryota; kingdom Metazoa; phylum Arthropoda; class Insecta; order Lepidoptera; family Tortricidae; genus Grapholita; species Grapholita molesta. The sequence continues at coordinate 5,240,600 of CP053136.2, read as the reverse complement.
CCGAGACATCAATTAGGCGCTTTGAAATTTCTCTAAAGAACGCCTTCGCGCTAGGTCCCCATGGTCCTACTGGTCTCTACGCCATGTTATATGTATTTGAGAATTATGTTATAAAATGGTCACAAAAAGCAAGAAAAGATTATGAGTTCAGAACAATGTTGTTCTTACCTATATTTTTTTTTCTTTAAACTTAAACATCATTGATATAAGAAGCGTCTTAATACTACTTAATTGTACTTATTACAGTTATTAGATGATTTTGAAAAAAACTGTCGTAAATGTTATTGCCTGGTTATTGCACGTGTTCTGTGCGTGTAGGCCGTAATGTTCTTAAGTTTGCAAGAAAATCGATCTGCAAAATTCGCATTTTTTTAGAGTCAGGTCAGGTTCTTCAACTTGACTGACATCTTACCATACTAGAATTATGGTTACGAAAAAGATATTAACTTCTAAGACCATTGTCCTTTCTTAAAATACACTATTTTTCTCTTCCGTACACGGAAAAATGGTTTTCTGGATATTTGGGAGGCGTACGCGGAGCCGGATCAAACCAACGCTAGAGGCCCTTTCGAAAATGAAATGTAAAGGGTACGCGGAATCGCTACTCTCCAACAGCTCGCCACAAGCTGCCCTGCGTTGACTGCTTGCACTGGAGAAAACAAGTCTGGGTCGTCACTTCCCTACGCCAAATACACTATATTATTAGGTTAGCTTTATAAACAACTGTGTTTTTTCAACAGGTTGTCCAAAGAGCAAGAGACACATTCGCTCGTGGTGTGACCAAACCGCTAGCATGGCGCAAGCAGCAACTGAAGAATCTCTTGCGCATGTACGAAGAAAACTACAACGCCATGGTGGACGCCCTGCACAAAGACCTCCGGCGGTCCAAGATGGAGGCCGTGCTGCTGGAGGTCGACTATCTGATCAACGACCTGAAGAGCATGCTCCACCATATTGATGAGTGGGCCAAGCCGGAACATGTAAGTTATTAGCCGAGCGCCACAAAACGCACGGGCTTGCGAGCCAATTCCCTCTTCCTTTTGTGGGGACGCGGCTATTAGCGAGTAATCCTTTCGCTTTTTTCGCCCACTATTGGGTATAACTCTCCTTTTCTCCGGTCTCAGGATAGTAAGGATGTCACGTAGTATTAGAAGTCTAGCTATTTCTCTATCTTCTCATTTTTTATTTTTTATGTACCTTGGAAAGTTATTACGCTTTTTCGCTCACTGCAGTCTGCAGTCTTATCAGAACGTCTACCATGATTGACATTTTATTGTCTATCGCGCTATCCGTCACTTTCACACTCACATACTTGTTAGAGAGTGACAGATATTGTGACAAGTGGTAAAACCCGAGCATATTAGGCTAGCAGCATTAGTTTCTTCGTTCAAGGCTTACTTTGAAAACACCTGGCTCTGTTGCGTCTCAGTTGTAGTGACCAAGCACACGAAGTGGAGGTGAATGGTTCTGTTCTGAGGAGATTTATTGGAGAGATATAGATGAAGTGGTTATGTCAACTCGCCTAACGAATACGATGCCTAATATGTCTTTTGTGTAAGTTAAATACTTGTATACGCTGTATGCCTATTTAATTTTCGAACAAACTGTCTACAGTTTGCCGACAAAAAAAAATATACCTCATATGTATAGGTATGTATTAAGTTATACATATGAAATAATAAAAAAAAAAAAGTTAAATTGTAACCTTTCTCATTATAAGTAATTTCTGTTATTATTTATGAGAAATAAAGTTCTTTAAACCTAATTAATACCTATGTAAACAATTCAAATTTCATCACATCGACGATTTTATGACATTAAAAGTTATTGTAAAAAATACCATATGTCTTCAACACTGTGTCTAATATACGTTTAACTGCCAATCAAAGTCAACCATATCGTGTTTGTTATGTGAACTTTTGAACCGTGTGCTCAGACATGTAGGTGAAATGGTAATCAGGTATGTGAACAAGCGTAAACAAATTTTAAACAATTGCTTCATTTTGTTCTCGTCAATAAGTGACATATACAAATGAATACAAGATGCGAGCGAGAAACCCGACAGATTTCTGAGGCCGGAGAAGGAAAAACAATTTATGATTAAAGCTCAAACTTTAAAAAAAAACTTGTTTTTTGCACGTCTAAAGTAAATTGGTATTATAATATGTATATATAAAAGTAGTTAGGCCTGTGGACAATTTCATATTTGTCAAGGATGTATAAACTAGGCCTCATTGCCATCAAAAAGCCGACGTTTATGGCATTGAATCTACGAACTCCAGAGAAGTGTTATTTTTGGGTAATAATTATACGAAATACAATGAATAACATATGTCGGCTCGTCCCCACCGCGTACGTATAAAATAGTAAAAACACGTATGCATTTGTAACATTTTTAGTACCTATAATATAACTCTGATTTCGATCAAAATGCGACATATGTACGTGAATATGATTGGTATTTTTACAAGACTAAAACCTGTTCGTTATCTTTTCACAATTTGCTATTCTGTTGCTAACAAGATAATTCGAGTTATTGATTAGCACCTTTTTCGTCAATACCTACGGTTGTCGTGATTTGCCGACAGTCATTACATAAAAAATAACTTATTGGTAACTATAGATGTGTGCGCCTCGCGAAGGCCCCCAATACTACTATTCTGCCACCAATACGGCCAAAGAACGCATGTTTTCCGTAGCAACATCGATTCTCAATGCCAAAAGACAAGACCGCAACTAGACCCAACAAAATTATAAGACGATACTTGCCAAATAAATGTATGAAATTTTAATCTATGAGAACTGCCAAACGGACTTTTTTTTGACGCCAGCGCGGATTTTTATGGCGGCTCACACGTCTCTATTGGTGACATAGTAAATACTATTGTGTCACGACGTCGCGTGCGCCGGACTATCTAAGATGGGTAGGTAACAGTGGCGGCGTATTAACCTTTTTCTTACATAAATCCGAGCCAATCGGCTTTGCCTTTACTTCGTGAGCCCAAGGAAAACTGTTGAACTGTGGAAAAATTAGTTGAGTTGGAGGGAATCGGTTTATGTCGACGCACGGTCGCATTACCTTTATACGTTCATTGAATGCAACAACATTTAGAAAAGAAACAAACATAATCTGGTATGTCGACTGCGTCAACATGTAGTGATAACGACTGGCGTCCGCAATGACCGCTTTACGATGTCGATGACACTTCGGCGCTACTAATGGTTACTGGCCGAGCAAGGAATTACTTGCCCTAATAAGTTATAAACTAATATTGCACCTCGTAACTCTTGAATGCTGACGACTTTATGATGTATATTTTTATGACTTACTTGACTTATTGTCGTATGTCCCCTAGATAGGGCAGAGAGCGTCCACAGTGGGCCGCCATGTGGATAAGTCTTAAGCTTCGTGCATGAATGAGTTCGCTCCAAGTCTTTTTTTATGACAACACCAGCGGAGTCGCAAGCGCGCCTTTAAGGGGGGTTGCTCTGCTCTGGGAACCTTACTCACCATCAGGAACACAACACTATATACATACCTGAAAGATAGCAGTGCTATTATGGCTGTGGTCTTTTGTAAGGAGGAGGCTTCCCCAGTTGGGCTTCTCCAGATTCAAGCGTGATGGTATTTCGCTGTGCCCTACCTCTCATTGTTGGACGTAGTTTAAGGACATACCCGGGTCCAATAAAGTCTTTCCAATAGCCTTATGAAGTTATGATATACTATACGACTAAGTTATGTGGAGCAACTCAACAGTATTGCTAATAAAATAAATGAAATCTAACTAGAGTCCGTATGAAGTTTTTGTAGACATAACGTTCTTAAATTGATTAAAATAAGTTATGTTATACTTATTCGTTCTGCTAAAGTTATCTCTCCAAAAAAGCCTACTAAATTACAGTTCCGTCTTTAACCCCGTAAGTTTTATTTACGATCAAACCATTGTTTACAAAACAATACGTAGTCTATACTGTAATTTATTTTTTGTAGTATCTATTATTAACCATTTATGTACACTAAACATATTTATCCACAATTCCACATGACGCAATTAGAGTCGCAAGCCATCGCGCGATCCCGCCAAAACTAGCTGTCAACGTGCTGGGCACAGTCACTAGAGATGTTCCGTATCGCCAAATTTTCGGTTAACACTAAAACAACAGAAAACGGATTAGGCATAACTGAAGACAATATTCTGGAATTCTAAGTTCTAATCGACACCCATTGTTACAGCCGCCAAAAGGCTTCGTAAACATGCTGGACGAGGTGGTGATCTACAACGACCCGTACGGCGTGGCGCTCGTCATCGGCGCGTGGAACTACCCGCTGCAGCTGCTGCTGCTGCCCATGGCCGGCGCCATCGCGGCCGGCAACACCGTCATCATCAAGCCTAGTGAGCTGTCGGTCGCCTGCGCCAACTTCGTGGCGGAGGTGCTGCCCAAGTACATGGACAATGTGAGTGATCCCACTTCTGATAAGAAATTACATTGTCCTCTTTAGTGTTGTGTTTAGTGAACTGTTTCTATTAATGTTCAATACTGGCACCATGGCGCCAACGCGGCCGGCAACACCGGCATCTTCGTGCTCGGCATCCCGCGACCTTCACCAGGTCGTCGGTCCACCATGTGGGAGGCCTACCTACGCTGCGTTTTCCAGTTCGTGGTCGCCACTCCAGAACCTTTCCGCCCCATCGGCCATCCTTGATATGATTCAATTGCTAAAATAATAAATCTACTAATATTGTAGTATTACATCTTAAAAATCAAAGCAAATCAAATTTGATTTGTTCTTAGTTGCATAGATGGCAGCACCTCTCTAGCTATATCAGAATCCCGAAAGGGATTAGAAGGCGAAAGCACGTAGTGTTTCACCTTAGAGTTGATAAACGGAGCCCATAAACTGTTAAAAATAAAACAAGATTACATATACTTGATAAATTTCGACGGACTCCGCTGTGTTCGGGTGGCTCAATTGGTTATGGCGTCAGCCGCGATAGCTGGAGATGCGGCTTCAAATCCTGTCTCGGATGTCGGAGGTCCTCGTCACTTTGTTTTAAGTATATGTCATCTATATAAATTTATATGGTAGTTATTATTACTTACAAATTAAAGCAAATAAAAACATTTAATAAAAAAATAATTTGATTTCTTCTTAGTTAAAATAATGCATGTTCATGTCGCTTTTCTGCGTAAAATGTTTCTTAGGCCTACAGGTAAGTGATGTCATCATGGCATGTGCTATACATTACGTTTTTGATATTCCATGGTGAATGCTACCTAAAAGATATCGCAGCAATGTATTTTGTGTCATTGTCTCGTCTCCGGATGGAACTGATTTTAATCGTATTGAACTTAAACCTGACTGCCAGTTTCGCGATAAAATGCTGTTGTGGTGATAAAGTTCAGTGACAACACCCAAAACTGAATGATGTATACAAATCCCACTTCTGTTGTCAAGGGCTGGCATAGTGGCCAGTTATATTGTAACAAGCAAACCTATCTGTCAGTATATTAATGATCGATCAACTTAACCTACAAATATCAGAGATACGGTATCAACGTTATCAGAGCTATAATTATGCTTTCTATCATACATGTACTTGCGATAGAAATACCTAATTATAGTCCTGTACGTGTATGTACATTAACCTATTGAATGTTTAACACGTCAAACCTAGTTTTTTCTAAATTTCTAAATCGCGTCGCAGTATAATTGTAGCTACGGCGGCGTTATATGTGGTAGTCCACATGGAAAGGTACCTTATGGCGCTTGGCGCTTACGTTGCAAAGTGTCACATTAGTACTGAAACGTCATTAACAATAGCGTGAGCGCCAAACGACATAAGGTACCATTCCATGTGGACTACCCCATATGTCGCTAATAACACAGGTCGCAAGCTAAGCTAAGCTATGCGTGGACAAGCTAAGCGGTCAAAGGGGTATAACTTAGCTGAACGCGAGGGCGATTAAGCGACCACATACAATTGTAATCCGGGTCATAGTTTCTTTATAATAAGGTCTAAAATTGTTTAAACATTATTTAATGTAAATTGAAATAGATGAACGTAAAAAAAGTGACTACGCCCACCGTGACAGGATTTGAACCCGCGTCGAAAATGTTTAGGCCATTGCTAAGGCTATGTACCTACCCACTGTCCGGTTAACTGCAAGCGGTTGTGGCTAGCCGCATAGTATGTTAAATATTGGTTATTTATTTATTTATTATTATATGGAAAACCAACAGCTTAAACGTAATTGTATAAGAACGAAACACAATTTTAGCTGTGGCTAACCGGACAGTGCGTACATTGCCTTAAGCGAAGTAGTAAGCGATTAAACCTCCTATTAGAATCACAGGTTTGGATATATAGAAATGGTGCCGCCATCTAACAAATAATTAGCATATTATATCTACATCTACACTAATATTATAAAGGCGAAAGTTTGTGAGTGTGTATGTTTGTTACTTCTTCAAGTCTAAACGGCTGGAGCGATTTCAATATTTGGTATGGAGTTAGCTGACACCCTGGATTAACACATAGGCTACGTTTTTTCCCTTATAAACCGTGGGTAACACCGAGGGGCACAGCTAGTTATATAATAATATAATAAGACTGAATCTAGCTATTACAAGCGTCTTGAAGCAAACCTTGCTTGCAGGACGCAGTGCTGGTAGTGGAAGGCGGTCCCGCCGAGACCACTGAGCTGCTGAAGCAGCGGTTCGACTACATCTTCTACACGGGCGGCACCAACGTCGGCAAGATCGTGCACGCCGCCGCCTCCAAGTTCCTCACGCCCGTCACTCTGGAGTTGGGCGGCAAGAGGTAATCTGCGTCCGGCATCTAATAACTTTTACGTACGGCATCTAACAACTTTTACGTCCGGCATCTAACAACTTATACGTCCGCCATCTAAAAACTTTTACGTCCGGCACCTAACAACTTTTACGTCCGGTATCTAAAAACTTTTACGTCCGGCACCTAAAACCTTTCACGTCCGGCATCTAAAAACTTACGTCCGGTATCTAAAAACTTGAACGTCCGGAATCTAAAAACTTTCACGTCCGGCATCTAAGAACTTTTACGTCCGGCATCTAAAAACTTTTAACTACGCAGTACGCACTTAACATAATCCCTCTATGATGGGTTCAAAAAAAGCAAGTTTTAGTACACTATTTATTTTGTTACAATATATTTTTTATCTAAATGAAAACCGATGGATGGGGAGCAACGTCCGTTGGAAACAGATCGACTACGCTACGGCGAGCGCTAACCCGCCTACCAAGCTTGGCGACTATGGCAATTCCCTCCCATGTCATTTTTGGTGGACGCCTATGTTCAACATATTGTTTTTAAACTGCGACCAGATACCATCGAAGGCAGCAGCAATCCCCTAGAATAATTCATCATTCTGCAATCGCCAACCCGCTTGCCAAGCGTGGCATAACCCCCCAAGCTCAGAGATCCCTGCCGTGACAGTCTGTGGGAAAGTCCGGTGTCCAGTTGCCTTACATTACCCTGTACAAAGGTCATTAAATAAATAATCGAACCACATAAAATGCTTCTAAAAATATTACAGTCCTTAGTGACAAGTAACATATATGCCATACTTAAACTGAGTTTGCCAGAATGTGTTGTTTCCATAATAACAGGTAATTTAAATCGATTGTCGTATCTGTAGCGTATATTTTCGAATTCACAAACGGAGGCGGCTCTAAGTATCTACTGCTTGATGACATTTGCACAAATAAGGTATCATTTACTATGTGGATAAATGATTAATTATAGTCTATACGATGCTTTGTAATAAGTATATGTTTCTCAAACATGCAATGAAATATTGTCTTTACATTCCTTATAATAGACTCGGAAGTATCGTTTTTTGGGCGCGACAACTGAAGGGGACGGAAATGGAATTTCATATAACTACTGTAACTTTTTTTTCGACGACTATCCATACAGAGGGAAAGATGGCGGGTGTTATAGCAAACAGCTGATGTTAATTTTTAATACATTTCGATTTCATTGTTACTTGTGATTTGAAGCATTTCTTTTATTTAATCGTATGTTTGAGAAAAGCACTGTACATGCCTCCTCGTGAAAATGGATTCCCGGCCTCGTATCACTATCTCACTTGGCCGGAATCCCTAATTTTCCCGGCCTCTGATGTAATGTATTATTACTGTAAGATTCAGCTGTGTGGTAAATAAACCTTAGTTGCGTATTTCAAGCTCATTTTATGCAGGTTGTGGCTATGCACTTATGTTAGTTATGTATTTTCATAGCGTTTAATTATGTCTGTGTAAATGTTTTAGAAAGGTCTTTGTACTTGCATGATAAGTAGTTTGATTTTGAATTTCAGTCGATTTTGCTCGCATTTCAAAATTACTGCTTATGACTTATGACACACATTTTTATGAGGTTGTATTGATTATATGAGGTTTTTAATGATTTTAATGTTTCCACAGCCCCGTGTACATAGACAGCACAGCAGACCTCGAGGTGACCACGAAGCGGATCCTATGGGGCAAGTTCATCAACTCGGGCCAGACCTGCATAGCGCCGGACTACATTCTGTGCAGCAAGGAGATTCAGGACAAATTCGTGGCAGAAGCCAAGAAAGTGTTGAAGGAGTGGTACGGGGAAAACCCGCAAAAGAGTCCAGATCTATGCAGGATTGTCAACAGCAGGCATTTCAGGTAATATTTTTTTCACCTCACTCGCTCGGAAAACCTTAGTTTATAGCGCGAAATCTGCGTGGAAAAGCCTATTTTATCCGCTAGCGTGCAAAAGTCATTTGAATTTCGAAGCCGATGATTGTAATTCTCTATGGTGCATGTAACTTTTTTTTAAGTATAAAACTCCAACGCGTAACTGGCGCGCTACCGCGAAAAACGATATTCGTAAATTTCGGACGATTGTCTCTGTCACTTTCATTGGAGTAAAAGAGAAAGATGCTTGCAATATACGAACTTCGATGTTCGCAGTACCGCGGTGAGTTCATAATAACCATAGATAATAACCAATCAGAAACATGTTTATGATTACAGATTTTTAACTTTTTTATTTTTACCTACACTTTATTTTATGTCAAATAGGTTTTATTATACAGTATACATAGGTGCCTATTTGTAATCTTGTTTTATTTTTTTAAGGTTAGGTTTTTGTTAGTATTTCAGTTTAATTAACATATTTTAACTAATTAAGCCATTAAATAAAACACGATTTCAATGTTTATTTGATAAAGAAATTTAAATATAGGTTTACATACTATTGTAATTTCTGAACGCAACCGAAAAAAATTTTTTTTTAAGTTTTAAGTTATCACAATTCACGTAAGGCCTGTACCGAAAAGTTTTTTTACAAAGTTTGCATATTACTAAAATACTGGCTGGTAAATGTTTTTTTTTTCTGTTTATAATATTCAGCTTGTGTCATATTGATGTATCAATTGACATTGTTAATTTTGGCTACGCGTTGTTTTTATTAAAAATGCAAGACGAAAAAATAACTCGGAGAGAAAATGTTTTGCGAACGTATCTGGAAAATCCTGATTCATCTTTTGCAGCGGTCGGAAAGATGGTGAATGTAAGTCGTGCAACAGTGCGAAATATAGTTAATCGATACTTCAATGAATACAGAATTCAAGACAAAGCTCGAAGTGGACGCCCGAAAGGTCCGTCAAGTAAAACTTTAGAAAAGAAAATAGTGACTGCTTATAAGAAAAATTGTAGTTTATCGGTGCGGGATGTGGCAAAAAAATTTAAAACTAGTACATCTATGGTCCAGAGATCGAAAGTACGTCAAAATTTAAAATCCTATAAAAAAGTAAAAGCCCCAAAACAGTCGATAAAACAATTCAATAGATCCGTTACAAGATCAAGAAAATTGTACAAGCTGCTTTGCGATTTGAACGAAGCATGCGTTCTCATGGACGATGAGACGTATGTAAAAAAAGATTTTTCGACTTTGCCTGGTGATCAATTCTTTACAACCGAATCTAAGGGCAATGTAAGCGATCAAAATAAATATATTTTTATGGAGAAGTTTGGAGAAAAATATTTAATATGGCAAGCAATATGTTCCTGCGGAAAACGCACTGGGTCATTTATCACGAAAGGTACCATAAATGCAGATATTTATGTCTAGAAATGTATAAAAGGTTATATTTTACCATTTATACGGCAGCATGAAGGGGATGTGTTGTTTTGGCCCGATCTGGCTACTGCACACTATGCCCGAGCCACACAAGAGTGTCTGGCTTCAAATAACGTGCAATGTGTGGCCAAAAATATGAACCCCTCCGAATTGCCCCCAGCTACGGCCCATCGAACGTTATTAGGCATTAGTAAAAGCAGAGCTGCGTAAGAACTGTTCACCAGTAACATCAGAGGCAGATTTTAAAAAGAAATGGAAAAAACACGCCAACTAAGTCACCGAAACCACTGTGCAAAACTTAATGGCAGGCTTGAAGAGAAAAATCCGCTTATTCAGCCGCAAAACTCTCAAAAAATAAAATGTATATATTTTTAATAAATAGACACTATCCATAATATAACTAAAATAAAATATCTTTGCTGGTTATTATAGTTTCATTAATATCATAAATATAGTATGTAAAAAAACATTTCGGTACAGGCCTTAAATTTGTCGAATTTTTCCTGTGCTAAGCTCTTTGAACTCAACGTTAGAACTATAAAAATTAATGATTCTAGTAGCGATGCCGATATGATTTCCCTGAAAAATCACGCGATAAGTTTTATCTTGTTTTTCTTGCCGCTCGAATTTTCCTCGCTGTAGTGAGGTGAAAAATTGTGTGTTCCGCATGACTGCAAAATTATTTGGCGTCTCGTGTCTTGAAAGCCTCGCTACGCTCAGGAATCTATCTTTGAACCATTCGCTTCGCTCATGGTTCAATCTTAGCTTCCTTCGCTTGCTCAGCTTTCAATTTCAACACTAGCGCCAAATAACCACTTTGCAGCCTTGCATAACAAATAACTATTTATTTGTGGTTGTAGATGTAGTGACAAAAATTGAGATGGGTATGTTAAGATGGTTTGGCCATGTAGAGAGGATGGATGAAAGAAGATTAACGAAGAGGGTGTATAGAAAGAGAATAGGATCCGTTGGAAGGGGAAGGCCTAGGCGAACTTTTCTCGACAAAATCGGGGATATTATGAAGAAAGGCCAGGTCAGGAGTACCCTAAACCGACGAGCGTGTATGAGGAACGTTATGAAAGTGAGTGAAGCGAAAGTGTTTTTTCAGGATCGTAGCAAATGGAAATCCGTGATCTCTGCCTACCACCCTGGGAAACAGGCGTGATTGTATGTATGTATTTTTTTGTAGCTGGTCATATCAACTCAGCCCATAATATGCCACAGACGGCCCTAGACGTTAGCTTATAACTTAAAATTACCTTACTAACATTCCAAAACACGAAACAGTTGTAGCGGTTGTCAAAGTTAAAAAAATACATGAAAATGTTAAGGAGAAATAATTGTACATGGTAACCACCGAAACAAATATAATAATAGAATATGAATAGGCTGTTACTGTACCAGCGTGCTACACCCTCGACCTCGACGACACCACCAGGTGCGACTGAGGTCAATCGCTGGTCAAAAAAAACGAATGTTAATAATTAAGTTTCCTGCATAATTCTAAGTCAGTGTCAGGAAGGTCAGCTTAATGACTTAAATGTATTAATGGCACTATTTTACTTCGCTGAATCGTTGACACGTGTCACGGCTCACGACTGAGTTTAATTGTGGAATTATACATTCTAGAGACGTGCAGCTTGGTTTGCTAATGCAATGCTTATATGTGGTAGTCCACATGAAAAGGTACCTTATGGCGCTTTTGGCGCTTACGTTGCAAAGTGTCACATTAACATTGAAGCGTCATTAACAATAGCGTAAGCGCCAAGCGCCGTAAGGTACCTTTCCATGTGGACTACGATATATACAAATCAATTAATGGTTATTTTCAATAGAAACTCCCGTAAAATGATGACATTTTAATTGTCATTGATCTTCAGTATAGTATGGTAGTAGTTATTACCTACAAATCAATTGTTTATTATGTTTTTTTTTTATAACACGCGCGTCACATGTTTCGAACAACACATGTCTCCGAAATTGTTATTCATAAAATGATAGAATGATTCAATTTGAATTTGACGACCGGTCTAGCCTAGTGGGTAGTGACCCTGCCTATGAAGCCGATGGTCCTGGGTTCGATTGCCAGTCAGGGCATTTATTTGTGTGATGAGCACAGATATTTGTTCCTGGGTCATGGTTGTTTTCTATGTATTTAAGTATTTATATCTATCTATCTATTATATATATCGTCGTCTAGTACCTGCAACACAAGCCTTACTGAGCTTACCGTAGGACTAGGTCGATTTGTGTAAGATTGTCCTGAATATTTATTTATTTATTTAATAAAATTTATATTGGTATTCTGCCTAGTGAAAGCATGTACAAATATAATAAATATAATAATAGAACATGAATAGACTGTTACTGAACCAGCGCGCTACACCCTCGATATGGTACCATATAATTTTTACCTAATATTACCTTCTTACAATTCCAGCCGCCTGCAAACTTTAGTCGACGCGAGCAAAGACAAGATCGTCATAGGTGGCAACTACGATTCTCAGGAGCGGTTCATAGCCCCCACCATCCTCACCAACGTGACGGCATCAGACAAGATCATGGAAGACGAGATCTTCGGGCCCATCCTGCCCATCCTGCCCGTGCAGAATGCCTACGAAGCCATTAAGTTCATCAATGAAAGGTAGGCTTCATCAGATCCTATTACAAATCTACTGACCGGTTTTGTGTCCAATATTTAGATACAGTCAAGGTAAAATATCGATTCGGCCAAAGTGCCGAAACAATCTTAACACTTCGGCAGATACTAAGCTTACCAGCATCGGGTATGTTTTAGTTTTTTTTGGTCTATGGGGTCATTCTATTCAGCCTGGTTGTTCCAACTTAAAGCCGCTTTTTTAAATAAAACGTTTAGTTTTCTTTCACTATAATTCGCAAGTAATTAAAGCAAATATTTCGCGTAAAGCAATTTTTTTTTTTTTTTTTTTAAATTGACGTCACATATTATCCGTGTTAATACTGAGACAATGACGTGAAATATTATGTCACTTTGGTCGTCTCGATATTATGTATTTAACCTTAACTGTACGTCTGATAAGAACAATACGGTACATGCCTAGTATACATATTGGTCGGTCATGACGAGTGTGTCGTGTGTGTCTGCCTTAAGTTCATCAATTGTATAGTCTGGGAAGCCAATCTGTCAGTAGGTAATGGCGCGAACTTCAAAATTTAACAAGAAATTGACGTTTAACAAGAATTTTCAAATTGTACCTTTCTTACTAACAAATCGGTTTGCCAGACTATAGTTTTTCGCGTCCTTTAAAACGGAATATTCAACAGGGTGTGTTATTTATTAATTCACAGCCAGAATCAAGTCTCATGTGGGTGAATTTCGCCGTTTTCGGAGTTACAGTTTGGTCGCTTTGTCGGGTGTCGCGTTGTCACAGCTCTTGTAAAACATAACGAAATACCGTGATGTTTTGGAGTCATTCTCCAGAATACAACTCAAAGTGTACAGTCGGCGACAAATAGTTGGTATCATAGTACCCAGATATATCGTTACAGATCTTTATTTCTATAGCAGTAAGGTTGTATTTTGATATATTATGGTCACTGCTAACTAATAACTATATGTTACTGACTGTACTTATTAAATTAAATTACAAGAGCTGGGTATAACGGTTTTGGAATACATTTGAGTACATCCAATTAATATTTTTACGTGTGTCATCATTATTTCTGTGTTTGCTCATCAAATATTCATTTTTTTAATTTCGACAATTATGATGTGGCTATAAGTTCCCTGCGCGTATTATAAACATTTGTATTTTTGTCCGAGAAACCGCAACCATTACAAACCTGAACGTCATTGGTTTTTGTGTGCTTATACTTATAATTATATAAATCGAAAGAAAAATTAAGAGTACGGGTACTCGGATAGCACAATTGGTAGTGCACTGGGCTAGTGATCCAGTGGTTGTGGGTTCGAATCCCGCTTCGACTCAAATTTTTCTATTTTTCTTTCGATTTAAATATCGAAGACATTCGCTAGCAGACGTTTCTGGGAGTTTTCAAAATTTAGTACACCCAATTAGCGAAAGATGTTAAAAAAAGTTAAATCACTGTCAGTTTCGTGACGACAATTAAGATTAAATCTTTATGAAGATCGACTTTTTGCCTTCTACTATGTTGTAATATCGATTGAAGTTTATAAAACGAACATCCAAACCAAGCTTTTATCGATATTTAATGCTTAATTGTCGTCACGAAACTGACAGTGAGTTAACTTTTCTTAACATCTTTCACTAATTGGGTGCACAATTTTTTGAAAACGCCCTTCTGCATAATAAAAAATGACTTATGATTATAGTTTTTTTTTATGAAGCCGAAACTGTGTCGAAATTACTACGACATGATTTTGAAAGTAAATCATAAAAAATGTATATAAAAGTATTTCTGCTGCAAGTAGATATAAATTATAGTAAAACTTAAATATATGTATGACTGCGCGTGCTGATATAGAGAATGAGATGGCTTAGATATATATGTTAAATTATTTAAATCACTATGTTGTAACGGAGGAAAAAATGAAACAGATAGATAATAAAAGATAACGCTACTGATAAAACCGAAAGGAATGGAAACAAAGCGTAGTCTGAAAATAAACATAGTAATACGTACTCTGCGTTTTCAGAATTTATGAATGAATGTATTAAAATTACATGAGTAGTATTGCATCACAAGAGCGACAACGATGTATCCGTATTAATATTTAAAAATGCGATGTGTCTGTCTGTTAAAATGGAATTAGGTCTGATTATATCAATCCTGTGAAAGGGCATAGCCTCGTTAATCCGGAAACCACGTTACTGATCTAAGTGAAATAGCAGGTCATTTTATGTGAATTTCCTTTTTTTATTTTGAGGTTGCTAGGGAGATACTCTCCAGCCACCCCAAATTCAATAAAATGTACTCTCGAACTGTTGAGGTACATTTTTTTTAAGTATGTACTAATTCAGTACATATTGTGTACATCAGCATTAAGTTTCAATAAATGATAAAAAATACACTGGGGTTTCCAGGGAGCATGACGTGAAATAGCAGGCAAAAACTAGAGCTAGACTCTACAACTGACAGTGGTAGGAAACATAACAATTTGTTTCCTAGTTATGTATAGTTCTTTGATGAATCCCGTGGATTAATTAAACATGTACAGTTGCCATCAGATATATCGGAGCTGTGGAGGTGGTCACAAATATCTGAACAACGCCTCTGTCAAGGCGATAAAGTGCGTGTTCAGATTTTGGCAGGCGACTGTACCTACCAGTGTGGCGGGGGTCAATTTTTCTTATTCTAGACAGAGTCAACACGGCTTCGCCTTTTCTTCATGAGCAAAAGGAAAACTGTTGTACTGCGGGATAAGTAAAGCCGGCGGGAATCGGCTCGAATAGACGCGCCTGGTACCTAGCGCCTTTAGTAGCCGACTAAACGATGATCGAATGACCGCTTTATCGTCCCATTAGCTCATTCATAGTCATGTTCATAGCATTATTCGTTAATATTTCAAAATATTTTTACATGTCAAATAACATTACCATTTATAATTATTATTTAAATTGGGATCATTTCCGCAAACGGTAGCTACTACCTAGGTATCGTTCATACATTGTTCGTATCTGTTACGTTTTCTCGTGTGGCCATCGTGTGTTCACCGCCATCTACCGGTTCCAGGGAGCACCCCCTAGTGCTTTACGTGTTCAGTACGCAAAGCAGCATTCAACAGTTGTTCAGGGAGCAGACGCGCTCGGGCAGTCTGGCCTACAATGACACGATCATGTTTTACGGCGGTAAGAGACGTTGGCGCGACGGGAAAACGATTGAATTGGTAATAAAAGAACTTCTGTAGCGATTAATTTGCGAAAATATCGTATAATTTTCGGGCTATAAGCTCAATAAACATTTTTGAACTAGAACACCGTGAAGGTATGTGAGTTAACAAATACATCACTAATAATAATCTATTGCCATATTATAAAAAAAGGCAGGGGCATGTGTTGACATAGACGCAGACGATACGTAACCCAGGTACAAATAATGTGATAAAGTCACAAATACCTTGGCCAGAATTTAAAACCGGCACCTGTAATACTGAAACATGAATTTGTGACAAATTTATAATAACTTTTATAGTGTATAAATAGTGTGTAACTGAAAAAAAATACATTTATCTTTCATTTAAAATTCAAGGACATAATTGTAAATCTATAATTTATACGGTCCAATGACGGGGACATTTTTCTGCTAACAATAATTAAGCCTATGTGGAATAGACTAAACCCATTAACATATGTTGTAATCAGATTGTCAAATGTTTGTCAAAATAAATGAAATAGATTTACTATGTAGGTCTTTCGTAAAAATAATAGAACAGAAGCCTTTTATTACCTTTTCATTCGATTTCTTGCTGAGATACGCCAGTATTTGTGGTGGGCCAGATAGTTATGGTGGAAGCTATGCACGGTCATTCCTTCTTATATTTTGGTGGTAGGGTTGGTTGTGGATCAATTTGTTGGTGGCGGTGGTGGTAGTTTTCAATTTACACGTTAATATAAATTGCATTGATTGTTCAACTTTTACTATCAATCGGCCAACCAAATCTTTGGTTGCGTCTTTTCGATTAGCTAGTGTATAAATAACTTACAATCAGCAAATAGCTAGATAACTTCCTGTATTTAATATTATATTAAATAAGAGTTATAGATAGATATAACTAAACTGCTAATACACGCTAATTTATTATGTAAATAAAATCCTTATCTGCTTGACGTCACCTGGATGTGCATTAGAGAGTGAATGATAAACGTAAATTTGCTGTAAAATTTTGAACTACGTTGGTGCAATGATATACTGTACGTTCGTTATTAATTTCGTGTCAGTAAATCCACTCTCTAAGGCATTTGGGTGAAACACTTGAAGCTTATTACAGAGGGTCTCTGCTGTCAGCCTTTAAGAATACAAGTAAATATAAAGAATGCGATGCAAATGTTATAATATTTGTGGAAAAAATATTTGAATTTCAGTTTAACGTTTCAGTGAAAAGTTACGCCCCCAATTAACATGATATGAAAAAACTTAAATTATGTCAGTTGTTACGATAATTAAGAATGATTTTTTTTTGTCTTTTTTTGCATTGTATTCCTGCTTAAGTTTATGAAACGAGCACCAAATCTATGTATTTATTGAAATTTTATTCTTAATTATAATCACAAATTCGACGTATTTAACTTTCTACAAGAGCTAATTTGGGACGTTTGTGACTCCCATTAATACCTGTATATTAAAAATTATGTCAGTGTGAAAAACTCTTTTGGTAATTTTGTGTATCGGAATTTTCCCGAATATCGGGAACTCATAATTACAAAAACCCCTTTTTTATTGCTATTATGACGGTGCCATGATGCTAACGAAAAATCATAACGACCAGCATCCCAGAGGCCTATAAAAATGTCATGACATTGAATTCTAACTAGACATATCAAAATTGCATTCGACTTGATAATAGCTTTTTGCGGCGACTAGAGTACACCGAGCCCTCTGTACTGAGCGATCACGTGTTACTCCCAACCCGGGCGGCATGCTGACCCCTCCTTTGCTGTAGAGAGAGGCCGCTGACGATGTACGTGTTCAGCGCGGACAAGGAGGTGGTGTCCACCTTTGTGGACAGCACGAGCTGCGGCGGCATGTGCGTCAACGACACGATCATGCACATGGGAGGTTTGGTCTTTGCACTCTAATATCAATATACAATATATACCTTATTGTAACGGGTTAAGGTTGACATTGGTGTACATGTTTATGGCCTTACGTTAATGAACTGGCTTGCATAACAACTTGTCTTGTTAGCGGAAGTCTCTTTCGAATTCTTTTTATTAGTAAGAGAGTTCTGCTATAAATATTGTTTTGCAATAACCCCTGGATTGGAAATGGCTATACAAAATCTTGTATTACAAATTTTAGGTATTTCTTTGTTTTAACTATTTGACTGCCAATTAAGTGGCGTCATCTGTTGAAAATCGCTGGACAAAATGTATTGAACTTGCGTGATATATGGCGCTGCTGAGTTTGCCTAACGCGATATTGTATAGTCATTTGGCAATTCAGGTGTTTTATGATCTTTGGTCTCACTGTAGGATTAGACCTAAGGTAAACCGAGGTCTCTCAAGGCGCGAAATATCAGTTTTTGCAAAAATAGATGGCATTGTCCAGCAAAGATCTTTTGGCCACCCTTTAAATAAATAAAATAGGGACGCCAAAGCGTCGATGAGTTTTATTTTACAAAAAAAACGTATGACTTGTGATAAGCTTATAGAGTGTATGCTATTGCTATTAGTTGTTTATAATTATGTAATGTAGTTGCAATATAATGATATTTATACACAATCGCATGCCTTCACATAGTAGCAAAATCCAAATATTTATGGAATCACTAAGGAATTGCATGCAGGACAACACAAAGCAAAGGAATATTAATACTCTGAAGTACGAGTACATACCGACATCAGAACTTCAACATGCATGCATCAATATATAATAATATGGTTTATAACAAATTCAATTTTAAATAATGCGCAACGACGTTATGTGTGCTGTCAATGTATAATTGACCCTACGACATGTATAATAAGGTTTCATTTGGCAGTTGAGACGCTGCCGTTCGGCGGCGTGGGGTACAGCGGCGTGGGCGCGTACCACGGCAAGGCCACCTTCGACACGTTCACGCACAAGAAGAGCTGCCTCATCAAGAATTTCTCGTCGATCGGAGAGAAGCTCGCCTCGTAAGTTGTAACGAGTACAGTATACAGTGTGTCATTGTTTAGATGATACAAAATATGTTTTTCTAACTCCATTTTAACCCTTTCGTCCCGGCTGACGACTTAACTCGTCTTGTGCGAAAAGCTCTCAGATCCGATAGGCGAGTATACTCGTTGTTAATATTTTGTCACTACATCCAGGATTAGAGCAATTGGCGATTGCGTCCGCAACCGAACACATTGCGTCCTGAACTCTAGGCCTTGGGTCATGCCTATTTGCTGTAGTTATTGTGGTATTGCCAACAACACAGTGAAAAGTGAATAAACTTACTACCTCTAGAATATTCGTTACGCATTTGTATCTTCATTTCACAAGTTTTATTATTAATTTCAGTGGTCGCTATCCCCCTTACACTGACGGCAAGCTGAACTTCATCACGATGTTGATGCGCAAGCGGCACGGGCCGTCTTTCGCGGCTCTCCCCTACCTGCTGTGCGTCGCGCTCGGCGCCGGCCTCACCTACGGCATAGTGGCTTGGAACAAGGTAAAGAAGTGAAGGCTCGAGCGATTACACGAGAATATACTATCAGTTCTATCGCAAATTTATTTATGGTCTGGACGATGGAACCAAATGTAAAACCTTTTTAAATAAAATAATAATAATTTCCGATTTGGTACAGCCGTAACTGTCGGCAAATAATATATAAATAAAAGTTACTAGAAAAAAAATATCCATGTGCAGTAAAATCGCGTAAAAAATTCGCAAGAGTAAAATAAAAAAAAATTAGGTGACTCGTTAGTCTTGAACACTAAAACAAGGATTTTAAAGTCGTTCCATTTTACCCTAATCTCTCGAAAATATGAACATACAATTGAACGCTGTGCAGTAAGGAACACGCCATATTAAAAAAAGCCAACCAATCGGAGGGAATAAATTTGTCTATGCCACTCGTATATCTTTGTCTAAAGCCGGTACACAAGCCTAAATAAATGAAATCCCAAGAAAAGAGGGGAAAAAAACTTTAATCTATAGTATAATGCTTACCACTGTCTTGCTATAATTATAAGAATACAATACTCGTATAGGTCTCTACAATACTCGTATCCTCATAAAATAATGAGTTAAAATAATCACATGTCATATCTTGTGTTTATAATTATATTAATGAAAAACAACAGGCGAAAATTATATGAATGTAAAGATCAAATTATAACTAAATTGGTCCTATATCAATAAAGTTGTCATACTTTCTCCCTCAGTGTCTCAGAAACCGGAGCTAGTCGCATATATCTTGTATTGTTTTAATTTTATAATTAAAAAATAAACAAGCAAATATGTTACTCGTGTAATATTAGGTAGGATAATTCGCTAGTAACTGGCAACATTATACTGAAAATTAACTCTGTTTATAGGTGATCAGAATTCATTAGTTACTGAAAAGTAGTCAGTTATTGGCGATTTACCCGATAAAGTTAAGTATTATCGACATGGTTTATTGGATAAAACAGACAAATTAATACGTACAAAATATTTAAATGGTAACTTTTAACATACACCACTGATTGGGTTCCGATCCATCACTCAAACTATTTTTGTGATATTTCGTTGCTAGTTTTGTGCTACCTCCACACATTCGCACGGGTAGCGAGGCTAATGGCGAGGCGAAACGCGAGCACGCATGTGTATGCGGACGTCTCTCTATTTCTCTCGTCCCTCGCATCGCGTTTTTGTATAAGCAAAGTTCCGTCGAATAGCGAAGCGAGTGACGAGCCAGCATGTCTAAACGCAGAGTTATTTGTCTAATGTTAAATAGAAATACTGACTCACGTAAAATGTAGTTACAATAAAATGTATCCAATAATTGTCGTTTTTTTTTCTAATGGCATATATTTTGTGTATGTTGCATTAATAAATGTTATAAAAAATATATTTTGTTTTATTAAATATAACGTAGCTGTCGGTTCCGAACTGAACTATTAAAATATTAACGCTTACACTAACTTGTCAAATGACATGTATCTTATCGAGATATTGTATTGTGATACTGATAACTGTATCAGATCGTTACACAAGCAAATTGAAAAAAAATACATAAGAAAATTTATTATTTAAATCAAGAATATGAAATTATTAAAATAATGTTGCCAGTGAAAAAAATTACATAGCAATTTTTTTTGGGTTTGAGGTAACCAAGGCTCCATTGCATAATAATTTACAACTAATAATATGAGTGGAGCTCTCTTTCTGATAAAAGGGTTTGGAAAAGGACTATAAATATTACAGCTTGTTATACAACAGGCCTTTTAAGTATAACTTCACGGTGAATCAATAAAATAAGCGTTAGTAAATTATTTTGATGTTAAATGTAGCCAATAAAGAATTTGTTTTGTAGTTCCATTTAAAACTCAAGTCCAATGAGAATGGAAAGTCGCCCGTCAGTGGTACGAAAGTTTCGAAGATAAGAAGTTCGAAGATAGAAACACATATATTTATTAAGCCCTATAACAATGCTGATTTTAATAGATCAACTGTCCATACACACGTATAATAAATAGTTGAGAAGATTTGTATCGGCCTGAACCTATCCTGATATAATTGAGTTGTAACACTATTCGGAATCAACGAAATCCAGAACTATGTATAAAAATACGCATACAGTTTGTATTCTCTTCATTCGGTAATAAATATGCATCTGTAACTTTAATACATTTTTTTTTTGTTTAATTTGCAGGCTGTATCAGAGGAGCTATAGACGCATGGACTGGACAGAAGCAAAAAAAAAAACAAAGTACCAGGGATATTTGTGATAATATTGTTTTATAAGAAAAAATATTATTAACTATTATATAATACATAATATGGAAAATTATAAGTTAGAAAGCATTCCGCTCAACTGTTGCATTTATATCTGTTTATTTTTCTTATGTTTTTACTTTGTAATATACTTACATATTATGATGTACTTACTGGTCTGTCTAATAAAAAGAAAGGATCTGAGAGAAGAACCGCCACTCCACGACGACAGTAGTATCATTTTAACAGGTCAGTTGTGCATTTGACTTAAAGTGTCTAAATATTGTATCAATCGCTCAGTTTTCAAAAGTTGGAAACGATTTATCAGTACTCACATCGCTACGTGTAAACCCGTCTTTAATCTTTGCATTGACTACAAGCTTACATTATATACTGATGATTAAAAAATAATGGCGTCAATATTGTGAAGTTTCATGTGTTCTATGTTATATTTAAAACTAAGTCACTGTTCCCTATATAATGTTACTTTAACGTACAAAATGCTAGATAACTAGAAGATAACCAGTAAAGGGCATAAATATGTACACAGTTTTGCAGCCAATAGCAATGGTGACAATGTGTGTACGTATTTATAAATCTGAACGACATTTGTTTTAATTGGGGTGATGGTTTATGAAATGTTGTGTTGCCAGTTTTTGAAATAAATATGTTCTTTATGTTCTAAATTAACACAGTTTTTAACATATTATTGAAGATATCATTGTATTCTACAAAACTTTTTATCGCGGTTAGACTGGTATTATGTGGATCAATGTGGATATTATTTTCGGCGAGAGAGCTTAAGATTAATTGGATAAGTTATACATACTAAAAATGGTCTGACTGATGTTTTTGGACTTTCCACACCGGTAGCAGGATTACATATGTGCGACATAAATCACTCACACTAACAATATAACAAGCTTATATTTGTGTAGGTGTTATAATGGAAAGGCTGTGTATGTTTTTAATGGTTGTTTTCTCGTACGTAAGGGTTGTTTAGGGCTATTTGAAATTAAGTTTGGTAAATCATGAATATAATAACTGTACTTTTTTATGCTTTACAATACATTTATGTAACACCTGTATTAAAAATATGTATGGTGTAAAATAAAACTAATACCATAATTTGTAAGTCCCATTTCGAGTGTATCTATAGGTAATAATGACAGAGGAGAAATTAACACACATCTCAATAAAATAAAGTGCCTTAACTGTAAAGATGTCTTTGTTTTTTTTCTTAATATCCCTAATTTATTTATACTATGGTAAATAAAGAGGTAAGACTACTGAGGCTATTTCCGAAGAGCGCAAAGGACTATGTTTTTAACAAATAACCGATCTGATTTGATAAGCCTTGGTCTACACGAAAAACCGACCTATAAAAATACCCGCCTGTTTGTGTAAGGCGTGAGCGTTAGCGTTATCCATAAGAAATTATGCAAAATCTAAAAATAAAGATGATGAATAGAGCAACACGTAAGTAACTACCTATATATTATTAAGCATGAATGTCAAGGGCTAATAATACTATACAAAAGCTAATAATAGTTATGAAAAGATGAAATAAATAATTTTTATATAACAATACGTAGCTAATTACTAAATCAGTGATTACTACTTACTCTATGGTTTAAACGTGTAAAACCGCCTTGCTTGCTAGCTGCGTATAACGGAATTTAAAAATAAAACAAAATGTCAAATGGTGTAGTCATCAATTCTATTATCATTATGGCAACTTAGTGCGCTTATGTCATAGGAAAAATATTATCCTGTATGAAAACTGACGAATTTTCTAATTATTCATAAAGCTAGTGATTCAAGGTTGGTTTTTTGATATTTACTATCGTACTATTAACATTTGTTTTATAAAATTAATATCAAAAATGAGCTCGTACATTTTTTTCATATCGCAACACTAATTGCAAGAACGAAAGTGCTTGTGATGAGCAAAGACGATTAGTAGTGTCGATAAGCCAATATTCTGCAGAAATTAGCCAGAATCTTCAGGTATCTACAAATAAAATAAATAACCACCCTCGCATGTGAGGGTACTATGTGGTGGTGCTGTTCTTCTTCCGCTAGTTCAGGTGCTTATTCACAATTGAGGGCTTGTCTGACTACTCCCTACCCATAATCCTATACGGCGGCCATATTTATAAGTCACGAAAGGCGTTGACGCTCACTTGTAATTATTTGCGTTTAATTGTTTTACAGGACCGATGGCTGCGATACGCAAAAAATTAGTGATCGTAGGTGACGGTGCTTGCGGTAAAACATGCCTGCTGATTGTGTTTAGCAAGGACCAGTTCCCGGAAGTGTACGTGCCGACTGTGTTCGAAAACTACGTCGCCGACATCGAGGTTGATGGCAAACAAGTGGAACTGGCGCTGTGGGATACGGCCGGCCAGGAGGACTACGACCGGCTGCGGCCGCTGTCCTACCCGGACACTGACGTGATCCTCATGTGCTTCTCGGTGGACTCGCCCGACTCGCTAGAGAACATCCCCGAGAAGTGGACGCCCGAGGTGAAGCACTTCTGCCCCAACGTGCCCATTATCCTGGTGGGCAACAAGAAGGATTTGCGCAACGACCCTGCCACGATCAATGAGCTCCGCAAGATGAAGCAGGAGCCTGTGAAGCCGCAGGAGGGCCGCGCCATGGCCGAGAAGATTAACGCGTTCGCGTATCTCGAGTGCTCGGCCAAGAGCAAGGAGGGCGTGCGCGAGGTGTTCGAGACGGCCACCCGCGCCGCGCTACAGGTCAAGAAGAAGAAGAAGACTAGGTGTTCTCTGCTGTAATTGTGCCGTTGTTGGGAGACTCTGATTTATGAATGGTTCACATACTGCCTGAACACTTACGTTTGAAACGACCGGGCTGCAGCCGCGCCGCGGGCTCCGCCTGCCGGCGCCGAGTCTCGCCGCTGCACGCACATCCACTCAGTATTCGTGTGGCTACACTTTCACAATTGGTACTTGTATATTTTATAGATTATCTATAAAGATTAAGCATAAATGCCTTAACAAATGTAGTCGGGGACGAAAGTGGACCCCCCTGTCTAAGGGCCCATGGAATTTTTGTGCTATTCTGTCAAGTTATTATATAATCAAGTAGCATTTCTTCCTGAATAGTTATTCCTCCCGCCCGTCTCAATGAGACTATTATTTAGTTTCATATTTTGTATTTTAATTTTCAATAAAATAGTGATGTATAATGTGTAGGATGTTTGTTTGACTCAGACGCCCTGACGCAGCCAAGTGCCTGTCAGCTGATGCGTCTCTGAGACGTCCAATCAATCTGATTCTTCTCGTGTAGGGCAGTTTTTTTGTAATCTATTTGTTTGTGTGAAATCTTAACTTCTGTATGATTACATTGCATGCTAATATAATTTATTAGTAATAAACGAACCCCATGTTTTAACAATTCTTTTCTAGACTCTTTTTGACTTTTATAAAAATTTAATACAGCATTTATAAATCTGAGGTGTTTAGGATGGGGAAATATTTAAGTTAAAATCAATCATCTATGTTATGTTTTATTAGTATTGTAAGTACAAAATTATCTTTCAAATATACATGAATTAACATTAGACTTCCTTTTATAATTACAGTTTTATTAACTAACGGAAGCTTTCACTTTAGGAACCCTTGACATTTTGAGTAGTTGTAGCGGGTTGTACCGGCGGCGCGGCGCCGCCATGAGCGGGCCGGGCGCGGCGGGCGCGCGGTACGGCAGCGGCGCCCGCGGGCTCCGCCCGGCCGCAGCTCGGGCGCCCAGTCCGCGTACAGCAGCGCGTCCGCCGCCGCCAGCCGCGCCGCCGCCGCCGGCGTCACAACGTAGCACAGCCCCTTCTCCGTGTCTATCCCGCGAACTAGCCCTGTGAGTGACACTATTATTACTCTTCTCGTCTCGATCGCCACCTACTTGATAACGCAAACATGAATGAACATTGCAAAAAACGAATTTTCGTCTAAAATTGGTTTCGTGCCAGTAGTAGACGTGCGCGCCGCCGCGGCGCGCCGCCGCTATATGGAGTCAGCGCGCCGCCGCCGCCGCCGGTAGTTTAAAATTCGCGCCGAGACAAAACCCGCAAGAGAGTACAAGCTTAAAATCAATGTACATAAAGCGCGTGCGACGCGTGGAGCATGGTGGGAAACGGGTGGCGGCCGTGAATGTGAAGCGGCCAACGGAGCTGGCAAATCATCATCATCATCATCATCTCAGCCATAAGATGTCCACTGCTGAACATAAGCCTCCCCCTTGGACCTCCACATGTACCGGTTAGAAGCGACCTGCATCCAGCGTCTTCCGGCGACCTTAATGAGGTCGTCTGCTTGTGGGTGGACGTCCTAAGCTGCTAGTCCGTGGTCTCCACTCGAGCCCTTTTCGACCCCATCTGCCATCTTCTCTGCGTGCAATGTGGCCTGCCCATTGCTACTTCAGCTTGCTAACCCGGTGGACTATGTCGGTGACTTTAGTTCGCCTACGGATCTCCTCATTTCTGAGTCGATCACGTAGAGAAACTCTGAGCATAGCTCTCTTCGTAGCTCGTTGAGTGACTTTGAGTTTTGAGATGAGTTCGATGGAGAAAGACCACGTTTCGGAGCCGTAAGTCATCACTGGTAACACACATTGATTGAATACTTTCGTCTTGAGGCAGAGGCTTGAGGTATGTCGGACAAAAAGACATTAGGTACGTAGTTTCCCGAACGCTGCCCAACCGAGTTGTATTCGGCGGTTTACCTCTTTCTCGAAGTTGAACCTACCTAATTGGACTACTTGTCCTAGGTAAATGTACGAGTCAACAATTTCGAGTACCGAGTTCCCAACAAAGACTCGACGTGTAAAAGTGCCCTTGTGGCCTACTTACTGAATAAACGTTTGAGTTTGAGTTTGACTGGGGTGGGCACAACATTGGCATTTGACATTATTTTTTGCTGGCAGATATTGACAACCATCTTTGCTTAGGCCATGGTCTTCATAACTTAGTTACGGTTGATGGAATAAAGAAAACACCCGAAGTTTTAAGTCTTGTTACGAAATGCAAGAAAATAGTAAAAACAGTCAGGTATCGTTTGCCAGAATTGGAGAAAGAGGCCGAAAATGAACAAAAGTTTTTAAGCTCTCTGGAGACTAGACCGTTTCTCAAGTGATAGAGGAAGATGAAAACGATCTAACTTGAAGACGGGGACATTTTGTCCTACTGGCAAACCAGACAATCTGCCTACCCGCGTTTATCGTCTTTAACTCAGGCTCTGTTATGCATTCCAGCAACCAACACTCCGAGCGAAGTGTGCGTTTTCGGTTGCTGGATTGCTTTTTACTGAATAAACGTTTGAGTTTGAGTTTGACTGGGGTGGGCACAACATTGGCATTTGACATTATTTTTTGCTGGCAGATATTGACAACCATCTTTGCTTAGGCCATGGTCTTCATAACTTAGTTACGGTTGATGGAATAAAGAAAACACCCGAAGTTTTAAGTCTTGTTACGAAATGCAAGAAAATAGTAAAAACAGTCAGGTATCGTTTGCCAGAATTGGAGAAAGAGGCCGAAAATGAACAAAAGTTTTTAAGCTCTCTGGAGACTAGACCGTTTCTCAAGTGATAGAGGAAGATGAAAACGATCTAACTTGAAGACGGGGACATTTTGTCCTACTGGCAAACCAGACAATCTGCCTACCCGCGTTTATCGTCTTTAACTCAGGCTCTGTTATGCATTCCAGCAACCAACACTCCGAGCGAAGTGTGCGTTTTCGGTTGCTGGATTGCTTTTAACAGCTAAAAGGTCCCGGCTGAGTTTATTAAGGGTGAACAAAATATTTTTTGTGCACCAAAAGTTGCAAACAAAATACTTCTGTCATGAAATGTTATTGAGTAATCTTTTCAGTTTACTTCATAAAGTTATTTCGTTTAAGCGTGGTTTTTCATTATACGTCTTAATATGCAAAGTTGTAAAATCCCACGCCGCCGGCGTTACGCCGCCGCCGTGGATTTTTTCGTGGCGCGCCGCCGCCTGATTTTTTTCGACCGGCGCGCACGTCTAGCCAGTAGTTGTAAATATGCTGAGTTGAGACGGTGCGGGATTCTTTATGGCCGATGTAACTGCGCCGGTCATTGATAAACATTGTAATTATTTTGAACCAATTTTTGGCACCGGTTCTTCGCCCGGATCATAACGGCGCCGTATGACCCAGTTACTTTTGATCTTGCAGCCCTCTCTCAAATAATTTTACTTAAATTATGACGGCATATTGACAAATTACTCGAACGAATGTTGTCATTACATGAGTCAGAGCTATAAGGAAACACTAACATTACAGATTTAGTAATTCATTGATAAGTTATGCTTCATACAAGGCAAACTTATGTCTTCGTGAAATAAACTAAATTAAAGATACAGTTAATGTCTATGTATAATCAATGATCGGTATCCTTAGTGGAATAAAATACAATTCTATTTTTAAAATTCAAAACAAATGAAACACTCAATAGAAAACTACAACTTGCTAGTAATTAGTAGACGAGTATAGGTCGCGAGAGAAGGAAGGATATGATAATGTAAACAAACCGTGTCCATAGCAGCGCAGCGGGGTGTCTCTGAGCGTGTACACCTTGTCTGGGCCGCCCTCGTGTTTGCACAGCGCCACTACTTTACCGTTGATCACTCGCGCGATGCTGTCGTGGTTGATTCCAACGTTCAACGCGACGTACAAGTTGCGGAGGTCCACCCTGGAAATATCAAGTGTATTGTAATTCAGTAATTGTAAAAATGACGGACAATTCCAGAGACTGACAATTTTACGGAATTATACTCATATAATTACACCAGAATACACCTTATGTGAATTATCGTCATAAAACTAGTTAAACACGTATATTTCGCAATTACCAATCAATAAAATACCGAATTCTATAAATTTCAATGTCAATATACATGAGTGTCTTTTAAAAAAAATATCCCGGCAGTTTCTTCCAGATTTAGACTTCCGGGCTCGATCTACTTGAAATCACGAGCGGATTTCCTGATAATGAAGAAAATTTGCCAAATCTACGTTTCCATTACGTCACACTCATGAGTTAAAAAAGTTCTTACTATATCGTGACGTAATGAAACGTGACTGGGACATTTTATTAGTAGCATAGAAAAAGCTGCCGGTTTGATTAACATGAGCTCATAAGCTCCAGATTAATTTTGGAAAATGTAAAACCCTAATACTTAACCTTTATGAGGAACGGGAATATATTTCAAATCATCCTTTGAACTATATTCCGAAAGTGACAAGGTTACATTTCGCTTACTTTCTGACATTATGCTTTTTAAAAGTCCTAAATCGCCGAAACTATCAGGGAGCCACATAAATAATAATTCCTATGAAATATTATTAAATGTTTTACAATTAAACGATGATGTCATCAGAGGAATTAGCTGCACAGTAGTGATAAGGGCGATAGATAATGCGTCGTCGGCGGTGAGTCACGCCGACGCCAGTACCATTCATGCCGGGAACTACAATAGTAACGGGAAACAAGTCAGGCACGGAACTTGTTTGTGAACACGTGTTTTTGCTAAACATACATTTTCAAGGTCAGTTTTTGTTGACTATACATTTTATTGAGTCAGTCGTCAAATTATCAAGCTGTACATGTATATTTTGGCCTTATAAGTATATCTGAAACCGTATACCGTATACCCAAAGAGAAAACAAGATAATAAACACTGTAACTTGAGGAAGCCGAATAATTTTAATTTTACTAATAATCCAACTTTAGGCCACATGTTGGCTTGTTGCTGTGTCCAACCCAATCTTAATTTTATTTCTGCTTAGAATTTTTTTTTTTTGCCAACTAGGAGTCTCTAAGATATAATAAGCCATTATTCGACATGTGTGCAGTTTTCAACAATATGTACCTACTTATTTCATTGTCGTTTTTCAATTAAGCGCAACGGTCATAAACATTCAAAACAAACTTTATCTAAGACTAACAATGAGAGGCCTTTAGCCTGATGAAAACGTCACATATATATTGATCACTTAACACCTATGAAGGCAGACGCGATTTCGCAACCACATACTAATATACTTACAATGTGAGTCACAGTTTCTTTACAGTAAGGTTCAAAATCAGTGTATTTAACATTCACATAGCTTATCTGTTATAACCTTATAACTGGGGCCCTAAGGGTTAATTTAAAAAATTCGAAGTAGAAAGAAAATAATGTAAATTAAAACTTACTCATAAGGGACAGCACTCAACAGGAAGTCCTCTGTGGCATTATTAGTCAACATACTGCCAAAATAAGCTAAAAAGTTCAAATATCTCTCCTCTTTAGCCGGCAGTGAGAAATTTCCCTTCACACTATCAGCGTTGGAAACTATTAGGGCATAATCCAACTCATTCTCAAACCTAATAGGCTTGAACATATAATTGTACTGGTGCTTATAATACAGTGATTTGACTGTGTCAGAATCAAGGTAATGTGCGTATCGTTTCTTAGGGTTTTTCGAGTCTATTTGAAGTATGAACGTGGGTTGTAGAAGTATGATTATCAGGGTCATGAACTGGAGGCCCAGGGCGTTGACCATCCCCATGGTGTTGACAACCCAGGGCAGGTCGCGGAAGCGGGGCTCACGGCGGCAGTAGGCTATGAGTTGCCGCAGCGCTGCCGCGTAGCGTCTCGGGTTATCCATTGTGCTAATGATGCCGATGTTCAACATCCTGGAACAGAACGGTTTGTAAACATTTTGACAGATGTGTCATTGTGAACATGTACTTTACTTGGTATGTATAATTAATCTAATTACATTAGGTACACACAGCAACACTTAACTGTACATCAGTGGACTTTATAGCTAGGAGTGTTATTGACTGTACAAAATAGACGTATTTATGTGTTCCCTATATTTATCGCCGCTTCAAATGACTAGTAGCCAAATTTTGTTGTATAGCAATAATGGTCATGGGTTATTTTATATCACCTAATAATATGATGCGAACTGTACAGTTTACAATACATTTTTTTTTCTTAAATTGAACACGGCAGCGTTTAGATAAATTAAGCAACGCCAACGGTGTTCCTTTGAGAATTGATTTATTTATTTCTATCGGCCAATGCTTTTCTAGATACATACAACAACAATAAATATTTGTTTGTTTATATTCTTTAAAAGTACATAAGGAATTACACCTCATTTGCAAAGTATTGTCTAGATACCTAATGTATTATGTACAGTCAGCAGCAAAAGTGGCTAAGCGTTTGAAATGTTCAAAATGACCTACACGCGCTCTTATTATCTTGACAATAGAGATGTGTTGACCTCATTTTGAACACCTCAAACGCTTAGCCACTTCTGCTGCTGACTGTACGTAGAATATTAAAGGTAGCTATCTGCCATGGCTCTATCCGTCCAACTACCGTTCTACTACTAGGCGTGGTCGGGACAAGTATAAAAGAGCGACCATCATACCTCTACAGAACTTAATTTTTAAGCAGACTGACAAATTTAATTACGTCATTATAACGCTACATATAATTATAAAGACATCTAATTTTAAAAATATACTAGGTCTATCTAAAGAAAGTAAAATAAACTTCAGGCCATTTGTTACTGTGTCATTACATTGATTTAAAAGACTTGACAAAAAAAGTACGTCATTAAAAACTATAGTACTATCATACATTTTGTGTGTAGGAGGTACGTAGTAGTACGAACGGCATACCCTAGTTATTAATGGTCTATTTTTATAAGTACCTACAGTTCAATGTCTTCCTAATGATGTGTTGATGTTTATAATAAAATTAATAAACTATAAATGGCTATTGTAAATTAGCAGTTTAACGAATTCATTAAGCCTGTCTATTTATAGTGACGGAAATAGTTAACACTGTTACTGGCACTGCGACAATTTAGCGTCGTTAAAAGCCAAGAGATAATGCCAGCCATCACAGTTGAGGTGATGGCAAAAAATATTGAATGTAAATCACATCACAACAAGGACGTGACTTGTGCCAGTTATTTCAGTCAAATTTCAAGATATTTGATAATGAAATAACAAAGTGATGACAATATAGGTAGACTTTCTTTAAAGGGATTGAATCGGTATGTATCAATATTTAAATAAAATCATGATATATCATTTTCAGCTAAATGGTTGACGACAATTTTGGCCTAGTAACCCTGCCTAATGACGCTGATGGTCCTGGGTTCAAGTCCGAGTAAGGACATTTATTTGTGTGATCAGCACAGGTATTTGTTCTGAATCATGGGTCATGGGTGTTCTATTTATTTAATTATTTGTTTATTATATACCTATATCGTTGACTGAGTACGGTCAGCAGCAGAAGTGTCTAAGCGGTTGAGGTGTTCAAAATGATGTCAACACATCTCTATTGTCAAGAGAATAAGAGCGCGTGTGGGTCATTTTGAACACTTTACCCGCTTAGCTACTTTTGCTGCTGACTGTACCCACAACACAAGCCTTCCTGAGGCGCTACCACCAAAAACGATATTCGTAAATTTCGGGCATCTTTCTCTTTTACCCTAATTAAGAAAGTCATGAGAGTGACAGAGACAGTCCGAAATTTACGAATATCGTTTTTGGTGGTAGCGCCGCTGAGCTTACAATTATGCCATTTACTGCACTGCACGCCAAAGCATTCAGAATGCAATATTATAACTACACCATATAGTTGCCGTCGCCTGATAGTTGAAAAATTGTGTCCCAAGCTTTTTTTTTTCCATTCCGTTTTCATTAATATTTCATATGGCGGTAACGGAGTAATAAAAAATGTATGAATTTTTTTCTCATATCAGGCTCGAAAGAACTCTTGATTCTATCTGAGTAGAAACCCCCAAATTAAAAAAAAGTCGAGTCAACTTTAAATAAAGTGGCCCAGTCATGTCATGTGGCATGTTTAGTTATGTCGCTGGCTTTACACTGAACCTACGCAGGTTTAGGGCATAATTGGTAAAAAAGTTCAGTCAAGCAGAAGAACCAAAATAACCTTTCGGGTGTTTTCAAGTGAGTGAACGCAGTCCTTCGCTACGATTTTGCCGGTGGGTATCTAGTACGAAATATACTGGTAATGTAAACCTTATTGATAGACTACACCAGGGGTTCCCAATGTGTGCGCCGCGGCGCCCTGGTGCGCCGTGGAAAGTTCCGAGGGGCGCCGTGAGTCGGTCTATTATTATCTATGTACAACGACGATAGATCCATGTTGTGGATGTTAAATTTTCTTCCTACCTCCCTCTAACTAAACTAACCTAACCTGACTACTATTATTGTAGGTAATGTAGGTTATTATTTCTTACTACGATATCTTTTTGAAATAGCTTGGACAGGGCGCCGTGACAAAATACTAATTTTGTAACTGCGCCGTAGGTTGTAAAAGATTGGGAATCCCTGGACTACACAGACAGACACAGACAATAAAAGCGTTAACTTTTCAACGCCATGTCTAATGCAAAAGCAGACGCCGCCGCAGTTATTCAAATATCAAAACTGAACTTGAACTTTATGCACTTGCATGTAGGTTTATTTTGCTGTTAGAATCATAATTTCAGAGGTAAGACATCCACTACTGGACATAGACTTTCCCAAATATGACTTTCATCATCTTAGAGGGATTTGCCATAATCGCCGCGCTTAGGCGGTTTGGCGACCGCAGTAGGTGTTGATTTGACGGTTGCTGCGCCACCGAAGGATGGTAAGTCATATTCTTTACGTAGCCTCGATGGGGTGCGCGATCCATCCTGGCAAACACATTAGCGACATCTGTCATATCAGCAGTATGTCTCAGTGCTATACTCATTCTATGGAGAGTCTCGCTGTCAAAATGCCGAACATGGATCCGTAGATGGCGCTGAGCCATCTAGTACCGAAAGGAGAGATATAGCCAGCACAAACGCCACTGTCATCGATACAAGCTTCACCAGCTCTCCGAATTTAAATGTAAAATATAATCCTGTATTAATACTAATTTCAATTCCGTCCAGACGTTTCGAACACTAGCAACGTCCATGGTTTGCTGTTCGCAGTACTCCCACCAACGGTGCTAGACGGTTCGAAACGCCGAGATGAAATTTAAATTAGTATACGCGACATAAACCGTTTCATTTAATTTATTTTACGACTAATTTATCACGGGTACTGAAGACAAATACACAAGCCTGTAGTTATACAGCGGCGCTACCGCGAACAACAATATTCTTGCATTTTGGACGATTTTTTCTGTCACTCTCATGACATCTTGAGTAAAAAAGAAAGATGCCCGAAATATACGAACTTCGATGTTCGCGGTACCGCTCCTGCACTAAAATAAAGTTTAACGTACATTTCTGGTGTCTTCAAATGCGTGAATGCTGGTCCGAGTAATGGCTCCTCCACTATGGTAGCCGACACAGACCCTGCTGGAGTGAACTCGCTCTGCCCCGGATCCAAGTCTACCACCAGCACGGGACCGCGCGCCAGCAGTTTGTTCACGTAGTATCGCAGAAAGGAGCTCTTGCCTGAGCCTTTGCCACCACATATGATTCCTTTGCTAAGGGGTTCTGAAAGATTAAAAATAATTAATACCTACTTCATTTTGAGGTGCAAATAACTAATTTTAATTCAAAGCAGTACAACATCTTTTTTTTTAATCATCTTTTTATTTATGTTTCTTGGTAATGCAGCCATCTATACAAAAAAAAAACATCTATTAAGACATTTGCTGAATGGTACATGTTTTTGTTTTTTTATATACTAGGTTGTAATTTTCAAGATTTCTAAGTGTTATTTTATTGTGCACGCCTGTGCACAATAAAATAACACTTAGAAATCTTGAAAAGTTTTTTCATAGTACGTTTGTGTAAGTTTTTTGGTAAGTTTTTTCATAGTACGTATTTTTTTGTAATGCAAGTACAAATATATGTTTAAAACAATCATAATCATAATTTATTCAATTGTAAATATAGGTCACGATGGATCTTTTACTATTTTACTATTGTTAAGTACTTGAGTTATTCAAACAAAAAACAAAATGAAACAAGGTAAAAATTCTTCATTACATCCATATATGAACAACTAGGTGTGTATAGGTTCTTAAAGGGTAGGCAACGCGCATGTGAATCCTCTGGAGTTGCAGGCGTCCATAGGCTACGGTAACTAGTTACTATCCGGCGGGCCGTATGCTTGTTTGCCACCGTTGTTGTATTAAAAAAAAAACTAAACAATTTGTTTTCAATTTTAACAAAAAGCAAAACGGATAGTTTCTGTGAGGTTCTTAATACAAATGTTTTATTGTTAATAATTCTTAAGTTCTTTTTAAGTTAATAATCCTCCATTTAACTAATGTTACAGTAAATACAATGTGTGATATCATAAGACAGAGTACTAAGCACATAGCACCATACAACCATCTGTACCCGTAATTATAGTTTTAAGTATTGTAGCAAATTCTTTTTAGTAAATTAGCATTAACATTCCTTACAAGATTCCAAGTAGCGATAGTCAAAAAAATCTTACTGTATCCATGTTGCAAAACTTGACTCCAACAAGGATTCTCTTCAAAACTTTTCCAAGGCTTCATAAGGTACAGTGAGCATCCCAAAAAGTCTGAAGCTTTTCTAAAGCACCCATCAACATTCTTGTTTGTCTTAGAAAATAGATCTGTTACAGTGCAACTGTCTTCTACAAACTGAGCTACTCTATCATACAGTGGTTCCAAACGAACAACACTGTCATGGGGACTGAGGGTAGTTACTATTTCCTCCGCAGCAGCCACAGACAGACCAGATCCCGTCAGCTGCCCAAATAACCCATAAAAGCCTTTATCATGATCTAGTGTCCGTAAATATTGGGCACAGTTATTGTTAGGTGCATAAACTTTGTAAGTCTTATCCTGTAGTGTGTAGCCGCCAATTTCAACTGAACCTCCTAATGATGTGACTTTCACTTTTCCATGAATATAGATTTCAGTTGGATGCTTAAGGACTAGTATGCAGCACTTTTTTCCATAGAATATATTTACGGGATTAACAAAATTAGTGTCTACTGACTCTGTTGAAGTCTCTCTATGAAATGTTTCCTCAGATTGTATAGTATCATTATTGGTTAATGAGCTTTCCTCAACTGGTATATCTGTACTAGACTCCAAGTCCATGCTCTCTGTGTATCCAAGTTCACTTCCCAGTTCGAGGAGTAAACTGTCATTTGCATCATTTACACTGTTGTCATTCAAAGTTGGGAATATGCCAGACTTATTGGTACCAAACACATTCTGTGCTTCTGATGGCAAGTTTCTAACAGTTGGATATGTGTATTCTCCGAGTACATCACTGAGGGTCTGATGGGGCATGTCTACTGCAGTTATAGAAACAAATGAAGGTGATGCAGTGTTCTTGTAGTCAACACAATCTTCTGAGCGTATGTTTGGTTCTTTTTCAGATAGCAACTCATCACTGCTATCACTTACAACCTGAATAGATTCTTCACTATATTTCTCTGGTTGTGGTAATTTATGCAGTTTTCTCTTTCTATCTTTCTTTGATATTGTAGGTTTGTCTTGAAGTTTTAATTTCTCTAATATCTTTGAGGCTAAACTGCCATCAGGATCAAATGGTTCACTATCACCCGACTGGACATCGGAAGCTGAATCCACAGTAGTGCTGGTCATTGAGAAATCATCATCACTCTCATTACCTTCATTGATAGATATTGAAGCGTCAGAAAGACTTTCAATGCCCTCGTTGATATCGGAAAGGGACACATCACTGGTCTTTGGCAAACTAGCATTCTCAAAGCTACTATCTAGGTTTGAAGAATGATTGGACTGGCTTTCAACAGCATCATCTAAACTGTCAGTTGTATGTATTACGTTTCCTATAAGAGAAATCCTTTGCCGTGTGCTGTTTCCTTCACTGCTGGATACTGTCAGATCGAGGTCAGAGTATCCACTCACTGATGAAGAATCCTCATCTTTTTCGACATCGGCGGCTTCCCGAATGAGTCTATTATCGTTTTGTTTGTAACCGTACAGCATTTGCTTTAACTGTTTTTTCATATTGTCGTCTGTATTATTATTCCGTTTTAGGACATGCGCTTTTTCGAAAAACTCCATACCTGCAATAGAATAAGTAAGGGTAAGAAGGACTAAATATCAATTTAGAATATGAAAAGGACTTTAATAATCAAATTGATTGCTGTCTTACAAATCTAATAGCTTTGTTCACTTCGCATAGAACATATATATTAACAAAATTAATTACTTTTATCAGTTTTACTAACTTAAAATAAACGCGGTCAGCGCCGTCAATGGTATTATGACATTTTTGACTTGACAAAACAATAGCTGTGGTCCTTATCGCGCTCAAGGTCAGGTAAATGGCGTTTTGATTTGGACCTGCATGAGATGAATTGTAAAAATATAATGAATAAAATTCAGCTTCATGTTAACGCTACGCTTATCATATCATGAGCAGCGTAGCGCTTACGATGTTCGTTCTGTAAGTCCAGAAATAATGAATCGGACCGACTGTGAGCGTGCCCACAAACCGAATCGGACCAAGACTATGTCGATAAAACAGACATACCATTTAATCTTTATTCCTACTAGCGATAAAAGGAGATTTTGGTTCAATTTAAGCTTTTTGAGCCATAAAATGAAATTAATGTAACACAAGTTCAATTTTGTCTTCCCTACAATATGTACACTATTTAAGGTAATGTTAAAATCCTTGCTTTTTGAAGTACTGCATGTGACATCTACCGGCGAGTTACGTAATTAATATTACTAAGAAATGTATCAATGTGGCCAACAGATGACGCTGTGACTTCATATTACAAATTCATACCAATGTTAATTCAAATGTTACATTTAATGTATGCTCTCTTCCTCTTCGCCGCAGTCTATAATAGTACTACTAATTTGTCCTATTTATTATGCTAATGCCCAAAACAGCTCTAACCATAGAATATAACACTCACTAAAGACAAACTTTAAACAATTACTTGCACTCTACCAAATATCAGTTTCCTCCAGCTACAGACAAGTAAACCTCAAGACGTAGCATAGCCGAGCGACCCCCTCGGTCACGCATACGGTGGTCACTTTATTTTTCTAGACACGTCCCTGTTGCTGTCTTCAGTTTGCGAATGGGGTGAGGAGCAAGTAACATTGAAACATTATGTGACGCCCACTTGACCTGGGAAATCTAAAGTGTGTATTATGAACGGCCCCATTTCAGCAACATACTACAGTCAACCATAACACCGCAGCCAAATTGCACTAGACCCTACTTATAGTGTAGTGTTCCTGTCGGTGAGTAAGTTCAGCAGAAATCTGATTGGGATTGGGTAAGAAAAGAAAACCAGCATATATTTTTAAAGACGTATATTTTTATATAACCAATACTCCTGCTCCTGACACTGCGAGAGATAAATACATTCCATGATTCGTATTCACATACAATACAGTCCATACGAATGTTAAACTACGTAGGCTGCTGACGGAAGCATTGAGCGTCAATGCTTCCGTAGGCTGCCGCCAACTCGAGGTTGTACTGCCAGCCCGCTGATTTCTTGTACCGCAGTACAACCTGGGGCTATAAATAATATGCTAGTTTAAGACGACTGGGTGAAGGTAGCCAGGAAGTCGGTGACAATCTTCTTCAGCTGGGTATCAGACTCGGGGGTGATCTGACCGTCCTTGGCAATGGTGGCCAGGAGTCCCTGGTGGCTGGTCTTGATGTGCGCGGTGAATTCCTTCTCGAAGGCGGTGATCTTGGTGGGGTCCAGCTTGTCCAAGTGGCCGCGGACACCGCAGTAGATGATGGCGACCTGAGATATTTATTTTTGTAAATATTGGATAAATTTAATTAATTTGATTTGTACAGTCAGCAGAAGTTCAGAAGGCGATCAAAATGACCTTAACATTGTCCTTAATGAATAAGAGATGATGATGATCTTGAGATTATCATGCACACCTTGCGGCGTAGTAACTACTGCTGCTAACTCCATCATATCCTTATGGATCTTATAACCACAGTTAACACTTTCGCAACCAAGAACCTCCCTGTCGGGCACACCGCTCGTAGGCACGTAGCCGAAAATGTCGTAGCGCCGCGTAGAGTCCAGTTTCGAAAGTGTTAAGATTAAACTTTTAAAAAAACAAATGAATGGATAAGGTTACAGTTATGGCAAAATAAAAATAAAACATTACC
Organism: Grapholita molesta; assembly: GCA_022674325.2. Classification (NCBI taxonomy): domain Eukaryota; kingdom Metazoa; phylum Arthropoda; class Insecta; order Lepidoptera; family Tortricidae; genus Grapholita; species Grapholita molesta. The sequence goes on along the minus strand of CP053136.2, from coordinate 5,201,668 downwards.
TGCTCCTCAATAGCCATGGGCACGTACTGTCCCTGCTTGAGCAGCTCAGTGAGACGCATGCCTCTGTTCAGCAGCTGCTGGGTGGCGGCGTCCAAGTCGGAGCCGAACTGGGCGAAAGCGGCGACCTCACGGTACTGCGCCAACTCCAGCTTCATGGAGCCGGCGACCTGTGGGACACGGTTTACATTGTTTCAGACGCGATTTAATTGATTGTTGTTATTTTAATTTTAGAGCACAGACAACTACAGACTACAGCGTAATTATGTTATTTATTTTTTTCGCGACGCAAGTCGACAACATATGAGGTGAAACGTAAGGGGCAGTTGGCAACTAACGACGCTGCCATCGGTCGCTTTACGATTCCCGCGCGAAATAAGAAGTGTTTATGACAACAATAGGGATATAATACACCTACTTTTAAAAAAGTACGTTTTCAAATAATAGCACATTCTTTAAATATAATCAATTTGAATTTATAAAGTAAAATAATAAAACATATTTAAATGTGATATCTGGACAAAACTTTGTCAATTGGATTCCAAAAAGTGTCTAAACATATAATTCTTTTAATATCATTGTATTTTTAACGTGATAAAACGTGATAGGTATCAAACGACGATATATATAATAGATACATACGTATAAATACATAGTAAACACCCATGATTCAGGAACAAATATCTGTGCTCATCACACAAATAAATGCCCTTACTGGATTCGAACCCAGGACCATCAGCTTCATAGGCAGGGTCACTACCCACTAGGCCAGACCGGTCGTCAAAATACAATAAATAATGTAATGATAAGTGTGATTTGTAATTTCATGATAAGCTAGTCTAGCTTTCCTAGGCGTGTTCGAGGGTACTGACCTGCTTCATGGCCTTGGTCTGGGCAGCAGAGCCGACACGGGACACGGACAGACCGACGTTGATGGCGGGCCGGATACCCTTGTAGAACAGCTCAGTCTCCAAGAAGATCTGGCCGTCAGTGATGGAGATCACGTTGGTGGGAATGTAAGCGGACACATCACCGGCCTGGGTCTCGATGACGGGCAGGGCGGTCAGGGAGCCACCACCCATCTTGTCGGACCTGTACATGATACATTTATTAATTTGAATTTTAAATAATTTTGAACCAAGTTACTAAATGTAAATTAGCAATGGTAAAATCTTAAGTAAACATAAGCCAAAATATTGATGTACGAGGCTAGTTTTTTCGCGAGGATGCTCGGCCTGTACGGCTATGTCTATTGCCGAACTATTCTCCTCTCAAAACGGTTTAAAATAAGCACCGTTATACAGTCGTTAATTTGTTTTTCAAGAGATGTTAGCAATATTGAGCTAAGCTACTTCCGTTTTAGTTTATTTTAGACTTGTACCCAAAGTTTAAATGCAAATATTGTAAACAAACACTTACATCTTAGCGGCACGCTCGAGCAGACGGGAGTGGAGGTAGAACACATCACCGGGGTAGGCCTCACGACCCGGGGGACGACGCAGCAGCAGGGACATCTGCACCACGACATAAGTATTAATTATACTTCACTACATACACTTACAGCTACTTATAAAAACAAATAAAAGGGTTAGAAATATCCAAAAATGGATACAGTTTACTTGAACTTCATATTTTGATGTCATATGACCACATAGTGTGTAAAAGGAAATTAGGAAAATCGGACGAAGGGACATAAATAATCAAATTATCGTGACATTTTATTTTTATGTGTATAAATGCTCTATTTCGATTCCATTTAATTTATAAATTTCTATTCATTTAATATAATTTGACATTATCTCTTTTCTAACTGGTTTTCCTTTTATTTATTGTTTATTATGTAATTTAGTCTTAGTATACTAACAAACTATTGTTAAGATTAGTAACACAAAATGATCCAAGTTGGTCTTGTAATAAATGAAATTGAATTGAATTGAATTGAATATTTTGGTGTACAACTTTACTGCCATGCAGAGCCAAGAATGTTTAACATATAAAACCATTGGAAATTAAATCCACGTAGTTGTAATGAAAGTGATTATTAGGTACACTTTGGTTGGTGTTGAATGTTGATAAACACCAAATTATCATTTACATTTTTTTTTAATAAATCGACAGGCAATTGGTCACCCAGGAAGTTAAAAATAGGCTCCAAAGTAACCTCTTTTTGCCCTTTTTGCCAAACTTTTGCTGTCCAAAAAGCGTATCACGGACCTGACAATTTAACAGGTGTGCATGACACGCACCTCTTTTTATATTATTTATACTTTTTCTACTGTTTTGTACTTTTCTTTTATGATGTTCTAAATGTATTTGTTTAGTTTTTTTCTTGATTCTGATATTTTATTGTGTCATCAGCCTCCAAATAAACCACATAGAAACCAGTGCCTATAATTTCCCACCATCAACAACAGGGTTTATTTAGCTGACGGTAGGCCATCTTTTTGTTATATTTACCTGACGGTAGGCCACGGCCTGCTTGGACAGATCGTCGTAGATGATGAGCGCGTGTTTGCCGTTGTCGCGGAAGAACTCTCCCATGGCGCAGCCCGAGTAAGGCGCCAGGTACTGCAGGGGGGCGGCGTCGGAGGCCGTAGCCGACACGATGATGGTGTAGTTGATGGCACCTGTCGACACATTCATGTTATATGTAACGTTGGTCAGGCTATTCTAAACTATGATTAGAAGTGTGAGAATGTTTGTTTATTGTATTGTATTGTATTGCAAAATTGCGATAGACTATTATTCTATACATAGATTCTATAATCATAAGCAAAACAATTTTTTAGTTAAATTGTGTATCTACACCTACCATTTCATCATTATCTGAATTTGGAATGACTGAACTTTACCGTAATGTTTTATTTTTCGTTGGTTGTTCTCAGAACAGGAGGAAGCCAATGGAATGAGTTCAGAATAAAAACCCGTTGTGAACATATTCCATGGGTGCCTTTAACCCTTAATTGTATATTGTTCACCCTAACAAACATAACATAACCTAAGACCATCTTTTTGTATTTTTTTCTTGGACTGAATCATGTAGGCTATCGAGGATCATGGAGGCTAGAACCCACGACCTTGGCCATTATCTGCAAATTAAGGGTTAAAAATAGGCAAGGTGGACTTACCAGCATCAGTCAAACGCTTCACAATCTGGGCTACGGTGGACCTCTTCTGTCCGATGGCGACATAGATGCAGTACAGCTTCTTCTTCTCGTCCTCCCCCTTGTTGAAGCGCTGCTGGTTGATGATGGTGTCGATGGCCAGAGCGGTCTTGCCAGTCTGACGATCGCCAATGATCAGCTCACGCTGTCCACGACCAATGGGTACCAGAGAGTCTACAGCCTTGATACCTGGAATGAAAGTAATAACATGTTAGTTGTTGGTCTTATTTTTGACTCAAAATCTAGATAAAGTTAATTATTAATTTATTTTACATACATCTTGCATTCTTCTAATCTATTTACAAACAATGGCACTAACATATGTTACGTAATTAAAAGTTCATCGTCTTTCGGCTGACATGATGATGATGATGATGAATTTAAGGTTACTTAAGCATAAAGACTGCAGGAAGGTAATTTGTTTGTCTATGTAAAAAGAAAGTAGCCTGGATATTTAACATCACATTTGTAAGGTTTACTTATGGAATTACGTTAAAATCCTAATGGCGCAGCATTCCTAGTACAGCACTATAAATATATCTGTATCTATAGTCAAACACAGGTCAAGTATTATACAACTTGTGTACCTAGGAGCCATTTTACACTTGGACCAAAGATCTTTATCAGATTTTTTTTCTTATATCAGTATAATTGATTAGTGATTACTCACCAGTCTGCATGGGCTCGCGCACAGACACACGGGGGATGATACCGGGGGCCTTGACACCCACACGCTGGCGGTTCTTGGTGTCAATGGCGCCCTTGCCGTCAATGGCGTTACCCAGGGCGTCCACCACGCGGCCGAGCAGCTGCTCGCCGACGGGCACGTCCACGATGGCACCAGTACGCTTGACGATGTCGCCTTCCTTGATCAGCTTGTCGTTACCGAACACGACAACACCCACGTTGTCGGGCTCCAAGTTGAGGGCCATACCCTGGGGATTGATTGCTAGTTTATTTTTATGTAAAGGCCAAAGGGAAATGGCGAAAGGCACGCGACTGAAAAGCGACGCGAGCTCTTAAAGCAGGAAGCTACTTTCTCAAAAGCTTGTAACTTGTAATACAAGTAACTTGCTTCTATAGTTTATACTTTAAGGTAGTTAAAAAAAAGTAAACAATCTTGACATGTCTTTTTATTAAAAATCAGTTTTGAAAAATAAATCATGACAAGTATGTGACAATTATAAATGACATATGGTTATTTACTATTTATTTTGCTTTCATAAGTAATAGTCACAGTCCTCCATGACCATTAACGCTGCTAAAGGGTTTGAAACGTTGGGATGAAGTTTAATTTTAATCCATTTTAGTTGTTTTATTTCATGAGTAATTATCGCGGCAACCGAAGACAATATTAATAGTCACTGATTTTTTCAATAAAAAGACATCAAGAATGTTTACCTTTTTTAAATACCTAAAAGTATAGACTATAACAGAAGTCATTATTTAACATATTTTATTAAAAAGGGACTTCCACTTTTTACACTATCAAATATACAGTGTAATTAAATTATTGGACCTGTTTTGGGCAACAGAAGGGGCCGATTCCCGAATCAAAGTTGCACTAATCGCCTGAAACTCATGTACCTATATGTCCTCTCTGTATGATAAATTTTAAGAATTTGACCTGCCAATAGAAGAAAATCCAGGAGCACTGATTTTGACTTGTATTGTTATTTTATATTTTATCAAATTCAAGTCATTTGCCTACTTGTATTGATTTTAAGTCCAGTTTTATGGCACCATGCCAAGTTATATTACTAGATAATAAAAAAAAAAAATTCAAGTGCTATATGAGAAATACCCACAAGACTGTAATTTAACTAGTTCTCATACAGTTTTAATAATTTTTTTTAGCATTACTGATAATGTTGATCTCCAGTGTATTCTCTATTTAATTCTATTTTTGGAAAGTCGATGTTGTTGAGAGTTGCGATTTTGAAAAACTCCAATTTTACCAAGTTTTGCATCAGCAATTAAGACATATTACCTGCATTAACTTTTAGTTAAGCCTTATCAGGCCATAAGCAGCAAGCTGACCCTAAAGTATTAAGAAAATGTACACTAACCTTAAGGCCGGAGGAGAATTCCACCATCTCCTCAGCCTGGATGTTCTTGAGGCCATACACACGGGCGATACCGTCACCGATGCTCAGCACACGGCCAGTTTCTTCCAAATCAGCCTAAAAATTAAAAAACTCTTTTGGTATTTATGTACTTAATATATAAATATAAATGCTGGTAACTAACTAAACAATTATAAACCTTAATGAAATAAAAAGGTTTGAGACACCTTTGTATTGTATATGTACCTGACATACAACACAAAATCAGCTGATTGATGCATCAATAATGTGCATCTCAAATGAAGTGGCTTTTAAATTTAACAATACATTATCTGACCTAGCAACAATATTTTAAATCTGAAAACTGAAACATTCCACCATTTTGTAACTAATGTACACGAAAGTTAACATGACAAACTACTTATCTTTAACCTCAATGGTTTATGTAATCACTTACCTTAGGTGCAGCACCGAGGATTCTCTCCTCCAGGATGGTGGAGATTTCGGCAGCTCGCTGTGAGCACGAGACGTGCAGCTTGCGCGCCGCCACGGACACGGCGGGCACGGCGACCTTCGAAACCTGCAGTAGTCATAACCAAACTATCAGATACCCAACTCACTAATAAAACACTTTTCAACACTTTTACGAGGCATAATCGGACATTTCAACCATCCACTAATTAGATATGCACTGTTCAATGACATTTCCAGTGAAATACCGACGTCCTGCAGTATCGCCCTCTATTACATAACACGAATCATACGCGAAAATTAACATCATATTAGACACAAATCGTAAATGATTATGTACAATATCACTACACTGTTGAACTTTAACAGTAATTCCACTGAGATATTTAGCAGCAAGTTGCAATTTATATGATTTGTAAGTTATACCGCAGGCTATCATATCACCGGTTAGAACACTACGGTATATATCATAATCTTAAATTTTATGTTACGAAAGAGCGCATACCTGTGTCGCGGCATTAGGGATACGCCTGGCCACCGAAGAGGCCAAACGAGCGGAGATCAGCGACATTTTTCACAAATTCTTATAACACTGGTGGAAAGAAGGGCCGTGTGGTTCTCCGCTCGTTTCTTCGTTGGTGCTAAGCCGGAAATGACATAATCGATCTTTGTCTGTGGTCTGTCCATGAAAATGTAGGTCGATCAGAAACCAACGTTATTAAAACAATCAAAGAAGATTATTAAGAATATTTTATTAATATAAGCTATATCCCAAACATTCCTGGATAATTTTTAAATCAATAAATGTAACTTTTTCAAATTGTATGCTTTTTATACAAAATATCATTCACAATTTAAAAAATTCACTCATCACTAATGAAAAATGTTTGGTTTTAGGACGTACCTGAAAGCGGATATTGAGTTGGTTAAATGTTAACTGATTATACCTGATATTAATTTTCATAGGAATTATTAACATATATAATATAACACAGTGTAACAATCAATAAAATAACATCTTTTTTGGAAATATTCTTTTCAACCTATAAGGTCATTAGAATTTGCGTTGCCTGCATAAAAAAAAAGAAACGTCATATGTCATATGTCTTTACAATCTTGGTAGCTGTCAAACGAAATCGCCCAGTTTTTAGCCTTTTTTTAAATGTTTTTTCAGTGATAACAATAAATTTGTTGTTCTTGTATAATGTAAATCGAAATCCATGAATTCTTATTATTTTATATGTAATGGCTATATTTGAGAAAGAGTCTCATTCCAAAGTTATATTAGATGACACTGAAAAACTTACTTGTATAATTGAAAATGCACAAAACATCAACAAGCACACTGTAAGTATTATTCATTATGAAATATTTCACGGATTGTTGAGTTACATAGGTCATTGTTTCGCAAACATTGGCTAAATACCTAATTATGTTTAAAGGAATACAGATTGCAAGTGCAAAGAGGTCCCAGCAAAGAGACCAAATGGACAGTGTCTCGGCGTTACAGCGACTTCGCTGCGCTGCACTCGAACTTGCAGCAAGCTAACATCGACTTGCCATTACCACCAAAGAAACTTATTGGGAACATGCAACCATCTTTTATTGCAGAAAGACAAGTGGCCTTGCAGGTATTTCTCACCTCACTGTATATGAATGGTGATATTTGCTGAACAAATGCTAATATTCATGCCTTTTCAGGAATACTTAAATGAAGTGCTAAAGCATTCCATTTTAGCATTATCATTACCAGTGAGGAGTTTTTTGGATCCAAATAACTATTTATTAAATATTGCAGGTAACTTGGTCCCTTTTAATGATTGATTCAATAGTTGTAATACAACTCATCTCTATCTTCAAAGTGAAATTGGGCTAATTAATATTTTAAAATAAAAATATATACAATGAATGTGCTTGAATATAAGTGTTATATAAAAATAATTTATCTTGCCATATGACAGGGCTTATCCAGATATGTGGGCTTGATGTGAATTTTAATATATTCCATATTTTCAGAGCAAGCATTGCAAACAGTGTCAATAGCCCTGCGGGGTGACGGACAGTTTGAGTTGAAGGGGCCTCTGGCTGATATCGGCTGGAGGGTTAGGAAACATTATTTTTTGGTGAGTTCTCAAACAAAATTAACCTTGGAAGCTCCAGTGTGCTTTAGTACAATGTACACTTCCTTTCAATGGAATTTAAAACTTTTATAAAAGGAGATAAAAGCATATCTTTTGTTTAACTATTTTTCAAACAAAAAACAACCCAATTAACTGTAAAATAAGATTGATTTTAACAATTTTTTTGTATGGTGGGCCTTTTGATGATAAGATAACTGGAAGCCTTACTTAAATCATAGTATTAGTGGGTGGATAAATTGAAAGTATGGTTCAACTTATTCATAAATGTAAGACGATGTAAGCAGCTTCATTCAAGGATTTTTATTGGTCAACATGGCCTACAAAACTGAAACCACTTGACTTGTGTACTTATTATCTGAGAGTGTCTTTCTGAGCTTAAAATGCTTTTGTATGGTTGTTCTTCTCTTCAGGTTGCATTTATTTACATGAAATTTAATAATGAGAATATGTAATAATTGTTCCTTCATAACATTATTTGAAATTACTAAAATTATGCCATAGGGTGAAAGTAGGGTTGCTAACCATATTATGTAATAAATTATTGTCTATTTTGACCTTGTGTAATATAAAGTAAAGAAAAAAAAGTAGTTTCGTAATTGTTAATGGAGAATGATTCCGAAAATGTACTCTTATTATAATGGTATATACTTATCAGACAGAATGGAAAGAGATAGGAAGACATATAAGTAGAGAAATTTGCTAATGGATAAAATAGATCGGAAGGGAAAGGAAGAAAAAAAGAAAAACATAAGATACAAACTATGTTGTATATTCTTAGATTTAACTAATTGTAAAATACTATAATTCTTAGAAATAAAGGAAAAATGGAAAATTCCCTGCTTTGGGCGAGACTTGAACTCGCGACTCTGGGATACATGTCCATTGCTTTACCAACTGAACTATAGAGGTTTGCCCGAAGGCTGCCAATTTCTCCACCATGTCCTTCAATGAGCCTCCTCCTCCACCTCCTAAGGTGACTAGCGACACCTGCCGTAAAAGTGTTGATACTAGAGAGATGGGCATCTTGCCCAGAATCGCGAGTTCGAGTCTCGCCTGGGGCAGTGGATTTTTCTTTTATTTATAAGAATTATGGTTCCATTAGCAGAATGTTTGTGCTTAAGAAATATATATATGTAAAATACCGTCTGAAATAAAGGCTTAATATTTATGTATATACATATATACTTATACTGTATGTGAGCTTTATTAATTGTATAAAAGCGGGTAACTCACGTTTTATAAGTCGAATATTGCTCGATATGTTTCACTCCGTAACGCTCTGCTCCTCGTTACGGAGTGAAACATGTCGAGCAATATTCGACTTATAAACGTGAGTTCTTTATATTAATATATGTTTCAATCTCACGATAGTTTTGTGTTTAAAATTGCTAATCTATGTGAGCTTTAAGTCGTCCACTGCTGGATATAGGCCTTCCCGAAATGTGACTTGTATCATAGTCGCCACGCTTAGCAGGCGGGTTGGCGTCCACGGTAGCTATGGATTGGGTTGTGACGGACGCTGCTATCCATCCATCGGTCTTTTCCTTTTGTCGCCTCTTACAACTCACTTGGGAGGATGCTGTCATTAACAATATTTTTAGAACCTAAAGGCAGAATGATAAAAAAATATTGCAAAATATTTTCCGTAATAATAACACTATCTTTTGTTATGAATCACTGCAATAAATATTTAAAGTTTACTGTTATCTAGTGAGTGATAATTGTGTTGACTACTTGTCAGTTCATTGTACGAAATACCTTCAATGTTCTCAGGTGACGGACTCGGAGACTAGAACAAATTGTATGCTGTTGTGGCAGAACTATGGGCCCGATAGGTATCTAAGCGATAAAGATCTGCAAGCAGCTTTTAAGAGTTTAAAGGGTGTAAATGTAAGTGTGTCTTTATTCCTATTTAATAATAATCAGATAGAAATCCACGAGCAAAGTTTTATGAAGGCGCTACCGCGAAAGACGAAATTCGTAAATTTTAGACGATTGCCTCTGTCACTTTCGTGACTCCTTAATTAGAGTAAAAGAGAAAGATGCTCGAAATATATACGAACTTCTATGTTCGCGATCCCGAGCTAGGTAAGGAGTTCCCATATCGCAAAACACGGTTATCGATGGTTTTTTCATATACTAGTGTGAGCCTCAGCGTTATGTGTTTATTTTGTAAGTATTGTTCTGAAGACGAGTGTGCAGTTTGAGCGAGTGATGGGTCAGTAATGAAGAAAAGTAATATGATTAGTAAAGTTTCAATAATCGTTATGAAAAAAGAAGAATATTACTTTATTTTTTGTTTCATTTGTACTCTTTAACAAAAATATATTTTACAAACAAACCCTGGAGTGATCACTTAGTATATAAAAGTACCATCGATATTCCAGTTTATCGATGTGGGAACTCTCTACCTGTCATAAAAGTTTAATAGATTCCTATGTCCGATAATAATTAAGATTAAAATAGCCTTTAATATTTAATTTGTTTTAATTTGTTCGTAATCTTAACTCCATTCAAAGGATTTGAAACTTTTTAGAAATTCATAAGATTGTAAACCTCATAACTCCTTCAAGTGAAGTTAAGACGTTGGCGAATTTGTTATAATGCTTAAGTTTTCCATCGACAAATTCAACTCGTCCTTGACGTAGGCGTCCTATGAAGTCTTCCATTTATTATCCTTTGATTTGACGATCTGCATTTCCTCGGGCTCTTTTTTGTGTTTATTATGTATCGGGGCCAACAACCCATTGTGACGTTTTGCGCCGAAAGTGCTAATACCTACTAAGTCCCGTTCCTAACGGAACAAGGTATGTACATATTACTGGGTGTGTCACTGATGCCGGTGCTTACTACATAAGTAACACCTAACCTTTAAGGCTAAGTACGCACGGGCAGGCGACTTGCTTGGCGCCTAGAGCCTTCGCGCCTCGACACAAAAAAACGACACGTTGACACGCTAATCGACTAGCTAGGCGCCAAGCATGTGCGGCCGGTCGCAAACATTCAAGGACGCTTGCCTCTAGGTACCAACCACCTGCCAGTGCGGACTTAGCCTTACCACAGTGTAGCTATATATACATATAAACTTACGATGGCGCTAATAATTCATTCCTCTGTAAGAACAAAAAAGAAATAAGGCATCTGTTTTGACTACAAATTTTTTGACAACCCTGACCCTCGAACGCAAGTCGTCAGTCGAGGCGATGAACGATCCTGTTGTATAGAAGCTTTTCGACTGTATACTCGTTAGGCTGTGGACTTACTGTATTCGAAACCACGGATAACAGTTATAATTTTGAACTCTATTGGTAGTGAGTCAAAGTTGAAATTGAAACAATTTTCGTCATGTGGTTAAGAATTACATGTCCTTATTATTCAAGCGTGCTGTGACAGATGAATGGAACTGGATGAAATTTCATATTTCAAAGGCAGTAGAGTTTAGTAGGAGTGATTTAATTTAATTTACAGGAATACGGTCGCCTGCATTTATTTGTGACCCACTTAAGGTTGACAGTCCTGTCTAAATTTATTTAAGTTCAATGGATTTTTTTGCACGCGACTACAATATACATAAACTTGAGAACTTTTTACAGTCAAGCTCAAAAGTTATGGATACTATCAAAGTTTCAAAATTTCTATACATATACCTTGATGTGTTACTATTAAGGTACATGTATACATATTTTGGCACTTTGCTTGAGTCAATGTACATGTTTAGCTAAATCAAGTTAAACTTTATCACTCCGTAAAGTTGCCATCAAATATATCGGATTGGCTAAGGTAGTCCCAAATATCGGAACAACGCCTCTATTGTCAAGGCGATAAAGTGCATGTTCAGATATTTGTGACCACCTCCACAGCTCTAATATATCTGATGGCGACTCACGTCTGAAAATATAGATACATTTATTGTCACAAAAACATGTATCCAAGATTTTACACCGTGGTCAATAAAATGTATCTACATTTAACGCACTTAACGGTTTCCTGTCATTAAAAGTGTTAACGAAAACATACTTTATTTCCAGCATCCGCATATAGATAAAATATTAGCAATTCATAGCTTGGAATCGGGGGCGTATGTAGTCAGAAGGATACATGAAAATGGAAGCCTAAGAGACATTTTGTACGGCGCTGAGTACACGAGAAACCATCTAGCCAAATACGGGAACCCTAAAGTGAGGAAACCGCTGACGGAGGGACAAATAGCTCATTATGGACACCAAGTGTTGCAGGCCTTGAAGTTTTTACACGATAAGGGATTGCCGCACGGTATGTACGCTTATCATTGTATATCCGGTTATCTTATTTTAAATATATAAATCATTTGAAGTACACACAGCAGCACTCTTAGTTGTACATCGGTGGACCTTATGCCTTATGTAATAAGGTCTACTAATGTACAGCTAAGAGTTTTGCTGTGTGTACATAACATATACTATGTGTAAGTCTAATACGGGCGAAGAATTGAACCAGACATAGGATTTACCAGTATAATCATTAACCAAAAGGTTTTTCTTTAATTATACCTATTAAACATATGTAATTAATTTTTATAAAATTTCTGTGCAGTAATATACGCCGAACATTACGCGATATGAGCGTTTTAAACTAACTGTCAACGAGTGTTTAACTCGAGTGTATTGCATTATATTGCGGGCCGCATTTTTTTATATGGATAAAATTTTAATTGTACTTCTAAGCAACCCTCCGTTAAGAGATTCGCCCGTATAAGATACACACACTGTTTGTTAGTGGGAGAGCCTTGAAAATTGTAACATATTTATGTATATTCTTCAAATTATGTAGTTGCCCCTAATGCCACCTTTATGAAGGCGAAATAAGCTTCTTCGCGAATTTAAAATTCTACGTCATGCTATGAGGACGTCGGGATGTGTTCTTTTTTTATAAATCCGTATTCGTTTTTTAATCTAAAATATATACATTATCGCCCAGAGTAATATAAGGAATCTAAGACTCTTAAGAGCTCCGATATTTAAATCGAAAGAAAAATAGAAAAAAATTGTCTCGCAGCGGGACTTGAACCTACAACCACTGAATTCGACTGGGTTCGAGTCCCGCTGCGAGTCAATTTTTTTCTAAATTTCTTTCGATTTAAATATCGAAGATATTCGCTAGCGGACGTATCTGCATAATAAAAAATAATTCTTAAGAGCTCTTAATTAGAATTAAATGGATTTTCAATGTAGTGTATGCAGATTGAAAAACCGGCCAAGATGTGTCGGGCCACGCTCATTGTAGGGTTCCGTAGTTTTTCGTCCGCCACGGTAAGTCTTCCCACTTCAGAGTTAAAAATGGGCTATTTGATACATTGTTGTTGACATATTAATATGAAATACTAATGTATGCTCCGACCCCATTAAATCAGAAAGAATCTTAAAACCGCCATATAGGGTATGAGCGTTCCAAATTAAGTAAACTATGCGCGCGAGCTTAAAGTACAGAGGCTCTAGTGTAAGTTTCTTTTGACGTTAAAAATGTTTCGAATGCGTAAGTGATACTGATATAATATGAGAGACGGTCGCATTGGGCGATGAATATTAATGCAAATTCTTATTTACGATTAAAACTAAACGCGGAATTATACATAAAACGGCGGCGCTACCGCGAACAACGATATTCGTAAATTTTAGACGATTATCTCTGTCACTCTCTTAACGCCTTAATTGGAGTAAAAGAGAAATGCTCGACATATACGAACTTCGATGTTCGCGGTACCAGGCCGGAAGGGATGAAGTGTGTCTTGTCATTCGATAGAGATTTTGACAGCCATATCTAGGGAATAAGGGCTAATTTATTAACAATTTGTAAGAAACTATCGCCTTAACGACTTTAGTGCTGGAATAATATAAAGTACCTATATTGCTCGCAAAAAAGCCTAAGATATATGCAATCCTGCGGCGCTTCCGTCTTTCTCGAGGAAAGCAGAGACCATTTTACCAAAAACGCGTAAGATGTATGAAATCCTGCGGAGCTTACTGTTTTTTCGAGTTGATAAAGTAACTAGGGAACAATATTTTAGTTTTTTAGTATATTACTCGATTTTTTTTCATACTTTCTCACCGTTTAAACCTTCCCTGAGTTACTACAAATATCAATTTCATCAAATCAAGACCAAAATTAGCCAAATCGGTAAAGCCGTTCTCAAGATGCCGTGACCAAGAGAAATAGGGGTTCATTTAAAATATTTACATGATCCAAAAATGATGTTAGTAAACCCCTATTCATTTTTAAATACCTATCAAACAATATATCACACGTTAGGATTAGAATGAAGAAAAAAATCACTCCTCACTTTACGTATAGGGGGTACCCCCCCCTAAGAAAAAAAAAATTTTCCACTTTTTATTTTTGCACTTTGTCGGCGTGATTGATATACATATTAGTACCAAATTTCAGCTCTCTAGTGCTAACGGTGATTGAGATTATCCGCGGACGGACGGACGGACGGACGGACGGACAGACATGGCGAAACTATAAGGGTAGTTGACTACGGAACCCTAAAAAATAATCGATTACTTATATAAAATTTACTGTATTCCTTGGAAAACATATTATATAATCAATCATCATCATTTCAGCCGAAAAACGTGCTGGACATAGGCCTCCCTAGATTATCACCGGTCTTTCGATGTTTGACTAGGTCTTCGTCGAACATAAATATACCAAATCCAATACGTTTCCAAATCTGCCCTTCAGGTCACCTGCACCCGGGAAACATAGCGATAGTGAACCAGACGGCTGTCCTCATGGACATTGAGAACAGCATCCTCGGCGCAGCAAGCTTGTACCGGCCGTATCTTCTAGAACTGAAGAGAGTTTCCTCGGCGGAGGCGGTGGACGTGTACAGCTTCGGGCGGACGCTGTACGAGTTAGCGTATGCGGAGCCTCTAGATAGCTACTACTGTGATCATTACCCGGATGGAATCTCGGTTGAGTTGGGTGAGTTTGTCGTACATATATCCTCGTCACTTCAAATGGTTGGCTGTGGCTGTCATCTGAAAACGACGCGAACGACGGCTACGCAGGTTAGCTTTGGTAAGCAATAGGGAATCCATTGTACCTACGAGTAAAGTATGTCCCGGTGTATTGGACTCGGGTATGTCCTTAAACTGCGTCCAACAATAGGTAGGGCACAGCGATGACCATCACGCTTGAATCTGGAACAGCCCAACTGGGGAAGTACCTCCTCCTTACGGAAGACCACAGCCATAATAGCACTGCTACCTTTCAGGTATGTAGTGTTTTCCTGATGATGCGTAAGGTTCCCAGAGCTCCAACCCCCCTTAAAGGCCGGCAACGCACTTGTGACTGCCCTGGTGTTGCGGGTGCCCATGGGCGACGGTAATTGTTTACCACCGGGCAATCCATCTGCTCGTTTGCCACCTATTTCATAAAAAAAATGTTCAAATTCGCTCAACGAATTGCGATAGCTTGGCGTCACGTGCACATATTTCTTTGTTGTCTTTCGTTCAAAAGTTTAATACCATGAGGCATTCTTTACCACTCAACCTCAAGGATGGTCTATGATGGCGGCATGAATATCTTTAGTCTACTAGTTAAACTTTGAAGAAGTAAAATTTTAAAATGATTGAGGAAAGAAAATAGGTATGGAAGGTCATTTGACGATAAAAATTTACGTATAAGTGTCCAAAGTGGATTCGTGTGATGTTGTCATACTGTGTGATATTCTGATATTGATATCAATTCATACTTAAATGCGAAAGTAACTATGTCTGTTTGTTTGTTACCTCTTCACGCTTAAACCGCTGAACCAATTCGGTAGAAATTGGGTATGGAGAGAGTTTCAGCTACGAGAAAGGCCATATGCTAATTTTTATCCCGCAACCATACTTTAAAGACTAGTATGTCTATATAAATAAATATTTTTTCAGGACAATCTTACACAAATTACATATAAATATTTAAATACATAGAAAACCCCCATGACTCAGGAACAAATATCTGTGCTCATCACACAAATAAATGCCCTGACTGGGATTTGAATCCAGGACCATCGGCTTCGCAGGCAGGGTCACTACCACCTAGGCCGGTCGTCAAATATCCATTTATTATCTCATTACGTCTATAAGTAACCTAACACTTTCAGAATCAGTCCTCCAACTGTGCATATCAAGTGCGGTGTGTAAGAACCCGCGCGGGCCTGGATTCCTAGAGTCCCTGCTGCGGCACCCGTTCTTCACGCGGGCCACGCTGAACGGGGCGCGGCTGGAGGGCCAGCACCTCAAGTTCCCGCTGCCGCTGAAGGAGGAGCTGCGGAGAGCGGCGGAAGCGGTGGAGGCGCGGCTCAAGGCCGACCAGAAACTGGTGCGTATTAAAAAAAAATATTTTTAAATCTATGCCCATCATGTATACCATCTTTAACTTTATGCTTGATCGAGAATCATAACGGACCGACGACCTGGTAAAGATCGCTGGTATCCACTGAACGCGGGTGGCGCAAAACCGGTCATTGTTGGTCGCTTTGACGTAGGCCTATGTCCAGCAATAGAAATAAATAAATGATAATAATAAATAAATATTTTGTGACAATCTTACACAAATCGACCTAGTCCTATGGTAAGCTCAGTAAAACTTGTGTTGTAGGAACTAGACGACGATATATAATAAATAGATACATATAAATACTTAAATACATGTAAAACACCCATGACTCAGGAACAAATATCTGTGCTCATCACACAAATAAATGCCCTGACTGGGAATCGAACCCAGGACCATCGGCTTCATAGGCAGGGTTACTACCCACTAGGCCAGACCGGTCATCTTTTCTTTCTTTTGGGTGATATGATAATGAAGGATCCTAAATCAAAACACCTGGATTAACAATTTTCACACAAATTCG
This sequence comes from Grapholita molesta, assembly GCA_022674325.2. Classification (NCBI taxonomy): domain Eukaryota; kingdom Metazoa; phylum Arthropoda; class Insecta; order Lepidoptera; family Tortricidae; genus Grapholita; species Grapholita molesta. The sequence continues at coordinate 5,184,942 of CP053136.2, read as the reverse complement.
CATTAAAGGGCCTATTACATAACAACTTGTAACTTATAATACTAGCGGAAGTCCCTTTCCGATTCCATTTATTAGAAAGAGAGTTCCGCTAATGTTATTCGTTGTAAATTGTTATGAAATGGGCCCCTGATCCGTAATTCTGGCATATACACTAGCGCCATCTCTCGCGCTATGATCACCGTACGTCTCAGTTCTATACATGAATTCTAATTCAGGTGCGGAGCGCAAAACGAGAAGTGCGCATACAAGAAATACTCAGCTCGGAGACGGAACTAAAGAAACAAAAGAAAAGAGCGGTAAGTTGATGTCTTTTCCTAAAAAAAAAACATTGATAGGTATAGTCTATTCGTCCTTACTTTGTCTTATCATGTAAACAAACACTTTTCGAAGACGTTTCCATGGAATTACACAATACCCATCACCATCACTTAAATGTTGTTGTATACTTACAGAAACTCACAAACTGTTGAAATAACCAAAGAAAAATATCATTTCAAATAAGATTCTCATCAATAATCGCAGTAACGAACGAATCACCTCAAAAACGTCAGACATTGCGAAGTTTAGATTGTCTATGTATCGTATTGTTGAGAACGACAACTTATCTAAAATATCGATATGGATAAATATGTTAATCAAAATAAACTTAATGCAATCACAATAATGTGTTTCTAGTCACTAGTTTGATACTTACACACATTTGATACATATATTATTATGGAATTTCCTTTGCACTAAACATAGGTAATTAATATAGCGTAAGTATCAAATGTATGTTAAACAATGACAATTAATACCATGGTAGTTTTTAAAATGAAGTAATTGCGAAGCTATGAAAATCAATGGATTTGTTTTGACATTATTTACCTTTTCTATTAACCTCAAATATTCTCGTGGTAAATACTTACGTGTTTTCGTTTATAAAGCCTCGTAATGTGTAAATTGTAACCGATGTTGTATCACGCCCGATGTCCATTGCGCGGCTAAGTTAACATAAAATGTAGTAGTCCACATGGAAAGGTACCTTATAGCGCTTGGCGCTTCCGTTGTAAACTGTCACATTAGTATTGAAGCGTCATTAACAATAGCGTAAGCGCCAAACGCCATAAGGTATCTTTTCATGAGGACTACCACAAATATCTTCAAGTTTATACGCATATTTTTTTATAAGAGGATTGAGTACTGTTACTCATAAACAGTGAGACATCAGACGAAACCAAATTAGTGAAGCTATAATTTTTTACTCTTTCGGTCTTCTGCAGAGGAAGCGAGATAGCATGTGGAAGTCGACGTCATCGCTGGCGGAGACGGTGCGGTCCCAGAGCGCGAGTACGGCCTCGTCACCAACCCCGCCCCACTGTAAGTCAATATGTGGCTTTATCTATGAAAAGGGACCTTATTGTCGATGGCACTTACGTCGAACAACGTTGTATTTGTATTGCGTTATCTTGAACAACGACATAAGCGCCATCGACAATAAGGTCCCTTTTCTTAGATAATGTCACATATGTTTATTTTTTAAACTGCTCAGCTGAGGTCGTTTTAAAAGTTCATTCGGTTGCAATGTTTATGACTAGGTTCTTCTAGATGTTTGTGAATTTTCATCAATGTGAATGGTCGTATCCCTATATGGGTTTTGTTTAGGGTTCTCGGTTCCGTATTCATAGGGTGAAAACGGTAGCTACCGGTAGGTAATATATAGGCCTCCCATAAAATAGACGAACATGGTCAAAGCAATTCTCCTGTCGACAGATAAGTTTGGCGTTTTACGTCACATTTAGGGTTGTTTCACACGGACCACAACCACACCACGTCGCAGCGTCAAAATGTGGTCACGCAGTGGTTACGTGTGAATTGTGTAGTTGCTGGCCGTTGCCACAGACGTGGTCGATAATGACTGCAAAATGTGGTACAGTCACCGACTTTAATTCTTGAGCCACTTACGGTTCAAGCTATGTTCTTTTGTTTAATGCCTATTCTATGAAATACCCAATGTAGAGTGAACCCTAAATGGCTCAACAATTAAAGTCCCTGACCGTACGTGTGAATTGTACTATTTATTTCTAATACAAAATTTGCACCTGACCACGTGGTCGCGTTTGTCGCGTGGTTGTGGTTCGTGTTAAATGACCCTTAGGTAAACGCGAGAGAAAAAGCGTTTGAATGTAGAGTTGCAACGGATATTCGGCCCCTAATCGGTATCCGGGCACAATTATCTTGCTTGTCCACTAAATTCCGCTAAGCTATTTCGTATATCTCTTTTCATTGTATGACCTATTGTATAGGTAGTTTCACGAGAGTTGAAGTCACGCACACAACAACATCTCATGTATTGATAGGAATATTTTGAAATTACTCATTCATTTTATTCATTCAATCAGTAGTTCATATAGATATGTGCGTAATCCATTCGCCTCAACTCTCGTGGAACTACCTATACCTATATGGTTCGTGTGAGTAAGCGACGTTTGGTTGTCGGCAGCGGGCGACGGCGGCGCGGCGGCAGGCCCGGCCCGCAGCCCCGACGCGCGCGGCGCGCTGCTCAGCGCCATCTGCGGCTTCGACCGCTCGCGTCTGGCGCGCGTCAACTGACGCCGCACACGTCGGCACGGGGAATGTTGACCCTCCACGATGTACGTAATTTCTGCTTAGTCGGCATCGTCATTGGTCATATCTGGCTAGAAATGCTCGGCACTTGACGCACCTTGCTTTTGCGTGTGTTTCTGTCCTCTTTTGAAAGCTTTAGGTATTGGCACCACGGATCGGAGCCGGAATAAAGATACACATTTTCGTTCATTTAAAAACCGATACAACTACACAATTTTTTCAGAAAGACCCTGTTTTGAGTTACGCGCGACTCGCATTACGCGGCTAAATTACGAACATTAACTAGTGGCTCAACAATCCCTGTACGTAACTGTACACGCAGTCATACTTATCCTGCATGCCTGACGGTCCCAAATCTGTCGCCTGGATGTTTGTTTCACTCTTACTGCAAGAACGTGGTACATTTTTTTATCTGCGTCAGATTTGAGGATCTTTAACCCTTTGAACGCCACGAACGCCTGAAGATCTGTGCTGTCGTGCCTACCACGCCACCGACATCTATAAATGTTACGTCGAAGGTTGTCAAAGCAATTCTGTCGTTGACATATAAGCTTAGCGTGTAGGTAATTAGGTATGCCTCATTTAACCGCGAGAAAAAGCGTTCAAAAGGTTAGAAAAACTTTTTTTGTTACAATTGCCTATTTTTAGACACATTACGTAACTACGACGGAGCCGGTTATGAGCAATCTAAGTCACAGCCAAAAATTAGTATTACGTTATCAATGTATCATTTACTTTGAAAGCGACACCACATAAGAGAGGTGTCATTATTTTATGTATAATGTGATTTTCAAATAGTGTTTGTGAATAAAATAACTAACAGCAGATTATATCGCGTATACTGAACTCAAGTTACATCTGGACGTTTCGAACACTGCAGCATGCCAACAGAAAAAAGTGCCCCTAATTAACGTGACGTGAAAAAAATTAATTACGTCAGTTTTGTGACGATAATTAAGCATTAACTCTGTATGGACATTCATTCTTTGTCTTTTTTTGTATTGTATTACTGCTTGAAGTTTCTGGAACGAGCACCAAATCTAAGTATTTATAGAAATTGAATGCTTGATTATCGTCATAAAATTGACATAATTAACTTTTATACAAGTCACTCTAATTGGGGACATTTTTTTCTGAAAACCAACAAACTCCATTTTAGTTGTTTTATTCATTAATAGTTGTCGCGGCAACCAAACTCAATATTATTTGGTTTAATGTTTATATATATTTTTTTGTATTTATGAATTTTTGCAAATTAGAAAGTGTCCTGATTGCAGATAACGCACTATGACGCTATAAACAGATTGTGTAATATTGCTCTATACCTGCAGCTATGTACGGGCCTACCGCGAATATCGAAAATCGCAAATTACGATCTCCAATGAAAAAACGACCTTGAAGTTAAGTCTGTTAAATTCAAATGCTTGGCACTGATCCGTGCCTAAGCATACGAAGGGTTAATTGGAGTAAAAGTGAAAGAGGCCCTAAATTTTCGAACTTCGATTTTCGCGATAGGTCCCCAGTCAGCATCAGGCAGTTATCGCCTAGACAATAGTTGTTCCGATACATCCTATGACTGTATACGTCATAGGTACAGTCGACGTCATTACAAAGAATTAAAGTGAATAAATATAAACATATCTTTGACGTCGACTGTACAGTCAGCGTCATATAGTTCGTAGCATTCAAAGTACTCAAATAGTTCGGTACACCATACTAATTCTATGGTGTACCGAACTTTTTGAGTACTTTGGATGCTACCAACTATATGACGCTGACTGTACAACGTTCTACAATGCATTATGCGAGATCTCGGTTTGTTGTATTATTGCTTTACGTGTTAGTATTAATGGTTGCCACTCGGAAACATTGTTTAGAATTTTTATATAAGTATAAATATTTATTTTAAAAAAGTAAACTCAAGTATTTAAAACGAGGTTCTAACAAAAAAAAACTGCCAGGTTATCGGTATCAGGCCATGTCCTCGTAATAAATAAAAGAATTATCTGTTTACTTTATCCTTAACACTATGGCTGACAGTACGCCTATAGGCGTCGCGTATGTTTATGTTTCCTATGGTCTATGACAGATGACGTCATTTACTGTCCACCAACGTGTTAAATTTAAATTTAAGACACTAAATTCTAAAAAGTGGCGGCGTGTAACTTTTTTCAGAGTCAAGATAGCCAATAAAGTATTGCCTTTTCTTCATTCGCCCGAAGAAAACTGTTGAACTGTGGGAGAGTTAGTTAAGCCGGCGGGAATCGGTTACTATGGACACGCCGCCACTGATACCTATAGTACCAATAATGGGCACCAAGCTTATGCAGAAACAGTCACAATTTTACTAATACTAAATTAATTAAGCGGGTTTTTTTGCGCCTTTATCCAGGTTCATGTAAACATAAAGATCACGTTTCATTTGCTAATCAGATGCTCTAGTGTAAGTTACTTTGGACGTAATAAAACGTTTACGAACGCGTAAGTGATAATGTTACTTATATGGAAAACGCAAACGCGTTCTTGACGTAAAGTTACGTTAAAAACTTATACTCACGGCTCTGGCTGCACATACGACTTGCTAATAAGGTGCTTTTAAAGAGTACGATACAAAGCTAAATATGTTTTTACATATGTATTGATATTTTCTAGGTAGTGTAGCGAGGTCTATGTGAGAATGACGAAATCGCCTGTAGAAATGATAAGGCGCTTGTCACACTGCGAATTTCGAATGTGGCGATAGGGCGTCAACAAGACAGCGCTATCTCTTTCCCACTCCATCGCCGCATCCGAAATTTGCAGCAGTGTGACACCCGCCTCATATATTAAAGTTTCTAATAAATTCATACTTTCACTAAAACAAGGATTTCCTCATTCCCTGCCTTATTTGCTCGTAGTTCATACTATGAAAATACTTTTGAAATAATTGATAAAACATTTTTAATTATTTTTGTTTATTTATGTGGCGGCTATCGACGCAAAACTCAATGTCATATTTTTTGTCACAAAACTGAGTCCGATGTGAATTTAATGCAACTTAAGTGCCGCTTAAACAATTTCGCTGTGGCAGTTAATTAACATTGCATTTAACCCTACTCCTGTAAGGGTCGAACGACCTAATGACTTAGCGAACGTGTTGAGGTTCAAGATATAAACTAATAGATAGATAGGTAAGGTTTATTTTCGCTTGCTTGCAAACGTGTGACGCACGTCAGAATTTGTTTGACGTGGTGGCGAAAAAGTTAATATTATTATTTCCTAACTAGTGCGTAAAAAGTGCACTTTTCGCACGCTTCGCGTGCGTAAATATCACTTTTTAAGGCACTTGCTATGAAAAATTGGGTTCGATACTAGTGTAAAAACTTCTTTAAGACTAGTGTGATTGTCACCCTCGTTTCACTCGGGCACCAACTTTCACCCTCGTCGAAAAAAAAATTTTTTTCACTAGTATCGAAATGTACTATTTTAATTGAATATTCAATTAAAGCAATATCGATGCAAACAACTATTTTCCACTTTAATGGCGACAGGAATATACTGTAAACAAACCGTTTAGCGGCATGTGCCGTATTAACTTTGTAATTAAATTATATTGTACTCTTAGTGATAAGTTGGAAAGTGATAAGCGACTGGTCAGTCTTTATATTGGGATTATGAAATTGTTTTAATATACCTATGTATGTAATAGCTTTAAAGTTTACAAATAAGACAAATTAAAATGTTTAATATATTTTGTTGTAAGTATATAAGGATATACGATAATAAAAGATTGATTAGAAGTCATCGTTTATTTCAATTAGCTGTGAAGATACCAACAAATGTAAGAAATGCAATGTCTATTACATTAACTACTATAATCGTCTAAGGATATATTTACGCGCTTGAGCGCATTATAATCTTTATCGCATTATACTTTATAATTACTAAAGTCCAGGACAAATGTAATCTGTTATTTAAATAAAAAATAAAATGTACATTCATTACTCACTCACCTTAGCTGTAACAGTCAACTAGTGTCCTAGCTAGAGGCATACACATCACTTATGAAAAATAAAAAAGTAAGATCACAATCAGAGACAATACAAGCCTTACACAAACTATTTACAGGACAACTAGAACTTAGTGATAAAATAAGACATAATTATCTTCATTATTCTATTTTGATAACCGAAACAATTATTCTTCGCACAATACGGGTATGTAACTAAATAGTAACTAAATAAAAATAAAATAACATTCCGTAACTTATTAGGATTGAAAACACTGACCTTGTAGTGTGTACTTATTTTTTTTAAAACGTGCTTATACTTATAACTATCGTAATATTCGAAACAATTATACCTGGCTAGTTATCAATAGTTGCTTGACGAAATTTCACGACAGTTGTTAATATAGGGTATTACAAAAATATTGGTGATCGATAAGGGCATCGTAGGTATTGTATTGTAATAAGAACAACGAAAAAAAAAATGTGAATGTATGGGATACTTTTTCCTAGGTCAATTCTCTATGAAAAACATTTTATATAAAAATCCGACACCAATAAACGGATCACCAGTATTTTTGTGGAACTAGTAACAATTGTAATTAGTTATATAATTTATTTGTATCGCAATCAGATACACCAAATATTTTGTGTTAAAGCACCAAATCAATCAAATAATGAAGAACTAAACGTATATTATACATTAATTCAAATCAACGTTGAAAATAAAGCACATTCTAACGAACGACAGATGTAGTCCCCAAATCTGTCGACGCGGATTCGGTGTAAGCCAGTCAAAAAATACCTTCATGTCCGAGTAAGAGCGAAACAAAAATTATTCGACTAGCTTCACTGTCTCCGGCAAACGATTTTCGCACTTACGGCGTGTTTATTTACGGCCGCATGTACCAAATACAAATCTATATATGAGGGCAGACGTATTTCACGAGAATAGAGATCAGGATTTACTGACAGCACTCATTTATCGACAAATCTAAATACTGCCTATTTATTAAAGTCACAACTACACGTTATAGCTGGTATAGCACAATCACAACTCGTTACAGTAACAGAATCACTGGCATTGATCGCAACGCCTTACTTTATTTAACACTTAGCGAGCAAACTCAGTGGTCAGTACTGGATATTGCTATACACAGCTCTTAATGTGTTCTCTTTGCATTTTCGGAATAAGTATTATGTTCGTTTATTCCAACTCGATGATGTCGTCAATGTCGTCCAAGTCGAAATCCTTGAGTGTCATGGCTGAAAGCAAAATAAACAACAAATTATGAATGCCAAGAACACCATTAGGTTTAGTGTGCTGTCGTGCCTACAACGCCAGCAAGCCTACGTGTTATAGTGGACATTGTAAAAGCAATTTTCCTGCTGACAAAATAAGGTTTATATTCGCTTTTCATTATCGTTCCACGTTTTAACGCAATAGGTAAAGCGTTTAAACAGTAAACGTCGTGTGAAAACACGGTTCAAATCTCAAAGCCGACACACGCACTAATTTCTATCGGAATAATTCTGCTGTTTTCGGCGCGGGAGGAGAGTAAATAATGTTAACACTAATGCATTTTTACGTCCGTCGCTACACACGTACATGACAAATTTATCAAACACTAGCATAAACTATATTCACACAAGTTCGAGTTCAATGACCGGCGGCCGAGTAATTTTGGCAGAGGGGAACGCCTGTTAATGGCTACTCCATGGTTATATCCTCCTAGGTTCAAATAGATCTATACTTTGTAAAATTTGCCTAGGTGACTAGGTTGCTTTTCTCAAACATGCACTACAATATGTTCCTTATATAATAGGCTTTAAAGTAAGTGGTTGCAGGTTTGGCTAGGCGAGGGGCATGGCTTTGTCTTCATTAAGGTAAATATGATGTAACCCAACCGAATGCATACGAGTTTATAGTTACTAAATAATCCTCTAATCTTAGTAGATATGAGCACTCACGTTCAGTCTTTTTCCTCTTCGGCACCTCGGGCTCCTGCTTGATGGCGGGGCGCTTCTTGTCGCGGGGCTTCATCGAGGCCGGCGACAGCGTCTCCATGTTCGTCACACGCACAGTACCCTTGTTGCTGGAAGTTGTATACATTTTGTTAAACAGCCTCCTAGCCTATTGCAATCACTCCAGTTACATTGAAAATTTGATTGATTAATATGTAACAATGATAGGGTAACCATTTAATAGGATTGCTCTCGAAAAACTCAACCAAACGAAGTAGTTAATCAGTTCATGACATTCTGTGTCAATAAAAAGTTATATCCATCCAAAGTGTTACACGAACAACCGAACTCAGTGTAATCGTATAAGCGTATTGAATATTTTCATTGCGCTTCTCATTTTTTTTTTTATGTGTCATATTGTAATCTAACAATAGATTTCAAGATTAAATAAAATAGAACATATATCAGGTTTGCTAAACGCAACAACCCTATAAATGTAGGTATGTATAGATATTTTTCTTTGCGAGATACAGAGTTTGATGATACTTACGAGCTAGACGGCGCTAGTCCAACTGCAATCTGTTTCTTGCCCGCGGTAGATATTATGATGTTCTTAGACGTGCCGACCACAGTCGAAGCCGACTCGGGCTTCTTGCTCGGCGTTACCGTCACTGAGCTCTTGCTAGCGACCTTGTTCGGTTTGCTCTGTGGCACGGGCGCGGCGACGTCCGTTAAATCGACGGATTCATATGCAATGCTCTTGGTGCTTATGATCTTTTTTGATTTCTCGGCCGGTTTCTTAGGCACCTCCTTGGCAATTGAGTCTTCTGACGAAACTATTTTTTGTATTAGATTGGGTTTGGGCTCGGGAGGTTTCTTAGGTGTATTTATTGTAGAAGGTACTTTGTGGGGGGTCGGTTTAAGAGTGTCGGCAGGGGTGTCGCGGTAGTCGGATTGAGTCTTGCCCGAGAGTATACTCTGGTAACGGTCGGCCGGGATCTGCACCACGTCCTTGAGGATCGACAGCGGGTCCGCGTCCACGGGGCTGGCCGAGCGAGAGCTGGAGCTGCTGCCGCTGTCCACGCGGAAAGGCTTCTCCACCGGTTTCGACGTCACTTTAGGGACGATCTTTTCAGCCGGTTTAGGAGCCAGTTTCACCGGCGCTTTAGGGGTGATCTGTCTCTCCGGGGCCGGTGTCGTGGGTTTCGGCGTCACTTTAGGGACGATTTTTTCAGCCGGATTCGAAGCCAGTTTCACAGCCGCTTTGGGGGCGATCTGTCTCTCCGGGGCCGCGGCCGCGGCTTTCGGAGCGATTTTCGACCAAGTCGGTTTATTAGCGATCCTGTCGACCGGCCGTCGAGCGGCGGGGCCGACCGTCTCGGCCGCGCCCGACGCGCCGGAAACGGCGTGAACCTGGTTTAATATTTCGAGCTTTCCGGATTTTCCAATCCGGATGATGTCACCCGGCTTACAGAGGGTGGCGGCCGGGGGACCGGGGCCGGGCCGGGCCGCAGCGGGGTCTCGCGCGGGGTCTGCAGCTGCAGGCGCGCGCCCGGGGCCGCCGTCAGCGTGACGGGCACGGGCGCCGCGTCGTCGTCGTCGCTGTCCAGGCAGATGGTGGCGGGGGGGCCCACCGCCAGCGTGACGCGGCTGCCGACCAGCTGCACCGTGGGCGTGGCCACCACGGGCGCCGGCGCGGCCGCCACCGGTGTGCGCGCGGGCCGGCGCGGGCCCGGCGGCGCGGGGCCGGCCACCACGCGCACGTCGTCGTCGTCCGGCAGGATGCACTCCTCCGCCGCCCCGGAGTGGTTACTCTTTATTCTGGATAAATTATAAACATATATTGTTTAAATTAAATTATCGTTTTAATGTCGACCAGCTTTTCACAATCATTCGTTGCCACAGTGACAGTCCGCCGGACGACTGGTTTAAGATCCGGTTTAAGTTTACGAACATTAAAATTCACAAAACGTGCACTTTCGCGCTAGTTATAAGCAAGTTGCTATTGGCCATCTACTAGCAAAATTTGTTATTTATAATCTAAGTTGATCGACAGTTGAAATCCTCTTAGACTACAATAGAGCCTGGCGTTGATAATCGTCCGTCCGTTGTCATATATTTCAAAGGCTATGGTCGGGCGTTCATGCATTTGCGATTTATTTGTGGTAAGTATCCTCTTCTTACGTTTAATAGTTTCCGAATTAAGTCTATCAAAAATAGTAATATTACTTGTTTAAAAAAAGGTATCAACTAAGTCAAAAACAATAACTCGGTGTGTTATGCTTATGTTATGAGCTATGCACGTCGCGGCGAATCCTGATCCCTATGACACTGGCAGTTATTCCAACGATACAAACTTGTAGTGGCGTCACCGTTACATTAGAATCGAATTGGAGGCGTCTACAAACACCGTTTTTTTTTTTCATTTTAGGTAGATATACGCCATTACAATGATTTTCCGTTGGAATTGTAACAATTCTTAATATTTACAAGAAATTATGTCAATCAGATATTACGTTTACGCCCTGCAAAACTTACTTCGTTTGGAATATATTGACTAGTGCAAAAAGTATCAAAAACAAATGTCGATAATGGAAAATAAATAGTACGTTTTCAGTGTCCGATGTACCTATAATCGTTTTCAGTTATACATATAGTAAGGTTATTTTGATATTATGCTATTTTTTCGATATCACTATGGACTATTAAGATGGATTTTTATTTTTACATTCGTCAAGCGTGACGTAAAATACTAGATTCTAAATGTTAAAAAGTTACATTTCTCGGCCAAAAAACTTAAATCATTACTATAACAAACATAACAAATGAAATTTATATTTTTAAAATCATGTTTACTGACGTGGCTGAATGCAAGTCACGCCTTTGCCTATAAAAAAGTTAAGTTATATCGACACGACCCATCACTAACATGAACTGTCATAGGGATCATGATTCGCCGCGAGGAGTATAGCGACATCTACAGTATTTGTTTATACTGTGGTTATTATTGCTGTACATCACTTGCAAAAGTTTAACTTGCACTCGGTACATCATACCCAAAAACTAAAATTTCTATGTATATATAGGTATTTTAACTAGACATTTTATGACGCCATGGTTGTATACAACCACGGTATACCGTAGTCATTATTTAGGTGCGAAAAACAGATTGTGCTTTATAATTCGTTATTATGATGTATCAAGCCAATGTTTTATGTAAAAATAAATGACTGATCGGGCCTATCCGAAGTACTAATTTATTATAATAAAATTTGAATTTAATACAATTGGCACAGAGTTGAATTTCATTTGTTTCCTTCGATTATGACACAAGAGACAACTTTATTTTCTACACTATAAAGAACAAATTCTAGTAAGACATTATTTGTATGGTACAGACGACGTCAAAGATATGTATACACTTTTTCACCTTAATCCTTTGTAATAAGGTGCAAAACTGTAGACATATTTTTGACGTCGACTGTACAATTAAGTCTGAAAGAGTACTCACAGCCCCACAGGGACGACGACCGGGTTGGCGATGCACGGCGTCACCGGCGTCAACTTCACGCGGCCTATATTTGCTATCTTGAGTTTCTTCTCCTTCGGCATCAGGTCCGAAGTCACCTTCGGCTTAAGTAGTCCCAGCTTGGGCTCGGGCGCGGCATTACTCAGCATTTTCTCAGTGTCCGAGATAACTTGGTTTTGTTTGTTGGTCTTATCAGCTGAGGGGCCGTTGGTGTGAAGTTTTTTCAGGATATCAACGCCAAGGACCTGGTAACGAAATTAATGTTGTTTTAAATTAAATGTCCTGTACCTACGAGGCTCAATTATTCTATAAAACCCTTAAAATTGATATAAAATAATATATATTAATATATATTAGCAAGTTTGGAAAAATATTGCGTAGACTTTCGATGATTTTACTCCCGCTGTTTCGGATTTTTGCCTCGGAAGACTGACAACTAATCTCAGAATTTAGCGTAGGTACTATTTTTATGAAAGCGACTGCCCTCTGACCTTCCTACTCAGAGGAAAGTTAACAAGAACTAGGCCTTTCGGATTAGTCCGGTTTCCACACGCTGTTTTCTTTAGCCTAACAGCGAATGGTAAATATCAAATGATATTTTGGAACTTATGTACGAAACATAAGTTCCGAAATATCATTAGTACGACCCGGGATTTGAACCCAAGACAAATTAATCAGCCTGTCGCGTACCTGTACAGCGATGTCATAGATGGGCCCGCAGAGTATGGCGTTGCCGGTGGCCTCGAGCTCCCGTAGCGCCTTGCTGGTGCTGTACCGCGCCGCTAACGTGGCCGCGTCTTCGTCCAGCATAGGGTTCCCAGCCAAGTACGTATGCGCCACTATCTTTATGAAATTGTCGTTGCTGAGCAGCGAAGGGTGCAGCGGATACTTTTCTTCCTCACTCGCTTTCTTAGCCTCCTGCTTGACTACTACAGGTGGCCGGACTTCGGGTACGATCTCGTCGTCACTCAACAATATACTGTCTTCTACAATTATGGATTGTTGTATGTCTACTGGGGGCGCGGTCGGCTGAGGCGCTTCGACCGGCGCATTTTTGATGGGTTTCTTTTTACTCTTCGGACCAGGTTTGTATCTCTTTTCCACCTTTTCGGGTTCCGGGTTTCGAGTGGGCGCGACGATGAAGTCGTTGTCGCTGTTGTGCCAATCGTCGTCGTTGAGATCGATAACCATGTCGTCCGCTATGACGTCAAACTTCTTCTGGGCGGACACTGCCGCCCGCCTTTTTCTTTTCACTTTGTATTCCGGTTTGGACGACAGATCTCCAGTGATGAGTTCCGCATCTGGGTCTTCTTCGGGTTTGTTCACGGGTCTCGTTTGCTCTAGCGTACTGGGTCGTATGTCGGTGAGAGCGGGCATGGGCAGTTGCGTGACGGGAGAGTCCTTTCGCAGGAGTATTTGCGCAATAGCGGCGGCCGCCTCGTCTCCGGGCGGCAGTTGACTCAGGTCTCCGCTCGCCACGACCTGCTGTACAGTCGATATGAGTTTCGATAGGTCCCGCGATGTTCTTCTTGTGTTGAAGTCGTGGGTGACTAGAATCTGCGATATCTTCGCGACAATGTCGGTTTCCTCCGTCCTCTCAACGAAGTCCGGCTGGCCGCTCGTGGAAGGCTGAGACGGGGTCTGTATGGGGATGCGACAGTTGATGATTTTCTTTTTCCCTCTTTTCGACTTATGCTCGGTCGGCGAGTAGTCCGCGTCGGCGGACGGGTCCTCTTTGACCTCGGGCAGCGTCGGCTTAACGTCGGGAACCGCGTTAAGGGCGGCTTTTTTAGTCGGTTTCTTCTCTTTTTTGAGAACTATGTCTTGCTGCATCTCTGTAAGAAAGTATTTTTATAAAAAAATGGATCAACAAAATAATAAATATGATTTAACTAACAGCCAGTTGAGATTTTAATTTTCTTAGTCATAAAAAAAAGTATTTGACACATGAAAAAACATATTATAGGTATTCGTTTGCACTAAATATAGGTAAATTATCGCGTATTTGAACTAAACAAGAATGTAAGTAGCTAATTTATGTGTACATAATATCAATGAAACCATTGTTGTTTTTTAAAATTGCGTAATTCCGAAGCTATGAAGGTATCTTCCTTCTCTATTGACCCCGAACATGGGCGAGTAGCGAGTACAGAGCCGGGTCAGCCGCCGGGCGCGCTAAGTGTACTGACGGTTGTGCTGCGTCTCCTGCTGGAACTGCTGCCAGGCGGCGGCGCGCTCGTGCTCGGACAGCGCGGCCTCGGAGCCGCGCAGCAGCGAGTCGTGCTCGTGCACGGCGTGCAGCGCGGCGTCGCGCGCCACGCGCAGCAGCACCACGTCCTGCACGCCCACCGCCACGCCGCCCGCCACGCCCACGCCCGTCTCGTCGAACCTGCCGGGTGTGGCGCGTCAAACTTGCTGCAACTCTCTACTCGAGCGACACGGCCGTTCTGCACGGACGGGTTGCATTATAAACGGTTTTAAGGCCCATTTAGACGGTACGAGTTTCTCGCTTTGAGTAATTATCGTAGCACGATACGATTTCTCGCCCTAAAATAGGCGAGAAACTCGTCTGAGAAACCGTCTAAATGGGTCTTTATGATATTAAACCCCGCGGATGTTTATAACTATGTGACACACTAGACTTATTTTTTTTTTATGACATAAGGTGGCAAACGAGCAGACGGATTGCCTGATGGTTGGCAATTACCGTCGCCCATGGGCACCCGCAACACCAGGGGAGTCACAAGCGCGTTGCCGACCTTTAAGGGAGGTTGGAGCTCTGGGAACCTTACTCACCATCAGGAACACAACACTACATACCTGAAAGGTAGCAGTGCTATTATGGCTGTGGTCTTCTGTAAGGAGGAGGTACTTCTCCAGTTGGGCTTCTCCAGACTCGAGCGTGATGGTACTTCGCTGTGCCCTACCTCTCATTGTCGGACGTAGTTTAAGGACATACCCGGGTCCAAATCGGTGTATTACAGAATGTATTACAGAAGATAACTTTGAATAAAATTTAGAAATGAAAGCAAAACTCATAGATATTATCTCTCCTTTTCTGATTTACGTATAGACAGACACTTACAATTAGATGTATGACGTATGATTATTTATAATTGTTGGTACCAATTAAATCGCCTTATATAAACATTGTTTACCTATACAGCTCTGTCAGCTCGGCCATATTGTAGTGCCGATCGATCTGCTGCTCGTCGACAACGCGACAGGACACGGCTTGTTTCGTCACGGCTCGCTCGTAGATCTTCTGTTCCATAGTACCCTGTGAATAACGGTCGTTTTAATTACTACTAACCTTCATTAGAGTATCACAAAAAAGTAATAATTAAAGTTATAATAGTCACACCAAATTCAATTAAGGAACTACATCATCAATCATGTACAAAACGGTTTGTTTTATAATCCGTATCGATACGTAACCGTTTCATAGGGTTATCTAGTTAAACAAAGGTTTTCCAGCCACTGGGTTGTGTGTCATTTCATTTTTTTATATAAATCAAGATCCAAAACGTGTCATGTAGAAATAAAATATAAACCCAGTAACTCACCAATGCCACCAGCCGGTAAATGTAACAGTCTTTCTTCTGTCCGAAGCGATAAACTCTGAAGATACTCTGTATGTCGTGCGCCGGGTTCCACGATGTATCCAGTATGATGACGCGGTTGGCTGCCGTCATGTTCAGACCCAGAGAACCAGCGCGCGTCGAGATTAGGAACAATCTGGAATAAAAGTTATGCATTTTCAAGTCTGTTGATAGTCTGTCAAAGTTCAAATTGAAACTAATTTTATCGTTATTTAGACAAGGATTCCGAACTATGTAGTTATGAAGACTGCGGGTGATATGTGGACAGGGCCAACTACATTTTTTTTTATAGATAGCATCAATATAACCATAGATAGGGTGATGGCACCAATGTAGGACACTTTAAGCTGGCAGGTACCAATGATGGACACTTAATTCTTCTTAAAAAGTTCTTAATTCAAAAACCATAACGTTATAAATTGAATATTTACCAACAAATGCACAACACTTGACTCCTTTGAAATAAGCACTAATGTTCATGATTGGTTCCTTGTAAATTACTGGTGTATATCACCCTAGCCACTCATGAACAACAAAAACTAAGCCTACTTAATGAATAGTACCCCATGACCAGCCATGAAACCAAAATCATGGCCCGCGCGTATTTATGTTAAGTGCAGTGTGGCCCTTGAGTCAATAGTTTGCCGACACCTGGCTTCAAAGCTCAACGGAACGCTCCACGCCCTGCCCCTCTCTCCACTTCACACACAGGCCTTACTCTAAAAAAACACACCATGTTGAACGCTTACAGTTAGGGTTGCCAACCGTCCCGCTACATGCGGGACGTCCCGTTTCTGG
Source organism: Grapholita molesta (assembly GCA_022674325.2). Taxonomy (NCBI): domain Eukaryota; kingdom Metazoa; phylum Arthropoda; class Insecta; order Lepidoptera; family Tortricidae; genus Grapholita; species Grapholita molesta. The sequence continues at coordinate 5,168,456 of CP053136.2, read as the reverse complement.
GGCCCTAGAGCATGCGTCCCGCATGGTGTCCACGCGGGACGCCGATTGTCCTGTTTTCAGCCTAGACTAGATTATCAGCACCAAAACGAGCGTTGATTTGCATATTACAATAATTTAGTTGATGTGAGAACTTGTTACATGTGATTAAAAGTCTGTTAACTATAAGTACTTACCTACTTGGTTATAATAGGCTAGGACACGATTTTGATTGTTAATATTGTTCTTACATTTCTCTCTTGGTGCATTCAGTTAGAGTGAGGCCGCGTGTAGGGGTCCGGCGTTTTTGAGCCTGGTCCCGCGATGTGATCGTAAATGTACCACGAATCTCTGAATCACAGTTGGCACTTACAGTCTTAGACGTCTAATAGTTATTTGTTCTCGCTTTGCTCGTGGTTAAACTATAGAATCCATTCGCTTGCTCTAGTTTCAATACACGAGAAGTAAATTACAATTGCACCCGTGTGTAACACAAAACTTTTCCCCTCACTACAGCGAGGAAAGTGAAACATGCAAAAAAACGTTTTGAAATCGCATTGACTTTTTCTTTGCGTTTAGATACATTCAACATTTTTACAAAAGCTGCCTTTAGCTTGGTTAGCTTGTGGTGGCCAGTACGATTTTCGAATGTTCTACTTCGATTTTCAACTCGGTGCGTTAGCGAGGCTCGCCCGCGCCCGCCGCCGCCGCGGGGGCAAGTGAGCTGTACTTCGCGAATTTAGACTTTAAAACCATAGCAATAAGAGCTATGAGAAGTCAACTTACTTTAATCACTAGTGGATAAAATGCGTTTTTACCCTCTCGTATTAAAGGATAAACAAGCGCTTTACGAGCTAGTGAGGGGAAAAATACTAACTTGGTCTTATAGTTGTGTTCGGCGTTGAACTCGCGGCACCACTTCTGGCGCACCTCGGGCGGCACGGAGCCGTCGAGCCGGTAGTACTCCTGCCCCAGGCTCCACTTGTTGATCTTCTTCAGGAAATACTCCAGCGCGTCCATGGTGATGAGCGACGTCGAGAATATTAAACTGTTAATGTAAACAAACATTACGGGTGACGTAATGACGTATACGAGGAAGGATAAAATAGAAACATTTGACAAGTCCAAGCGGTACTCTTATAGCACAATTGGTAGGGCACTGGGCTAGTGATCCAGTGGTTGTGGGTTTGAGTCCTGCTGAGTGTCAATTTTTTTTTTTACATTTACATATCAATGATATTTGCTAGCAGACGTCTCTGTTTAATATAAAACAATTTAAACAAACATGTTTCAATGTGACTGATCTGGGCCTTTTAGATATTTTTTTCATGAATTTAGATTGCTGGTCTTGTTTAGTAAAATTACTTTAGTTAAATGTGTTAGTAGGCTTGTTACACGTTTATGAAGACACGGGTTCAGTGTATGTATTACCACTATGTAAGATAATAATAAAAAATTGTTAATCCTCAATCCATTTCTAAGATCTTTCAGTTATACTATTTTGTTTGCTTTAATTTATCTTACAGTATCTCGATATGCATTCCTACGGTACCGTATGGCTGAGAATACCACCAGAGCACCACCGTATCTCCTCCCACGGTTGTCGTAAGTGGCGAGTGGCGACAAAGGGAAAAACCAACGCAGCAGCGTCAATCAAAACCATAGTTACTGCGGTCGCCAACCTGCCTGCCCAGCGTGTCGACTGTGCCAACTCCCCCCAGAGATGATACAAGTGTCCAGCAGTGGATGATGTAATTTTTTTTTTATAAAAGACTGACCAGCGTTTGACCTCAGTCGTACCTGATGGTAAGTGACGACGAAGTCGAGGGTGTAGCACGCTGGTTCAGTAACAGCCTATTCACTCTTGCCTTGAAAAGACCCAAATTATATCTTACCGAGAATACAGACGAAGGGAGCGAATTCCATTCCTTAGCAGTCCACATTTGGAAGCTAGAAGGGAAGCGTAATTTCTATGAATGTTTGTATGCTCACACTTTGTCGTCCAAGGCGACGCTCTCCTCCAAGATCCGGAAGACGGTGATGAACTTGTTGGAGCTCTCGAGCCGCTCCAGCATGTCGCCGCCCTCGAGGTACTGCAGCCACCACACGTCGGTGCTGGGCGGCTTCATGTCCTCGCTGGCCGTCAAGTCCTCGCGTGCCTGATCGTCTTCTAACTTAATGTTTGTATGCTTACACTTTGTCGTCCAAAGCGACGCTCTCCTCCAAGATCCGGAAGACGGTGATGAACTTGTTGGAGCTCTCGAGCCGCTCCAGCATGTCGCCGCCCTCGAGGTACTGCAGCCACCACACGTCGGTGCTGGGCGGCTTCATGTCCTCGCTGGCCGTCAAGTTTTCGCGTGCCTGATCGTCTTCTAACTTAATGTTTGTATGCTTACACTTTGTCGTCCAAGGCGACGCTCTCCTCCAAGATCCGGAAGACGGTGATGAACTTGTTGGAGCTCTCGAGCCGCTCCAGCATGTCGCCGCCCTCGAGGTACTGCAGCCACCACACGTCGGTGCTGGGCGGCTTCATGTCCTCGCTGGCCGTCAAGTTTTCGCGTGCCTGATCGTCTTCTAACTTAATGTTTGTATGCTTACACTTTGTCGTCCAAGGCGACGCTCTCCTCCAAGATCCGGAAGACGGTGATGAACTTGTTGGAGCTCTCGAGCCGCTCCAGCATGTCGCCGCCCTCGAGGTACTGCAGCCACCACACGTCGGTGCTGGGCGGCTTCATGTCCTCGCTGGCCGTCAAATCTTCGCGTGCCAGATCGTCTTCTAACTTCTCCGCTGTAAATGATTATATGTATGTACTTTTACGCCGGCTGACTAGGGGGTGTCGTAAGAGGCGACACAGGGCAAAATCCTACGGACGGGCAGCAGCGTCCGTCGAAACCCAATCTACAGCTACTGCGGTCGCCAACCCGCCTGCCAAGCGTGTCGACTATGGCAACTACCCCCAAGATGATACAAATCGTATTTGTGGGAGGCCTATGTCCAGCAGTGGACTGCATACGGCTGAAATATATGTAAAATGATGTATGTATGTACTTTTAAGGAGGTCATCATTTTCCTCGCGTTGTCCCGGCATTTGCCACAGCTCTTGGTCCCCTCTTGGGAAACCAAACACAGGATTTGGCGTAGGCACTAATTTTACGAAAGCGACTGCCATCTGACCCTCCAACCCTAGTAAACTAGTCCTTATTGGGATTAGTCCGGTTTCCTCACGACGTTTTCCTTCACCGAAAAGCGACTGGTAAACATCAAATGATATTTCGTACATAAGTTCCGAAGAACTCATTCGTACGAGCCGGGGTTTGAACTTGCGACCTCTGGATTGCAAGTCGCACGCCCTTACCGCTAGGCTACCAGCGCTCTTCAGTTTTTAGGGGGTAAATCTACATAATGCATAGTAAAACATCTTACCTTTGACTTTAATCTTCTCATCCCGAGCCTTCATATTGAAATTATGCAGCACCTGCGGATGCGACCATATCTTCTGCAACGTGTGAAAGTCCTTCAAGATGCTTTGTTTATTTTTATTAGCGTACACGCTGAGGTAATGTTTGTACAAGTCGCACTGGCACTTCGTTAGCGATATGAACACTGTGTATTCGTGTTTCTTCGGCAGGTAGGGGTAGAGGACGGACGCTTCCTGCCTTTGGAGGCAGCCTTCCAAGACTTTGTGGAGGATGTGTGTCCGGGCTTTCATAAGCTTGATGTCTTCCACTACCGAGTCTCTGTGTTGACCGTTCATTATTGGGTTTTCAAATCTGCAAATAATAAAAAAAAGTAATTTCCATTAACTCATTTTCTCGCGTTGTTCAGGCATTTTGCCTCGGCTCATGGAAGCCTGGGTCCGCTTGGCAACTAATCCCAGAATTTGGTGAAGGCACAAGTTTTACGAAAGCGACTGCCACCTGACCTTTCAATCCAGAGGGTAAACTAGGCCTTATTAGGATTAGTTCGGTTTCCTCACGATGTTGTCCTTCACCGAAAAGCGACTGGTAAATATCAAATGACATTTCGTACATAAGTTCCGAAAAACTCATTGGACTCATTGGTACAATCGCCATAAAATATATCGGAGCATGCACTTTATCGCCTTGACAATAGAGGCGTTGTTCCGATATTCGTCACCACCTCCACAGCTCCGATATATCTGATGGCGACTGTACAAACCGGGGTTTGAACCTGCGACTTCGGGATTGCAAGTCGCACGCTCTTACCCCTAGGCCACCAGAGCTTTCCATTAACTACTGCTTAAAATTGTTACCCACCACTAACAGCTATATAGCAATCTTGTCACAGTCACTATACATTGTAATAAAACTGACAGACATGCGCGACTTAAAATAAAAATTCCCTCTGTGCATACTTTCGAATTGCGCGTTAAACATTATATGGTAGATAGCGGTTATTTTTTTGTCGAAACGACGGTGGCAAACAAGCATACGGCCCTCCTAATGGTAAGCAGTTACCGTAGTCTATGGACGCCTGCAACTCCACAGAACTCACATGCGCGTTGCCTATCATTTAAAACCTTCCAGATAAACTACAGAATGCATAAATAAAGAATTCACCTGTTAGAGTACTCCGAGTAAGTCCCAAGCAGATTCGGTTTCACGAAATTAACCATGCAATAATACTCTCTCAAATTATTTTGCATCGGGGTTCCCGTGAGTACGATCCTTCTGCGTGTGGCAACCCTGCTCATGGCGACCGCGAGCACCGAGCAGTCGTTCTTTAGCAAGTGTCCTTCGTCGCAGACAATGATGTCTGGGCCGGGGTCGAGTAGGGCTGTGCGGATCTTGTCTATGATAGTTTGTCTGACGTCGTCCAGTTCGGCGTCGAGCGTGGTCAGACTCCGGAATAATTCGTAGCCGATAATGAATATGCCGCCTCCGCTGTACCAGTCTTCCAGTTGGTACGCTCGCTCGTAAGTTTTTCTCAGTTTGGACAGTTCGAAAACCTGTAAATTATTACTTTGTTAGTTGTTTAAATAACTTTGTGAAAATGCAGCAGCGAACACTGTAAACCCACCCATAAACTAGCATTGAGAGGAAAGGCAAAACACAAATCTGGTTTTAAAATTATACTCACGTTGCTAGAAGACGGATAATTTTTTTTTATACTTTAGTTTAGACCGATTCTTAATCATTTAGAACACAATCTTTCATAATCAAAAATTTTACTTATGTTTTAGGTATACTAGGTATGAAAACAAAATAGGGTAGAAATAGACCTAGAGGTTAATTATTAGAATAATTTAGCAAAATGGAGCAAACATAAATAATATTGATTTTAATATGAATATTACCTGCAGTTTCCGTTTCAATTTACTCGGCTTGAAAGACAAAGAATTTTTTTTTATACTAGACATCCATCACAAAAATTTCAGTTGAATTTGTTCACAATATTGTAAGAAATAAAATATATTTTTTTTGTTTCAAAACTGAACGAAACTAGAGAAATGCAACTCTGTACAAAGGAATCAAATTCATGTAAGTAATTTGTCCTGCATGTGGCCCGTGCATCTGGTTTCAGCATAGACATACCATTAACTTAGACGGAGTGTGCTAATAATAATATCACGATGGAAAGGGATGGTCTTATGTAACTTTCCATAGGTATGGCAGAGACGGCGCTATTTTCGTCCGCCCTTGTCATAGTCTCACATATTTTTGGTCCCCTCCAAACTGGTCCCTTCTGAACTGTCAAAGTTGGAGGGGAACAAACAAATACAATTGGAGTATTCTTGGGTTTTCAACCAAAGTTGCGGTAATTTATACAGAATAGGCTAATAGAATTGTTATAAAGAATGTCCTGTAAAGCAAAATTATAGTGAATTGTTTTATTATGGGCCACAAAAGGCAAAATATAGCGGATGCGTTCTCCAGTCATTATTCCTCCTAGGGTTTAAGCAAGTAACCCATTGAATGAATGACACTAAATGATTGAATGGTTTTTACCTTGATCTCGTCCGTGACGGGTCCGATCCACTTGTGTATCTCGTCGACCCAGTTCAGCACGGTGGACAGCGGGCAGCACACGAGCACACGCCGCATGCCCACTCGGGGATGTGTTAATACCTTCGGCAAACATTTAAAACTATAACCTGGGGCCTATTGCATAACAACTTGTAATTTATAATATTAGCTGGAGTCCCTTTCCAATACCTGTTATTAGAAAAAGAGTTTTCTAATATAATTAGTTGTAAATTGTTATGCAACACTATAACCTGGTTGCTACACTATAACCTCCTCTATAATTCTTAACTTTTTGACATCCACGTTTCTATATCACGCTGAAATTAACCGTATTGGAATGTCCCAAGGCTCATTTTGCGTTGGCCGTCCGACGCAACAATATCCACATAGATGCGCTGCTAAAATATATTTATTTAAGAAAATCTACTTTAGAGTGGAAAAATCTTGTACAGTCAGCGTCATATAGTTGGTAGCAGCCAAAGTACTCATAAAGTTCGGTACACCATAGTATTTATAAGGTATACCGAACTATTTGACTACTTTGAATGCTGCCAACTATATGACACTGACTGTACCAAACCAATACTTCACCGATACAGTAAAGTACACTTTTATCTCTATACATTTTCTTACCTTATGGTAATGCCATAAGCACTGGTCCCATCGTAAGCTAGTAAGCTATGAGCTATCAGCTATTTAAAGGGACAAAAGATAATCGCTCCCGTGTAAATAAAAGAGAGAGATATATATTTATAGCTCATCGCCCGGCGATGAACTACGAACGCCCGGCTATGACATATATGTATGTCTCTTCTTTTTGGTCTGTCAATTGCTGTGCAATTCACTGTTGAACTTGCTATCGATACGAAAAAAGAAGTCATTTCAAAATCTCGCTATCATGACATGAGATTTTGTGTGCGTGACCTCAACTCTCCTGGCACTACATATCCTCTAGCAGCCCAGATCTCAAAATTTGCCAGGCCAAATGCAACTCTGGTTTGTCACAATTAAAATTCAAAATAGCATTCAATGGGAGACCTTTCTAAAGTTCTCTGGGTGGCCAGAGGATATACAAATTGCGCTGCTCACCGTGTGCAGCAGGGCTAGCACTTGCAGCGTCTTCCCGAGCCCCATGCAGTGCGCCAGTATGCAGCCGCCGCCCGGGTGGCCGGACTGCACGCGGTCCAGGCTCTCGAAACACGCGTCCCACATGAACTTCACGCCTTCGTACTGAAAAAATACGTTAAGTAGGTATAATAATTTCGATATTTAAATCAAACGAAAAATAGAAGCCCAGTGCGCAAATTTTTCGATTTAGATTTAAATATCGAAGATATTCGGTAGCTGATGTTTCTGCATAATAAAAATCATTTAGGTATAATAATCTTATTACAATCGGTGGAAAATGCCGAAATGGACCTTTCAAAGAGACTCAGAGATGTCACAAGAGCAAACAAGAGAGATCGAAGAGCTGACAGTTACCTCGCTCAGCGTATCAGCCTCATGATTCAGCGAGAAAATGCTGCCAGCGTCTTCGGTATCATGCCGCAGAGGTCTTTTTTAGATATAAGCTAGTTTCACTTGCATTTTATCGTTTTAATCATGAATTCTTTTTCTAGGTATAGGTAGTTCACATTTTCTTGCCATTTTATTTAAATTTACATTCTAAATAGTCTGTGTGAGGGCAGAATACACTGAACAAAATATAAACATATTACCTATACAAAACTGTATTCTGGCATATAAATTCTGATTGATTTACTGATTGACCCACGCGTGGCCATTACGACATAACCCCCTATGATCAGTCGACCCATCCGTGCTGACGTCCATGGCCGACATGTAGGAAGGATGTACCTGATGAGCTTTCATGACTTTGGTGAAGAATGGATGCACGGTGACCGCGGGCTGGCCGACCTCGAAGTCGTACTCCAGGCAGACTTCGTCGTTCGTCACGATCACGTTGACGCCTTCTTCGCACCCCAGTAATTCTTCCTGCAAACAATGGCGGTGTGGACACATGTTAAATGTGATAAAATATTGTTTAATGTTATTATAATAATTTCATAATTTCTAGATGCTTTAAATAGGACAACTCCATATGAATGACGTCACAGCTATTTTTCCTTTTGTTAATCGGAAAGAGCAAATTGCAGACTTTGACTCTCGTGGATAACTTTTATACAAATAAAATAAATAAATAAATAAATCGCGACAATCTGACACAAATCGACCTAGTCCTACGGTAAGCTCAGTAAGGCTTGTGTTGTAGGTACTAGACGACGATATATGTAATAGATAGATATATATTAATACTTAAATACATAGAAAACACCCATGACTCAGGAACAAGTATCTGTGCTCATCACACAAATAAATGCCCCGGCTGGGAATCGAACCCAGGACCATCGGCTTCAAAGGCAGGGTCACTACCCACTAGGCCAGACCGGTCGTCTAAATGTGATCACATGTTAAATGTGATAAAATTTTATTTAATGTTTAGTTAACCGCAACATTTGTAAGTCATTATAATAATATCATAATTTATAGATACTTTAAATAGGACAAATACATATGAGTCACAGCTATTTTTCTTTTTGTTAATCGGAAAGAGCAAATTCTAGACTTTGACTCTCGTTTATAACTTTTTGAACAATTGCTTATTGTATTTCGGATTTTGTTGTTTAAAGCTCGCAACGAAACATATCGATTGATACCATAATTAACCCCATGAACGCCTTATCCGTCACAAGCCGTTTGGACGCTAAATGTAAAGTTCAAAGTCATTGTTTCAACAGCAAAAATTTGTCAGCGGCATTTCAGGGTTAAATCAAACATCGACTAGCCTATTAGAATCGAAGTATCATATAAACTGATGCTACGCGCAGATTAAATAAAATTGTAATCTGTACATTATAAAAACAGAATAGCCAGTCTTCTGTACGCTCCGTATGCTTAGATTTTTTATCACACTATGTCTTCATCAGTAGACAAAGTGATTCAAAAGGAAGGTTTAAGGAAGTATAATAATTAATTTACATTAGACCCATTCGAAGCCAGCGATGCTATTTTCAAATAAATGGAGAACTGGTGGAGTTTCATCAGCGCCAGGCACAACTTTTTTTTTTATTACATAGGCGGCAAACGAGCAGACGGATTCCTGGTGTTAAGCAATTACCGTCGCCCATGGGCACTCGCAACACCAGGGGAGTCACAAGCGCGTTGCCGGCCTTTAAGGGGGGTTGGAGCTCTGGGAACCTTACTCACCATCAGGAACACAACACTACATACCTGAAAGGTGGCAGTGCTATTATGGCTGTGGTCTTCTGTAAGGAGGAGGTACTTCCCCAGTTGGGCTGCCCCAGATTCAAGCGTGATGGTCATCGCTGTGCCCTACCTTTCATTGTTGGACGTAGTTTAAGGACATACCCGGGTCTCAACTCCAACTAAAGCCGTACAATTTTGATATTATAGTTGCATTTATAAAGTGACTTACGTGAGTTAAAGTGAAGAATCTTTGTGTAACGCGTCATACATGTTGTATAGAAATCTTGCCATGTAATTAGAAGCCTGTAAGGCAATTTTTAATTTAATTACTCACCAATTGTTTCTGTTTCATGCTCAATCTTCGCTTCCGTTCGAACTCTTCCATATTAGCTAACACGGTACTCCGAGCCAAGGATTTCTTATCGATGACCTGAAACCAATAACAAAGAATGTCGTCTAACTCGCACTTACAATGTAAAGCACTTTCTATCACCCACGGACGTAAATTGCTGGACCAGTGACGGCCCGTCAATAGAACCTGATTTCTAGCGGCTTGACAATTTTTTACATAGTTGAGCCGTTTTCCATTGAATAATAAATGTAATAAATGTTCCCAACAAAAAACTAAACTTCCGACAGAAATACTATATCTCCGACTGTGTGGTACATGGCACAGTCGGAGATTTAGTATTTCTGTAAGTACGTCTAGTTTAAGATAGGTTAGGTTAGTTTTATTTCGAAGGCGAAGCTCTTACTGAAATGGATTATCATACTGATATAACCCGCCGCCACTGGATGTAGACTGGCGGTCATATCAGGGAGCAATCACACTGCAGCCATCTACACCCAGCCCAGCGACCCGCACAATAAAACTGTTTTGTATTGTTATTCTGTCCCATTAGCCAGGAGAGCAGAAGCATATAGTCTGTTAGAACATATGTAATACTGAGTTTACTACTTAATACGCTTGATAGTTGAGTAGGTGCCCATTATGGAATGAATACATAGTTACCACAAATATGTATGTTTTGTTTATGTAGGTGCCATATAACTGTATTTTAAGTCATCCAGGGGAACGTAAATGGCATAGAATAGTTGTTTGTGCCACATATTTCAAGTACTAAACAAAAGTAACCTTGTTGTTTATCAGTCAGCCAACGAAAAAGGCTCTTGAGAATGCTACTCGTTGCGGAGCGAATAGCGATACATGTGGAGCAATATTTGTGCAGAATTACCCGTTTTGACATATTTGCATATGCTCGAGTCTCATGGTAATGTTGTGTTTAGGTTTGCCGAATAATACGTACCTTTCTAATGTTACGGCGTCCCTTGAAATACGCCGCGGAATTCCCTTTGCCTTGTCCATGCGATCCCGCTTCTCCGAGCAGTTCGTATGACAGTACTCTGGAAATTTAAAAAAACATATGTTAAATATTCATCAGGCTTGAAAACTAATACAATTTTAAATGGACCTAAAATATCATGCTGGATTGAAGTGGTATCCAGAATCATACAACTGGTATCATCTTCATCGACTTGTCCCGGCATTTTTCACGGCTCATGAGAGCCTGGGTTCCAACTAATGCCAGGATTTGGGGTAGGTATTAGAACCAAATTTTTCTTAGCACCTGACCTACGTAGTAGTTACGTGTGTACACGCATGTCAGCGTTCTATATTCAAATTTTGACGTAAGTTCCATATTAACAACTACATAGATACGGTTCTTCAGTTAAGTTTTTCACCTATACTTCAGTTTATAGAATGTCTCACCTCATTTGTTTTTGCCTCTCCAACATTTTTTTCCTGGATCGTCTCGACCGGCCGCGAGGCTTGTGATTCAAGATGGCGGGTTTGTCGCTGGTGTTCCTCCGTTCTATAAACTCGCTGACTAGTTTAGCCCTCTTGGCATCGTCTTCACTAAAGGAAATAACAAATCATTATAAATTAAAACTATTTCAGAGCGTTTTCATCATATCAGCCGTAGGAGGTCCACTGCTGGACATAGGCCTCCCCCATATATGACAGTGACCGGTTTGGGGCCACCCGCAGCCAGTGGATTTCCGCGATCTTTAGCATGTCGTCGGTCTACTTTGTGGGGGGCTGCCCGCACTGCGCCTTGCTTTGAGCTTCCTTTTGCGTTTTACAAATTATCTATGAATATATCATATTTTGATGTTTAACTTTTGCGAAAGAATAATTAATTTAAAGAATATACATACTAGCCACCCGGACCGGAATTGCGCGGGTGATGATCGGTTGACATCGACTTACAGACATTAAGTGTGCCAGACGCGTGCCAGACATAATAATATTGTTAATAACGTTTTGTCTGCCACGCCATTTCTGGCACGGTAAATGTCTGTAGATATAAACCAACCTTGAGTGGCCGCCTATTTATGAAAAACGCTTTAAAACCGTTACATAATTTAAAAGATTCAAAAGGATAGCATCATCTATAAAATATATATATATATATATATATATATATATATATATCTGTATTAGCGTACAGAAAGCGGGAAGCGACTTCGCTTTATATTAAAATGGTATTTCAACACCGAGCCTGAGGTACGCTTGTAGTATTACGAAAGCGACTACCTTCTGACCTTCCAATCCAGATGGTAAACTAGGCTTTATTGGGATAATCTAGTTTCCTCAAGATGTTCTGTTCTTCACCGAAGCGACTGGTAAGCATTGTACTTGGGTTAGAACCTACGAGAGGCCACCAGAGCTTCAATACTAATCTACACTAATATTATAAAGGCGAAAGTTTGTGAATGTGTATGTTTGTTACTTCTTCACGTCCAAACGGCTGATGGAGCGATTTTAATAAACTTTGGTATGGAGTTAGCTGATACCCTGGATTAACATATAGGCTACGTTTTGTCCCTAATAAACCGCGGGTAATAATAATACTCACATAGCAGTTTCTTGTTTCTTCCCCATCCTTTTTAAAAGCTTTTCTTTAGTATTAACCCATTGTTTCTCTTCCTCTGACGACGAATCATCGGACTTAGCTCTGTCCCGACCAGAAATCTTTGTACCACTTCGCTGGAAAGAGAAATCGTTAACACTATAGATATATATTTTCGTTAAATATGGAACACTTAAATCTAGTAACACATACCGGTTTATTCCTCGTAACGGGACCTTTAATAGGTGTCTTGGCATTTTCGTTATCTAATATAACTGGTGCATGTAACAGGGTCAGTTCCTTGTTCATCATTTTGTCCGCAGTAAGCATTAACGAGTCAGGGTGCTCCTGTTTCACGTCAACCGTTTTAGATTTAGGTCCTGGTCTCTTCTTTTTATATATGGAGTCGCAGTCAACTTCCTTCTTGATCTTTCTGTTAGAGAGTGGCATGTCGTCTTCGTCGTCATCATTCATGAGGGAATTTTTCGCCATGTTATTCTCAGCATCATCTGGACCCTGTAATTGTTCATCAGTTCTTGCTATAGAGAATCGACATAACCAAAATGCACCTAAGTAAAAACTAAATTGTTGTATTAACACGTTGGTGAACAGTAAATGACGTTATCTGGCATAGCCCACAGTAATTAAGAACATTCAAGTGTTAAAAATATTAGATTTGAGCTGTTTTTAAGTGGTAACACATGACATATATTGAACATTGAGTGACCAGAAAGATCGGAGGTAACTTCTGAAAAAGGCCTAAGCGCAGCAGTAGGCGAATAGCTAAAAATATTAAGTTGGCAAGCCATCTGTCAAGTTTCCAAGACCTGATTCTGGAATTTGGGCTTAGACACTAGACACTGCTTGGCTACATTTGCAAGGACATGATATAAAGTCGAAGTTGAATTGAGTCCAAATTGTTTTCCTTGTCCTCCCTTTTGTAATTAGCAGCCAATTGATTTCGTTGGCTACTTATAAGTAATAAAATATACTTACTGGTGTTGTGAAATCATTATCAAAATGATCTACTTCGTCATCAGAAGGCAACAATTCATTGTAAACATCAGAGCCCGCAGGACTTTCTGATCTTTCATTATCATTCTGGGAAACCTTTTCCTGTTCCGCACTAGCAACTTTCTCTTTGCGAACTCTAGATTTCTTTAGACTTGATAACCTGTTCAAAGACTGAAGGTTTGTTAATCTGAAATAAATACAAAAAGTTAAGAACATTGATCATACAAGAATGTATTTACAACTTATTGGGCCATAAATTCTGTCACAAGTTTTTTAGCCACAAACTAAGAATTGGAAGCAATGTCTTATTATACATATAAGTAGTTTGAAAGCTTATTTCATAGTCATAAACTAAAATTAGTTACTGTTACTGTGGGTTTGTACAATTACATATAATTTTTGATAGTTAGTCATTAAAACACATATAGAATACACGCCACCTCCTCAAGCTAATATTAATCCTTATTCCTTCCAATACCTCCAGTTACTATTTAAAAAACTCTTAATCTTACATTATCGCGATAGTCAGATCTCTTAACTTTATTTGTATGTATATAATTTATTAAGATTTAACTAATAAGATGGCTATTCTACATGGTTCAACGATTTAATTTTTGATTGGCAGTGAAATTATCACGATTTTGGCATGAAACTGAAAGTACACTGGTTTTAAAAGATCTATATCTAACGAATTAACTAGTCAGAAAGACTAGACTTATAATGAAATTAAAACAATATTTGTTTAGCAACGTATACTACACTTGAAGTATTTTAATTGCTTAATTGTACAAGTTAGTTTTATTACCAAATACTTAGTAGGTATAGTCAACTAACGTTGATAAGAGATCTTTTGCGTCTTTCATATAGATTTTCACTGTGACAAGATACGAAGTGGCCTATAAATCAAATTGCTTGACTGATTTAATTTAGTAAGTTAAATCCAGTTTGTATTGCTATACCATTGCAGGGTTCATGTTGAAACTGTAACTAGTAGTGCTTATACATGAAACACAATAAAATATATGAGTACTAAATAAGCTCCAATAAAGACTTATCACTGAGAAAAAAAATTGTAACTGCTTGACAATTGGAAGGTCAATTAGCCAGCGTCTAACAAAAGTATACGAAAATTGAATAAACTTACAATTGAAACTTAAAATTTAACTATATTACATTTTGTTCGGAATTTAATTAGCTTCCTAATCGCACCATTAAAAGCTTTGAATTAACATGATCTTGCACAAAAACCTTGTGACAGAACTTTGGTCATACAGATCAATTAGGTTCGCGTCTCTCCTGTGGACATTGTGAAAGTTAAGGGTTTCGAAGCCTAATTTTTGATTATTTGACATATCAACATAAACCACTCCCCCTCTTACGTAACATTATACCACAAAAACATAACTTGGACTCATATAAGCCGTTAACTATTGACCACAGAGAAGACGATTTTTGTTTTAATCAATCTGTATGACCCACTTATGGGCCGAAAGTAAACATTCGTGATTACCTATCAATTTCTTCATCATCTTTGCTTTTCACTGTTATCTCTTGATATTCGAAATATGTTTGAACAAAGGATTCCGGTAACTTCTCTAAGGGGATGATTGGATGTTCATAAAGCTTTGTGTCACTACTGAGAATGGGATAACATTTCCATCCATTACGTTCAGTGAACATTTCGTTTTTCTCAGTTGGTTCACCAAATATTTCTTTATTTGCATCAATATTCTGTTTTGTGTTCTGTTGTTTACTTGCTGATTCGTCTTTAGGGTGTTTAGCTTCTTTTATTTTGCCTGGTGACTTAGTGGTATGTTTTCGATTTGGTTTAACCCCATCTTCCTCGTCAAATATTGGCATTGTTGGTGTGCATTCTAATAGCTCTATTGGTTCTTCTGAATTAATTATATCATCAGTTTCATTACTATTTTTCTTTAACTTCTCATTTGATGTTCCTTCTGTAGTTATAGATTCAGTCTCTTCATTTACTTTTGGTATAATTTGGTCATAAACATATTTAACGTATTTATGATACGTAGAAATTTCGTTTTGATCAACAGCACTAAATCCAGTGAACTTATTATCTTCTTTGGTCTTTGTTTCATTGTCATCCTTAGATTTATTAGTATCCATTATTTGCTCTGTAGAATCTACATTATTGCACTGTATCTCACCATCAACAGACTTGTTACCTTTAGCAGCTAGTCTCGAACGTCTTGTTTCTTTTTTTGTATCTTTTTCTTGTACCTTTGGAGTTTGTGCAGCATTTTCAGAATCTGATTCTGATGATTCACCTTTTTTTTCTTCTTGTCTTATTCGTTCTCGCATTCGTCTAGTAAGTATAGCTAGCTCATTAACAGCAACAGGTTTTTCTTTTGACTGTACATCTTTAATATCTTTTGGAGGTATATCCTTACTTTCTTTTGGGAGTACTTCCTTGCTGCGTTTTGGTGGTTCAGGTTTTTTTGTTTTAGGTCTGCCTACTTTTCGTTTGATGGTTTTTTTACTAACATTTTCACTATCACTATCGCTGTTTTGCAAAAGGCTTCCTTTAGCCGATTCAACGGTAAGAGCTTCAAATGTGTGTGGCACTAGTAGACTCATACTAGTGTCATTTTCATTATCAGAATCAGGTTCATGCTGTCTACGGACTCTTAGAGCACTTTGGCTAAATGCTTCGTCATTTTCGTTTTCGTATGTGCTTATAGCATGCATCATTTTATTACACCTAACAAAATTTTCAAAATTTTCTTCATCAAAGCTTGTGCTATTTTGTCTTTGAATAGGTTCCCGAACCGCAGGTGACGGTTCGGCGTTATCAAAGCATTCGGTTTTTGTAACAACACTCTCAGGTATAATGGTCATTTGATCAACATAATTATCAGGTTCAGTTTTAATAAATGGAATAAAGTTTTCACTGACAGCAGGTAATTCCTCTAAACCTGGCTCAGTTTTAATAGTAGCAATAAGTGGGAAATTCTCTAATGCTATGCTTTCATTATCTGGTATTGATTTTAAACCATTTTTAGGTTTGTCAGAAACAGCACAAGATTTTAACTCATTTAACTGTACTTTAGAGATCCAACTTTCATTTTCCCTATGATTTGCACATTCATCTTCATTAAAATTGGGTTCCATAGATTCATCTTCATAAAAAGCGCCACCATCATCTTCATAATAATCTGAATTATCTTGGTCATTCGTATTTTCTTCAATATTAAGGAAAGCTTCTTCAGAAAGTGTATTGACGGCATTGATAGTTAATGCAATAGGTGGAGTGTCAGCTATTTCCGTGGTTTGAGAATCGTCAACTTCGTAAAACCTCGATACAATATCAAAGCATATATCACCAAGTTTTTTTACTTTGTGTGGTTTCATATTAAATACAATACCGTTTTGTGACTTTTCAGAGTCATGTTGGTCGCATTCTTGTAGTAAGTTTCTTACACAGTCAAAAGCAATTTGCTTCAAAGAATTTGGAGATCTAAATGAAAAAATAGCCTTTATACACAAATCTATTAACCTGCAAGGTTGAAGATATTTATGGGTTTCTTGGATCACATTAACACATAAAGTCAACAATGATTTGACTTTTTCTTGGCTATCATCAAATGTAGGGTCACTGTCAGTATCTTCACTTTCATCAATTTCACTATCACTTATGTGACTTATAGTCTTATTATTACTTTTTATATCACTTGCAGAAATATGTTTTGTAATTTTTAGATAACACAAGGTTTTCAAAGACAGTACATTTTGGAATATAAAGTTAGACGCATTTAGTGAGCAAATGTCCTCTTCTTCACTGTCATCTAAATTTTCAATATGATAAATGTTCTCTTTTAGGGGTGGTGCATTAAAAAACAACCCATTTTTAGCTCTCAAAGTCTGGTGACTTTTTGTCAGTTGCTCACAGCATGTTGAAAATAGGCTTTTCGGCTGATATGTCAAAGTAACAATATTTACATTTGTGTTTTCAGAAATGGGAGAAGTATTGTGTTCCTCAATAGGATTCCTCACATAAAAGTGTTCCTTCAGATTCTTCAAGCAAATTAATAAAAGTGTAGTAGGGTTTCTCAATTTACTTACTTCACATATTATTTTGTCACTAAGTTCATTGCCACTTTCACTCACACTTGTGTTATTTTCATTGTTTGTGAAAATCTCCTCCGTTCTAGAAATATTATCACTTGTAAGATTATCAGGTTCAACAGTAAAATATTGGCAGATGTATCTGTTCTGTTGCCAGGTAGACCATTCCGTGGATACAAATGGAGCACACGTAAATAATGCTTTCTGGCGATAATAATCCACAAAAAAATCACTTACCATTTTTTCTGTAACTTTATTATCAGGTGGTTTTTTATTTCGGCTGTCCTGGGCTAAAAAAGACTGCGAACCCTTTACTTTTTTTACCATCACTGAATCGTTGATCCACACAGTGTGTCTGCCTTTGATGTTTATATTTTTATTGCTTTTGACCTCTTCATTTGGCTTTTTCGCAATTTTTATTGAAAGCTCTTTATTTAGGAATACTGTTTTTGGATTAAAATTTGGTTTGGTTTCTTTTTTTACTGCAATAACTTGAGGTGGAGTTTCACTGACTATTTCACAATCACTATCACTGTCTTCCTTTTTCTGTTTTGGTGTAGGCTCCACTTTCTTTTCTTGTTCTCTGTATGAGAGTAGGTCATTTTCTTGTAGGAACTTTTCATATTGACTTGATAAATCTTCTTCCATTTGCATAATATTATGTTTAGCAAGCTTCAGTAGCAAAAACGATTTCTTCACACAGTAATCTATTTTAAAAGTGTCTACTACATTAGTAGTGCTTATTTTCTTTTGAATAAAGTCATCAGACTTTTGTGTCATCAAAGTACCCAATTCTGAAGTTGTTTTCACAATGCTAGTAAGAAAATTGCACGCATTTTGTGATTGTTCATTATTTAAAGGTACATTGGTCTTCATTGACAGTGTACCAGGGCCATTAGTCTGAGTACTTGTAGTTTCAGTTTTAGTTTTGCTGGTTTGAGAAAAAGAATCTACTTTCTTCTTAACTTCGTTTGCTTCTAATACTGGGATTTTTACAACACTTGGTGATATCATTTTCCTAGGCACTTTTTTAATTTTTAAATTTGTACCCTGTGTTTTCTTTGCAAGAAAGTTTTCAAATTCCTTGCTAGCAGCCCAGGCATTTGTTGACTTTGTTACTGGCGGTGGTACAGGTTTAATTTCATCACTTACAGATTGTATTACATCATTATCGTCACACAGATCTTCAAAATCATTAGAAGAAACCTTCCAAGGTTCTTTCTTATCATCAACAGTTTGAATGTTAGATGTTTTTATAGGACTTTGATTCATTATATCAGAATTATGGGCTGTTTGCCCTTTCTCTCCTAGTAAAGTTCCTTTAGGTTTTCGTCCTCTTTTTTTTGTTTGTTTTAGTTCTTCTAACTCATCTAAAGCATCACCAACTGCGCTGTCTGATGAGTCAATTGAACTGGTTCTTCCTTTTTTTCCTGGTATATATTCATCATCAGAATGATACCTACTACTCTTCTTTCTCCTTGGTTCATCATCATCCGATAGTTCAACATTTGCAAATGGATCTTCATCTGAATCATCATCATTTCTGTATTTTAAAGCTTTCTTGGCATTTCTTCTCTTAGGCCTCTTGGAAGTATCCTCTACAAGAAGTGAGTCATTGGTGTCCATAGTTTTATTTTCTTCCTTATTTTCCACAGTGACATTATCTGTAGCAGCATTTTCTGTATCGATATTGTCATATAGTGGTTTATCATCTTCTAGTTTAAGAACATCATTATCTTTGATATCTTCAGGCTGAGTAATGAGCTCACTAGGAGCACTAGTACTTTCAACAATTTCATTATCCAAATCTGTCTCACGTTCAGCCAATGGAGAAGAAGGCATCTCTTGCAACCCTTTCAATATTAGGTCTTTTGGTTCACATGCTTTTTCACAATCAATTGCTGTTTTCAGCTGACTTAAGCACATATCTTCCTCATCATCATCATTTTCATCCTCATCAAATTTTTCAATACTAGAAAGGTTGTTTTCTAATTTTCTTAACTCATCTTCAAGTTGGGTTATGTTTTTTACCATTTTATCAATATCATTGATTTTGGAAGAGCTGGCAGTAATGGGTAAAGTATCCCCATTAAGTGTAATTTGGTTGTCAGGAGTATCCTTGGTACTTGATTTTTTTGTTGATTGGCGTCTTTTACGAGAAGCCCTTGGTCTCTCAACTACTGGACTTTGCAAGTATTCAGTATGTCTAACAGGTCGGACTCTTCTACGAGGAACTCTAGAAGTTACAACTTCTGCACTTTCCAAGGTTTCAGTATCGCTAACAATAGGGGGCTCTTTCTTTTTTCTGCCTCTTTTTCTAACTACAGGTTCTTGTTCTGCAGACGTGTCCATACTCTGTGTTGGTGACATATGAAAGCCATTTGATCCAACCTGGTTTAAATCAATATTATGGCTCGGGGATTCTAATGTTTTCTCGGGGAGATGTTCTGAACTTAAGTTTGCACTAGTATTGCTAGCAACATCTATGGCTATATTACTAACAGTTTTCCTACCTCTTCCTCGACCTTTTCCTCTCCCTCTCCCCCGTCCTCTACTCCTGCCTCTGACTCGAACTTGTTTTGAAGAAGATAAAACTGTAGGCTGACAGACTTCTGAGCTACTTACTGCTTCTGTCACTGTTGTCGCATCTATGTCCATGTTTACTTCACTGTTTATATCGTTAACCGCTGCATTACTAGTTTCTCGAAAATAATTAGTTTCATTTATATTATTAGGTTCCGAGTTTGCTTCATTGCCAAGGTCAAACGTGGCATTAGTTTTGTACGGCTCTTCTTCATTGATGTTTACTTCGCTGCCTACATCTAAGTTGCAGTAACTCAGTTGGGATTGATCCTCGTTAATGGTCGAGGATACGAGTTCGTTTTCTATAGACATGTCGCTCAATTCACCAGACCCGTCCACAGTATCAGGCTGCACGCACTCTCGGTCAGGTCCCGGGACACACTCATTTTCTAAATTCAAAGAATCCGATTCAAATACCTCAATTGCCTCTCCGGCAGCGGAGAGGTTGTTTACATTCAAGTCCATTTCTTCAGACATATTACAAAGTTGTTACACAAGTCATGGTGGATAATTCCTGTACAGGACTTTCACATACTAATTGGCAGAAATGGTAGCAATAGAAAAGAGCCACAGTAAAACAAAAGAAAATACAACGTAATATTCTAAGTTTTGCAAAACCTAAACTCGATTCGCCATCGCCATTGTATTGTATCGGTACCCGGAGCAAGAGGCATTTTTTATTCTTCTTTAACTCATCAATCGTTCTTTTCGTTCGTCAGTTTGTATACTGCGGTGCTACCGGGAAAACGATATTCGTACATCTTTTTCTTTTACTCCAATGAAGGTGTCATGAAAATGACAGAGGCAATCGTCCGAAATTTACGAATATTATTTTTCGCGGTAGCACTAGCATCGCATCCATTCGGATAACTGCCATTACAAGACAATATAAATCATTATTATGATTGTGATTGCAATTCTTTGGTAATGAGTTCCGCTAATGAATTTTTAAACCCCACAAATTATAGTTAGTTAGCGCTGCCTTGTTTTAAAACCTTACGAAGCATACCAAATCTATTTTACCGCGTGAGCGCCAAAGAATAGACGGTCTCGGACAAAACAATCCCTTCCTAATTATTAGACCATGTATTTTCTATACCAGATGGACTGTTAGCTTAAAAACAAAATTATTATAAAATATTTGATCACTCGGTGCGGTTCGGCTTAAATATAAATTTCATCAAAAGTTAGGTTCCCTAAGTATTTCACTAAGACAGTTTCCAAGTTTATTGTGATAGCATTGTGATTGATTCGAACCCGGTAAAAGGATTAGTTTCCGTTCCATGTGGATCACGGTTTTATCTAGGTATCTAGTATATTAAAATATTTTACTTTTTTGACAAAGTATAAATGTACTATGTCATGTCAACATTGAAAAACAACATCTTGAGAATGTACAAATTCCTTTTAGCTAGTGATTTTTATTTCGTACAACTAACCGATTTTAGATTCGATTATGAGTAACCGATTATTCAAAAGGTTAAAGGCTTTTAGAAACGCCTTTATGACATGAATGATGTTAAATAAAATAAATCTTAAAAGATAAATGTCCATTTGTTTCCTTGATATAATTATTTAAAAAAGAATACTAATAGTAAGTATAGTAAGTATTAGCTAAGACACTACCGTCTCGTATTCCACTTGCAACACTTTTTAAGAATTGTCAGAAATGTCAGAATGTCAGGAGATTGTCAAATGAAAATGAGACGTCGGGACGTGTGTTGTGTTGTGTAGAAGAGAGTATTTACTTACTAAATTATGCGTTTAACTCTCGTTTCGTATAACATACTTTATAAATAATAACAAGCTACAAAGCTATCGCTGACTAGGATCAATATTCAATTGCAATAGCATCAAATGTTGATTCAGCATCATGTACTTTCCCATAGGATGGCCAAAAGTTCTGAAAAATCCCACAGCAGATCACCAAATCATACAAATTGTTTCAAACAGAGATAAAATATTATTCGCTTCACTTAGCGAGGACTGTTTGATGGTATGGTTTTGTAAGGTAAGACTAGATTTTGAAATAGTTCTTGTAGTACTGTTTCTATCAAGAAGTTAAGTTATACCAGCTTTTACCCTTTTGTTCTAGCCAAGTGTACCCATTGTGCATCATAAACGCAGCACGGAATCACTGCAGCGCCTTGGGATTAATGTTGGAGTGGAATGGAAACCAGACTCTTCAATGATATGTATTTCGGTACTGATCCGTAATATTATTCAGATTAAATTATCTCTTTACTTATTTATTCAGGCAATTAGAACTGATATTCATCTAGGTTCCATTTTTTATTTACATCAACTTTTGTAAAACTGCCAATATAATCGAGGGTTGCGTGATCAAACCCACTAAGTTGAGTAAATGGGATTTTGAATTTAGAACTATATGTGAATAACATAAGATTGTTTCTTCAATGAAATATTATATCGATTTATCGGGTTTGACCATGAAACCCTATATATAGTTGCATTGCATCTAATACGAATGTTAGCTACTTAAACCATTGGACCATAGGGGTCACAACACTCTTGGATTATCTCCTGTTCAACGTTGTAATCCCCTCAAGACTCCCACCAGGAGCAATCTATAAGCATGAGAGGTTGTATACTGTAATCACAGATTATGTACACCGTTGGCATTTGCCGTATGATCAACCACTTTAAGTGACTCTTCTACCTGTCTTCTGTTGGTTTCTAGTTCAATGTTATAATTTTTCATCAATGTATGAAAAAAATTGTCTGAACGCTTCATGCTTTACACTACATTAAATCTCAATTGTTGTATTCTCATTGCAGACTTCAGAAGGACATTTAATTCTATATAATGTGGAAGTTATAAGTGACCAGACGGCGTATCAACAATATGACCCACCCACTGCCAGTCTACGGAGAGACTCGGCAGAACTGTTTGTCAAAGAAGTCATACCATCTCTGAGGATAACATTGGTTTGTTGATTCTCAATTCTAATATTTATAACAACTAACAGTTAACAAAGGCAAAAGTCAATTCCGTAGTCATCAAAAATAAACCTAAATTTCTATATATATTTATCCACCTTAATAACATATCATCATGGTCCTCATGCTGGTATTTTTCCATGGCTCTTGGTTACCTGGGGTCCACCTTGGTAACTAACCCAGGATAGGGCAAGTTTAAAAGAAAATGTTGTTTTTCTCAATGGCTGATAGATAAGTAGAATGTTTTTCCTAAAGCTTAGGAATGTAGGACCCACTGCCTTGGGCAAGACTTATAATTACATTGATACCATCAACAACCCACTGCCAACTGAGTTACCAGACATTTCAACCACTTTTGCTAGCTGAATTCTGATTGATAAAAAATTTATGCCTTACTTTTGTGAGATCTGTTTATTGGACATTTGCTGTCCTGCAATAATTATACCTTGATATTAAATGTGAATAAATTCTTCTTACTTTCAGTTTAAAGAAGTGTTAGTATGGGATGGCCAGATAACTCGCATGTGTTGCATATCTGGCACAGAAATTTTAGTTTGCACCACCAGAGCCCACCTGCTCAGGTACCGATGGGACGGCTCGCAAAACCGCGACTACTGCCTTGACCTTGGCAGGATACCCTTCTCTATCAACCAACAAGTTTCCAAAGGTAAACTTCTGTTACATCCAAGTTACCAACAGTTTTAGATTTAAATGGGGTTAAATCGCGTCGTGGGCTGCTTGTCGCCGGCAGTGCATTCATCCTCACACCCCGGAGCCTAAAGGGTCGCGCACTAACCGGTTTAAGAAGAATTTCGTAATAGTCTGGGCACAGTTGAGCCAGGCTCAATAGACGAATAGACAGCGCGAGTTAAAGAGTAACCCATTATTTGGCTGAATATTTATTTTATTAATTTCAGCTGAGCCCATTCTGGAAGACAACACTCACGTCAACGACATAGAATACTCGCCGCTGGTATGTGGCTTCGGCATTACGCTTAATGACGGACGCGCGGCATACCTCACTGCGCCTAATCTGAAGTTTGATCCTAATGTGAGTACCAACAGAACAACTAATACAGGCCTTAGGCTGTACACCGCAGCACCAATTGAATTTTCTCTACTGCCGAGTTACGGATATACGTCTGCGCTACCTATTGTCGCCTAATTATATTAAAACTAGATGACCTGTTGAACTTAGTAACACCCGTAACCTCTCTTTTTTTTATCTTTTATGCCTATGGTTATAAATTGGAATGTCAATGATTGACAGGTAGGAATAATTTGTATGGGAATAAAAAATCATTGTTTTCTAATTATCATCACAATATTTCCGTGTTTTTATACTGCCTAAACCTTCTGCGGTCTAATACAAACATTACAATAACAAAATTACCTAAATTGGTTCAGCCATTGTCGAGTTTATGGGTAACTAACAAACGCATTTCATTTATATATATATAAGAAAATTATTCGCTGATCTATTGCTAACTTCTCCCTAATCAGTCAGAAATCAGAGTCAGTGAAAAAATAAAGCGGGAACTTTAATTTTAATATAATTAGGCTAGTTAAGTACAGGGGAATATCCACTACTAGAAGGTACTGAATAGTAAGATGATATTTCATCCCATTCGGTTGTTAGATTTATAATTGCTCACAGCTCCGCTACAGTGGACAAGCGACCTAAATATGAAGACAAAACCTATATTTTTTTTGTTCTATAAATAGAGTTTTTTATCTCTTATTGATAATGAAATTCTGGCCCTTAATAGTGATGGATTAGCAATAGAATGTTATAAAACTATATTTTTACTATCTCAGATATTGTTGGATACCGATTTGAGGGTAAGGTTATGTAGGTGTGCTAATTAAAGTATTATAGTTTTTGCACATGTTTATCATTTGAAAAAATGCACCCCAATAGTGTATATTAATGATTTACTAATAAGAGCTAGTGTTAATAAATGATCCCTAAATAATTTTTGATAACAAGGAATCCTAATACAAAAATGTAATAATAAATGAGAGTAGTCAAATAACCATGAGGTTTCGTTGATAACAATATTTTATTCTTACTCTCCGTGTACGCCGTCTTAAAAATGTAATGTGTGTGAGTTGAAAGCTATCATTTGAATAATTTAATATCTCTGAAATAGTAGGTCTTAATTGGTGCTAATATGTACTTGGTAACTAAGTGAACAGTTTAGCTTGTTGTACGCCATCGTGAACGTCTAAATTCGTTCTGAAAACTATAGTAGAGCTAACATAAGATTTTTCGTCTGAGATCATTTCTTAATCTGATTGTTGTGGTTAATACTGACACGTGCCTATACCGCAATGGATAAAAAGTAATAAAAACTTAAATAGATACTATTGCCAGTGTATGTATGTACAGTCTTTCCAAAAGCGACCTTTTTGTATAATTTATGATGGATAAGAAAGACACTAGCTTTATCAGAGAAAATTACACGTTACGTGTACTACATCAAGCCGGACACGGTTGGGTAAATTTACCGTGAATAATCTAGATATGTTTTCTCCATATTTCTATGAATATACGGTTTTTAGTATATATATCGATTCGATATAGGTATAAAATGTTTTGAACAGGATGCTCTTTCATGGGGGGTAGATGCCCCACAAGGTGGACTTGATGACATAGTAAAGATCACGGGAATCCACTGGATGCTGGTGGCGGAAAGCCGGTAACTGCGGGTCGCTATGGGGGAGGCCTATGTCCAGCAGTGGACGTCATTCGGCAAACATGAATATGATGATGAGGCTGTTCTTTAGGATTTGATTTATTTATTTACTTTTATTGTGGCATAGGAATGTGTGGGTAACAGCCACAAGAATGAGAGATTAAAATCCCAGGCAAATAAACGCATCCTACGTTAGCTCTACTAAAGGCAAGTCTGAGGAGAAAAGCGATTGTTAGTGCCTGTACCAATTGTTGTCATTTACTTTGTTAAATGTCACCATTGCTGCTTTAACCTTTTGAACGCCAAGCATCACTAAAGTGGTCGCGTGATGTCGTGCCTGCCACGCCACCGACCACTAAAGTGGCTATGGCGGTCGCTGTCAAAGCAATTGTCCTGCTGACAGATAAGGTTTATATTTAATAGAAAACTCCCGTGAGACTCAGACATACTAGAAATATATATAAACGGGTCACTCACGTATCTTAAGGTCGAAAACCGCTCGAAAATGTTTCGGTCCAATTCGTGAACCATAATCATGAGCTCCGTGCCACACCGTCGCTGGCGGCGGCCCTTCGAGAACATAACAATAAACATATGTCGAGCTGTTTTCGACCTTAAGATACGTGAGTGACCCGTTTATATATATTTCTAGTAGGTTTATATTTGTTCTTTACAAGTCATACCATGGCGTACACGTCATATTTAGACGCGAGAGGAAAAGCGTTCAAAGGGTTAAAGGTGGCAACAAATCTATAATAGAACAGTTTACCAGTAAGGTTGTAACTGAATTCTATATTTCAGGCGGTCCAAGGTATCTGGGCTCCGGGCATTGATGACGCGACATGCGTGCGTGTCAATCATAAGTTTAGACTCATCGCCATTGGTAGAAAGAAGTAAGTACTTTTTACGAACACAACATTACTGTATTGATCTCTTCGCGGGAAATCAATTTGACACTATTGGTTATTAAAACAACATTACCTACTCATTCGTTAGTAGTATAAACGTTGCCTAATACAGTTCAACCAAGTGTTTTAAAAAGTAGAAATTTGTCCAGCTTTGGCTATCAATGGAATCTATTTATTTATACTAGAGTTATACCTCTAGCCATATTGAGTTTGTTGATGTTTATATTAGATTGGATTAATATAAAAAGTTACTCGGTTCTAAATAAGTAAAAAAATAATATATTTAAGATATATGGGGACCATCATTTGGATTAGTGTCGCCTGCAAATGGGTTAGATAATGCAAGGAACCTATATTATTTCTTAACTTTTTAAATGTGATTAACGATTAATACGGTACTACTCACGTTTATTTAATCACTCACGCGACATGTTTCGGAGAACATAGGCCTCCATTTTCAAGCACTAAGAGTGCTGAGTGTCCGATCGGTTCGCCGCTCGCATCACCGGTTCGTCGCGCACAAACGTGAGTAGTACCGTATTAATCGTTAATTATTAAATATGTCTCATGTAAGTTTAAATACAAATTTTTAAATGTGCTTCTAGATTTTAAGCTAACGTGGTCATTCGCATTACAACTAATCTTTAAAACGGGTTAATTTTAGTCCTTCAAGATGTTACCAAAACAGGAATAAAGATACCAAAAACGCTCAATCTCTATTATATTATTTTTAATTCCCGATTTCCAGTTCACAAGTGGACGTGTACACGATCGACGAGGCGACTGGAGGCTTAGAGCTTTCTCACACAATGGTGCTGAGTTCCAAAGATTTTCCCGGTGACCCGGGACCCGTAAAATGTATAAGGTCGGTCGCGCATTCAGTTTTCAACCTTATTGCATTGTAGTTAAGTTCAATTTTGCATAAGGACAAGGCAGTGACCCTGCCCTGGTCCTTTGGCATAAAATAAGACGTGTGATCTATTTTGATGCCTATATCCGTTGTTTAAGGGTCTGTTGCATTAAATCATATGTTAAAGTTATAGTAATGCGATGACAGCTGCGCCGCCGTATTTAATATTCTACTTGTTGAATGTGCTTTCTGCAACCCACCCTTAATGGTGATGAAGGACAAATTGTTACCGTCAACTTTGATCCTTAGTACTTAGTGATCGGATATTTGGATTCTCCCTTGCGGGATACCACGTAGAAAAGTTAATATAGATACGACCGTTTCCCGCGATACCGAACAAATCGTTCAAAATAAAACAATTTAAATTGTCTGTAAGGGATTTTTTACTTACTCGCCGAACTTTCATCCAAACGGTACAAAATGTGCCGCTTTGGTGGCAGCAAATGAGCTGTCAGTGTGAACACTTCGGCTCATTTGTTCGATTTGGACAAAAGAACGGCGAGTAAGTACGTGTGTCTATCAACTTAGATGTTTTAAAATGTAATAAAATAAACACGTTGTATTTTTTTGCCTTTTCTAACAACATAAAGCTCGGATTTCCGGGTCGTATTCATTCAGACATAATAATTGAGGTTGTTTACCCAGTGTCTAATCCAAATAACCGATCACTGCTTATTACAGTAAAATTAAGGTTGATTGTACAATGCAGATGGACGGCCGACGGCCGAGCAGTAGCAGTGAGTTGGGAGAGAGGTGGAATCTCAGTTTGGAGTACATTTGGAGCGTTACTCATGTGCTCGTTGGCGTGGGACTACGGCCTCAACCAGGACCTGAGCAAGCATAACCCGCTCGTAGTGTCCAGTATGGTAAATATGACTATTGTAGCTGTATCAACTTGGCTTCGAAGCACTGACAAAGAAATAGACTCCTACATGCGAACAAATTATGTACAAAAATGGCACTAAATGACATTTCTATCACGTTCCAGTTTATGCTAATAATGCTAATTTATAATCTTCTTTTACATAATATAAACAAAAAAGAGTTCAGTGTTCTAATTATTTAGTATCAAACTTCACTATTGATAAAGTAATAACTTTTCAGTCATTGTTGACACTTGCACTGACAGCGGTTCAAAGAAGACTAACTAAATATGCCGCCCAAGTTGTTCGAGCGGCTGTTTTTTAGAGCCATTTTTTGGGGCTGATTGTGAATCTACGTTTATTATACATCGATGCTTCGAAGTAGCTAATGTCTTACTTCAAAAATAGACTACAGATAAAAAGTTGTCGGAAGTAACACTGTATTTTTCAGTACTTAGGTGCGAAGTTGGCTGGAAACTCAGAAAGACGGTATACCCAAAATTAAGGGGGTTTTTAAGTAAGCTTTTTGATGAAATTAAGTCGTGATCGCGAAAATATTGTATGTTCTGAAGGGATACATTTAAAGTAACCGTGGAAGTTAAACTCGAGAATATTAAATAAGGTAATGGATTAAATAGATTGGTCCGCTTTTCAGGAATGGGCTACCGAAGGTTACCAGCTGTGGATGGTGAAGGTTGAAGCTGACTCGAATACCAATCTGATACAGTTGGACTTTATCAAGAGTCC
The DNA here is from genome assembly GCA_022674325.2 of Grapholita molesta. Classification (NCBI taxonomy): domain Eukaryota; kingdom Metazoa; phylum Arthropoda; class Insecta; order Lepidoptera; family Tortricidae; genus Grapholita; species Grapholita molesta. The sequence continues at coordinate 5,139,533 of CP053136.2, read as the reverse complement.
GCTTAGTGTGAATCCTTGTATGGTAAGGACAATTTTATTTTTGTATTGTAAATTACGTAAAAGAAACTAAAAAAACTACGATTAAAAGATAATTATGTTAGATAAATAATTAATCAAAGAGTAGGTGACGTATGTCAATGACGTGCCGGCGACGCGAACAGACGCTCGGTACTCTTAGTGCTTGAAATTGGAGACATCTGTTCTCCGAAACATGTGCCATAATAGTCCCACAAAGTCCATAATAGCCCCGGATACAACCTTCATACAACCGGATCGTTTGTCATATTCGTCGGCCGACGGTTTGTGCTCGAGATTCATCGTTCTCAAAAACGTGTAGAGATGTATTTAATTATTTTTTTCTTATTGTGTTTAGCCTGATACTGCCATAAATAGAACCCCGAGGAAGAAATAGAGGGAGGTCTTTGCTCAGCAGTGGGAAATCACAATATTCTATTTAATAGCCATTCCATAATTTGTGGTAGTCCACATGGAAAGGTACCTTATGTCGCTTGGCGCTTACGTTGCAAAGTGTCACATTAGTAATAATATTAAGTAAACAGATCTTTATTGTCATTCTTATTTCTCTCATTATATTATTCTTCTTATAATTTCTTGTTGCAGAGGCAACTAAAAAGGATCAAAAAGGAAATCTTTGTATACTAAAGTTTTAGGATTACAGTTATTGTTGTTATAAATCAACTATAACTTTCTGCTAACACTACATTATTGAATAACGCGGTAGACATTTCGTCCCAATAAAAACTACTTCTAAGATCTACTACTAGAATTCGAAAAACCTGAAAATCGGCCAAGCAGAGACACGTGGTCCATGTAGGAGGTCATGTCCTTCAGAACAGAGGACAAAGCAGGGAGGACAGTAAAAACTACTTAGCATTTAGGTGCATGGGTACAAAATTTATAGTCTGATGTTGATAGAACAAAATACCCCAATAAATAGCGATACCAATTTGCCTCAATAAACGATTTCAGGGAGGCCTTTCATGTTTCTTTCAAGTTTTATGGTCATTTAAGAAAAGCCCTCATAAATCAACGCGTGAGGTGATTCGTTTATTGGCCTCCTAGAATACAATTTTTAGCGCATGATGACAATTAAACTTGCGTTTCTTTGGTTGTTTAGTATAATTTGAAATAAGTAGAGAAAAAAGTTCTAGGAGAAATTGATCGGGCCAATAGTTCATATACGTTACTTATCTATGAAAATTTACGAAACTATCGTGATGGTTTAGGATGCACGTTAAAGATATATTTTTGCGACATTTATCGGACTATGTGGAGCACTTTACGTAAGCGCCAAGTGCCATAAGGTACCTTTCCATGTGGACTACCACATTTTTAGACTGGTTACACTAACATGATTATCCTCATTCAGAGCAATCAACGCCACCTGTACCTTCAAGCGGACGACAAACTGTACGTCAACCTAGAAGACAACCTGACGAAGAGAACCAAGATCTCCATCATAGACTCGTCCGCCGAGACCTATCAGGAGCCCGGGCTCGACCAGCCCAGCCCCGAGTACGACCCGAGCACTAAATATAGGTGACTACTTAAAGAGAAGCAAGTCATTTGTTGGTTGTACTGCGCGGCACTTAACTTACTTAATAAACACATGTTATTAGTGTTATTACGTAAAATTTTACATTTTGATACTATGGTGGAACAACCAGTCCGTCCGTAACCTTAGTTAATGTGTCGCATCAAAACAGCATAGAAATGTCAAATGAGTGCCATGGCATGTAGTAGATAATATAACATGGTACAGATCGAGTGAGAAAATATTTTCCTTCGGGAAAAGTCGGATTTTTATCGGAATACGATGACACCCGAAGTGACAATGAATGATCGTATTAATTTTATATTATATTCATATCCATTAATATGAAACTTTATTATTTGGTGTCAAATGTCAAAGTGAAAATGACATGTGACATTAAACAATATAGTTCCATATTAATAGATATGAAAATGTCACTCATTAAATAAAGTAATTGATTGACAGTGCGGCTGCCGTCGTATGTCGATCGAGATTCAAGTTTTCCCGATGCATGGAAAATAGTTTTGCACTACATCTGTATTCTATATCATCTGTATTGACGGATAGGTTTGGTAGGTGACACATTATGAAACACTTGGAGTAGACATACAGTAATCACAAAACTGAATGTTTATTATCCTTAGATGTTATAGAACGGTGATTTTAGGTGTAAATTATTTGAGCCAATAAACAGATTAAAAGTCATGACATTAGCTTTTTTAACACAAATGATGAAAATTTTTATACATTTAAGATTGTTAGAATTAGGAACAGATAAGTGATTTGTTTTTGACGTCTTAACATACTGAACTGTACTTAATATATTATTAAATATTTTTGTACGCGAATCTTTACTTTTTAAATTAGTTGTTTCATCTGATAAAGGTTACAGTTAATTGTATCCATTGGAACATCTTAGCTATTTGACTATTTTTACGGGCAATTTTTTTTATCTAAATATCGGCTTATCCATAGAATTTTGCCCTATTTAAAACGTAAAGGTAAATGCAATAACCTGTTTGTATGTTCGCTTGTGTGCAGAGAGTTCGTAGATGACAACGAGTGCAGGAAGCAATGGATCGTACTTCCGCTGCCAGCTACTTACATTGCCACAAACTGGCCGCTGAGGGTGAGTCTTTTTTAGATTTAATGTAGCAAGAAGTAATTTATTATATTGTAACTCGGATCTTTATCGGAATACGATGACACCCGAACTGTCAATGAATTATCGTATTAAATGAGTTATATTTTCATATCTATAAATATGGAACTTTATTTGTACAATGTGAAATGTCATTTTTCGCTGTGACATTTGAAACAAAAAAGTTCCGTGTTAATGGTTATGAAGAAGTCACTCCCTTTAATACAATCATTAATTGACAGTTCGGGTGTCGTCTTATTTCGATCGAGACCCGAGTTTTCCAGATGGAAAATCGCTTTGCATTACATCTGTATACAATTTGTTTTTTTTTTTTTTTCGATTAGTTAAACAGAAATGTTATCATAACGTATGACCAGACAGCTGCTCAAATTATTCCCTTCAGGTGTTGTGTGATCTTGGGTATTGGGCAATTTCGCATATTTTTTTCTATTTATTTGGGTAAACAAACAGCCACTACAAGTTGTACGTACTTATCTTACTTATAATCATATTGTAAACAGTATGCGTGGTCCACAACGTTTACCGCCGATTAATATAATTAAATCTTCATTCAGAGCTGGTTAGGTAGGTACTCACAGTAAAAATCATTGTACCATTAGTGGCCTACTAAGACTAACTAAGCTGAAATAGAAATGTCCATGTGTGTGTAGTACAGCGCCATCGACGAGAGCGGCGTGAACGTGTGCGTGGCGGGGCGCGCCGGGCTGGCGCACTACAGCTGCGCCGCGCGCCGCTGGAAGCTGTTCGGGAACGAGTCGCAGGAGAAGGAGTTCACCATCACCGGCGGCATGCTGTGGTGGCGGGACTACGTCGTCATAGGTACGTTGGCTGCGGGGCGTGCACTGGTACAGCGCCATCGACGAGAGCGGCGTGAACGTGTGCGTGGCGGGGCGCGCCGGGCTGGCGCACTACAGCTGCGCCGCGCGCCGCTGGAAGCTGGTCGGGAACGAGTCGCAGGAGAAGGAGTTCACCGTCACCGGCGGCATGCTGTGGTGTCGGGACTACGTCGTCATAGTTACGTTGGCTGCGGGGCGTGCACTGGTACAGCGCCATCGACGAGAGCGGCGTGAACGTGTGCGTGGCGGGGCGCGCCGGGCTGGCGCACTACAGCTGCGCCGCGCGCCGCTGGAAGCTGTTCGGGAACGAGTCGCAGGAGGAGGAGCTCACCGTCACCGGCGGCATGCTGGGGTGGCGGGACTACGCCGTCATAGGTACGTTGGCTGCGGGGCGTGCACTAGTACAGCGCCATCGACGAGAGCGGCGGGAACGCGTGCGTGGCGGGCCGCGCCGGGCTGGCGCACTACAGCCGCGCCGCGCGCCGCTGGAAGCTGTTCGGGAACGAGTCGCAGGAGAAGGAGTTCACCGTCACCGGCGGCATGCTGTGGTGGCGGGACTACGTCGTCATAGGTACGTTGGCTGCGGGGCGTGCACTGGTACAGCGCCATCGACGAGAGCGGCGTGAACGTGTGCGTGGCGGGGCGCGCCGGGCTGGCGCACTACAGCTGCGCCGCGCGCCGCTGGAAGCTGTTCGGGAACGAGTCGCAGGAGAAGGAGTTCACCGTCACCGGCGGCATGCTGTGGTGGCGGGACTACGTCGTCATAGGTACGTTGGCTGCGGGGCGTGCACTGGTACAGCGCCATCGACGAGAGCGGCGTGAACGTGTGCGTGGCGGGGCGCGCCAGGCTGGCGCCGACTACAGCTGCGCCGCGCGCCGCTGGAAGCTGTTCGGGAACGAGTCGCAGGAGAAGGAGTTCACCGTCACCGGCGGCATGCTGTGGTGGCGGGACTACGTCGTCATAGGTACGTTGGCTGCGGGGCGTGCACTAGTACAGCGCCATCGACGAGAGCGGCGTGAACGTGTGCGTGGCGGGGCGCGCCGGGCTGGCGCACTACAGCTGCGCCGCGCGCCGCTGGAAGCTGTTCGGGAACGAGTCGCAGGAGAAGGAGTTCACCGTCACCGGCGGCATGCTGTGGTGGCGGGACTACGTCGTCATAGGTACGTTGGCCGCGGGGCGTGCACTGGTACAGCGCCATCGACGAGAGCGGCGTGAACGTGTGCGTGGCGGGGCGCGCCGGGCTGGCGCACTACAGCTGCGCCGCGCGCCGCTGGAAGCTGTTCGGGAACGAGTCGCAGGAGAAGGAGTTCACCGTCACCGGCGGCATGCTGTGGTGGCGGGACTACGTCGTCATAGGTACGTTGGCTGCGGGGCGTGCACTAGTACAGCGCCATCGACGAGAGCGGCGTGAACGTGTGCGTGGCGGGGCGCGCCGGGCTGGCGCACTACGGCTGCGCCGCGCGCCGCTGGAAGCTGTTCGGGAACGAGTCGCAGGAGAAGGAGTTCACCGTCACCGGCGGCATGCTGTGGTGGCGGGACTACGTCGTCATAGGTACGTTGGCTGCGGGGCGTGCACTGGTACAGCGCCATCGACGAGAGCGGCGTGAACGTGTGCGTGGCGGGGCGCGCCGGGCTGGCGCACTACAGCTGCGCCGCGCGCCGCTGGAAGCTGTTCGGGAACGAGTCGCAGGAGAAGGAGTTCACCGTCACCGGCGGCATGCTGTGGTGGCGGGACTACGTCGTCATAGGTACGTTGGCTGCGGGGCGTGCACTGGTACAGCGCCATCGACGAGAGCGGCGTGAACGTGTGCGTGGCGGGGCGCGCCGGGCTGGCGCACTACAGCTGCGCCGCGCGCCGCTGGAAGCTGTTCGGGAACGAGTCGCAGGAGAAGGAGTTCACCGTCACCGGCGGCATGCTGTGGTGGCGGGACTACGTCGTCATAGGTACGTTGGCTGCGGGGCGTGCACTGGTACAGCGCCATCGACGAGAGCGGCGTGAACGTGTGCGTGGCGGGGCGCGCCGGGCTGGCGCACTACAGCTGCGCCGCGCGCCGCTGGAAGCTGTTCGGGAACGAGTCGCAGGAGAAGGAGTTCACCGTCACCGGCGGCATGCTGTGGTGGCGGGACTACGTCGTCATAGGTACGTTGGCTGCGGGGCGTGCATTAGTACAGCGCCATCGACGAGAGCGGCGTGAACGTGTGCGTGGCGGGGCGCGCCGGGCTGGCGCACTACAGCTGCGCCGCGCGCCGCTGGAAGCTGTTCGGGAACGAGTCGCAGGAGAAGGAGTTCACCGTCACCGGCGGCATGCTGTGGTGGCGGGACTACGTCGTCATAGGTACGTTGGCTGCGGGGCGTGCACTAGTACAGCGCCATCGACGAGAGCGGCGTGAACGTGTGCGTGGCGGGGCGCGCCGGGCTGGCGCACTACAGCTGCGCCGCGCGCCGCTGGAAGCTGTTCGGGAACGAGTCGCAGGAGAAGGAGTTCACCGTCACCGGCGGCATGCTGTGGTGGCGGGACTACGTCGTCATAGGTACGTTGGCTGCGGGGCGTGCACTAGTACAGCGCCATCGACGAGAGCGGCGTGAACGTGTGCGTGGCGGGGCGCGCCGGGCTGGCGCACTACAGCTGCGCCGCGCGCCGCTGGAAGCTGTTCGGGAACGAGTCGCAGGAGAAGGAGTTCACCGTCACCGGCGGCATGCTGTGGTGGCGGGACTACGTCGTCATAGGTACGTTGGCTGCGGGGCGTGCACTGGTACAGCGCCATCGACGAGAGCGGCGTGAACGTGTGCGTGGCGGGGCGCGCCGGGCTGGCGCACTACAGCTGCGCCGCGCGCCGCTGGAAGCTGTTCGGGAACGAGTCGCAGGAGAAGGAGTTCACCGTCACCGGCGGCATGCTGTGGTGGCGGGACTACGTCGTCATAGGTACGTTGGCTGCGGGGCGTGCACTAGTACAGCGCCATCGACGAGAGCGGCGTGAACGTGTGCGTGGCGGGGCGCGCCGGGCTGGCGCACTACAGCTGCGCCGCGCGCCGCTGGAAGCTGTTCGGGAACGAGTCGCAGGAGAAGGAGTTCACCGTCACCGGCGGCATGCTGTGGTGGCGGGACTACGTCGTCATAGGTACGTTGGCTGCGGGGCGTGCACTAGTACAGCGCCATCGACGAGAGCGGCGTGAACGTGTGCGTGGCGGGGCGCGCCGGGCTGGCGCACTACAGCTGCGCCGCGCGCCGCTGGAAGCTGTTCGGGAACGAGTCGCAGGAGAAGGAGTTCACCGTCACCGGCGGCATGCTGTGGTGGCGGGACTACGTCGTCATAGGTACGTTGGCTGCGGGGCGTGCACTGGTACAGCGCCATCGACGAGAGCGGCGTGAACGTGTGCGTGGCGGAGCGCGCCGGGCTGGCGCACTACAGCTGCGCCGCGCGCCGCTGGAAGCTGTTCGGGAACGAGTCGCAGGAGAAGGAGTTCACCGTCACCGGCGGCATGCTGTGGTGGCGGGACTACGTCGTCATAGGTACGTTGGCTGCGGGGCGTGCACTGGTACAGCGCCATCGACGAGAGCGGCGTGAACGTGTGCGTGGCGGGGCGCGCCGGGCTGGCGCACTACAGCTGCGCCGCGCGCCGCTGGAAGCTGTTCGGGAACGAGTCGCAGGAGAAGGAGTTCACCGTCACCGGCGGCATGCTGTGGTGGCGGGACTACGTCGTCATAGGTACGTTGGCTGCGGGGCGTGCACTAGTACAGCGCCATCGACGAGAGCGGCGTGAACGTGTGCGTGGCGGGGCGCGCCGGGCTGGCGCACTACAGCTGCGCCGCGCGCCGCTGGAAGCTGTTCGGGAACGAGTCGCAGGAGAAGGAGTTCACCGTCACCGGCGGCATGCTGTGGTGGCGGGACTACGTCGTCATAGGTACGTTGGCTGCGGGGCGTGCACTAGTACAGCGCCATCGACGAGAGCGGCGTGAACGTGTGCGTGGCGGGGCGCGCCGGGCTGGCGCACTACAGCTGCGCCGCGCGCCGCTGGAAGCTGTTCGGGAACGAGTCGCAGGAGAAGGAGTTCACCGTCACCGGCGGCATGCTGTGGTGGCGGGACTACGTCGTCATAGGTACGTTGGCTGCGGGGCGTGCACTAGTACAGCGCCATCGACGAGAGCGGCGTGAACGTGTGCGTGGCGGGGCGCGCCGGGCTGGCGCACTACAGCTGCGCCGCGCGCCGCTGGAAGCTGTTCGGGAACGAGTCGCAGGAGAAGGAGTTCACCGTCACCGGCGGCATGCTGTGGTGGCGGGACTACGTCGTCATAGGTACGTTGGCTGCGGGGCGTGCACTAGTACAGCGCCATCGACGAGAGCGGCGTGAACGTGTGCGTGGCGGGGCGCGCCGGGCTGGCGCACTACAGCTGCGCCGCGCGCCGCTGGAAGCTGTTCGGGAACGAGTCGCAGGAGAAGGAGTTCACCGTCACCGGCGGCATGCTGTGGTGGCGGGACTACGTCGTCATAGGTACGTTGGCTGCGGGCGTGCACTGGTACAGCGCCATCGACGAGAGCGGCGTGAACGTGTGCGTGGCGGGGCGCGCCGGGCTGGCGCACTACAGCTGCGCCGCGCGCCGCTGGAAGCTGTTCGGGAACGAGTCGCAGGAGAAGGAGTTCACCGTCACCGGCGGCATGCTGTGGTGGCGGGACTACGTCGTCATAGGTACGTTGGCTGCGGGGCGTGCACTAGTACAGCGCCATCGACGAGAGCGGCGTGAACGTGTGCGTGGCGGGGCGCGCCGGGCTGGCGCACTACAGCTGCGCCGCGCGCCGCTGGAAGCTGTTCGGGAACGAGTCGCAGGAGAAGGAGTTCACCGTCACCGGCGGCATGCTGTGGTGGCGGGACTACGTCGTCATAGGTACGTTGGCTGCGGGGCGTGCACTGGTACAGCGCCATCGACGAGAGCGGCGTGAACGTGTGCGTGGCGGGGCGCGCCGGGCTGGCGCACTACAGCTGCGCCGCGCGCCGCTGGAAGCTGTTCGGGAACGAGTCGCAGGAGAAGGAGTTCACCGTCACCGGCGGCATGCTGTGGTGGCGGGACTACGTCGTCATAGGTACGTTGGCTGCGGGGCGTGCACTAGTACAGCGCCATCGACGAGAGCGGCGTGAACGTGTGCGTGGCGGGGCGCGCCGGGCTGGCGCACTACAGCTGCGCCGCGCGCCGCTGGAAGCTGTTCGGGAACGAGTCGCAGGAGAAGGAGTTCACCGTCACCGGCGGCATGCTGTGGTGGCGGGACTACGTCGTCATAGGTACGTTGGCTGCGGGGCGTGCACTAGTACAGCGCCATCGACGAGAGCGGCGTGAACGTGTGCGTGGCGGGGCGCGCCGGGCTGGCGCACTACAGCTGCGCCGCGCGCCGCTGGAAGCTGTTCGGGAACGAGTCGCAGGAGAAGGAGTTCACCGTCACCGGCGGCATGCTGTGGTGGCGGGACTACGTCGTCATAGGTACGTTGGCTGCGGGGCGTGCACTGGTACAGCGCCATCGACGAGAGCGGCGTGAACGTGTGCGTGGCGGGGCGCGCCGGGCTGGCGCACTACAGCTGCGCCGCGCGCCGCTGGAAGCTGTTCGGGAACGAGTCGCAGGAGAAGGAGTTCACCGTCACCGGCGGCATGCTGTGGTGGCGGGACTACGTCGTCATAGGGACGTTGGCTGCGGGGCGTGCACTCAGTACAGCGCCATCGACGAGAGCGGCGTGAACGTGTGCGTGGCGGGGCGCGCCGGGCTGGCGCACTACAGCTGCGCCGCGCGCCGCTGGAAGCTGTTCGGGAACGAGTCGCAGGAGAAGGAGTTCACCGTCACCGGCGGCATGCTGTGGTGGCGGGACTACGTCGTCATAGGTACGTTGGCTGCGGGGCGTGCACTGGTACAGCGCCATCGACGAGAGCGGCGTGAACGTGTGCGTGGCGGGGCGCGCCGGGCTGGCGCACTACAGCTGCGCCGCGCGCCGCTGGAAGCTGTTCGGGAACGAGTCGCAGGAGAAGGAGTTCACCGTCACCGGCGGCATGCTGTGGTGGCGGGACTACGTCGTCATAGGTACGTTGGCTGCGGGGCGTGCACTAGTACAGCGCCATCGACGAGAGCGGCGTGAACGTGTGCGTGGCGGGGCGCGCCGGGCTGGCGCACTACGGCTGCGCCGCGCGCCGCTGGAAGCTGTTCGGGAACGAGTCGCAGGAGAAGGAGTTCACCGTCACCGGCGGCATGCTGTGGTGGCGGGACTACGTCGTCATAGGTACGTTGGCTGCGGGGCGTGCACTGGTACAGCGCCATCGACGAGAGCGGCGTGAACGTGTGCGTGGCGGGGCGCGCCGGGCTGGCGCACTACAGCTGCGCCGCGCGCCGCTGGAAGCTGTTCGGGAACGAGTCGCAGGAGAAGGAGTTCACCGTCACCGGCGGCATGCTGTGGTGGCGGGACTACGTCGTCATAGGTACGTTGGCTGCGGGGCGTGCACTAGTACAGAGGCCGAGAATTATGGGGTTGTACTAATAAAAATTTAAATATTACAAAATGACAAAGCCCCACGGTAAGCTCAAGAAGGCTTCTTTTTGTGTGGCACAACAGGCTTGTGTTGCAGGTACTCAACCAACGATATATATACACGGTGTAATTTTTTACATGATACAAAATATATATTTCTTAGCTAGTGCGTAAAAAGTGCTCTTTTGTGCACACACCCATGATTCAGAAACAAATATCTGTGCTCATCGCACAAATAAATGCCCTTACTGGGATTCGAACCCGGGACTGTCGGCTTCATAAGCTCATTTCTGAACGAAACGAGGATTGACGGAACGACACTTGTCATTCTTATCAATTGTGTCAGTAACTCTTTTTTTTTTTAAAGCTAAACACTATGATGCTGTGGCACTAATTTATGCAGAATGAATATGAAAAGCGAGGAATTTGCAGGCCAAGGCCGGCATTGTTTGTATAAAATTCCATTAACCTAGCCAAGTCCTCATCTCGATGGTGGATATGGTGAAATTCGCAGCTTTTGGGCAACCCTCTGTATCTCAGTTGGTAGAGCGACAGGCATGTATCCCACAGTCGCGAGTTCGAGTCTCGCCCGGGGCAGTTAATTTTCCATTTTTCATTTATTTCTAAGAAACATTTCGTATCGTGTAACGTGGTGTGAAAAGGGGATCATAAAATGCAAAGTAGTGAAATGACATTTATTTCCAGGTTGCTACAGCATCGTTGAAGGTCACGACGAGATCCGCTTCTACCCTCGGGACTCGAAACTTGACAACCGTTTTGCTAAGATCGTTCGGGTCCATTCACAGGTTAATAACATTTGTATTATGTAAATTTGAGGGGTATTCTAGGAGTGTCTTTGCGCGATCGCATCAGAAATTATGTTAAAAACAGCAGAGAAAGACAACTGTCATAAATTTTTAAACTCTGTTACAGAACTGAAATTTTAATTTGGTCAGTTTAAAACAAGTTGATTTTCTCGTATAATGGTTACCAACCCTGAATTAAGTAAGATTAGTTGGCGTAAATTGTCAAATATCTAGTTTAAGTAAATAAGGACACAAGATGGCTGACATATATGATAAGTTGATGACAGGTTATCTTGTGTTTACAATTTTGCTATAGGTGTAAAACTTAGCTAAATTATTTCTAAATTATTATTATTTCTAGAACACTTGTAACTTGTAATACAAGCGGAATTCTCTTTCTAACAACGGGTGTCAAAAAGTGACTTTCGCTTGTATTACAAGTAATTAATTTACAAGTGTTCGAGAAATAGGCCTCTGGAGCGGTACCGCGAACATGGAAGTTCGTATATTTCGGGCATCTTTCTCTTTTACTCCAATTACGGCGTCATGAGTGTGACAGAGACATTCGTCCGAAATTTACGAATATCGTCGTTCGCGGTAGCGCCGCTGGTCTATATAGCAGTAACGTGTATGTACACGCATGTTGTCGTTCTATATTCAATTTTAGACGTAAGCTCCATACTGCACAACTACATAGACATGGTCCTTTAGCTAAAAAAATTACCTACAACAGCTTAAGGTGCCTTTAATCCGCGCGTAAATACACGAGCCAAACCTGAGACGCTAACGCCAAAAATTCGTAAATTTCGGACGATTGTCTCTGTCACTCCCATGACGTCTTAACTTGAAAGAGAAAGATGCCCCAAATTTACGAATATCGTTTTTGGCGGTAGCGCCTCTGGCTCATGTGTTTGCGCGCCTTTTATATGCACCTTTAGATTATAGCCTTGTTGTTTGCCGCAGGTTTTCGTGCTGGACGCGCTCGACGATCAGCTGGTCGTGTTCGGAGCTGACGCGCTCGTCACCATCTACGAACTGAGCACCGACAATGGTGAGTCCGACAAAGTCCACTACACAGAAGAAATAATAATAAACGCGCTGGTGACCTAGCGGTAAGAGCGTGCGACTTGGAATCCAGAGGTCGAAGGTTCAAAACCAATATGAGTTTTTCGGAACTTATGTACGAAATATCATTTGATATTTCCTAGTAGCTTTTCGGCGAAAAGATGGCCTCTGGATTTGAAGGTGAGATGGCTGTCGCTCTCGTAAAACTAATGCCAATTGCCAAGGAATGGAAATCGATCCCTTCGTATGTATTCCGGGGAAGATATAATTTAGGTCTTTTGAAGGAAAGAGTGAATAGGCTGTTACTTAACCAGCGTGCTACCACCAACATCGACACTCACCATCAGGTGTGACTGAGGTCAAACGCTGGTCAGTCTTGGATAAAAAAAACACAATACCATCTGATAACTTCATCATTCCAGCGGGCAATATCGAGATGCGCTGCGTGCAAGCCGTGGACGTGTCGGCTCTGTCGCACCCGGCGTGCGTGGTGGCGGCGTCGCTCTGCCGACTGCAGGACTGCCAGCGCCAGCCCGCCGTGCAGCAGCCCGACTCGCTGGTAACGTGCACTGTTGTGGACGCAGACCGTGGACGTGTCGGCTCTGTCGCACCCTGCGTGCGTGGTGGCGGCGTCGCTCTGCCGACTGCAGGACTGCCAGCGCCAGCCCGCCGGGCAGCAGCCCGACTCGCTGGTAACGTGCACTGTTGTGGACGCAGACCGTGGACGTGTCGGCTCTGTCGCACCCGGCGTGTGTGGTGGCGGCGTCGCTCTGCCGACTGCAGGACTGCCAGCGCCAGCCCGCCGTGCAGCAGCCCGACTCGCTGGTAACGTGCACTGTTGTGGACGCAGACCGTGGACGTGTCGGCTCTGTCGCACCCTGCGTGCGTGGTGGCGGCGTCGCTCTGCCGACTGCAGGACTGCCAGCGCCAGCCCGCCGTGCAGCAGCCCGACTCGCTGGTAACGTGCACTGTTGTGGACGCAGACCGTGGACGTGTCGGCTCTGTCGCACCCTGCGTGCGTGGTGGCGGCGTCGCTCTGCCGACTGCAGGACTGCCAGCGCCAGCCCGCCGTGCAGCAGCCCGACTCGCTGGTAACGTGCACTGTTGTGGACGCAGACCGTGGACGTGTAGGCTCTGTCGCACCCTGCGTGCGTGGTGGCGGCGTCGCTCTGCCGACTGCAGGACTGCCAGCGCCAGCCCGCCGTGCAGCAGCCCGACTCGCTGGTAACGTGCACTGTTGTGGACGCAGACCGTGGACGTGTCGGCTCTGTCGCACCCTGCGTGCGTGGTGGCGGCGTCGCTCTGCCGACTGCAGGACTGCCAGCGCCAGCCCGCCGTGCAGCAGCCCGACTCGCTGGTAACAACGTGCACTGTTGTGGACGCAGACCGTGGACGTGTCGGCTCTGTCGCACCCTGCGTGCGTGGTGGCGGCGTCGCTCTGCCGACTGCAGGACTGCCAGCGCCAGCCCGCCGTGCAGCAGCCCGACTCGCTGGTAACGTGCACTGTTGTGGACGCAGACCGTGGACGTGTCGGCTCTGTCGCACCTTGCGTGCGTGGTGGCGGCGTCGCTCTGCCGACTGCAGGACTGCCAGCGCCAGCACGCCGTGCAGCAGCCCGACTCGCTGGCAACGTGCACTGTTGTGGACGCAGACCGTGGACGTGTCGGCTCTGTCGCGCCCTGCGTGCGTGGTGGCGGCGTCGCTCTGCCGACTGCAGGACTGCCAGCGCCAGCCCGCCGTGCAGCAGCCCGACTCGCTGGTAACGTGCACTGTTGTGGACGCAGGCCGTGGACGTGTCGGCTCTGTCGCACCCGGCGTGCGTGGTGGCGGCGTCGCTCTGCCGACTGCAGGACTGCCAGCACCAGCCCGCCGTGCAGCAGCCTGACTCGCTGGTAATGTGCACTGTTGTGGACGCAGACCGTGGACGTGTCGGCTCTGTCGCACCCGGCGTGCGTGGTGGTGGCGTCGCTCTGACGACTGCAGGACTGCCAGCGCCAGCCCGCCGTACAGCCGCCCGACTCGCTGGTAACGTGCACTGTTGTGGACGCAGACCGTGGACGTGTCGGCTCTGTCGCATCCAGCGTGCGTGGTGGCGGCGTCGCCCGGACGACTGCAGGACCGCCGGCGCCGGACCGCCGTCGAGCCGCTCGCCTCCCTGGTAACGTGCACTGTTGTGGACGCAGACCGTGGACGTGTCGGCTCTGTCGCATCCAGCGTGCGTGGTGGCGGCGTCGCTCTGCCGACTGCAGGACTGCCAGCGCCAGCCCGCCGTGCAGCAGCCCGACTCGCTGGTAACGTGCACTGTGGTGGACGCAGACCGTGGACGTGTCGGCTCTGTCGCACCCTGCGTGCGTGGTGTCGGCGTCGCTCTGCCGACTGCAGGACTGCCAGCGCCAGCCCGCCGTGCAGCAGCCTGACTCGCTGGTAATGTGCACTGTTGTGGACGCAGACCGTGGACGTGTCGGCTCTGTCGCACCCGGCGTGCGTGGTGGCGGCGTCGCTCTGCCGACTGCAGGACTGCCAGCGCCAGCCCGCCGTGCAGCAGCCCGACTCGCTGGTAACGTGCACTGTTGTGGACGCAGACCGTGGACGTGTCGGCTCTGTCGCACCTTGCGTGCGTGGTGGCGGCGTCGCTCTGCCGACTGCAGGACTGCCAGCGCCAGCACGCCGTGCAGCAGCCCGACTCGCTGGTAACGTGCACTGTTGTGGACGCAGACCGTGGACGTGTCGGCTCTGTCGCACCCTGCGTGCGTGGTGGCGGCGTCGCTCTGCCGACTGCAGGACTGCCAGCGCCAGCCCGCCGCCCAGCACTCCGCCCCGCCCCTACCCGGCACTCTTGCGGACGCGGACCGTGGACGTGTCGGCTACGTCGCACCCGGCGTGCGTGGTGGCGGCGTCGCTCTGCCGACTGCAGGACTGCCAGCGCCAGCCCGCCGTGCAGCAGCCTGACTCGCTGGTAATGTGCACTGTTGTGGACGCAGACCGTGGACGTGTCGGCTCTGTCGCACCCGGCGTGCGTGGTGGTGGCGTCGCTCTGACGACTGCAGGACTGCCAGCGCCAGCCCGCCGTACAGCAGCCCGACTCGCTGGTAACGTGCACTGTTGTGGACGCAGACCGTGGACGTGTCGGCTCTGTCGCATCCAGCGTGCGTGGTGGCGGCGTCGCTCTGCCGACTGCAGGACTGCCAGCGCCAGCCCGCCGTGCAGCAGCCCGACTCGCTGGTAACGTGCACTGTTGTGGACGCAGACCGTGGACGTGTCGGCTCTGTCGCATCCAGCGTGCGTGGTGGCGGCGTCGCTCTGCCGACTGCAGGACTGCCAGCGCCAGCCCGCCGTGCAGCAGCCCGACTCGCTGGTAACGTGCACTGTTGTGGACGCAGACCGTGGACGTGTCGGCTCTGTCGCACCCTGCGTGCGTGGTGGCGGCGTCGCTCTGCCGACTGCAGGACTGCCAGCGCCAGCCCGCCGTGCAGCAGCCCGACTCGCTGGTAATGTGCACTGTTGTGGACGCAGACCGTGGACGTGTCGGCTCTGTCGCACCCGGCGTGCGTGGTGGCGGCGTCGCTCTGCCGACTGCAGGACTGCCAGCGCCAGCCCGCCGTGCAGCAGCCCGACTCGCTGGTAATGTGCACTGTTGTGGAGGCAGGCCGTGGACGTGTCGGCTCTGTCGCACCCGGCGTGCGTGGTGGCGGCGTCGCTCTGCCGACTGCAGGACTGCCAGCGCCAGCCCGCCGTGCAGCAGCCCGACTCGCTGGTAACGTGCACTGTTGTTGACGCGGACCGTGGACGTGTCGGCTACGTCGCACCCGGCGTGCGCGGTGGCGGCGTCGCTCTGCCGACTGCAGGACTGCCAGCACCAGCCCGCCGTGCAGCAGCCCGACTCGCTGGTAACGTGCACTGTTGTGGACGCAGGCCGTGGACGTGTCGGCTCTGTCGCACCCGGCGTGCGTGGATCCGACTGCTGCTTTCAAATAATAATGAAAACATTTCCATAGGCGGCCGAACTTGTAATTCAATTCACGTATTATATTTATTTATTTAATTACTACATGACAATTTGTTCTCCAGGTACTGAACGCCAGTGGCCGCCTAATGATGGTGCAAAGAGAAGAGTACGATGTGGACGAAGACAATAACCCGGTAAGTGATCATACCTTCGCCGTTTATACACAAACTATTCACCATGTATTTTAATCCAACCTGCATTAGGAATATCAATAACCATTATGATATAGTCAGCAGCAAGTTACTCGGTGGGCGAGGTGTTCAAAATGAACTTGACACGACTTTATTGTTAAGATAATAAGAGCATGTCAAGATTATTCTGAACATATGGCCCGTTTAGATATTTCTGCTACTGACTGTACAAGTTAGTCATCTCTTTATATGTGAGGCGTTCAAGCATCTGTCCCTGAATTTCGCCATTACTCGCTAGATTTTAATAGCACTTTGGTAACGTGTAAACATGTATGGAAGGCAAACTTTTTCTAACTACGCCCATGGTTTGAATCTAAGGACCCAGAAACAAACAGCCAATATACAAAATAAGACATAACACTCTAATAATGTACCTAATTTAATTTAAATTCCTTAGTAAATTATAAATACATTTATTTACAGAAATTACAATCGTATTATGATAACTACAAGTACTTAACTAGTTACAGCATAAAATCTAAAAAAGGGCCTTGAGGCATTGTACCAAGAATGCTGGCGGCATAGTAAATAATGTTATCTTATAAAAAATTGTTATATACGCTTAAGATATGCATAATATGTATATTTTTTATTGAGGCGGAGCTACCAGGGTGTTTTTACCAGTCAGCGTTTCCCAGCGGTCTGGGAAATCCGCTTGTTATCCTATAATATCCTTAAGTCAGCTAACATTACCTTGCTTGATTTCACTACGAGAGTTTTACAACTATATAATTGCAGTGCATATGAAAAATCAGTTCATGACAAAAGGCCTTTTTCGTGACTTTACTAATAAAATTACCACAAACATATAGTTGCCTCTTTCTAAAAAACATTAAAATAAAACGAAAAGGAAAAGGACACAATCTTCAATGGCATATTAGGTTTGACAAGCGTTGGATGAATACACGATTTTTTTTTCTTCTATTTAAAGCTTCTGGGACCGAGTGATACGCACATTCCTATAATTTTCCAATTCATATTGATAATGGCAATCCGCTATATTGTTTCAAAATTTAGTTTTGCGATTTGTTTGAAGAGTTTTCTAGAAGCATGTTATTATAAAATGCCTTAAAATTTCATGATATGTTTGGCTATCCTTCGCCATTCCATCGTGATTTGGCGAATAAGAAACGATGAGGATAAGACTATGTGCCCTAAACAAAGCTAGGAATATCGACAAATAAGCTCTCACCTCATCAATCTGCCATTTCTGCCAATGATGCTACAGTCAATCAAACTGCTGGTCCGAACAAACGCAGCAGCAATACGCTTCAAACTATTATATGGCAATACAAAGCATCAGTGTATAAGGCAATAATTAACATCAATACATTTATTTTTTAACTTTGTTGAAAAGAAACTTATCTATTATCGACTTTCTCTAATATTGTATAAAAGCATATATTACAATCTGTCGTCTAATTGTACACAGTTTTTACAATAAAAATACTCTTAATCTTACTAAACATACAATTTGGTTGTACTTATATGTACTGTTAAAAAGTATAACACAATATGTCTCAAAATACGATCTCTGATTACATAGGGTTGCCACTTGTACATATTGAATTGGTCGTGTATAATGGTTGCCAAATTATACATTTAAACCATATACAGTAGCGCGTCGCGCCTCGCTGGCAAAGAAGGCGCTTGCATTGGCAAGAGCACAATTAACTCGATTGGTTCTCATTTGAATTTAAAATGAGACGTTTATCACACTAATCTAGATAATTATCGTCCAGTATGTAATATTGGTAATAACGAAACTAGTACAATCGTCGGGTACAATCTAGTTAACCTGGTTATATGCAATTTCTTTCCAATATGTTTTTTTTCTATTGTCATATCAGTTATATGTTTAATATACCAGATCGAAAATTGATTTATTTGAATAGATGTAAACAATCTAAGAAAAAAATGTGACACAGTACAGCTGGTATAAATGATGTCGCACACGACAAGCGCCATCTAGTTAAGCAGTCAAATCAAATTAATATTTTTAGTATGCGTCACTGTTACTCCATTCATAACATCAAAACGAGACTATATACATATACGACTATGACTTAACAGAGTCGATTTGCGTAGTGATCAATTAATTCGGTGATCTTGTACCTCCACTCTAGTTAATTTAATTATACTAAGTGTGTTACTGGCTGTTCAGGTTAAACTAGGGTCATAAATCAATAAAGCATAGGTAAAGAATATTTTTATAATTTATTCTTAAATACATATTCGCTCAGGTACACTTCGTTGCTTTGGAATTTAACCGTAACTTAACTTCTATCAAGACCTTTGTGTATTTTAACATATATATGTATGCCAAAACACACAAGCGCCGTGAGTAACTATGGTTACTTATACACGTAGAAGCTTATAAATATTTACACCGAATCAGTGTTTGGTTCGAATAGTCAGCTTTTTGCCGGCTAGGGAGATGGGGCCGGTGGCCCATCGGCGGACGATATTGCCTTTGTGGCCGTAGGACGCGCCCGAGAGGTGCACCCACGGTTCGAGGGGAGGGAGGATCGGGTATACGTCGTAGGGGGCAATGATGGGTGCCGTTTCGATGACGGGGGTTATTATCGGGCTGTGGATGATCGGTTCGGGGTCAATGGCTGCGATGGGTGCGTGCGCGATTGGAGCGGCGATAGGAGCGAGCGGCGCCACTGCCAACCCTAGAGAGTGCACGTTAGGGCCGGTCCTCTTTACAACGGCGTTGAAGCCTCGAAGCGAATCGGCAGTATACTCGACGACGCGCACGTTCCCGTCGGGCTCGACCAGCGAATAGGCGCCTTGGACGACGTCGCCGTTGCGTGTCTCCCACTGCGCCTTGTTGTCGCCCGTGGACGGGTCGTTCACGGCGTAGTTGAACCCGTAGCTTGGGTTCGGCTGCAGGATTAAACAGCAGGGTAAACAAACTTGCTCGTCTCGGTTTCTCGTTAAACCTGAACGATCTACTTACGATATTCTCGACGGTCGCTAGGGGTAGGTATGAGAGCGTCGCCGGGGGGTTCGCAGACGCGATAGCAACGAATGCCAAAAGGCAGGATACCTGTCGACAAATAAGTCTTTATTTTCACGGCTACATTATATAAGTAACATCTGCTAGCCGCTAGCCTATAATGGTCGGGATTTTATCATTTGTCGCAATATCTGTCACGCTCTAACACGTACGTGCTTAATTGACGGATAGCGCGATAGACGATAACATGGCAACCATGCTATCCGTTCAGGATTACAACAGAATCATGAAGCTAATGATAATATACAGAAATGTTTTCCACTAGATGGCAGTACCTAATGGTTGAGGTTCTACATTAAATATATTAAATATGTCCTGGAATCTGGATTCCACCCTAATCTCACTGGTGTGATTAGGGTAATTCTATTGGATCTGCCATGTAGACGGTATTATACTGAAAAGGTTATTTTGTTATTTTCCAAAGCACAGACCTTATAAGATGACTAGATGAGTTAAGAATATTTAATCAGGATCTACATAGTTGGAAGTGATCCTTGTACACCACATCTGATAATTACCGCAATATATGAGTTCATGTTGCCAACAAGGTTCTCCAGTGAGCCAGCGAAGTGTACTGTACCCCTGTCATTTTCCGGCTGCATTATATACTACATACCACACTAATTATTCCATTCGGCGCTCCAGTTTGTCAAATATCCACGGATCAGTACACTCTTTACTTGCAAATTTACCTCGTACACGTAACCTGGCGAATTATACAAATTAATTTCGTTACAGTCCTAATTGTTGTATTATCATTACGAAAGGGTGGGTCTTGCAATAATGCCCTAAATGCCCTTATCTGTTTGTAATTTATTGGCCTCGACGAGCACCTTTGCCCGGTTAGAATTGGTTTCTATTTTTAACTCATTTATGGCTTTAGGGGTTGAACTTGTAAAAACCCTCGCTCATGTAACCGCCATGACACTTGACATAAAAAAAAAACAGTATACATATGACATACTTATTAACAAGTAAACTAACCCACCGGAGTCCGAATAGAGATGTCCCGTGCCCCGTAAATTCCCAATATTACTATAGGGAAATATTCCGAAATGGTAAATTTCCTTATTGGAAATCTTATACCGAACCAGAACTAATTCTATTCGCGACTGAAGCTGGAAACACCAGACTGACCTGATGGTCACGGTATATGCTATTTCTTAACGTTCTTATAGGCACAGTTATTCATAACTCTGAGGGCATGCAGTAAGTGCTGGCACCTATTCGAATCGTTGACGGATTTAGATATAACGAGAGACATGTTTTTAGCGGACATCAACAACAACAATCGGCAGAGTCCCGATCCTCAGCAGTGAGGGGCCGAACAAGACGAAGGGTTTAAATTTTGCGTTATCTGTCAGTAGGTATATATATGTAACGCAGCCGACAACGCGCTGTGACTCCCCTGGTGTTGCGGGTGCCCATGGGCGATGGTAATTTCTTACCATCCCGCTATCCGTCTGCTCGTTTGCCATAAAAAAATATATGTGTATTTTACATATGTATTTAGAACGTTTAGTGAACTACGGTAATTTTTTAACAAATTGGTATATCGCGATTTTAATTCTCCGTGATATTATCCAGATTTCTGACAAAGGTTTAACTAGTCATTTTAGTTTAACTGTTGCTGTTGAATTGTTCTTGTAGGTTAACCTAAAGTTTTTAGTTAGTAGTTAGCGCTAGTAAGAACGTGGACTTGTATCCGGTAACCGAGCTTGCACCAATGAATGGGGACGTCGTGGTATAATAGATAATACTTTTGACCCCGAACGCTGCATAATGTTAGAAACATCGAGATGTAATTTAAATTTATATGGCATATAATGTGTTTTTAGGGTTCCGTAGTTAGTTAGTTATTCCGTAGTTTTGAACGCCAAGCATCGCTAAAGTGGTCGCCTGGTGTCGTGCCTGCCACGCCACCGACACAAAATAGACAGATACAGAAATCAATCTCCATACAAAGCGCGCTCGATCAACGCACACATAGACACTGCTCACAGACACGATATCTCGGACCAGTTCGGACCACTGCAAGCGTGAGTGCCATCCGAAAGAAAAACGAAGATATTTTTCTCCCATACAATCTTTATCAACTCGAAAAAACAATAAGCGCCGCAGGATTTCTTACATCTTACGCGTTTTGGTAAAATGGTCTCTGCTATCATCGTTCGAGAAAGGCGGAAAGGCCCCAGGATTTCATATATCTTTCGCTTCTTTGCGAGTATTTTATATTATTCCAGCACTAAAGTTGTTAAGGCGATAGTTTCTTACAAATTGTTAATAAATTAGCCCTTATTCCCTAAGATATGGCTGTCAAAATCTCTATTGAATGACAAGAGACACTTCATCTCTTCAGGAGCGGTACCGCGGTACCGCGAACATGGAAGTTCGTATATGTGACATTATGTATGAAAAGGGACGTTATTGTCGATGGCGCTTATGACGTTGTTTGAGATGACGCGATACAAACATAACGCGGTTCGACGTAAGTGCCATCGACCATAAGGTCCCTCTTCATAGATAAGGCCACATATTTCGGGCATCTTTCTCTTTTCTCCAATTATAACTGCGGCGCTACTGCGAACAACGATATTCGTAAATTTGGACGATTGTCTCTGTCACTCTCATGACGTCTTAATTGGGGTAAAAGAGAAAGATGCCCGCAAATTACGAATATCGTTATGGGCGGTAGCGCCTCAGACATCCGTTTCTTGGTTACGTTATTTAATGCGAACTTATTACACTTTAAAATATAATTATCGTGCTTTTTGCTAATGTCGAAATCGTCGCAAGATATTTGCTATGACAAATTTGTAATATAATAATAACATTAAAATAAAAATATTCTAGTTATTATTAATTCTTCGTCTGCATAAAATTAAGGTGATGATGATGATGATGATGATTGACAAAAACTATCCTATGTCCTTTCTCGCGACTCAGACACTCTACATACCAAATTTTATTTAAATCGGTTCAATATTATTAAAAATAGCGTGAAAGCGACACAGACACACAGACAGAGTTACTTTCGTATTTATAATATTAGTTAGGATAGTTATATAGTCAGGATTCTTTCCGTTTCATTCTCGACAATTAATCACAAACAACTAGATAGGAGCGCCAGTACCACGATAGTTTTTCTTGCATAAGCATAGTTGGCAACCCTAGAGCGACCGCCGGGAGTAGGTATGAAAAATGAAGTACATACATTTGATTGACTTCTGTACCTGTCTATTTTGTGCCACCGACCACTAAAGTGGCTGTGGCGGCCGCTGTAAAAGCAATTGTCCTGCTGACGGATAAGGTTTATATTTGTTCTTCACTAATAGACACCTTGGCGTACACGTCACATATTGACGGGAGAGGAAAAGCGTTCAAAAGGTTAACTAGTAGGAAATCTTATAGTTTCGCCAAGTTTGTCTGACGGGCTGTCTGTCCTCGGTTATGGTGTGACCGTTCTAGAAAAAGCTGTATTGGTATGTGGAAGTTTCAGAAAAAAATACCCGATTAAAGTGACTTATAGAAAAGTGAGGTCAAACGCTGGTCAGGGTTGTATATAAAAAAAAACTTAGAATTGGAGCTTGTAAAAACTAGCCAAAAAAAACATACATATGTAACTTTTCTACAAGTATTGTTAATTGGGGGTACTGTTTCTGAAAACCTGCATGAATATGTAAATCAATCATGGGGCAAAAGTAGTCAAATAGTAATTGGAAAAAAATGTTTGCTAAGTACCTAAGATAAAATTGGGTTTTGAAAAACTGTGAATGCATTTAGGTTATAAAAACGCTTAGGTGCGTATTTCCTACGGAACTTCCGACAAGTGTGCTAGTGATTTACACGTCTTATACTAACTCGTTGATTTTTTTATTTTTATTTATTAAAGTTCAAAATAATTAATTAGGTATATCGCAGAGTTTCATGTGTACTTTACTGCTAAAACCTATTATGGTTTATTTACAGTAAGAGTTCGGACTAATTTAACTAGCTATTATTATTTTTCTGGCAGTGCATACATTCCAATTTTTACAGAACTAACTCGTGATTTTTAGAAGACATAAAATAATTCTAACCCCCTTTATTGATTTTAAGTTGGATAATTATGTATAGATCTTGTATGTTATTTTAAATACACGTAGTTAAGCGAAAAGGATAAATTCCATTAAAATCAATGACTTAAGGTTTTGACAGAAAATTATATCAACAGAATTTTGTAGAATGGATCCTTTTATGGAATGGACCTGCTAGATGGTGGGACTAATATCTTATGTTTTACGAACTTATTACCATTTCCGATTGAAGTGTATTTGTAATTTATAATTAAGGTACGTTTACCTATTAGCTGAAAAAAACGTAGCTGTGTATACTAGTCCACCCGATGACTACGAACGCTGCTAAAGGGTTGGAAACGTCGGGATGAAGTTTAAATTACCTATTCGCGATATAATCCGTTTTAGTTGTTTTATTTCATTCTAATTAGAACATTTCAACTGTTTGCGGTACAAAAGTTTGGTAAACTACAGTCATTCTTTCTGGTATGTAAATAAAAATATCATGAAATGGGAATTTCCTTTATTTATTAACTGTGCGCTTGTTGCACATGTTTTGGTACATGTACAATCGACGTCAATAATATTTACCTACTTATATACCTTATTTTCTATCTTACTCCCTTGTAATAAGGTGGAAAAGTGTAAACATATCTGTATATCTATGTGTCAGTAACTTAACTCTTAAATCTTAACTTAATTCAGGTGAAACTAAGTTAAGAATCTTAACTAAGATTTGAAAAATTCGAATGCCGCTCTGTTTATATATTTTATCTACGTACGTCGCCTTCGGCTCGTTTCATAAACCCACACTCTTGTTGTAATGCCCTTCATTATGCACAGATACATAAACTACTATTATAATAAAACTATTTGTTTGCCGCCGGCATCCGTGTTGATTTTTTAGATTTAATGAAGTTATTGTAACACTTGTATATTATTTGAAAATTGATTAATAATCTCTGCGGTAAGTATTAACGACTTCTAACCACGTAAAACAGTAAGTGAGTGAATTAAATGTGTTAGTAAAAACTAGGGAATTAGTTGTTAAAATGCTTTATTTTACACGTATAAAACACGTATAGCTCCGAATACATCCCGTAACGGTAATAAAATAGACTAGTAACGTTTCAACTCACAGACCTCAGGTATCAGTAGCGTATAATAATATTTACAACATATCACTACGCTAACCATTTCTTACATTCTAGAAGTATATTTCATCTATACAATTCAATGTTTCTGCTTCAAAACGAGCTTTCTACCGGCTAAGGATATCGGGCCCGTACTCCACTTAACTAGTTTCCCATTAATAATTTTCTTGCTATTTATGGTCGCGTATGGTCCCGGGCCTATGGAAAGAGGCCAGAGGGGTCCGTTGAGTGGTACCCAGCCCCCGTACGAGTGCGTGAGTGGGTCCCATGGAAGACTCCAGCGTCCAAGCGTAGCCGGTTTGGGTAAGCCGATGGCTAACGGGGCGGGGCCGAAGCCATAATTCAAAGGCGCAACCAAGGGTACATGGGGCTTCAATGGTATGATGGGTGTTAGTGGTATCCTCGCTAGCGGCGCAATTGGACCTAAAGCTCCCGGTGATATTGGACCTAAGACTCCCTGGGCTATTGGTACTTTTGCACTTGAAACTATTGGAGCCCCCTTGCTTGGATGCACATTAGGGCCTAGTCGTTTGACGACCGCGTTGAATCCGGTGAGCGCGTTAGCTTTATAGTCGACGACCCGCAGACTGCCGTCGGGCTCGACGAGCGAGTACGAGCCCTTGACTGCATCTCCGTCCCGCACCTCCCATTGCGCTTTGTTGTCCTTCGTTTGATGGTCGTTGACTGCGTAATCGAAGGCGTACCGCGGATGGTGGTCCTGTTAATGGGAAATGGACTTTAAGTTGATAACCTCAAGGTCGAATCGAAAAGAAAACTTCGGTGTAGCCTTTAGTACGTACCACTGCGACCGTCGCTGTTGGTGCTACAGGGACAACGCCGCTTGAAACTGTTGCCGCAAGTAGCGTTAGAATTAATCCAGTCTGAAATAAAAATAAAATATTGCATAACAATAATTATAGATGTTATATAAATATTTAATAGTTTTCGTGGTCTAGTAAATTTGTTCATACCATTCTATTCGTATAGCATGATATAGTTATATCATAGCAATATAAATTAAACATCCTTAAACGATAAATATGATGTTCTAATTGCCAATGTCTATTAGCAAATGCCGATTAGACGATAATTTTACAGTAGGTATTTTAAGTAACACGTTTGTAAAATGAATTAACAGTTACTTATTCGTCAAATGTGTGAAGATCAAGTCTAAGATTAATCATTTTTAGGGTTCCGTACCTCAAAAGGAAAAAACGGAACCCTTATAGGATCACTTTGTTGTCCGTCTGTCCGTCCGTCCGTCCGTCTGTCAAGACCCTTTTTCTCAGGAACGCGTGGAGGTATGAAGCTGAAATTGATATCAATTACTCAGGTCTACTGTCCCTTGAAGCTGTGAAAAAATCAAACTTCTAAGCCAACGCAATCAAAAGATACAGCCGTTTATGCCGCAAATTTTCGACACTTGCAAGGGAATCAAAACCTACAGGGTGCTTCCCGTGAACTCAGAATCTTGAAATTTGGTACGAAGCAACGTCTTGTAGCATAGATAAAGGAAAAATTACGAAAACCATAAATTTTTAGTTACATCACATAATATATATTTTTTTTTATAATTTTAAACTTACTACCCATTTCCTCATAAACGCGTAGAGGTATTAAATTGAAATTCATACCAAATACTCAGGTCTATAATACCTTTAAGCTGTAGCAAAATCAAACTTCTATGTCAACGCAATCAAAAGAAACAGCAATTTAAGCTGCATATTTTGAAACTCGCAAGTACTCGCAAGGGAATCAAAACCTAAAGGGTACTTCCAGTCGACCTAGAATCTTGAAATTTGGCATGAAGCAACGTTTTATAGCACACATAAAGGAAAAATACCGAAAACCTTAAATTTTTAGTTACATTACAAAATATATATTTTTTTAATAAGTATAAACTTATTACTTTACCCTAAAAATACCATAGTTATGACTCGATTGTCGTAATGAACGAACTTTGTAAACCTTGCAGGTTTGTACGGAACCCTCGGTGCGCGAGTCCGACTCGCACTTGGCCGGTTTTTTTTTTATAAAAGCGGGTTTTGTAACCACCGAACTTGACAGCTATTATCTCCGACATGTCAATACAATTAATTTCAAAGCCAAAAACCCACAGGTGATCATGTATACCTAATGTAATGATTCTAATGACAACTAATTCGATTAATGTACTGTTAGCAAAACAACATTACCAATATTCTTGTCATCGTCGCTTTCGTCTGTGAGCTGTCGTAATGTAATGCGTAGTTTTCTTTTGTACAATGCTTTTATACGGGTGTCCAACGAAGCGCACACCTGAAAAACTAGCGCGACCCGTTGCCTCGACAAGTGTTCGAGTTCTGCCCTTGCATGATTGACCACTATTAACATTGTCGATCGGGTTATATTTGTAGGGTTCTAGAAATGTTAGCGCAGGAAATTTTTCAATATTCGTTTATTTACACCAGCCAGGGCCGACAAAGTCCACTTTTGTCATCAGTCATCTTGTATGAAAGATGTCAACCGGCTGCTCAAAACGAGACGACTGTACTTTCAACAATTACAACCATAGGACCTTTCGATAGCTAGACAATCTTTTATGTCTTGACCTAAGCTGGATTAGTAAAAAATGCCTATTGGCCTTAAGTTGGCTTTTGTGCGATAAGTTTCACAAAAATAAGAATAATTTATCATGCAATATTTTTAGTTAAATTTTATGGCGCTAAACTCAGTCGCAGTTAGTGCATCAATAACTGCAACTGATGGCCAAATGTCGGCCACAACAAACAACGTACAAACGACGATTAGCTTGCATTTTAAAGTGCATAAAAATCTTACGAATTGATCAGTTTCTTTTTCATTGCTGTAGATCTGAAGGCAACCTTTCGGTTGTTAATATTTAGCCCTTAATTTGGCAGAAAATGGCCAAGGTCGTGGGTTCTAGCGTCCACGTTCCTCGATAGCCTACATGATTCTGTCAAAGAAAAAAAAAACGATGGTTTTAGGTTATGTTCATCAGGGCGAGAATTATACGATTAAGGATTAATACTATAAGTGTTGTTTGTGTGTGAGGATTGTCTTTTGTTTGCCCGACAGTTACAGTTAAGTTATACTGATATGCCCGAATTCCATTTGCCCGAATCTTTTGTTTGCCATAAATTATGGTTATTTTATGACTATTATACATAATAGTCATTTGAAATATGCCCGAATTTCATTTGCCCGAATCTTTTGTTTACCATAATAGCCACTTGACATAGTTACTCTTGTTTATCCGAACATTACAGATAGATAGAACGATACGACTGCCATAGATATTGGTGTTTAGTGCAATAATCGCCTTCTTTTATTCGTCTACCGATTATTATTTGATTTATATGTCGTGTTACAAAAATACTCTTGAAAAATTACGACAAAATTATTATCAACAAATTTTGCTCCTCATTTCCATATAAATACTATATCTATAAATTTCATTTCTTATAATATCAATCACAAACAGTATAACAGTTTTTTTTTTTATATTAAGAAGACATCGCGATTCTGACTTAAGATTTTACATTTCGTTTGCACGGAACCATCGGTGCTCAAGCCTGACTCTCAATCAGTTGACTGAATTATTTTTTTAAACGTTTAGTATTTGGACTAGTATTATGCCCACACTATATTTGGCGCAAGTCACGCAAGAAATTACTTTGTAGAAATTCATTGTAAAACTATATATTGTGTATTTTGAGAATTATATGATGGTAATTAACGATACAATGGTTGCTAATAGAAGTAATTATCGGTAAGTAGGCGTCGTATATCATATTATATCGTTCCTATTTTTAAAAAATCTGGTATCCCACACTGTTACTCCAAGTCGAAACGTAGTAACTTTCTCTGCGTCCCATATATAGATAGGACTTTTCTTGTAGATTGTAGTTGTAGCAATCAAAGTAACCAAATATTTCAAGCCAACTTGCACTTGGGCTCACCAAAAAAAGGCTAAACAATATTGGATCCGTCTTATTTAAGAAAAAAAAATTGCCGCCAATATTCCGTAATTCCCCTATGTTAGTAGTGAATTAAATACAATGTATCAAAATATCACTGTGTAAAATGTTCCTTTGTGGACAAATGCGAAATATCTGGAAATTCCGGAAGCAAATCTAACTATATTGATTATTGGAAGCCTTTTTTACACAGAAATATCTTGTACCACAGAGACACAAAAATGTCTTACCTTACATTATCTTATTAATAGCTCCCTATTAAGCTTGATGGACATATTTTTCCACCCATTGTTGTCCTAAATATAATTTATATTTCTACTCTTACAAAGACGCTTCAATGACTAATGTATTCTTAAATCGATATTAGTAAATTTCTAATAATTGTGTCTGTCACTCTCATGACATCTTTCTCCTTACTCCAATTAAGGAATTGGAATAAAAGAAGAAGAAGAGAGCAATGCAGGAAAAGGAGGAGGCTCGACATTTTCGAACTGCGATGTTCTCGGTAGGCATACTGATTATTGCAAAGGCGATTTCAGCATAGCTCATTCACTTTTGCCTTATTATCAGGGATAAAATCAAATTCCATTCAAAATTGCGCATTCAATAGATATGTGGTATACTCACTAACCTCAGCGTATATACACACCACGCTGCATGTTTCATAAGAATTGATAAATTAACTTTATAACACGTGTAGGTGTGTAAGTATAACTATCGTTTAATATAGTCTCTGACATAACTAGTCGATGATATTTGACATAGCTTGATTAATTATTTTCTCAGTTAAGTAAACGTTCTAAGCCCATTCCGAGGTCACTGTAAAATATAAATGTATACACTTAGCTGGTTATCGGCCCTTGCTTTCAATTGTTTCAAGGTAACCGCCTCCGCTCCGCTGGACCGCCCGAATTCCCAATCGCTGACTGTTATCAACATATCAACGTTATCAATCTAATTAGTACCATAGTATACAAGTATAGTTAGCCTATCTCGACATTGGATTTATCTTAACATTTTTGAGATTTAAATTAAATTATGCAGACATGTATTAGTACGTTATTTGTTATCTCACTAGCTTCTTATTTGACGACCGGTCTGGCCTAGTAGGTAGTGACCCTGCCTATCAAGCCGATGGTCCTGGGTTCATATCCCAGTCAGGGCATTTATTTGTGTGATTAGCACAGATATTTCGTGAGTGTGTCGTAGGTGTTTTCTATGTATTTAAGTGTTTATATGTATCTATCTATTATATATATCGTCGTCTAGTTACCTATAACACAAGCCTTACTGAGATTACCGTAGGACTAGGTCGATTTGTGTAAGATTGTCCCGAAATATTTATTTTATTTATTTATTATTTATTTCAACCACCAACCAATAGAAATTCTATTATTATATGCTGCATAATTAAGGGGACGGGATACTAAAAAACGGAAAATCTCGGTAGCGTGGATATCACTGGAGCGACATATAGTTGGATTGTTTGATATGTGATTTTTTAGCTTTTTAATTATGTTGTCATATTTAGGTATATATATACGGTTTTTGTGTATAGTGACCATCTTTATTCATATTGATGACAATGATAATGATACGCGCTACCGTGTACCTTTTATTCATCAAAAACTTGCTTATTTAGCGAATATGGGCCAACAATTACATACCATTATATGTATTAGAGAGAGTGAAAATAAAACGGCAAACATATATATACCACACGGTGGCACAATGCTTTATTGGTGTTCGTAAAGATTAGGTACTATCTTAATCATACCAACATAAATATTAAATATCCTATAATAATTACAATTTGGCCTACACTATGGACTACGTTGTCATATCACCAATGAGGGTTCATGGTTAGTTATTCAAATCAAGATTTGGCAAAGGAGCCTTCAATAACTCAGCAGTAAAACAGGTGTAAACAAAGAACAAAAACCAGTATCAGAAATTTTAACCCCACTGCTCTCTATGGTTTGTCCTTTCTAAGCCTCCATAGGGTTGAATAGGTCCAAGGTTGCCCTTGAGCACGTCGTAACCTGTTAGAGACGGTCCTAGCGGTCCTCTGCCTAGGCCTTCCCAATCAATCGAACTGATAGGTCCTTTGCCAATAAGCCCAAGCTGTGCCTGTCCAATGTTACCCTTTATCAGTCCGTAACCTTCTAGAGATGGCCCCACTGGTCCAATGCCCTTGCCCAAACCGTAGCCTCCAACGAGCGGTCCTCTACCTAGGCCTTCCCCTTCAAGCAGGCCGATAGGTCCTTTGCCAGGTAGTCCTAGCTGCACCGGTCCAATGTTACCTTTGAGCAGTCCGTAACCATCTAGAGATGGTCCTACTGGCCCAATGCCCTTGCCTAAACCGTAGCCTCCAACGATTGGTGCTCTACCTAGACCTTCCCAATCAAGCGATCCGATAGGACCTTTGCCAAGTAGTCCAATGTCCACCGGTCCTTTTAATAATGGCAAAGCGGGCAGCGGTTCCTTATGAATAGGTATATGTTGATTGTAAAGCTGTAGTGGCGCTCTGTAATCTGGCAATGGGCCTAAAGGCTCTGAGTAAATTGGACCAGCCTTGTAGATAGGCCTCGGTAGACCCTTGAGCAGTCCAGGTATAACTGGGGCGTCTTTGTAGATAGGTCCGGACAAGATCGGACCTTTAATGATTGGCTCGTTAAGATAAAGTTCGGGTAGGATTGGGCCTTTTATGATTGGTGAGTGATGAATGGGCTCGTGTAAAATAGGTTCAGGCAGGATAGGTGTAGGAAGGGATTTCACAATTATTGGCTCCTTGATCAAGGTCTGACTGGACAAAGCAGGGCCGTGAATCGGGCCTCCACTGATTGGACCTGAAATAAGAGGCGCGCTCGCCAGGTGTCCCAGGTTTGCCACCGGGCCAACGGAAATCGGGGACAGGACAGAGCTGTGTCCGCCGAGTACTGGGATCGGGGCCTTGTAGATGGGGACCGTCGCCGGGTGCAGGCTAGGGCCCAGGCGCTTCACGACAGCATTGAAACCCGTCTTGTCGTCAGCGTGGTACTCGACGACACGCAGGCTGCCGTCGGGCTCCACCAGAGAATATGCTCCTGTAAAGTTTTATATTACTTTAATAAAAACGAACTTGATTCTCTCTGAACTCGATTAATAACTATTAATGGATTTGTTTTACCTTTGACAACGTCTCCGTCACGTTTCTCCCATTGCGCTTTATTGTCCCCTGTGTGAGGGTCTTTCACTGAGTATTCGAATGCATAACGGGGATAGGCCTAAAATAGAATACATTTTATATTAACTTTTATTCATTAATTTGATTAATACTTCTTAGTTGCTCATACTCACATAATAATCAACTGAAGCATGTTGGGGCGCGTAGACTAGTCCACCGAGGCCTCCGAGCCCTAGCCCGTCAGCCTTTGTGGACGCGCTGAGTGCCAGAAGACATATCTGTGGAAATTCAAACCATCACTTCACTGTCTTATAAACAATCCAACATCACAAGTATAAAACACGCACCGTAACGTATAAATTCATGTTCACGAGGCGCACTTGACCACGTCGTGTCAAAGACGCACTGATACGAAAAGAGCAATCTGAGCCATTTATATTACGTGACCGGTTTAGACCTTCGTGTCCTGGTGGCGGCGGATGCCGGTCGTTCGCTGCTCCGCTTCAACAACAATCACTTAAGGGTTGCATCAGGCTTCCTTTTTTTCATACAACCTTCGACTAGTGAAAACGTACCATGTTTACGATAGCACTTAAGTCGTAGTTATATGAGGCTCGCTCGCGGAGGACGTACCTAAATGCTAGTTATTTGTAAGTGTTGAAGTTCGTGCAAAATCATGATATCCGCGTATTTGATCTTAATGCGCTTGATGATTATTATTTTCATACTTCGTTTTACGTACCATGCCTAGGGGTAATGATAGTGATGTGACACGGGGGTTTCTTACTTGCGTGTCGATTTGACGCAATGCGAGCTATGCGACGAATTGCCCTAATTCCACATTTGCAATTACCATCGTCGATACAGTTAGCTGAGCATTCGTGGACCTTAATGTTACGAAATAAAGTCTACCATTGGTTACTAAAGTGTACATATAGACCAAGTATCGGGCACGCGATATCGACTGCATATGCTTAACAATTATTATTAGATAATTATCGAGTCAAATCCTTTCGATGTGCGGAACCGGGACGCATAATCGTTATATAATTTATTCTTACGGATATTACATCGCTCCTTTGAAACTAATGAACTTGAAAAACATATTGTACAAATTAAGTAAAACTTTGAAATATTTGGATAAGTTATATGGATTAATGCATGATGCAATCTCGATTCGGTTATGCAAATACACAAATGTCAATATCATATTTCGATTAAGGGTACTCATATCATAAAACGATTATTTTTAATGTACTAATAAAATGTAACAAATTATACTCGATCGATATATCATTTTACTTATAAGGCATAAAGTAACGACAAAGCGATATCTGTGGGGCTTGGTAAATAGTCAGCCGTATGTCTAACTCTCAGTCTAGCATTGATGGCAATATTAATTGTCTTGACAAACATATTATAGTATTCGCTCTATCTATGATAGGATCCTCTTTAATCACTATATAATAGGAATGCACTATATCTAGTACATTAATGTACAGTCAGCAGCAGAAGTGGCTAAGCGTTTGAGGTGTTCAAAATGAGGTCAACACATCTCTATTGTCAAGAGAATAAGAGCGGGTGTACGTCATTTTAAACACTTCAAACATATAGCCACTTTTGCTGCTGACTGTACTATATCTAGTACATTCCTATCATAGTGATTAACTAGGCGGATCCGTCAAATCTAAGCCTAATAAATCAACAGGTAAAAATTCAAAGTTTTTTTTACGACAGTTTTCGAATTTATAATTTTAATTTGTACAGTACCTACCGGATTTACATAATCAATTTCCGGACGCCAAGCTTCATATGTAAAATGAACTTGAAAATGTCCATGTGTCAAAAGTAGAGGTAGACCGCGGAATTCCGCTTCGAGCACTCATTTTTATTATCCGTCGTATGTAATGTGTAACACTTGTCTTTCCTTTTTATCATCCAATGTTACAATTTTGTCGCAGGTGACCTCGACTACAAGATGTAAAATATAAGTTAGTGTTTTCTTTAACACATGAGTATACCTCGTCGACACATACATGGGTCAACGTCGACACAAACCAGCGTGCTATAGGTTTAGTAACAGTCTATTTACTATTACCTTGAAAAGACCCAAATTATATTTTTCTGGGAATACAGCGCTTGAAGGTTTACAAAAAATACATGAATATAAAAAATATGCTGTAACGGCTTACCACTAATCGATTACCACGTAATTAGGCGGAATAAATAAATTAATAAATATTTTGGGACAAGCTTACACAAATCGACCTAGCCCTACGGTAAGCTCAGTAAGGCTTGTGTTGTAAGTACTAGACGACGATATATATAATAGATAGATACATATAAATACTTAAATACAAAACACCCATGACTCAGGAACATGAATCTGTGCTCATCATACAAATAAATGCCCCGACTGGGAATCGAACCCAGGACCATCGGCTTCATAGGCAGGGTCACTACCCGCTAGGCCAGACCGGTCGTCAAAATAGGAAAGCAATATTAATAATACTATTTTTGTTAATATCACAATTGTGTAAAATAAGCTGCTTGTTGTTAAGCGGATACTACACTACGAGAACATACTATTAAATATAATATATATCAATTCCAAGCTTCTTCATGCGTTAGTTATTTGAATGTAGTGTAGCGAAAAGGATCAATGAAAAAAAAAATATAAGCAGTATCCGATTATCGTACTCGTTTCGTGTTCGTATTATCACCGTAATGACTTAATATATTACTCTTTTGGTGAAAATAAAACAAGATACAGTTCTTCTCTTCCACAGTTTGAGTTGTCTTACGACCTCATGTTACGTAGGTCAGTCAACTATGATTCCCAGCGCGCACAAACTTTTTGCAGAAATCGCGAAGCGTCTGTTTGATGTAACTGGTGACC
Organism: Grapholita molesta; assembly: GCA_022674325.2. Lineage (NCBI taxonomy): Eukaryota > Metazoa > Arthropoda > Insecta > Lepidoptera > Tortricidae > Grapholita > Grapholita molesta. Next base: position 5,105,130 of record CP053136.2, on the reverse strand, counting down.
GAAGAGCTGGCGGCTTCCTCGCACAGCATTGCGATACAACGAGGAAATGCCGCCAGCATCCTTGGTACAATGCCTCAAGGGTCTTTTTTAGATTTCATACTGTAACTAGTTAAGTACTTGTAGTTATCATAATACGATTGTAATTTCTGTAAATAAATATATATAAATATAAAATATAAAATCATTTATTTACAGACAACATAAAATGGTCCAGACATAACACTAAAATAATACATAATTAATTATAATTACAAATTAGCTTTAAATAATTTAAATTCACAATTAAAATGTTAATAAAATAAAATAATATTTACCTACACATTACAAATTAAAAACAATTAAAAATTAAAATCAAAATTCCCTTATTTTACTAGCCTAACACTACATTACGTGACCCCGTACGTGAAGACTGATGCAGTGGTTCACATAGGGGCAGTCCAGACGGTCAGCAATCATGGCCAGGACGCTGTTGCTGCTGGCGCGCACTCTGCAGAGCAAGGCCACGCACCGCTTGCGCAGTGGCATAGAAGCAATCGGTGCGCGCCTCCGCAAACATGCCTGACGCACTGCAGTGGCGCGGCAGCCGCAACAGCACCCTGAACGCGTTGTTATATTGGACGCGCAGGGCGTTAAACGACTTTTAAGTGAAATGAGCCCACAGACTGCAAGTGTAAAAAGAAGTACAGTACGCCTTGAAAAGGGTTGTTTTTACCATAGTTGAACAACGGGCAAATCTGTGGGCTATCATGTTTGCTCGCGACGCCAACGACCTGCGCTCCCGCTCCATGTCCATATATATGTTTTGCAATACGTATTACCTTCCTGATATATGAACTATATATACACATACAATACATACATATACATATCAGCCGTATGCAGTCCACTGCTGCACATAGGTCTCCCTCAAATATGACTTGTATCATCTTGGGGGGTAGTTGCCATAGTCGCCACGCTTGGCAGGCGGGTTGGCGACCGCAGCAGCTGTAGATTGGGTTTCGACGGACGCTGCTGCCCGTCCGCAGTATGTTTCCCTTTGTCGCCTCTTACGACATCCGCGGGAGGAGATGGGGTGGTGCTATTCTAGTCAGCCGGCATCACACGGCACATACTATATATACTATGAATAAAATATTGATTATAAACATCATGTAGGTATACTGACGGAAAGTATATTATTTCAGGAATCATGTATACGATGAGTCACATTTTTTACAACCTCCCATATTTTGCCAGGCATACAGCTGCCTCCCAGCAACAGTGCTTGCGTCCTGCGTGGAGAGCGTTTGGGCCTGCGGTGGCGGCAGGAAGCCCCAAACTCAGCTATCCCGGGCCCTGTGGCTGTGGTGCGGGGCTCTCGGCGCGCGAGTGTGGCTGCCCTTGTTACCAAGAGACGCATCCAGATACCCGGACTCGTCGCGGCACACGTTCATGGCTAAACGGATCATGCTGCCGTTCCATCTCAATATATATCCGTTAAGTAAGTATCAAGGATCGGACAATCGCCCGTCATTTTGAAGACATAACCCTGTTCTGTGTTACGGAGACTTCATTACATTGTAAAATATTATTATATTAAACTTTTTTTTATAAGAACACATTCAGCGACAATAAAATTAATGAATGAATCTGGAATGGATGTTGTTATGTGAAAAATTCACTGTCGTGATCCAAAAAGAATGACTTATTTGTTCGATCTTTTCACTTATGCGATCATTGGATGATGCGATTGAATTCAGGTCGGGTAAAATAACAATATAAAATAGAATATATGTATTAGTATCACAAGGAAGTCTCCGTTGTGCGGAACAGGGTTATCTTTTCAAAATGACGGGCGTTTGTCCGATCCTTGCTAAGTATATACCTTTGCAAGCACAGCGCAGACATAACTGATCTTAAATTTTGTCTACGGTGCGACACTATACGCGAACCTGGCAAACTTTGTTGCCCATATATTTCACTGCGCATCGCAACTATACTGTGTCAAAGTTACACGATTTTTTTTTACTATACAGATCACGCAGGTAGCTGTTACTCAATATTTAGCTTATAACCTGTAAATTAGATTATATATTAGTATATAAACAGCAACTATACGAGTATGTATTTGAACCACCTCTTTTTAAACGGAGGACTCGAAGAAATCTTGTGGATTGGGACCATGTTTTAATTGTACACAGCACCACAGGATCTTCTGTTACCAATGAGCTATCCAATGCCAATAGGAGGTAAATCCTCCGAGTTCTTACTGGCCCCATATCTGAAATTGGACATGTTTTGTTGCAGCAATACTTTTCGACGACGCTATCCTTCTCGGAGCCGAGAACGACACGACGCTCTACACTTCGGACTCCAACTCCGTGTTCTCGCTACCCTTCTGTGTCGTCAACAGAACAGTAAGTTTGTTAGCTACTGTCTTTTGTCTTCAAAGCAATGACTCTCATTGTCGTCCCGAGGTGTGTACGTTTATCTCCTAATACTCAGAACTACTTGTTTTATTTTGTCATGAAAACATTTTCATTTACGGTCCATTTTCGAGCGTTTATCTGTTTGTGCTGAGATTATGCGTACTCATGAATGAATGAAATCTTATGATGGCGACTAAGGGTTTGCAAGGGAGTTCTGAGGTTAGGCTCGTCTGCCTTCTGTCTCGTTGACTGTTGGCAAAAAGTACAGTTAACGATTTTAAAAAAAAATTGCTGATGTATAAAAAATATAGTCTTGCGCTTCCATTGTCATACCGTACAATTTGGTAGGCATCGAATATTTATTCATCCGCGATTCATAAAATAATTCATTCACAGTGTCCGTATTGGCATTGATATTCAATAATTATGTTTGTTCAAGTACAAATATGTTTATTAATTTGCTCAATCTAGCGTTTCCACGTTTAGGTGTTTATTGCAGCTTAAATATCCTACTGTTATTTACGATGAGAAATATCGTATTAGATACAAGGCAATATAAGGTATTTCCAATGAAGCGATAAAAAATGGTTTCATTAGTTGGTGGAGTTTGTATGTTGCCTCATTGTAAGGATATAGTAATCAGGTTACGGGGCTATAGTGTTTCCTTCGGACAACGAATATATGTACAAATAAATAATGAATTTAGTACGATTTTGTTCATCGGAAATCCAGCTCATAGTAACGTTAGGAGGGGAGTTGCTGGGAATAATAAAAAAGTCTCCTATGTAGTTAGAGATTGTGTATGGGTTTTTCTGTCTACAATGCTGGTAATTCTAATTATGTGCCTTTTTAGTATTTGTTTGTATATTCTATGTATTTAAGTATTTATATGTATTTATCTATTATATATATCGTCGTCTAGTACCTACAACACAAGCCTTACTGAGCTTACCGTAGGACTAGGTCGATTTGTGTCAGATTGTCCGGAAATATTTAGAATATATTTATTTATGTAGAGATAACACTATCCTACATAGCATCATTTGTACCCGAGCCCCGATTACCGTTGACGTATGTACTAATTAACTACCAGGCTGCGCCCTAAAATGCAAATCTTTGATGTACCTAGCTCGGAAAACGGCGAGGTAGAAGTGCTACTGGGCTCACATTTGCCGGATACCAGGGTATTTTATTAAATGTCCGCCAAACCACTCAGCGAGACCCTAAAAACTAAAATCGGGGAGCTGACAGACCACGCCGGCGATGGCGAGATGACATACACTCCTTTTAGAACGTTTGGCTTAAAACAGCCCAAAGTCGTGAATCATGGAAAAGTTAGCGAAAGCTCTTGCCCAGCAGTGGGACACAATTGGCTCCAAATAATAAATGTGTTATTTGTTTTTTGTTTAGGAGCCTTTATCTCCAAGACCATGTCGGCTCCATTAGACCTCTACATAGTATAGAATCATCATTATATTATTATATAATACAAAAATATAAAAACAAAATTACAAAAGCAAATCGGTCAGTTCTCAAAAAAACTATAAACTATATATATCGACTGGAAGACTCTGTCGTTGAATTACCCGAACGTCGAAATAACTGTTCCCTCTTTGCTCGAGCTTTGACACATTAAGAAGTTATTGTTATTGTTGCAGAGCCAAGTATACCTGCATCAGATACTGAGACAACTATTGCGAAGAAACCTGGGCTATCACGCTTGGGAGATCGCGCGATCCTGCGCACAGTTACCCTACTTCCCACATTCTCTGGAGCTGCTGCTGCATGAGGTCAGTACCAATTATAAGTTAGAAACTGTATCACAATGCCGTGTGATGCCGGCTGACTAGAATAGTACCACCTCATCTCCTCCGGCGGGTGTCGTAAGCAACAGGGTGTCGGGTGTCGTAAGCAAACAAAGGGAAACATCCTACGGACGGGCAGCAGCGTCCGTCGAAACCCAATCTACAGCTACTATGGTCGCCAACCCGCCTGCCAAGCGTGGCGACTATGGCAACTAACCCGCAAGATGATACAAGTCATATTTGTGGGAGGCCTATGTCCAGCAGTGGACTGCATACGTCTGAAATGTATGTATGTATCATCATACCACAAGCAATAGTGGTGGTAATTACAGTTTAGAAATATTTATAGTTCCGACATCTTAATTATCATTACACACAAGGTAAGTAAGGCGTATCAAACAACTTAGTAATAAACAATTGAAGTTGTGTTGTTGCCGGACCGTAACTTTTTTGCGTATTTGAGAAAAGCACTATACCTATCCCGGGTGGAAAGATTGAATGCGTGGCAACTTGCCTTAAGTATTGTAAATAGCACATTCTGTGTAAAGGAGACATTTCTTTGTTTTTAAAATCAATCAATACTGCACTTATGGATTTGTAAAAATATTCGATCTTTCCGCCCTGTACAATTCGGTGTGAAAACTGATTATCTACCTCGTATCCCCATCATATCTATCCACACATACTTGGCGATAAATATGTTGACCTATCTTTGAATGTGTGTAAAATATTATTTTATTCATTGCTCCACTGAATAAGTTCGTTTTACATTCAGGTTTTGGAGGAAGAGGCGACAAGCAAGGAGCCAATACCGGACGCACAACTACCCAGTATTATAGAATTCGTTCACGAGTTTCCCGTCTACTTACAGGTAAGTACACCACACCTCATTAAGTAAGGCGGGTCGTACTTGAAACAAACCATTATCCTTTTCTCATGTGTATTAGTTTGAAATTGACGTGATGATGAATTAGTCTTAGCATATTCGTAGGACACAATTCAATTTTTAAATTTATAAATGGCTGACCGATGGTGTTAATCCATCTATTATATTATATCGTCATCTAGTACCTAAAGCACAAGCCTTACTGAGCTTACCGTAGGACTAGGTCGATTTGTGTAAGATTGTCCCGAAATATTTATTTATATTTATTTATTTATAAATAATTATGGATTGTGTCCGTCGAGTATATTGTAACATGGAAACAGTATTACTAATAAATAAATATTTTTGGGACAATCTTACACAAATCGACCTAGTCCTACGGTAAGCTCAGTAAGGTTTGTGCTGTAGGTACTAGATGACGATATTATATAATAGATAGATAAACACCCATGAACAAATATCTGTGCTCATCACACAAATAAATACCCTGACTGGGATTCGAACCCAGGACCATTGGCTTCATACGCAGGGTCACTACCCACTAGGCCAGACAGGTCGTCAATACAGTTGATTTTACATTCAATTTCTACCTTACTCGGTATAATATAATATGAAATGTTACATTTAAATATGCATTTTGTACATAGTAATAATTTGTATACTACTACTGTGTTACCTCAATTGAATTTCAACAAATACTATTGCCTCTTCTACACATTTGCTTTTCTTTCAGACTGTAGTCCAGTGCGCTAGAAAGACAGAGATAGCGCTATGGGCCTACCTGTTCTCAGCAGCTGGGAAACCGAAGGAATTGTTCCAAGAATGTCTGCAACGGAAAATGCTAGACACTGCCGCTTCATACCTCATCATATTACAAGTAATTTAAGAATAAGAATTGGTGTCTTATATACGAGAGCTGGCTTTTAAGCTGTGTCGTTTGAAATAAGTATAGACAAAGTATAGATTATTACCATATAAACTTTTTCAAAAAAATTTCCGCGATATTTAATACACTTTTCCATGCGTTCGAACCAGTTATTCAATAAATGTTTGAAATGAGGGTAGTCAAAATGGCCGATATGTAAGCGTCAGCAGTTGCGTCGGGTGTGCTGAAACGTTGACCGCGAAGATTGCTTAATTTTTGGGAACATGTAAAAATCGTTAGGGCGTAAGTCAGGGCTGTAAGGCGGGTGATGAAATATTTCGCCATTTTGGCTCTTCAAAAACGTCTTAGTTTGGCGGGCGGTCTGCGAGCTTGTACTGTCATGTAAAAGAATGAAAAGAAAAAAAAACAATGGTAACAAAGTATATAGAAGTTGCGCTTATAATTCAAGTTACATTCATATACTTATTTTAATCTTATTCATGATAAAGAAACTTTAAAATAACTAAACTAACTGTAAGTTAATAAACTTGGATTATATAAGTTTGTTACAAGAAGTAAACTGATGTAATTATTACCTCCGTACCCTTATTATCGCGCCAATTATTATAATTGACTTGTGCGTAGTTTTTTGCGGATACACTCGTCAACCGACAAACGGTACTCTTTTTACTGAAAACTTATGATTCAAATCTGGTTTTTTGGTTGAACGATATGTCTATCTATCGAAATCAGCTACTGAATATACACTTCGTTTCCAGTACAAAATGGTTCCTAAACATGACACTTTTATATTCTACTGACAGTTATTTCCTTTCCCTCGTTCTTCGGTTTTAGATATAATCCAATAAGCAATCCCGCTGTCATTGGTCCATCAAAGTTTTGATTGGTTAAAATAAAATGTCAAACATCAAACCTCATGCGCAGTTGAAGGACTATTTTTTAGACTCGGCTTTTTTGTATCAGTTTTTGTGAGGTTATGTAAACATATAATCGCTGGTCGAAAGGTATATACAGTCAGCAGCAGAAGTGGCTAAACGGTTCAGGTGTTCAAAATTAGGTCAAAACATCTCTATTGTCAAGAAAATATGAGCGCGTGTACCTCATTTTGAACACTTCACCTGCTCAGCCACATTTGCTGCTGACTGTACATTACAAAAAAATCGGCGTTCGTAATATTGATATCTGCATCTGTCATCTATAAAACATATTAAAAATAATAAACAGTTTAATTGTTATTGTTACAGATTGGATGGGTATTTATAATTCAATTTTATTTTAAATATTGGCTCCAAAGGTTTTTTTTCTCTGAATAACTCCCTCTCTCTGACGCCATAATAGTTTAGCCAACTCTGTGTTACAGAACTTGGAGAGTTCAGCAGTGAGCAGACACCTGGCCACGCAGCTGCTCGACACAGCCCTGCAGCACGAGCGCTGGGACCTGGCCCGCGATCTGGTGCGCTTCCTCAGGGCCATAGGTAACTATTTAAGTTACTACTCGTAAAATAATACATACATTTCAGCCGTATGCAGTCCACTGCTGGACATAGGCCTCCCACAAATATGACTTGTATCATCTTGGTAGTTGCAGTAGCTGTAAATTGGGTTTCGACGGACGCTGCTGCCCGTTCGTAGAATGTTTCCCTTTGTCGCCTCTTTTGACACCCGCGGCATCACACGGCATCTCGTAAAATAATATGTCTTAATAACAGGCAACACATGGTAATCAGGGGCTTATTTCTCGAACACTTGTAACTTGTAATCATTATTCGACGACCGGTCTGGCCTAGTGGATAGTGACCCTGCCTATGAAACCGATGGTCCTGGGTTCGATTCCCAGTCAGGGCATTTATTTCTGTGATGAGCACAGATATTTGTTCTTGAGTCATGGGTATTTTCTATGTATTTAAGTATCTATATGTATTGTATCTATCTTATTACATATATCGTCGTCTAGTGCCTACAACACAAGCCTTACTGAGCTTACCGTAGGACTAGGTCGATTTGTGTCAGATTGTCCCTAAATATTTATTTATTTATTTGTAATCCAAGCGGAAGTGTCTTTCTAACAACAAGTGACTTCCGCTTGTAACTGCTCCGCTGGTTTCATACAGTTCGTCACTTGTATCCTTTCTCACCAGGGTCACAGAAATACAAGTATCATTTTCATACAAATTAGTCTAAAAGTAATACACTGTAGGTTTTTGTGTGAGAAAAGTTTAGATTATATTTATTTCCGTATACTTAAAATATTGATATGGAAGTTGTACTTGGAAGTGGACGTATCCAAATAAGCCGTCAATTGGATCTACATGACGCTTTGTCTCATGTTAGCTGCCTTGAGGTCCAGAGTAGACATAAGTAATCTTCTTAAAGCCCAATGGCTGAGTTGTTCACAAAAAAAAATTGTCCTATCGTCATTAGTTTTTCTTCCCAACTTGCTCGTTAAAAATGGCCTTGAACCATATATTTTCTCTATAGTTTTTTTTCTAAAGAAGAAATTTTATTGATTTCGCCGCGGTGTTACCCGCGGTTTATTAGGGAAAAAATGTTAGTTAGTATAGATAAGTATGATGAATAGGCATCGGACGGAAGAGTGCAAATGACATAAGGAACAGGACTTGTACCATAATGGAGTAGCTATCAGCGTAACATATTTTATACAGTCGATCAATTTGTCGATGTCATCGACATAATTATTTCATCGTTATTAATGGTGTTAAATTTAGTAATTTAGTTTACTAAAATATCGTGGGCCATTTCACAATCTATTAATAACTATTATGTATGTTATAGACTGGAAGCTAGATTATTTCGAGTGACAGTCTATTGACAAAGTGCTTATTTGACAAATGATTTGTTTGTCTTTTTAGAAAGGGGGAATACATATAGGTTATATTAATATTTATTTAATGAAAAAGGTTAGAAGGATAAATCAATTGCGTTGTAGCAGTAGCATTAAAAATACGGCAAAAATCACACAATCTGCAGCGAGCGGGATATAATCTCCTACTAATACACTATTGTTATAAAAACACTTCATACCGAAGATACATGAACTGTTCTCCAGAAAACAAAATAATTTCGCTCTAGTATTTACGAGTATTTAGTAAAAAACTATTACTAGGCTCTAAATTACTAAATTGAACACCATTAATAACGATGAAATAATTATGTCGATGACATCGACAAATTGATCGACTGTATAAAATATGTTACGCTGATAGCTACTCAATTATGGTACAAGTCCTGTTCCTTATGTCATTTGCATTCTTCCGTCCGATGCCTAATGATGAAAACAATGTGCCATGGGGAGTATGAAACTCGTATTAATAGGACTTCAATTCATATTGCTGTTTATTACACAAGTTTATTTCCATGTGATTGTAGGTTTTATTTGTAAGTATAAAGGTAGAAAAGTTGCAATATATATATTTTCATATCACTTAATAACGACTGCTGATAACAGATGACTATCGCGTAACTATGATATTTATTGATATTTGTAAATAGTTTTGATGTTCTCGGGGAGAATATAGACTTTTTTAAATTATATGTATGTTATGAAACTGAAAGCATTTTCTTGTGTTAGTAAATGTTCAACATAGGCATTATCCGCCATGTTGACCTTCAATATATTTGACGACAGGTTTGGCCTAGTGGCTAGTGACCCTGCCTGTCAAGGCGCTGGTCGTGGGTTCAAATCCCAGTAAGAGCATTTACCTGTGTGATGAGAACAAGTATTTGTTCCTAAGTCATGAGTATGTATATTTAAGTATTTTTATATTAACACATTCAGTTATCGTACTTTTTCCAGCATTCTTAGTGCAGTGTTAGGGTTTTCAGTTGTGCCCAATATCAAACTGTTTGAACCAAGAATCAAATAAAAATAAATAGCGTATTAAACAAATCTGAAATACAGACAACATTCCCAGAACATGTAAAGCCTAACCCAATATGCATAATGAAAATAAGGGTTAATTTACCACGAGTACCTATATAAGATAATGTAATACACAGTTGCAATAAATCCTTATCTCAGGTTATAATATATAATATATATTCATATTTATAATTAGGAATTGATATACTAACTATATATTAGCATAGACAGTATAATGCGTGGGTAATAAATGTACAATTATAATAACTAATTGAGTAAAAAATAGTGTTTAATTTCCAATACATACAACATAGTATGTATTACATAACTTGAAACGTCAATTATATTATACACGTCGACAACCTTAGGTCGCTGTCGTGTGTCATTTGACGTCATGGCACTAAAAATGCTGGAAAAGTACGATCACTGCTTATTACCCTTCTTGAGCTTACCGTGGGGCTCAGTCAATTTGCGTAAGGATATGCACTGTGCCGTAGTTGTAATAAATAAATGTCCTGTAACGTTTATTCACATTACTATGACTGATGAAAACGTTTATTTTAATCGTAGATCCGAACGACGTCGATTCGCCGAGGAACTCGATAAACGTGCAGGCCAAGTACGGACAAATCGTACAGTCGCAGACCGTCACTCCCAACGCTGAAGACCTCTCCGTCATATTGGGCAGCATGCAGGTAACTTGGTGAACTACAACTTGTTTAAACTTTTGAGAGCCACGCGGCTTAGGGCCTCAACGCTTAAAGATTAAAATGAACCATCGGTTATTCCAGTACGGTTCACTTTTGCTTGTTATACAAATAAGCCGCTGTGCAAAGATCATATAGTGGAGTAAATATAGGCATATACAGATGACAATGATTCTCCATCGGGAAAACTCAGATCTCGATCGAAATACGACGGCACAGTTTTCAAGTTTTCAGATTATTTTACATTTCCTAGTGAATCAACCTTAAAGCAGAATTGATTTATCCGAGTTCGATTCTCCATGGGAAAAACTCGGATCTCGATCGAAATAAGACGGCACACTTTTCAAGTTTTCAGATTATTTAACATTTCCTAGAGAATCAACCTTAAAGCAGAATTGATTTACCCGAGTTTGAAGTTAAGCGACACGATTGTCATTGTCATTGTAATATGTATGGATTTTAATTTTACTGTTTTGGCTACGAAGCCATAAAAATGGCGACAAGCAAAATCCCGAGCAGATATCCTCCTAAGGCCCACCATACAAGTAAAATCCTACTCGAATTCGTTCTTTATAGTGTAGGAAATAAAGTATAATTTCTTTTGTGTCAAAATCTAAAGAAACAAATGAAAATCAACTCTGTTCCAATATTATAAAATTTAAATTTCTTTAAAGTATTTAGTACTACAGGATGGCCCATGGGTCTTAGGAGGATTTTGAACACGTCCTCGTCACACGCAAGTGTTTTTACGTCACACTGAGGGGTAAAAGAGATTTACCGCCCTAGGCGCGACGGAAAATCTCACTTTACACCCAGATGAAGACGTAAAACTATTTACGCACCACGGGCGGTAATAAAAAAGACCTCAGATCGCTTGTTTATGGCCCTCACCCGCGATCTGAGCCGTTCTTTGTTTTATCGCTCTGAGTACGTAATATACTAATGTAAGCACGCTCGCAGCTGGCGGGAGGGCGCGGCCGCAGCTTCAGCACGACGGCCACGCCGCGCGCCGAGCCCGAGGCGGGCGCCGCGCCGCCGCCCGCGCCCGCGCCCGCGCCGCCCGCGCGCGCCACCGCCGCCGTCAAGCGGAAGAAGTCCGTGCCCACCCGGAGCGACAAGTGAGTTCCTCTCTGACCACGCTCGCAGCTGCAGCACGACGGCCACGCCGCGCGCCGAGCCCGAGGCGGGCGCCGCGCCGCCGCCCGCGCCCGCGCCCGCGCCGCCCGCGCGCGCCACCGCCGCCGTCAAGCGGAAGAAGTCCGTGCCCACCCGGAGCGACAAGTGAGTTCCTCTCTGACCACGCTCGCAGCTGCAGCACGACGGCCACGCCGCGCGCCGAGCCCGAGGCGGGCGCCGCGCCGCCGCCCGCGCCCGCGCCCGCGCCGCCCGCGCGCGCCACCGCCGCCGTCAAGCGGAAGAAGTCCGTGCCCACCCGGAGCGACAAGTGAGTTCCTCTCTGACCACGCTCGCAGCTGCAGCACGACGGCCACGCCGCGCGCCGAGCCCGAGGCGGGCGCCGCGCCGCCGCCCGCGCCCGCGCCCGCGCCGCCCGCGCGCGCCACCGCCGCCGTCAAGCGGAAGAAGTCCGTGCCCACCCGGAGCGACAAGTGAGTTCCTCTCTGACCACGCTCGCAGCTCGCGCCGAGCCCGATGCGAGGATATTTTTTGAAATATACTCTGTATCAGATGCAGCTACGCCAAGTTCTAATTGAGCACATTATTTTTTGTTACTGCTGCGACATAACTTAGACTAACAACTGCATATAATCAGATGGACCCGATCACCCGATGACCACGAACGCTGCTAAAGGGTTCGAAACGTCGTGATGAAGTTTAAATTAGTATACGCGATTTAATCCGTTTTAGTTGTTTTATTTGATGAGTAATTATCGCGGCAACCGAAGACAATATTAACTGCATATATTTATTATTATGATTCCCTCCCGATTATGTCCTACTTTTATTTAAACAGGGAAAGCTACAGCGGAACAGCCGAAGAATTCTTTATCGACATGATGATCCAGCGACACGCTCGCCTCCTCCTGTCCACCGCGCGTCTCCACGCCCTGGGCAAGATGGCGGCGGCCTTGGACCTGCACCTCGTCGCCTGGCTCGCGGGGGAACGAGAGAGGGCAGCTAGGGTGGACAGCGCTGTCCTGTGCTTGCGTCGGTTACATGAGGATTTCGCATGGCCGTATCCGGTACTGCAGGACGCTGATGAGTACATGCAGCGGAAAGGCAGTACTGTTACAAGTGAGTGTTAAATCCTCTAGCCGCCCAGAGATAAAAACTTGCGAAGCCAAATGCAACTATGGTTTGTTATAATTAAAATTCAAAATGGCATTCAATGGGAGGCCTTAAATTATAGGTCTCCGGATGGCTAGAGGATATATAATGTCGTATCTCGTATGTCGTATAAGTTGAAGCGAAGTAATTCTGTACAGTCGCCGTCAGATATATCGGAGCGGCCGATGTACTCAAATTTTTCTGAGCAGCAATAAATTTCAATAAATTCTTTACAGTAAATGAGGTCAATAACATCTGAAAATCCAATTCGCCATAAATATATGAGCAGTGGTTTTTCGATTAAATCTGACCACACAACGAGACAATAATATCTGAACACACAACTCGTCAAAGTTATTTGCACAGACAGGGTGATCATAAATATCTGAACATTTAGGGAAAATATACCTTCAGTCACTTGGCATACGATTTAAAATTGTTTAACGTAGGTACTACTACGCTCGAATACATTTTCAACACAACCACCATTCGGTTTTGTCAATGTCAAAACTAAAAAGAGATTGCTGGATGTAGGGTGTATACATACACTGCCTGGTGCCTGGTAGAGCGTGACGTCATCGTGATACTAATGGCGTCCTTATCTTACTCTTATTGTGCGAAACGTGCGGCATGCATGAGTCGCCCGGACTCAGTGACTCTTTCAGATATGGCCTTTTTGTACACATTTATGTTTTTGTTGGGATCTAGTTTACATAACAATGATAATTTTAATTCCTTTTAATACCGCTGAACACATGCGTCTTGCGTGCGGATTTGTGCAGGGCCGCAACCTTGGTCGTGAATCGAACACCGTTATAGGCAAATCGAAAATGCTATGAGAACACATTAGCTTTACGCTCCTCGCTTCTCGCTAACCTTGTGCTGTGGGACAAGTGCCTTCTCATTTTGATGTTAAGATTGTTTAGTTTTTAATAAATAAAAATACTAAAATAAAAAAAAATTAAGAACATTAATTCTTAACAAAATACAAAAAATAAGCACAATTGAGGATTTGAACCCTGACGCAACGGTATATAATTATGATTTCGTATATAATTTAACCGCTAGGCCATGGTGACCGACGCAATAGTAGATGAAATATTGAAAAGCATTCGTACCTACCTATTTTAATTTGGCAGCTTCAATATTACATTTGATACTTGCACGGAATGAATGACGTAGTGACAGATGAAAACGTGAGGCACACATATGCAATGACAGTATGTTACCGTTTTCGTGAATTTCCAAAATATTTTATTCAAATGTAACAAGACCGTGAAGTTGGTTTTCGCAGATTTATATTTTGTATACCTACTTATTTTGTAAAAGGAATATTCACTTCATCTGTACGATTACATTTAAACTGTATGCTAAATGATTTAAGCTATATTTTCCCTAAATGTTCACATATTTATGATCACCCTGTCTGTGCAGATAACTTTGACGCGTTGTGTGTTCAGATTTAATTGAAAAACCACTGCTCATATATTTATGGCGAATTTGATGTTCTGATGTTATTGACCTCATTTATCATAAATAATTTATTGGAATTTATTGCTGCTCAGAAATATTTGAGTACCTCGGCCGCTCCGATATATCTGATGGCGACTGTACGTATCGCATATATATTTTGATTGAAATAATTATGTAAGCTTTGTTTTATAAAGTAGAGGCGGCATGAGAAATTAAAAAGCCTGACAATAAGGAGCTGGGAGGACCTGAATTGAATTCCAGTGGAGTGTGATAAGCCCATGCCATATGAAACTCTACATTTCAAGGTGTTTTTTAAACACGCTTTTAAAAACGCTGAGCGCAGTCGTTGTTCGATTTGTATAACATATCTTTAAAATAGTAAAAATATTAGTCTAAATCCGCTTATTTACCAGGTCTGACTCATTCCAAGGCATATTATAATTTATGACACTTTAAACTTTCGAAATTTCCTCACATATTTACTAAAAACTATATATAATCTAAACAAAATTGTCTATCGCAAATTTACCTTACTACTTATAATTTTTACGATTTAATATGAATTACAATTTGCAACCTGAATATTCGGCTTTGAGGTACAGTCAGCAGCAAAAGTGGCTAAGCGTTTGAAGTGTTCAGAATGACCTACACGCGCTCTTATTCTCTTTAAAATAGAGATGTGTTGACCTCATTTTAATCACCTCAAACGCTTAGCCATTTCTGCTGCTGACTGTACATATTATATAAGACTATCGCAAAAAGTAACTTCATTTAAAATACGTAACTCTTTGGAACATATTTAGGATTTATGAGAAAACCATTTGGGTTAAGGAATCATTTACGAACACTTAGCTTAACGAGTGTAAGTTTAACTTAAATAAGCTCGGCAAAGCTATGACTACAACCTTTTAATGGTCTTTCGTGGTCATTATCTTATTCATGTCAAGTACATATAAGTAAAACATACATTTAAAAAAAACATTAAAAAGGATACACAAGAATTACAATATTATAATAACATAACTAAAAACCACACTTAAAACTATTTACATAAGTGCTTAGTCAAACACCTGACCCCAAGATGTCTCCATCTAGTTCTAAAATTGACTTGCAGGTTCGTACACGCCGTCGGCGGACTCGGACAGCCTGTGCGGCGACAGCGGCTACATGAGCCTGCCCATGCGCGCCGCGCTGCCGGCCGGCGCGCCCGTCAGCCCCGGCCCCGTCAGGTCAGTGCCTGCTGCGGAGTACCGCTGTCTGCAGTCTTCAAAGATGCTGACTTAGTCGCTGATGATAGTAATTGGTAGTAGATATTGGGACACGAGTGAAACGCTCTGTAGCTAATTGCACACTAGTTTAATTTCAATAGGCCTACCGCGGGGTGCGCGGGCGCAGCCGCTGCTATCGATACATACTATCCCTCCACCTTTATTTAACAAAACATTAAAAGTATTTCCTAAAATCTAAATTAAGTCTAGCTTGCCGCGGTGGCAAGGGTTGTAGGGCGTCCGTGCCTTGAGGATCTTGATTCTCAGGCAGCGAGAGGCTTTGACCCTCCGGGGTTATATTCTGGTGTTCAGAGGATCCTGTGTCACCCTCCCTCTCTTCTCCCTCTGCCAGCAGAAAAGTGTCTAGGACCTCAGGCTCTTCTGGTAGTGCTGGCAGGTTCCCCTGCTGGGCTGGCTGGCTGCTTGTGGAAACAATTGGGCCAGGCACTGGCACGGGCAAAAATACGGTAGGATCCTGTATGTCGGGCTCCTTATCTTTTATAAGCACCGTAGTAGGTTCCGTGGGTGGTAATATAACTCGTTCTCCTTTATACAAGACAATTTGGTTGGTGTGTTTTCTTATTATGTTACGAGTATGATTATCTTCTATTAGATACAACCATTTACCCAGTATTTTTGTTAGTTTTCCTCTTATCCATTGATATTTATTCTTATTAGTAAACTTTTTATATAATATTTGGTCGTCGATATTAAAATCGGTTCTTTCTGCGCCGCCGTGATAACTAACCTGTGAGGACTGTTTATCTTTAACCGACGAGGCGAGAGTGGTGGACGAAGGATGCGGTGAGTTCGTAGGCGTTAACAGGTCTAATCTATACTTTAACTTTTTGCCAAACAATAACTGAGCAGGTGAGGTACCCGTGGTCGAGTGAATAGAATTTCTATAGTCAAATAAGTATTTCATTAACTTGCTGTTGATTTTAGCATTAGTAACATTTGACATTAGTACAGTTTTTATCCCTTTCTTGATAACTTTTACGTATGTTTCGGCTTGGCCGTTGCTAGCCGGGTGGTAAGCCGCGCTAGTCAAGTGTTTTATTTTGTTAAGAATACAAAACTGTTTAAAATCCTCTGACGTAAACGCCGTGCCATTGTCACTGACTATGCATTGAGGGGTACCAAATCTGGACATAACTTCGCATAGCTTCTCAATTACATTATGCGACGAAGTGTTCGATTTCATATCAAAACACTCGACCCATTTACTATATGCGTCCACTACAACTAAGTACGAGTGATTATTTATAGGACCAAGAAAATCGATATGGAGTCTTTGGAACGCGTGTTCGGGATAAGGCCATGGCACTACTGCCACTCGAGGCGGAGAAGGACGTAGTTGAATGCAAATGTTACAGGCTCCTATAATTCTTTCAATTGCCTGGTCCACACCAGGAAACCAGAATCTGGAGCGGGCTTCCGATTTGCATTTAACTATTCCTAGATGGGAGCTATGGATTTCCCGCAAAACCTGCTCCCTAAGCGCTGGCGGAATAACAACTTTGTGCCCTCTCATTAAGCACCCGTCTTCGACAGATAATTCGTTTCTGCAAAAGTGATATGGTTTCAGATCGTTATTGCTTATTTTACGCGGCCAACCGTTCCTAACGAAGCAACACACTTTTTCCAGCACTGTGTCTTTAACCGTTTCGCGATGCAACTCTTCTAAAGTTAAAGGCAGACTCCCATCTACTACGAAGTTAACATAGGCCGCGCGGTCCTCCCATGTACCTGATGTGGTGACGTCACGCGCCGGCAACGTGCTGTTGCTGAGCGGAAGCGGAGCGCGCGATAGAAAATCTGCGTTATTATTTTCACTGCGCACGTATTCGATAATGTAATTGTACGCCGATAAAAAAATTGCGTATCTCTGCAGACGGTTTGCCGTGACTTCTGGGATGCCCTTTTGCGGCCCAAATATAGATAGTAACGGCTTATGATCTGTACGAAGGACAAAAGGTTGCGATCTGCCATAAATATAATAATGGAACCTTTTATTCGCGAAAATGATTGCCGTCGCTTCCCGTTGGATCTGGGCATAGTTCTTTTCTGCGTCCCGCAAAACTCTCGATGCGAAAGCAACCGGCCGTTCAACTCCATCTGTACCTACTAATGATAACACCGCGCCAAGGCCAACGGGAGATGCATCGGCTGTGACTATTATTTTTGCCGTAGGGTCAAAGTGCGCTAAAACTTGATCCGAGGCTAACTGTCGCTTTATTGTTTCAAACGCATTTTGATGAGTCGAAGACCATGACCACTTAACATTTTTCTTTATAAGATCGTAAAGAGGACTTAAAATGCTAGACGCGTCTGGAACAAAATTACGATAATAATTAACTAGCCCTAAAAACGACTGTAATTGACCTACATTCTCAGGGCGCGGTGCTTTAGTTATAGCATCTACTTTTTCTCGCGATTTAGATATACCGTGCTTATTTATTACGTGTCCCATATATGATATTTCATCTTTAAAGAATTCGCACTTGTCGCGTTGCAATGTCAACACGGCATCCTTGAGTCGCGCTAGTACACTAGTCAACCTATGCAGGTGCTCCGTTTTATTGCACCCCGTTATAAGCACGTCGTCTAAAAAGCACAATACCCCATCTAATCCCGCCAGGAGTGTATTTAAGGCACGTTGAAATATAGCCGGTGCACTTGTTAACCCAAAAATTAACCTTTTATATTTGTATAATCCGCGGGTTGTGTTTATGCACGTGATATTCTTAGGATCGTTGATTGGAAACTGATTATATGCCATAGACATATCTAACTTAGAGAATTGGACACCGCCATGTAATTTAGCGAACAACTCATCTATCGTTGGAAGCGGATAAGTCTCGGCGATCAGCTGTTTATTGATAGTGCGCGAGTAGTCTGCACAAATTCGCACGGAACCGTCACTTTCAACACGGGTACAATAGGCGAAGCGAACTCTGAGTGCTCCACCTGTTCCAGAATACCTAAGTCTACTAACCTATCAATTTCAGTCTCCACTTTCCCTTTAAGTGCAAATGCAATTGGCCGTGCCTTAATAAATACTGGTTTCGCGTCATCTTTTAGACATAAGTTTATCCTGTATTTATTAAAACAGCCCAGACGGTCTACAAAAATGTCTTTAAAGTCCGACAGCACCTGCCCAACCGTATTTTCAATTGATAATATGTTTATAGGTGCCATAGAACATGGATCTGAGATAGGACGAATTTCAAGATCGAATTTTGAAATGAAATCTCTGCCTAAGAGCGGTGGCCCACCGTTTGGTATCACGTAAATGTCCATCTGTTTAGCGCGGCCGTCATAGCGTACCGGTACATTAATAACGCCCCAACTATCTATTAGTGACTTGTTGTAACCGAATAGATTTTTCTTTGCGGGTAGCAATGGCATGTCGCTAAACAAGGTTTTATAAGTTATGTCTGAAATAGCTGAGACTGCAGCTCCACTATCTATTTCAACCTTAATTAACACATTGTTTAATTTTATTGTTTCGGCCATGGGTGCCCCATCTTTTGAACGAATATTAAAAAACTCACCGTCATCATTTTCGTTCACCTCTTCCGACTCGATATATTTTACCGCCTTGCACATGTTACTTAAATGGCCTTTTGTTTGACATTTCCTACACTTATAATTTCTAAAACGACACTTTGTAGCACTATGTTTAAGTCTACCACACACCGAACACGAGATATTTGACGAAGGCGCGGAAGAGCTTGTAGATGCCTTTTCAATCTGGAACAGGCCGCTGGCTTCTGTGGCCACCGGAGCTCCAGCGGGGCCGGCAGACGCGCCGCCGGTGCGAGCGACCCTGATGCTCTCTGCCAAGTCTATCGCCTTAGTCAACGTGAGCTCGCCAACACTTTGCGCGAACAGCTTTTCGCGCTCCCGACCGGGAAGCATACCCATAACAAATTTGTCGAGAATGGCGTCCTCCATATTTTTAAAATCACAGTGCGCGGCGAGGCCTTTCAGACGCGCAGCCCACTGCACGTGACCTTCGCCCGCTTGCTGCGTGGCCGAATAAAAATGGAATCGCTCCACGTACCCGCAGCGTTTCGGTGTGAAATGTGCATCCAAAATTTTCACCACATCATCGAATCCTTTTTCTTCTAACGTACCGGGTAACGCTAAGTTACTTGCAAGCCGGTAGGTAGATTCGGCGAGTGCGCTTATCAAGATAGCTCGACGTTTCACCTGCGCTTTGTCCGTGTCGTTATTAATATCGTTGGCCACTGAAGTTAACCACTGAGTTAACCGATTCTTTTAGGTTCTCCACTCTTGGGTTTCATGATTAAAAATCGAAATCAACCCGAAAGTACCAGCCATCGCCGCCAATTGGTAGATATTGGGACACGAGTGAAACGCTCTGTAGCTAATTGCACACTAGTTTAATTTCAATAGGCCTACCGCGGGGTGCGCGGGCGCAGCCGCTGCTATCGATACATACTAGTAATATAAACGTTTAATGCTTAGGTGGCCTAGTTTTAGATATATAGCTTTTGTTTTAATAATACAGAGTACACTGTATCGAAAACTACCATATCATTTCTCATGCTCGTAAAGTTCTACTTTGGGTCGTGCATGGACGACATAAAGTCGCATTTTAGGTTCTTGTGCATAAAGTATTTTATTTTTCTAAAACTAAGATAATGAGGCTCAACAGCCAACGCAGTCAAACATCAAAATTAAATTGAGCAATAAATTTTCGTAGAATACTGAAACTGTTGTTTAATTTTAATCTAGGTAATTATAATTATTCAAATTTCGTGTTTACTATAATTAAATAAATGAAATAAAATATAGGTAACAGGATTTATTTTTTATGAGTTGACCATAAAATTAGTATCCACGTACTAGCTCTATGTTCACACGTTGACATTAAAAAAGTTGTTAGTGGGCATTGTATTTTTTTCCTTAACGATGATTTTCATGTTGAATTAGGAACGAAATCAACGAAATTTTTATTATAATTGTATTAAAACTGAAAAATTTCCTTGCATTCGAAATGAAAAGCAGAGTGTATAACTCAGGCATAAGTATCTATTTTTATCCTCGACCATATTGCCTCGGATATAGCCTCGACTATATTTAAAATGCCTCGGATGTAAGATACATCACTTTATGCCCTTGTTGTACAATAAACTATTCCACCCTAGGCATGAAAACGCAATTATCCACCAGGATATCTGCTCGTACCAATGAAATTTGAACATATCGGAAAGATGAAGTGAGTTATTGGTTGTATAAGACACTATAAACTATCAGGAACTTCATGCATTATGCATAAACTCTGCTGTCTAAGTTGTATAAGTTTGTTTATCTACGTACATATCATAAGTGCTCTAAAATGCGTCCAGAAACCGTAGGCAATGACCAACATTACCAACCATCAGAAATGAATGGAGATGTAATGTTAATATTACCTACTGAAATCCGTAGGTTATGAATTTAAATTTGGAACAGCTGTCAAATTCAAGTGGGGTGTCTATTCTAGTATCTATAGATATTAAAACAGTCATTGATACGAAACGCCAATTCGTTATGTTTTTTAAATATAAATCGAACGACATAAGAACTCGAGTGACAATATAATAGGGAGTTCATTCGCTTGTCTATGGTTTAAAAAAATATTTGACTGAGATATGAAATACGCAACGCCGCCATTCCAAGCTGTCATTTGTTTTGTTCGTTGACTTTTTAATGTTTCAAGTAACACTAGTAATACTGCAGGTCATTTCCCTACGGTTCCTGACCCCATCTTAAAACATTTATGATATGTGTGTAGATAAAGTAGTGTATGTAACTATACATAATTAGGCATTACAACAATGGTGTGACATTATTAACCCACACTCTTGTTGTAATGCCCTTCATTATGCACAGATACATAAACTACTATTGTCGAGTTTGTTAGCTCTACTATTTATTTCCAACTTAGATTTAACGCCTCTAGTTTCTAATTTTCGTGGATATTATAAAATGACAATTGTTCATTATAAAAATTGCAGTTCGGTGGGCGAAGGTAGTGTGGCGGAGGGCGGCGCCGTGTCCTGGACGGAGACGGGCGAGGAGCGGCGCTACGCCGCGCTCATAGAGCGCCTGCACCACAGCCAGGTGGAGCGCGGCAGCCACACGGCGCACGTGCAACTCAGGTACTTCTTACAAAGCAGTTAGGTGCACAATCCAGCAGAGCCTTGACGTACTGAGACTAGAGTCCCACCGAAACATGTTTTTTTTAAACCGTAGCCGAAACCGAGACTGATAGACTTATTGAAATCGGTGGAAGAATGACATATATCACTTTTTCAAACAAGAACTATGAAAGAACTATGACAGTTTTTTACTTTGACACAGTTAAAATTAAGCTAGCATTTTTTTAAGACGAACTACGCCATATTATCGAAAGCCACCTGAAGTAGCAGTGTTAAAAATTGCGTCGCAGGCAAAAGATTCAACTGGCCGAAACCGAATCTTCGGTCTCACATTAGCAGATACCTAAATTCCGCATTTTTTCCCGCTCCAGATATTTCCTGCAACTGATGACCGAGGCGAGCTGCGTGGAGTGGGCGCTGGTGATCGCGGTGGCGCTGCGCGACGCGCTGGCCGTGCTGCGCACGTGCAACGCGGCGCGCGCGCCCGACGTCACCGTGGCCGCCGTGCGCCGGCTCAGGGCCGCGCTGCAGCACGTCTGCGCGTGGAGCGACAACGAGTGGTGAGTGCCGACTGGTGATCGCGGCGCGCGCGCCCGACGTCACCGTGGCCGCCGTGCGCCGGCTCAGGGCCGCGCTGCAGCACGTCTGCGCGTGGAGCGACAACGAGTGGTGAGTGCCGACTGGTGATCGCGGCGCGCGCGCCCGACGTCACCGTGGCCGCCGTGCGCCGGCTCAGGGCCGCGCTGCAGCACGTCTGCGCGTGGAGCGACAACGAGTGGTGAGTGCCGACTGGTGATCGCGGCGCGCGCGCCCGACGTCACCGTGGCCGCCGTGCGCCGGCTCAGGGCCGCGCTGCAGCACGTCTGCGCGTGGAGCGACAACGAGTGGTGAGTGCCGACTGGTGATCGCGGCGCGCGCGCCCGACGTCACCGTGGCCGCCGTGCGCCGGCTCAGGGCCGCGCTGCAGCACGTCTGCGCGTGGAGCGACAACGAGTGGTGAGTGCCGACTGGTGATCGCGGCGCGCGCGCCCGACGTCACCGTGGCCGCCGTGCGCCGGCTCAGGGCCGCGCTGCAGCACGTCTGCGCGTGGAGCGACAACGAGTGGTGAGTGCCGACTGGTGATCGCGGCGCGCGCGCCCGACGTCACCGTGGCCGCCGTGCGCCGGCTCAGGGCCGCGCTGCAGCACGTCTGCGCGTGGAGCGACAACGAGTGGTGAGTGCCGACTGGTGATCGCGGCGCGCGCGCCTGACGTCACCGTGGCCGCCGTGCGCCGGCTCAGGGCCGCGCTGCAGCACGTCTGCGCGTGGAGCGACAACGAGTGGTGAGTGCCGACTGCCGACTGGAGCTAGCTTTCTTTCTCCGGGATGAGGACAATGTCGTCCTCTAATGCTGGGGCTACAATAGCGGGAAACGTCAATGCCCAACATCTCAATTGCCGAATTACCGTCACCCGCAACACCAGGGGAGTCACAAGCGCGTTGCCGGCCTTTAAGGGGGGTTGGAGCTCTGGGAACCTTACTCACCCTCAGGAACACAACACTACATACTTGAAAGGTAGCAGTGCTATTATGGCTGTGGTCTTCTGTAAGAAAGAGGTACTTCCCCAGACCTTGTCTTACCTTGTCTTAATTATTAACGCGATAAAGGGGTTGGCTACACTTGAACGTCAACGTAAATCTAAAGTAGAAATAATTATTTCTTTTTTACCCCAGAAACCGTTACCTATATTATCGAAATATTGCCCTTAATTCATAATTTTTCATTGGTATGTATCATATCACCAGTATTAAATCGCAAAAACTTACAATTATAACTGCGATACCGGTTAACTCGTATGAAAGTAGTACCGGTATCCGTTTAGTGATCTATACGATGGATATGAAGGAGATGGGGTAGTGCTATTCTCAGCGGGAGCACGGTAATGTAAAATAGATCATGAAATATTTCGGGATAATCTTACACAAATCGACCTAGTCCTACGATAAGCTCAGTAAGACTTGTTTTGTAGGTACTAGACGACGATATATATAATAGATATATACATATAAATACTTAAATACATAGAAAACACCCATGACTCAAGAACATGTGCTCATCACGCAAATAAATGTCCTGACTGGGATTTTAACCCAGGGCCATCGGCTTCATAGGCAGGGTCACTACCGACTAGACCAGCTCGTCAAACACATGAAATATAATCTAACCAAATGTCTTCCAGCCTGGGCTATAAACCGTTCATGGTAGCCATCAGCAACCAGATCCCGTTCCTCACGTCCATCATCAACACCCGCGAGCGCCGCATGTCCATGGTCAGCAAGACCCGCGTCCGTACCGCCAGCACCGGTTCCCTCCAGGAACCCAAACCGAACCCGGAGCCGAAGTCCCTGCAGAAAGCGCAAGAGATCAAACAGGCAGTAAGGAAAGAGTCTCCGAGTTCGCGGGTCTCTGTGCCGGATGTGGTGGCCAGTGTTAGGGCTAACGTGACTGTGCCTAGCGCACCGCCGCCGCCGGAGGACCCGCCCTCGGGCTGCGTGCTAACGTAAACAAGGACATATGGATCGAAGACATTTGATAAGCTAAATTGAATCTTCACAGTTGCCTATTAGGTGTGGTATTTCGTTCAGCAGACGTCTTTACGGTATAAAACTACAAACAGCGTTGCTCAACTTATTGGCAGATTTTCTCCACTGTTTGACAGACGTTTAAACTTATGACAACCAAGATAGTAATTTGACTTTTGACTTTAGATTACATAATTTTTATGTATAGCCTTCTTTTCCGTGGCCATGTTGATTCGTTTGGTCTGGCAGAGGCGTTATCTAATTGTGTTCATACCGATCATGTTTAAATTGTCCAAAAAATATCTCAACGAAAAAATATTTATATTACTTAATAAATCATACCTAAAGTAAAATAAATTTGTGACATAATGTATGTATGCGAGTGGTGAGTGCCGACTGGTGATCGCGGCGCGCGCGCCCGACGTCACCGTGGCCGCCATCGACAATAAGGTCCCTTTTGCTAGATAATGTCACATTTGACATTTTATATATATGCGACTGTTACATAATTTTGTAGTTCAGTCAATAAAGTTTTGTTCAGATGTTTACTAACACCTAAAAATCTATGGCGGTTCTGCAACGAAGTTTATTAATATTAAGAAGGTTAAAAAATACCAATATTAAACGGCACACTTATGCCATATTTCGAACCGATTATTCATGTGTTTAAAAATTAAAATGTAACAATAAGTTGTATTGTAACGACCGTTGTGAGAATGAAGTTATCATGTGCAGAGCCCGGAAAATCCATAGCAAAACAAAAGACTGTCGCAATGAAACTAGTGTTAGAATTTTTTTTATCGATATCGAGTTCATCGATGTCTTACGGAATGCTAATTACCTGAAGTGAGGTTTTTTTTTATGAGGTTGATTACATCTTTGTCACCCGACTACGGCCACGACAAAAGGGAAGGGTTATTACTTAACATGAAATATAAGTAACGTTGATAATATAAGTTACGTTTCGTTTTAGATGACATAACACATATAAATAAACCCTCTACCATTTCTTTTGCGATTGGCGTGAATGATTAAAAATAATGCAGCTAAATATATCGTTATGATTTTTTTTTGACAAATCTTACTCGATATCGATAAAAAAATATTTCTATCACTAGTTTGATTGCGACAGTGTTTTGTTTTGCTACGGATTTTCCGGGCTCTGATCATGTGCAAAGGTGAACTTAGCACTATATTTAATGTGTTTGTGATAAGCTGTGTTACTTAGTTGAATTGTGAACTAGTTGAATTTATACGAAAATTTTGTACCATTGTGAAATTGTATGTTTTAACTTTTGAAAGAGATCTAGCGAGTAATTTGATGATGGCGAATATCTTTATTGTAAAATGTGTAAAATTATTTCTACTGTCAACAATTCATTTACATTATAAAATACTTAAATCATATTTATTATCCCGATATACATATTTCTCGATATTATTTGCCATTGGCATCCTCTAAACCGAAACTCGATACTTATTGACTTGATATTGTTATTTTTTCGGCATGTCACCTAAGTATTTAAATTAAATACATAGTCTACATACTGATATAAAAAATAATCATTAGGCCTTTATAAAGCGTCGGGAATATATTTCCCACCATTATTTGAACTTTATTTTAAAGTAATAGAGTTCAGTTTTGCGTAATTTTTGACACCGTCATGTCCGTTAAAGGGTTAATATATTTTATTTCGATGTTACTGAGCTATATAGCATTCGTTCAGTAACATCGAAATAATGATACAGATACACCATGGTTCCAGCAATAAGGTTAAAATCAAGTAGAATTTATTATTTTTATCGTTTGAGTTTATCAACCGGCTTGCTTTAGAACTTAACACAAGTTTAAAGAAGACGTTCACACTTTCAATTATATGTATGTTTTTTTTTATAATGGCGTAACTTTGCGCGTTTATGGTAACAATCAGAAAACCTACTTTTCGTGTCAATTTTATTGCCCAATCTAAAATCAATTATATGTGTAAGGTAAAGTGAAAAAAGGGTAAGATGAAACATCTTCGGTATACCGAAGCATGCGATGCGACTTTTAATGTAACCCCATTTTTTACCGAATCGGTCGTAAATTTAACTTAACATTATTTATATGAATTATACTAAGCGACTTCTTTTCCAGTATAAAATGCCTCCCAAAATGACCCCAATATTCTACTGACAGTCATCCCCTGACCTCCTTCCTCAGTTTTAGATATTACCCAATAAGCAAATTCCCGCTATTAACCTTTTGAACGCCAAGCACCACTAAAGTGGTCGCGTGATGTCGTGCCTGCCACGCCACCGACCACTAAAGTGGCTATGGCGGACGCTGTCAAAGCAAATGTCCAGCTGACAGATAAGGTTTATATTTGTTCTTCACAAGTCGATACCATGGCGTATATGTCACGTTTTGATGCGAGAGGAAAAGCGGTCAAAAGGTTAATAAAAGTTGTCATTGGTCCATCAAAGTTGCCTAAAATAAAACGCCATACGTCACACTTCATGCGAGGTTGCATGACTATCCTTCAGACTTAGCGTTTGTGGACTATTTTTTGTGGAGTCATTGTCACTTCATTTGTCATCTAAGTATATCAATCGCTGATTATACTACATTCAATTAGTAATTATTTTTTTAACCAGTGGTGCTGTATTGTCACTTATTTAATATCTCAATACAATATATGTACTAATGAATTATTTTTATTACTAGTCTTCTTACGTTATTCAATATATTTATTTAATTTATTTAATTCATTATCATTATATCGAAATTAATAGTTTTAAGTAGGTATTTGAATTATGTCTAGAAAAATGATAACGGAAAACAATATAGAATTTAATTGGTCTTCCGTCTCCATAATGAATTTCAAATTAGGAATAACAAGGTTTCAAGGTGATTAATTAAAATTGGGTGTGTTTAAGAAACTTTTACGACTCGTGGTATCATTACGATAGATCGAATTAAAATGGGTTGTAATGTATACAGACGCTATAAAAATAACTACTATAATATTACATTAATTTCAATATTAAAATGTCTAGGAACATCTGCACACAATTTCGAATATAAACCAACCGCTCGATTACAGATGTCTCGTGAAATTAATACCGTCTGAAATTGTTATAGCTTTTATATCTGGCATATTTAATACATAACCTTTATGAAAACTGGGTAATAATAGTAATAATACAAAGTGTTACAAAAATACTGATGATAATGATCCCTTATTATAAACAACATTTTTTTATACAGTTTATTTTAATTTTCTTCGTGACCCGCTGGGGACAACCTATTTCCTAATCAGAACACCAACTATACTTAAACGAGCCATCAGTATTCTCGTAACGTTTTGTATAGGGACAGTAGTTATATTATGTTATAACAATTTGTTAATTTAATTAATTTGCTCATTATTTTTAATTATATTTTTTTTTCTTATTGATATTTTATGTGGCTCAATGAAGAGTATAAAATCTCATTCAATTATTGCGTGAATAATTTTCTACGACCCACCATCTAGGTGCCAATTTCTTTTTATAGTTTTTTTTTTATATTGCAGTACAAATTAACACTTACTTGTTATCTACATGTGTTTAAAATAAGTAGGAAGAAAGCTTGTGATTAATATTATTTTTTATTTAAACAATTATTAACTTTTACCAGCAAGAGCAAAGTGTGTGATAGACAGAGCCCGGAAAATCTATAGCAAACCAAAACACTGTCGCAATCAAACTAATGTTAGAAACATTTTTTTATCGATATCGAGTTTATCGATGTCTTATGGAATACTGATTCTCTGAAGTCTATTATTTTCAATGAGATTGATTACCTCTGTCACCAGACTACGGCCAAGCCAAAAGGTAAGGGTTATTACTGAATATGAAATATAAATAACGTTGATGATTACGTTGCATTTTAGATGAAATAATAATAAAACAAACCTTAACTTTACCACTTCTTTTGCGTTTGGCGTGAATGATTATAAAATAATGTACCTAAACATATCGGTATGATTTTTTTTAGACAAAACTCACTCGATATCGATAAAAAAATGTTTCTATCACTAGTTTGATTGCGACAGTCTTTTGTTTTGCTATAGATTTTCCGGGCCCTGGTGATAGATAAAGAAATTGCAGCTATTTTTCATTTAATGTGAATCCAAGTTTTCTTCTAAGTTTAGTGTATTGAGTGGCAATTCTAGATGCAACACTTTTATTATATTGGCTATTGCAATGTTTCCATACAACACCTGTCTTTATGTATGTGTACGAATAACCACGTTTGAATCGATAGCTAATTTACTAATCCTTCAGTGGAGTATCGTAGAACACTTATTTCCAGAGCTCGGCAGGTGTGAGCCATTTTGACGTCACTTTTGTCAAGTGTAGATATTAATATAGATACACCTCAGAAAGAAATATTAAAATAAAAGAAAATAAAACTTTATTAACTATAAAAATAATAAAGTAACACAACAGAATAGCTACGCAAATATCGTAGCGGAAAGGCAGCCAAAATATTTTTTTTAGTTATCAAATTACACCACATATCGAAAGACAAGGCATGTCCATGTTGTTAAAACTCTGAAAACAGCTCGCCCCCGCCGAGCTCTGCTTATTTCTATGTTCATGTATACAATTCCCTAATATGTATTTACTTTCTAGTTTTGCCATTAGTGTTAGTTTTATTTAACCATAATGATCATTATTAAATATAATCATAAAGTTCAGTAGGTATAGTATCGAAATTATAGTCATTAATTGGTTCAAAAGTATAACTTTTTATTTAATCTAAAATAATTAATTATTTACAATATGAATGTTTTTAGGTGTAGACATTTTGATTACATTCCGTTTTTGATAGTGACATAATGTAATGATTAACTCGTGTCAATTATTCTAATATCTGTAGCACACTTTGGCCTATTAAATATTGATGCTGCATCTTTTTCCTTTATACAGCAAATGAAAGGAATGCAGTTATATTAGAGCAAACACCAAATACCACGGCGAAGTGTGTTGCGGATATAAAACAAAACTTAATGATTTAATTACGCAATACGCAAGTTATGGATTTAAGGTGCTATTAACCTTAAGAATGTTTTATACCAACTTATTTCAATATTACAGCAACCGGGATCTATTTAATAAAGCTACGAATTACAATTTTATATACAATTTGATAACCAAAAATAAAAAATAAAATTTGCAAGAGCGTGGAATTGCATTCATAGTGGTTGTACGGGAAAAAGGAAATTTCAAATATAGAATGCCTATAAACACACAATACCACTACAGAATGCAATTACACGCTCTCGCTAATTTATCTATACTATCAGTTAGCAAACAGTTAAAGGAACCTTGGACTTGATATGTCGCGGCAACATGTTAACATCAAATTGCTGTCTGTAGAACCGTAAACAGATTAAAAATGCAACATTGACTTGCAGTCTCCGTGCTTTTGGATAATTGGCAGTTGAACAAACACATTTGTAACTCGTAGATTTATTAAGAATATCCTTGCTCTTGTATTTTGATCCATGGATACAATGAATAGTATTAATTTTCAATATAGATTGCATGCAAATATTCTCAGAAAAAAGTAGAGGTTTTGTCCATTCCTACTTTAGACTAAAACTATACAAAACTTCTATTTCACTAATATCATTACCCCTACTATTAACCTTTGTCAATTTTATTGTAAGTCAAAATTTAGTTCAATTTTTTTATTCATAACGCGCTTTTCTTATGATGAAACATATTTTAAAATGTAATTGTCCATGTGTGTACATATATCACTGATGCATGAATATTTTAAAGGTAACAATAATCATGGAAGTAGATGCCAAATTTTTTAAATAAGTGTATAAATTAAATTTAATCAGGTTAAAGGTGCACTCATTATGTATTGGCAGGGAGACTAACGTAAGACTTCACGAGGTGGGAACCCTAAAATGGGTCTCTTATGTCGGGCGTTTATTACCTCATTTGTTAGTAGACTAGCGGTTAAACTAGCCCCACCCTCGACCCACTACGATGTTGTACAAGAGTGCATTTCCGTGGATGTATGCCGAGATCTAAACTCTGGCAATTTTGTGGTCAGTTAATGGTCGGCGCTAGTTGTATAACTTCTTACATTATGTCACACGAAAGAGACGTAGCCCAATAAATGTGGTAACGGTTTCGCTGTTTAGGTGAATATTAAAAACCTTTTTATTATATTACCTGGTTGATAAAAAAGTAGCAGCCATGTAATACAATAAAACGATGTCTTAATTTGTAACCTGGCCCGGTACCGCGAACGTCGAAGTTCGTATATTACCGCCATCTTTCTCTTTTACTCCAATTAAGGGTGTCATGAGAGTGACAGAGGCAATCGTCCGAAATTTACGAATATCGTTGTTCGCGGTAGCGCCGCTTTGATTTGATACCGCTTTAGGCAGTTGTTATTTCAGATTTCAAACAGCCACGTCTGTTTAGAAATTCTTCTAGTGGATCGCCTGAATGTTAGATGAAGAGATAAAAACAGCGAAATTGTAACAAAGCTACAAGTAAGATAAGTAAGTCGTAAATTTCGGGCGACTGTCTCTGTCAATGTCATGATTCATGATGCCTTAATTGGAGTAAAAGAGAAAGATGCTCGAAACATATCAACTTCGATGTTCGCAGTACCGGACTTGTTGCATAATGATTTGTATAGGTCAAAACCTAGCTAAAGAACCTTGCCGTAGTAGTAACTGGTGTGTACACGCATGTCGGCGTTCTATATTCAAATTTCGACGAAGGTCCATATTAATACTCTGCACAACTACATGACATAGTCCTTCAGTTAAGTTTTTGACCTGTAACTATACTTCTACTAATACTACAAGTTATTAATGTTATTATACAACATGCATGTTCACACCATTAAACTGGTAGTAATGAATATTTGTAATGCCTGGGGTAAATAATACTGGTTTAGATATTAACCGACTTTGATATTATTAAAATATTTTCCATGATTTTTTGATACTCAAAAGCAATAGTGATCCATTGGCTTGTAGAAGTAGGTACAAAATTATGCAATAGAATTTTATATGTGGTGTTTGTAAGTAATCATTATTTTTTGTAAATATTCTCACTTATTAGAAGTACAAGGAATAAATATACGTTTATCCTAATTAGCTAAAGTTTTATTTGACTTCCATACACCTAATTATATTTCAAGCAAATAAGAGAAGACGACAGCGAAATTTTAATTAAGTATTTTTTGCTTTTAAAACGCGACCAAGGTAATATTAATTGTCAGATTATTGGCTAATAATGAGAGGTGTTTGAAACGACTGACGGGGTACGGGCCATTATACACGATCTCTACTACTCGTGAATTATGAAAGTTTAAAGTACGAAAAGCGTTTTTTGTCCTCACCAAGTTTTTGCTCTTAGATGTACTTAGATGAACCCGACTACATTACGTACATTGTTCAAAGTATGCTTTCAGTTATTTTTTTAGACGTGTTTTCAAATTAGTCGCATTACGTATGATACTTGTGTGGAAACTGGAAAGTTTATAGTTTTTCTTTAGAGCATATAGACAAAAGAATATAACACTCATGTTGACTCTCAATTCACAATAGATTTCCTTACTCATATCTTATCTAACTAAAAATCTCAATAAAGTAACGAATTGTTTTAGATTAGTCATCAGTTATAGCGTATATCCGAACGTTCACCTTTTTTCACTATCTTCATGTTGGCAATGGCTGTCAGTAGTGCATTGAACTGTCAAGACGTGATACTTTTGGGAGAATGTAGGAATTATTTTTGATTTTAACATTT
Organism: Grapholita molesta; assembly: GCA_022674325.2. Classification (NCBI taxonomy): domain Eukaryota; kingdom Metazoa; phylum Arthropoda; class Insecta; order Lepidoptera; family Tortricidae; genus Grapholita; species Grapholita molesta. Next base: position 5,072,974 of record CP053136.2, on the reverse strand, counting down.
TTAATCGTTGTTTTCCGAGATTATTTAATTTGTTTATGTGGATAAGAGAGACGGCCGTCTAACTGTCACAAGATGGCAGCCACGGCGCAAGGGGAGATGTCTGTGGCGGAGCTGAAGGCTGAGATTGAGAGGCTCGGCCGAGAGCTGGACCAGGCGAGCAGCGAGAAGATCCAGTCGGCCCAGCTGGGTCTGGTGCTGCTGGAGGAGAAGAGCACGCTGCAGCAGCGCTGCGACGAGCTGGAGACGCTGTTCGAGAACACCCGGCATGAGCTCGAGATCACACAAGAGGTTAGTGGCCTACATTCTGTCGCATCATTTTCACTTTTTATGCATTAATCCACACATTAAGCGTGCAGCGACGTTAACTCCTAAGCATATTTTTTTCAATTTCGCATTCACAACTTGAACTACTTTCAAAATCATTAGGAGAAATACATTTCTCTGTGAATAATTTCTACATCAGATTGTTTCATAGTTTTTGTTATAAGAATTTGGTCAACTGCTAGAATTTAAATTAAATGACTACTAAATGTTGCTTAATTGAATTTCATATTAAGGTTCAATTTTGTAGAATCTTGTAATTAAATATGCTGGATAAAAATGCAGCTACATTGTAACCTATGATAACTCATGTGAGCCTTTTACCACAAAGTTTTTGCATTAAGAATGTAAAATATTTCACACAGCCACATAATACCTTTCCATCAGTATTGATGCTCAACCATCGGACGGATGTGGTGGTGACACATGGTTTTATGTTGATCAGGAATCAGGAACTTACTTTGTATTGGAATAGTACTCAAATGGCTGGCCATATGGCAAACCAATGCTCAAGGCAGCATTGTTGGTTTAGAAAGAGAAGAGGTGCCTTCTGATACCATCTGTTTGTCTAATTGTATTCTAATGGCTCTACACTAATTAGTTATAATATTTATGTGAATATGCAAACATAAATTTCATATCACAAGAAATGAAATTTAACTTGCAATCAGTTAATACACACTTTTAAACTAAAAAACAACAAAAGGAAAAACATAGACCCAAAAGTTTTGTAGATTAAGGGAGTTGATTATTAGTATAGTCTGACAATACCTACCCATGAATCAAGTAGAAGTGGATTAGAATCCATAGATTAAAGATGTGGACTGCGGTACAAGGCTAATCAGTCTTGTACAAGTATGGTTAATTGCAATGTTATCTAATTGCCGCAGCCAAAGTGTTAAATTGTACAGAGTTATTTATAAATTGGCATGAACATATCATAAATATCAAACATGGTTAGCAAATTAAAATAATCTTTATTGGCTAACTAAAGTACACAAATCTAAGTTGTACTTGTTTATTACCAAAAACAACTAAATACGTAAAAAACAATTAATCATTAACACTAACAAGATTGTACAGATAAATTTCCATATTAGGTTGCATATTCTTAATAGTCTTGTCAAAAATTGAAAAGTATTTCATTAAACATTAAGTTTCAATTTCTCAAAAATTGAGATCTCCTAGAAAATAAAAAAAATACATGTGTCATAAGCTCATAAGTCATTTATAAGTAAAATTGCCCTCGCTTTTGCCACTCGTCACGGCTTAATCCTCCCACCAATATTACAAAATTGATCTAGAATGTCCCACCATCTCATTATGGCAATGAAAAGTATGCAAGATCCCGGATTAACATAAACATCAATTACAATTAAAATATTATAAATTATACAATACAATGTTGTTGCAGGCTTTGATGAAACTGGATTCTACACAAAAAGTGACAACACAGAGCGGCATAGAACAGGAAAATGCACTCCTCAATGAGTCGGCGGCCATGGAGAGCTCGCTCACCCTTCAGATCATTGAGCTGGAGGGCGAGACCAAACAGGTAACATAGCTAAAATAAACATTAACACGGTTCTACTCACGTTTATTTAGTCACTCCCGCCGGCGACGCGAGCGGCGAACCGAACGGACACTCAGCACTCTTAATGCTTGAGAATGGAGGCATGTGTTCTCCGAAACATGTCGCGCGAGTAAGTAAATAAACGTGAGTAGAACCGTGTTAATGTTTAATTTATATAATATGTCTCACGAAAGTATAAATACAAATGGTAACATAGCTTTTTTTTATAAAATTTATTAGTGAGAATGTTGCAAAATATTTGTGGTTACTTAGAGTGATTATAATAACATATTTTATTAAAAAAAGAATCCATTTAACAGTGGCGGATTCAATAGGCTTATGAGCTGAAAATGTAAAAGGGCGCTGGTAAGTTAGCGGTAAGAGCGTGCGACTTGCAATTCAGAAATTGCAGGTTCAAACTCCGATTCGTACCAATGAGGTTTTCCGAACTTATGTATGAAATGTCAGTTGATATTTTGCTTTTTCGCTTTCCCGCCTGTCGCTTTTCACTAAAGGAAAATATCGTGAGCAAACCCAACTAAGGGCTATATTACCCTCCGTGTGTGAAGGTCAGATGGCTGTCGCTTTCGTAAAACTAGTGCCTACGCCAATTTCTGGGATTAGTTGCCATGCGGACCTCGGGCTCCCATGAGCCGTGGCAAAATGCCGGGACAAAGTGAGAAATGACTTTACCACTTTGTTTGTATGATTAATTTACATATTCATAACAAATTATCTAAGACTAATGGTCACTGAGCATAGCCTGGGATAGACAGACAGTCGGTGAGGCAGACGGGCAGACAGAAGGACAGACATGGCGAGACTATAATGGTTCCGAGTTGAACTACGGTACCCTAAATTATAGGCATGTTCTTAATTCTCGTATAAATCGCGTCATTTCGCATTTACCTAAATCAAGTTACCTATAGTTCGACAAATACGTTTTATTTAATTTCGTGTTAATCTGCATGCAAATTTTGTTCGGCTTAATACTAATTGCTTCTAATTAAACTAATTGCGCATCGTTAGGGACCTCATTATATATGTAGATAACTAAATGACAATCCACATATTCGTTTAGGTTTTATCTTTATCGTTTCAATGAATTAAAAAAAAACACCTTAACGAAGATATCCAAGTTAGTTTTGGACCGTACTTGGGATCTTTTGCTATAGTTGAGTGGTCAAATATGTCGGTACTGTACCTTTTCTATGAGTTGTGACATTGACGTTTTCGATAACGAGTATCGAGTTTACTATCCGTGTATCTCGTTCGCTCTCAAATAAGTAGTACAAGCGAGAGAGTGCACAGATAGTTAACTCGATACTCGTTATCGAAAACGTCAATGTCACAAATCATGGTAAGGGTACTGGGGGGAGATTTTTGAGCGTCGAGTACTCGAATCGTGACATTTTAAACTTTGTCAGAAACGAAGAAATGGTATTATAGAAACATGAATGATAGAAAATTGTAATCGTGGGTATCGAAACTAATACATTTCGTGCAAGAATGATGGTGAGAAACTTTTGTGTGCGATTATTTTCGATCTCAAAGTTTTTGGAATTCGAGTAGGCCCCCTGACTGTAGGTACGCATTTTATTTTACAGGCGTATAGCAGATTTGTAACTATGGAACTAAATGGTCAATTAGCTATTTTATCTTGTGATGTGTTTACGAATCTAGTCGATGTTTTGCTTTCGGCAGGTATACTTACTCGCTTAGCTTGGCAAGGCAGATGTTTCCCACACCGTGTACCTAAACGTGTAACTGCGATGCAAATTTAATCCCTAACACAGCAGAATCACGGGATAAATAATTAACAAGAAAAGTATGGATTTGCATATATATTCAATGCAAACCAATTAAGGCGCAAACAAGCCACACCGTTTCATAAACATCAAGTTGGTAACATCTCTGAACAAGCACAGCTTGTTCAGAGATGTTACCAACTTTGTCCAACATAAACTAACCAATTTACTCTTGACCTCCGATTAAACATATCTATTACGGATCTAAAGATCAGGCTATGTTCAGGTTTAGCACCGTTAGTATGAAGTTTAGTAAACGTAGACCGGGAACTATGAATTGCTGAGTGAGTGGTCCCCGCCTTCCTGTTTAGTATGCAAGCGCTGCAGTAATTAATGCCACGGCAGGTCCCGGGGGTGTCGGCAGACGGGTACATACTCCTCTCATTATGCCAACAGAAATTCGTGTAACTTTTTCATAATTCTAAAATGAGATCATGTGTTCTAACTTTTTATATGAGTCCTTTCCGGTCCTTTTGTGGCGTCGAATGGTTATTTAATTCATTGATTTTAGTCTCAAATCGAAACATCAATGTTCGGCAGAATACTCGTAAACTGCCGCTAATGACGCTAGTAAGATATTTGACCCATTTCAGACTTAATTAAGTGTCTAGGATTCATTTGTGAGCAAATCGTTTTGATTCGACTTGAGGATATATGAATGGGTTTTCTTTCATATGAATGCAACTTCTTATCAAAAATCATATCATTGCACCCTGCCCGGCATCTAAAAACTAAGGACAACTCGGTATCGGGTCTCTAGATCGCATGTAGACACAATAAACCAAAGTTGAATAGATGTTATGTTATGCGCATAATACTGGGGACAACTCGGGTATCTGGCAAGATAAATTTAAGAAACATAAATGTACATCGCATCTAGAAACACTAAACCGAAATTTGAATAAACTTACATTAATAAAAGTTAAAACACTAATTCTTCACTTAAATTTCGTCGTCATTATCTCGTTATCCAGACGGGTCTGACGAATTGTGCCTACGCGCATGGAATGGGAGCAATTGGTGATCGTGAATCATAAGGCCCTGCGCGCGCGACTCGATCGCAACTGAATAAACCGCCCGATTTTTTCATACAGTATTTTTAATTTTACATTATTTTTTAAACCATTAATCTTTCCGGTAATCGGTATCTCAGATAGTGTCTGAACAAATCAACCGTGATGTAATACCACTGACGTAAGCATAGCCGGGAATCCATAACACTGGTCCAGAAATACACTTTTATACAGCCGGCCTTGATTCTCTAGTCAATGGTCCAGGTTTTTAGAATACGATAGTCTCTAGAATGACGACGCGCGTGTGCCAAGTGCGTGCAGACATAGTTTGAGTGTGTACAGTGTATTTGAGGAATGCAATTGTGAATTTACGCGACATGGGCGACGCTGATACTGGTGGCGAGGTACTTGTATTAAAATATTTGAGAATAGATATATTCGTGTTAATCTGTGTAAGCGCTAGTGCTCGATGCGGGAAGTTTTTATTTGTATAGCGTTAACAACAAAATGAATGACAAAACACACGTGAGATTGTGATGTTTTTGAAATTGCTCCTTTGATATTGTTAAGCAAAACAATCTTGTATCAATTCAAGTCTAATAGCCATTACGTATTTAAAGAAAAAAAAACGGCTAAGCTAAAGTACAAGTGTATTAAAGTAATAAAATACAATTAGTAAATACTGACCAATTTATATATCTCTATGAACGGTGGTCGGTGTGTTTATTGCTGTAAAGGGGAGGACCCCTTTAACTTTCGTTTGGGACGGCTGGCTTTTAGCTGATATAGCAATGAAGTATCATTCTCTTAATATGTTAATTAGTCAGATTGGGTACGGTCTACTAACATCATTCCAGCCATTGATCGAAACCATATATATGAAGCTAACTAGCTAGCAATGTAAAATTTATATTATATGAATTAAAATTACGGCTTACCTCACGTTTATTTAGACTCGACTCGGCACTCTAGTGCTTGAAAATGGAGACCTATGCTCTCAGACACAAGTCGCGCCATGACTAAATAAATGTGAGTAAACCTGTCATTTTAATTCATAAAATATTACAATGACTGACGAAAGTCCAAATACAAATGTAATATGATGTTTGATGCAATTGGCAAAAACATTAATATTATATTATCTAATTTACATCCGATCACGATTTCTTAAGATTAGATGTTTATTTCAACAAATATTGGAACACGCTCGATTCTAATCCGATCTTCTTATAAGTTGGCTTGGTCGAATTCCTCACATTTTCATCCACGTCTATAGCAGAAAACTTTATCGATAAACCTACTAACATCGTATATTCTGTTTGTTCCATTGTCCAAAACCCACAACGCGAACTTAATACGGCATCTCAGTTTCCATTGTGCGTCTAACGTACGCTGAAAGTTCGAAAAGCAAGCCTGTCGAAGTTGTGTCGTATTTCACGCTGTGTTTACAAAGATAATGGGCCGTTGTTGACATGCCGCGGTTGGCGCTCTGCCAAACTGAGGGCTGAAGGGCCTACTGCTCTTTTTACCAGTATAATCCCAACCGCTAATTTTAAGTAGATACATGAAGCCACAGGTCAACTAATACTAGGCATGTTAGACCTATAAAACTGTTTGAAAATGAAAATAACGTAGGTTCCGCAAACACTATTGCTTAGTAACGAGTGTGTTCACCCGGTAAGATGTAAACAGGTACGTGAATTTAATTCGAAGCTTTCAGTTTACCCCGGCTTTCGATTCGTGTAAACATTGTTACCCTTAGGAGTTATTGTCATAAACTTTGAAGTAGGTGTTGGCTTATATCTCGGAAAAGATTAGAACCACTTACTCCTTTTAACATAACAAAGAGTTACTTTAAACGTTTTAATAAACATTAAACATACATTGTTTAATGCAGTGGGTATACTACTTAGATGTTATGTTATGCTCATAATATACCTACACTTGGTTTCATTTTAGAAACTAATTCAAATTAAAATGAAATCACTAGGCGATAATTGAAAAATGGTCCTACAGTCATATCTAGTTATTAAATATATTTAATCTGAGCGCTGAAGATCATCAGGTTTTAAACTGCTAATACAAAACGGCATTAAGAGTATATTAAGGCTGATTTTATTCGCTCTATTAAATATATCATCTATTCCTGTTATTATGTGCCTGCAGGATGCCGCGGTGCAAAGCTTCCTCGGCACAAAACGACGTATTTTAAATAGATACAGTATGAAAGTTACGTCCTTTAGCCAACGGACAACAATTTTAGACCAACGAGATGACTGTCGTATTAATTTAAGACCGGCATCCGTTTATTACTCATTAAGTGTTAATTCATAAAATCTTTTATTACTCTATCTGCCGTGGAAAGTCATCGGAATTTCGGTCTTAATTTTATAAAAGCGATAAACATATTCCTAGATCTTGATAAATTATTTAGTCAGCCTTTATTGTTAGTCGGGGATAAAAACTGGTAAAACGCAATTTCGGTTGACCAAGAGACTCTTAGCTTAGCTAGTAAGCTATCAGCTATTTCAAGGGACAAAAGATAATCGCTCCCGTGTAAATAAAAGAGAGAGATACATTTACAGCTCATCGCCCGGCGATGAACTACGATCGCCCGGCTATGACATATATATCTCTTTTATTTACACGGGATCGATTATCTTTTGTCCCTTGTAATAGCTGATAGCTCATAGCTTACTAGCTCGCGGTGGGACCAGTGTTTTATGACCAGTGTCGCAACTCGCTTTTTATGTGCCCAGTGTTAGCTGCTGAAACTCAGTAACACCCTTGAATCATTGTCCTGATCAGGCCATTTCTGCTCCTCTTCAAGGTCTGCGCCTTATGCCTGCCCAGCTATATGGCTGCTAGTTACAGCACTACTTAGAGCTAGACAAAGAGAATCATGCTTTTTGATGCTAGTTCATCGACCAATTCGGGTGTCAGTGTAGCCCTGTCCTTATACTGTTTATGACAATGAATGTTTTGACTACCGGTCTGGTGGGTAGTGACCCAGCCTATGAAGCCGATGGTCTTGGGTTCAGATCCCAGCATTTATTTGTGTGATGAGCACATATATTTGTTCCTGAGTCATGGGTTTTTCAATGTATTTAGGTATTTATATATATATGTATATATTATATAACGTAGATAGTCTAGTACCTACAACACAAGCCTTACTGTGCTTACCGGAGGACTAGGTCGATTTATGTACGATTGTCCCTAAGTATTTATTTAGGTATTTATGACAATTTTGATTTGCCAAATTATACACGTGTAAATAAAATATGTAATGTTAATAAATCTCACTTTTGGCTTCGTCGCTTTTTTCTGTGATACATATGTGAATACATATATAAAAAAAAAAAAAAAGTGTAATTAGTGTTTCTCGTCAGGTTTTTCATTTATAAACGTAGGCGCGATCACGAGGCACGATCGCGGTAGGTCATTTCTGTTATCACTACGCATGACTAATTCTTTGCTTTTACGATGCTGCTTGCTCCTTATACGCGGGACCTTGAAATTTGAAACGCGCTGCCTTGATAATACCTAACCAGCTATAAAAAATACCATTCTTGAAATATAACTTCACACATAAAACCAAGTATTATTAAATCACAATGTTTGAGATTACACTATTGAACTTGGCTAAACGAATAGGAATGGAACAGAGAGGAAACTCAAGAAACATGCAACTAGACAAATAAAAGAAAACAATCAATTCAGTAAAATAATTGTATATTTCACTGGATGCGAGGCGCAAAACGGGTCATTGTTGGTCGCTTTGAGGGGCCTATTTCCAGCAGTGGACTTTGGTTGATATGATGAATCGAATATTTCGATTTGCGTGCTACAGACATGCTCTTATCAAGACTCTCTCTTGAGTGAGAAATGTTAACGGACCCACCACCGGTAAGCGTACCGGGGGTCTAATGGCCAGGGCATCAGCCGCGAAAACTTTAGACGCCGGTTATAACTTGGCCTCGGAGACTGGTGGGCTTCTTCAATTTTTCTTAAGTTATATATTGTCAATTTAGAGAAGAAGCATAAACAAGTCTTATTCTTAGTCTTAAACTATCTTTGTGGCATACATAAATGTGTAAGTAGCTCAGTATGTGCTGTAATCGTTAATAATAAATAAATATTACAGGACACCTTTTACACAAATTGACGGAGTCCCACGTTTATTTCAAGAAAGCTTCTGTTATATTCTCCAGCCAACGATATATATAGGTATAATATACAAATACTTTAATACATACAAAACACTCATGACTCCGGTAAATGTCTGTGCTCATCACACAAATAAATGCCCTTACTGGGATTCGAACCCAGGTCCATCGGCTTCATTACTTCATTAGCCACTAGGCCAGACCTGTCGTATTGATATCTGATATTAAATGTTTAGATATGTCAAATGCACACCTTCACTTTGGGATATACTTACGTTCCAAAACAAGACAGGAATCTATCTTTTCATCACCCTTGCTCGTCAATGGCGTTGTTACTTGCGAGAGTACAGAGCAGTTATAGCCGATTTAGCTCACACGGGCTGTTAAGTTTAGTTTTAAAAATATATAGAACTCATACTTCACTTCGGACTGAGGATGTTTCCAAACAGCCAAGGTGTATTTCATATCTTCAAAAGTTTGCTACAACCAACTTTTAATATGTATAAAACATATCTTTATATTCAATTTGACTGCAATTTAATGTTTAGTATTTATTAAAAATAATTGTTTTATATTTGATTTTGATAATTGATACTATTTGGCAGGATGATCTGTCAAATTCGAAAACAAAACGCAGTTGTTAACATTATCTGTGGAAGACATTGAAAAAAGTTGACATTGTTGACAATCTTTTTTAGTGGATGAGGTCTGATTGTAGTTTTCAAAGTGTATTTTGATTTTAAGCCTACATAAGTACTAACTAATATTTTACCAACGAATTTATTTTATTTCCTCGCAAATGTGATGAAAAACATTGTGTGTACCACGGGTGGTAAGTGTATAACAAACTTGAGTCATTAAAAGCCCTCCGACTTCGTCGTCGGGCTTCTAATAGACTCGCGTTTACTATACCTTACTTACCATCCTCGTTGCACAATGTACTATTATTAGTTTGTAGGTTTAAAAACACCTTAGTCCATCGATTATTATCGTCCTTAAAATTAGAATCGAAATTCCCTTATGCTGCTCTATATTTTCATTAAAATAGTATCGAAACTTGTTTTAAAAAAGCGGGTACACGCATTAGAAAAATAACGCCAATTTCAAATATTTAGTTCCTCATATCGAAGCGTCACGTCTCGCATAAAATCTGCAGTTTACATTTCCCACAGTCGATTTCTTCCAGTTATTATGAATCCCAGAATTGAGGTAAAATATAACTTTCCGCGGCGCTGTTTTATAAATTCATGGTAAGAGCAGTTCTGTAGCTTACACATCATCATCATCATTTATTTAAGAGCCATGCTCTTGTCGGTGGAGTAATTTCCAATCTTCTCTTTTTTGAGCCAGTCTTTTGATTTCCTCATACGAGGCCTCACTCTTTATTTGGCTGAGATACGTAGTACTAGGCTTTCCAGAGCCTCTCGTCTCTTCAATTCTGCCCTCCATAATTTTTAGGAAGAAGTCGTCATGCCGTAACAAGTGACCTAACATCTTGCCTCTTCTGGTCCTAATGGTGTTTATTAGACTACGCTTCTCCCCTACCATACGCAAAACCTCTTCATTCGTCTTTCTGTCAGTCCAGCTTATCCTCTCCATCCTCCGCCAGCACCACATTTCGAAGGCCTCTAATCTTTTCCTATCCTTTTGTCTGAGTGTCCACGTCTCACTTGCATACAACGCAATGCTCCAGATAAACACTGTAGCTTACACATTGATTGTAAATCCAATACGGGCGGAACTCTGAACTGTGTTCTTAAAATAAAAAGTTTCATCGGCTCACTCAAGCTAACTCGAGTAGTCATTGATAGCGACTGGAGTGGACTGTATAAATGTAAATGGGTTTTTGATGGAAACACCATGAATAACTCATACTACATAAACCAAAATTACAGTAAGCACAAGTTGTTACTTTCACTTACAAATGCAGACTGACTGACCGTCGTATTGCGGTAATGTCATACAAAATATTATTTTAAAACAAGAAAAATATAAAAATAAGGGGGCGCAACGCAGCCAGTCGCCAATACTCATAAAGCTGAGCTCATAACGAGTGATGTGTTCAGTATAACTGTTTGGAGTTTTTCAATTTGTAGTACAGGAACATATTATATTATATTACTGGTCACTTCTAAGGCTTGTAATCGTTTAATTATATTTTGAGTAAAATAATTACTTTGTAATTACCTATTTTAATTTGTGACTTTGGTTCTCGTGTAGGTATCAGCTTAACTCCCCATAATTTGGCCCGCATCCGAGTTGTGCATTGCCCTTAACTGTCGGTCGGATTAGGAACGAGAAATAAGTACTTGAATGCTCAAATAACCCTATTAGCTTGTTATGAACATACCCGGGGTTAGAAGTCGACACAGAACTAATTTACGGGCCGCACCTCGCACTAATTCAGATTGGTCGGGACACACCCATCAGGCTACATGACTTAGTAACTGCGTTGGGGTGGCGTTTCCCTTATTATTTAGTCTAGACGTCAATCACGCACCTTTATTTACGAATCGATATTCTATTCTTGTTCAGACTCTTTACACGCGAACACCAGGTTGGATTCAATGAGGACTCAATTCGCTTGGATTGTAAGATAATAAAGCATCACGAAGTAAATTAAAACAATTGTCTTACACATGCGAAATAATTGTCAACAGCAATTTTTATATTGTTAGTCCAGCATATGTTTGCATTTAATTAAAATAATTTCTTAAATCAAAGATGAGAGTTAAAATTTATGCTCTAACCACATATTGTACTATATTTTTTATTATGCAGAAACGTCTGCTAGCGAATATCTTCGATATTTAAATCGAAAGAAAAATAGAAAAATTTTACTCGCGGCGGGACTCGAACCCACAACCACTGGATCACTAGCCCAGTGCACTACCAATTGTGTTACACAATCGTGTAATCGTGTCAAATTTTTATATTTTTCTTTCGATTTAAATATCGAACACATATTGTATAGTTGTTATTTTCTAAGCTGGCCGTTCTGCACTCAAGACCCTTTTATGCTACCGCAAATAACAAATAATAGCAAGTAACAAATCAATGCATACAAATAACAACCATCTGCTTTAAGTCACAAGGTCGATATTGCAGTAATAGGACATAAAAGGCCGCACTCAGGTAGGTCGCTGGCCGTGTAGTGTATCCACAAATTTTTACAACTGATTGATAATTTTTGGAAAGTGTTATACAATTATACAATTATATATTTGTTTTTGAACCAGCTATGCTAAAGTACTAAACTGCTGATTTATATGCTATGTAATGTCGCTCGCGGATTTGAATAGCAGCTAAGTATAATATTTCCTAAATCATTGTGATATTTGACAGCTACGCCACGAGTTGGAGCGCGTGGTGAGCGAGCGCGACCGGCTGCTCACTGAGAGCTCGGAGCTCGGCGTGGACAAGGCCTCGCGCGAGTCGGAGCGCGCGGCGCTGCGGGCCGAGCTGCGGGAGGCGCGCCAGCGGGAGCAGCGGCTGCTGCTCGACATCGGGGACTTGGAGGACGAGAACATATCGCTGCAGAAGCAGGTGTCCGTGCTGCGGTCGTCGCAGGTATGCCCTCACTATTGTTAGAGGATTCGTCGGGAACACGGGTCGAGCTGCGGGAGTCAAATAAGATTTTCTATTCCTGTTTGTTAAATCCAAATTACTCCGTTCAGGTGGAATTTGAGGGTCTAAAGCATGAAGTCCGACAACTACGCGAGGAGGCGGAAAACCTGCGAGCGGCGGCCGACGAGACCGCGGCGCTGCGCCGCATCGCCGAGAGGCAGCTCGGCGAGGCGCTCGAGGCGCTGCAGGCCGAGCGCGAGGCCAAGTTCGCCGCCAAGAAGGAGCTCGACGCGCACCTCAGCCGCGAGGCGGCCTACAACATCACCAACCTGGCCTACAGCATACGAGGTAAACAATACACTTGCTGACGACTCATCATCATCAGGCTATCGCAGTCCACTGCTGGACATAGGCCTCCCCAATTTCACGCCATCGTGTTCGATTTTCGGCTGTTCGCATCCAGCTCCTGCCAGCCATCTTGCGCAAGTCGTCACTCCACCTAGCCTGAGGGCGCCCTACGCTTACCGACACGCGGTCTCCACTCAAGAACTTGTTTACGCCAACGGTTATCGGTTCTACGGCTAACGACTTGCTGGTTGCTGACGACCAATAGCTATCATCGCCGACATGCCAGGCGCGGCGGTCTCTGGCAGTATTTTACTTTTTGTTCTGGTTCGGCAGGCATGGGTGAGGAAGGCGGCTCCGAGGAAGGTTCCCCTGGCGCGTCCAACTCCGAGCTGGCGGCGGCCATGGGCGAGCACCACGCCGACCTGTTCAGCGAGGTGCACCTGCAGGAGGTGTCGCGTCTCGAGAAACAGCTCGAACAGGCGCATAACGAAAATGTGAGTATTAGGGCTACTGAATAATAAATTTTCACGCCACTGCTCGGAAATATGGCCGAAGATGGATTGAAATGAGAGTAGAAAGTTTCTCTTAGTAGCACTATTCAAAAACTGCCCAATAATGTAGATTTGCAAAGTAAAGTGTAGTGTTTTGCGGCCTTTTTTGCTTTCTACTCTGCTATTTATGATTGTTATTGACATTAGTAACTCTTTAAAAAAAATTGAGAGCAACATTACATTTGAGCTTTTAATAAAAAAATTAAAACGTGAAATACGCTCAGTGAATGTGTGTTTTTGCGATTGTAAGCGTTTTTTATGTATGTGTAAAACGCCATTGCGTGCTTAAAAAAAGTAAAAATTAAAAAGGTGGGAAGGAAAATTTCCTTACATTAGGCATAGAAAGCACACAGTAATGCCTCGGTAGAAAGTGCAATAGATGGACTTTCTAAACCTGGGCAACAATGTACTATAGTCGGCAAGCGAGTAAGTTGTCTACAACGACGTGTTGTTGCTTAGTTCAGTTTATCGTTGGTAATAATTATTGTGCACCCACAGAGCCAGCTGTCGGCGTCGGTGCGCGCGGCGCAGGCGACGGCGGAGAGCGAGAGCGCCGGCGCGTGCGTGCTGCGCTGCGGCCTGCAGCGCGCCGCCTCGCGGGTGGCCGCGCTCGCCGCGCTGCACAAGGAGACCCAGGCCGTACGTCACCAGCCAGTGTACACCCACAGAGCCAGCTGTCGGCGGAGAGCGAGAGCGCCGGCGCGTGCGTGCTGCGCTGCGGCCTGCAGCGCGCCGCCTCGCGGGTGGCCGCGCTCGCCGCGCTGCACAAGGAGACCCAGGCCGTACGTCACCAGCCAGTGTACACCCACAGAGCCAGCTGTCGGCGGAGAGCGAGAGCGCCGGCGCGTGCGTGCTGCGCTGCGGCCTGCAGCGCGCCGCCTCGCGGGTGGCCGCGCTCGCCGCGCTGCACAAGGAGACCCAGGCCGTACGTCACCAGCCAGTGTACACCCACAGAGCCAGCTGTCGGCGGAGAGCGAGAGCGCCGGCGCGTGCGTGCTGCGCTGCGGCCTGCAGCGCGCCGCCTCGCGGGTGGCCGCGCTCGCCGCGCTGCACAAGGAGACCCAGGCCGTACGTCACCAGCTAGTGTACACCCACAGAGCCAGCTGTCGGCGTCGGTGCGTGCGTGCTGCGCTGCGGCCTGCAGCGCGCCGCCTCGCGGGAGGCCGCGCTCGCCGCGCTGCCCAAGGAGCCCCCGCCCGTACGTCACCAGCTAGTGTACACCCACAGAGCCAGCTGTCGGCGGAGAGCGAGAGCGCCGGCGCGTGCGTGCTGCGCTGCGGCCTGCAGCGCGCCGCCTCGCGGGTGGCCGCGCTCGCCGCGCTGCACAAGGAGACCCAGGCCGTACGTCACCAGCTAGTGTACACCCACAGAGCCAGCTGTCGGCGTCGGTGCGTGCGTGCTGCGCTGCGGCCTGCAGCGCGCCGCCTCGCGGGTGGCCGCGCTCGCCGCGCTGCACAAGGAGACCCAGGCCGTACGTCACCAGCCAGTGTACACCCACAGAGCCAGCTGTCGGCGGAGAGCGAGAGCGCCGGCGCGTGCGTGCTGCGCTGCGGCCTGCAGCGCGCCGCCTCGCGGGTGGCCGCGCTCGCCGCGCTGCACAAGGAGACCCAGGCCGTACGTCACCAGCCAGTGTACACCCACAGAGCCAGCTGTCGGCGGAGAGCGAGAGCGCCGGCGCGTGCGTGCTGCGCTGCGGCCTGCAGCGCGCCGCCTCGCGGGTGGCCGCGCTCGCCGCGCTGCACAAGGAGACCCAGCCCGTACGTCACCAGCTAGTGTACACCCACAGAGCCAGCTGTCGGCGGAGAGCGAGAGCGCCGGCGCGTGCGTGCTGCGCTGCGGCCTGCAGCGCGCCGCCTCGCGGGTGGCCGCGCTCGCCGCGCTGCACAAGGAGACCCAGGCCGTACGTCACCAGTTTTGCAAGCGCTTCACATTCATTCATACATTTCAGCCGTAGGTATGCAGTCCACTTCTGGACATAGGCCTCCCACAAATATGACTTGTATCATTTTGGGGGTAGTTGCCATAGTCGCCGCTTGGCAGGCGGGTTGGCGGCCGCAATAGCTAGACTAAGTTTCGACGGACGACGTAGGATGTTTTCCTTTGTCGCCTCTTACGACACCCGCAGAAGAAGATGGGGTGGTGCTATTCTAGTCAGCCGGCATCACACGGCAACGGCAAAACAACTATTCTTGATGCCTTCCGATCGATTCTAATGTATATTTGGGGCGTGCAGGAGGACGAGAAGGCGGAGACGGGCGCCGGCGGCGTGCCGGCGCGCGCGGCGGCGTGGCTGACGTGGTGGCGCGTGTCGGGCGGCGAGCTGCGCGCGCTGGGCGCGGCGCTGGGGAGCTGCAGGCCGCCGCCGCGCCGCCCGACGCCACGGCCGCGGGGCTGGCGCGCGCCGCGCTGGCCGAGCTGGGCGACCGCGTGGCCGAGGCCGAGGTGCGCGCCGCCGCGCTGCAGGCCGACTGCGACCTGCTGCGGACCCTGGCCGGAGGTACGCCTGCACCGATACGTGTTTATACTACGACGGTCCGAACAAGCATACGGCCTTCACGCGCGTGAAGTGTACCTTATAAGGAGGTCGGTGCCGTCTGCTCTGAAAATCTTTATCTGTACTCCCATCAATTCGTCTAGTCATTATTGCGTGATTGAGTAACAAACATTCAAACATTGTTTCATGTGTATTAAGTGTAAAGGCCCCTTTCTAATATTTCCCTCCGAACCAGGTGCGGGCCGCGCGCTGTCGTCGGCGGCACCGGCGCTGACGTCGGCGGCGGAGGCGCTGGCACAGATGTACCACCACGTGTGCGCCGTCAACGGCACGCAGCCCGAGCGGCTGCTGCTGGAGCACGCCGCCATCACGGACGGTAACTGTCGACACTTTCAAACTTAGCTGACAAAGTCGTATGGTGTAGATCCATATCGACACGATGTGTAAAGACTTTTCTTTGACCAAAGTCAGTCCAGCCCTATTTTAATAACTTATATAACCTGAAGTCGTATAAAGTTGAACTTATACGACAACTTTTCTTGTTGGGTACTGATCGATGTAAACGTGTTTATCGATGTCGATATTATTGCCTAGATTTCATGTTCTTGTTCTGTGTGTGTCACAGTGCGCGGGCTGGACGGGCGGGGGGTGGAGGTGGAGGACGCGGCGCTGGCGCTGGCGGCCGGCGAGCTGGAGGGGCTGCGGGCTGCCGGCGCCGTGGCGCGTGCCGCCGACACGCTGCTGGACCAGCTCACGCACCTGCGGGCCGCGCTCGACGCCGCGCTGGACTCGCGCCGCCACCACCTGCGCGCGCCCGGTGAGTCACGTCCGTGTGTCAGTGCCGGGCTGCACGTGCCGCCGACACGCTGCTGGACCAGCTCACGCACCTGCGGGCCGCGCTCGACGCCGCGCTGGACTCGCGCCGCCACCACCTGCGCGCGCCCGGTGAGTCACGTCCGTGTGTCAGTGCCGGGCTGCACGTGCCGCCGACACGCTGCTGGACCAGCTCACGCACCTGCGGGCCGCGCTCGACGCCGCGCTGGACTCGCGCCGCCACCACCTGCGCGCGCCCGGTGAGTCACGTCCGTGTGTCAGTGCCGGGCTGCACGTGCCGCCGACACGCTGCTGGACCAGCTCACGCACCTGCGGGCCGCGCTCGACGCCGCGCTGGACTCGCGCCGCCACCACCTGCGCGCGCCCGGTGAGTCACGTCCGTGTGTCAGTGCCGGGCTGCACGTGCCGCCGACACGCTGCTGGACCAGCTCACGCACCTGCGGGCCGCGCTCGACGCCGCGCTGGACTCGCGCCGCCACCACCTGCGCGCGCCCGGTGAGTCACGTCCGTGTGTCAGTGCCGGGCTGCACGTGCCGCCGACACGCTGCTGGACCAGCTCACGCACCTGCGGGCCGCGCTCGACGCCGCGCTGGACTCGCGCCGCCACCACCTGCGCGCGCCCGGTGAGTCACGTCCGTGTGTCAGTGCCGGGCTGCACGTGCCGCCGACACGCTGCTGGACCAGCTCACGCACCTGCGGGCCGCGCTCGACGCCGCGCTGGACTCGCGCCGCCACCACCTGCGCGCGCCCGGTGAGTCCCGTCCGTGTGTCAGTGCCGGGCTGCACGTGCCGCCGACGGCTAGCTAGAGAGGCTGCACTAGAACTAAGCATAAGGATTCCAGCTGTCCAATGTCCTTATGCATTTGATCACAGAATTAGATAACTTCACCAAATTAACTGGTAACGCGGATATTCGACCAAATAAATCAAGCTTAACTAATTCTTACCCGCAAGTAATATAAACCATATAACATGGACCATGTTATTGGATAGTTGTTGGTTAGAATAGGATGTTTCCGAATATCTTGGCAGTTTCCGCAATTATCCACATCAGTATCCATGTCTTATGTAACCTTTCATACATATAATCCTTGCTCCCCAGGCTCCCAAACCGATACCTCGCTCCAGAAACAAAGAAACTCCTGGACTTCTATTAAGAAAGCCAAGGAACAGTACAACGCCAAACTTAAGTTAACGGACGTTAGACGGAAACTTACCCACCTCGCCCCCAAACTACAGAAAAAAACCTACGAACATTGCTTTAATTACAACGGCGTCGGCCGTGTGAAAGAAATAACAAAATACTTTGAACACATATCTAAAAGCTCCATCGAAAACCAAATTAGAATAGGAAAAGACGCTTGGAGATCGAACGATTGCTACTCCAAATTGAACTTTAACTCTACTTACAATAAGCCTATTCCTCTCCCTAGAATAAGGAAACCTGTAGCTAAAACTCCAGCGAATTTCCACGCAGAGTGGAAGGACGCGTTGAAACAGAGTGCTCACTGCCGGAATGTGCAGGGTAACATGTTGAGTAGTGTCGGGGACTCCTTGCGGCAGCTGTTGCTGCACTATATTATCTGATCTAGCTTCAACAGTAAGACAATTGTGCTTTTCATTTCAGTACCACGTAGTGAATCTTTTTCTTATGATACTTTATGATACTAAAATTACAGCTTTATCTAATCTAATTTCTACGTCAAATTTGGTATATATTATACTAATTTGACCAATTCAAATGTTATCGACAAAAAACTAAATAACGTGCAAGTGATTTTTAGTATCTTAAATAAAACCAGCACAAAGTTTAGTACTTATGTTGCCAGCACAAGTAGTTAGATAAAATAGATAAGTAGCTCCTGAGGTACCTTTATATAGGTATCTTTATAATATTTCATTTTCTTAATATTCACGACGACAGAACTATATCATTGTCTTAAATTGTTTCCCTATGTAACCTCGCCAATATTTATTCGTAGAATAGGAACTTTTGTGTATTAGTATTTTTGTTATGACAAAGGTGGCAAAGGAGCAAACGGATCGCCTGATGGTAAGCAATTACCGTCACCCATGGGCACCCCCAACACCACGGGAGTCCCAGGCGCGTTGCCGGCCTTTAAGGGGTGTTGGAGCTCTGGGAACCTTACCATCAGGAACACAACACTACCTACTTGAAAGGTAGCAAAATTATGGTTATAGTTGGGCTTCTCCAAACTCGAGCGTGATGGTAGTATAGTTCATAAGGGCTCTCAATGGAGCCCCAACCATTTATTCTCTCATTTTTCTCCTTCCGATCCAGTCTTTGTCCCACTGTAAACGTCCTGATACTAACTCGATGTTAATCACCTGCAGGAATGGAATCCGAAGAGCGCGTCGCCGAGCTGACCGAGCTCCAAGAACAAGTGATCAAGCTCAAGTCCCTGCTGTCGACCAAACGCGAGCAGATCGCGACGTTGCGCACCGTGCTCAAGTCCAACAAGAACACGGCCGAGGTGGCGCTGGCCAACCTGAAGAGCAAGTACGAGACGGAGAAGACCATCGTCACGGAGACCATGCTGAAGCTGAGGAACGAGCTGCGGCTGCTCAAGGAGGACGCTGCTACCTTCTCCAGTGAGTACACTGCGGCACCGGGTCTGATCCACCCCTCATTTACATAGGCTTGTTCACGAAAAAAAGTAGCCACTACCTTATAATTTCATTTTTTCGTATGAAACCATCGTTATTTTTTTCAGTAATAATAAAAACCAACTCATTTTGCTTTCGTTTTATCAGGTGTTCTAAATCTATGGCCCATTAAAAAAAACTATGCATTTTGGGAGAGTTTTTTCTAATTTGAACATTTGGATCATTAAGCTTGCACTATGCTCTGTACTCAAACAAATTATATATAATGTCCCGTGATTAATTTCTCTTAGATTTTACTATCGTAAACAAGCCATATATATTTGTAATTTGACTCAGAGAATGACGTTTTTTTGTAAAGTTCATTTTTGTTTTACCACTACTTGGCGTTATTAACATTTTTAGACGGTTGAGGCTAGACTTTTTCGATTTTGATAACCTAAACGTAAAATAGACAAATTCGTAATTCTATGAGTGTTTCCACTACATGGACCCACCAGTTAATGGTGGTTACTTTTTTTCATGAACATGCTTTATAATTATGGTTTTAGCTTGTAGAAGACTATGAATGAGGCATAAACAATTTAGTGGCAGAATTACCGACATATTTGTTCGTGTGTGGACATCAATTTCTGTGTTCTATTTTCATTTTTTTTTTCCAGGTCTCCGCGCCATGTTCGCAGCGCGTTGCGAGGAGTACGTGACGCAGGTGGACGAGCTCACCCAGGCCCTCGCCGGTGCGGAGGATGAGAAGAAGACCCTCAACCAGCTGCTGCGGCTCGCCGTGCAGCAGAAGCTCGCGCTGACGCAGCGTCTCGAGGAGCTGGAGGTATGTACCGTTGTTCAAGTGGTGCGGGTGATGTTCACGCGGCACCTCGAGTGGACGGAGATGTGTATATTTTCTTAAGTGCGTAACGCATCAAAGTATAGAAAATTTAAACAGATACCATATACATAAATAGGAGAGACCGGGTCTACAGGTGTCCGAGGCGAGCTCATAACAGGGACCATTATGATCTAGCCTCGGACTCCTGTAGACCCTTTTTTAAATGTTATTTATTTTTATTTATTTTTACGCCACTGCTCGGAAATATGGCCTACTATGGATTGAAATGAGAGTAGAAAGTTGCTCTTAGTAGCACTATTAAATAACAGTCCAATAATGTAGATTTGCAAAGTAAAATAAAATGGATTGCGGCCTTTTTTACTTTCTACTCTGCTATTGGTCGATTCTTTTTCACATTAGTAACTCTTTAAAAAAAAAACATTACATTTCAGCGTATAATAAAAAAATTAAAACGTGAAATTCGCTCAGTGACTGTGTATTTAATTAAACTGTTATATTTATTTACATTAGGCATGAAAAGAACATAGAAACGCCTCGGTGGAAAGTGCAATAGATGGACTCGCATCTTCGCGAACTTATTCGTCCATCTACAGGCTGCCCATGAGGAAAGGGAAAAATTTTAACACCAGATTCCTAACCATATTAGAAGTTAAAAATATTAATTAATGTTTGCTAAATTCGGCTTTATTTTAGAGTTATTGCCATTATTAAGTAAAAGAGTTGTACATAAATCACCAGTACAAAACACCTTTATGATCGCGACGTTGCCAGACTGACACGTCTAAATTGACTGAATAAGTCAAATCCAGTTGGATAATGTCAAAATATTTTCTCTCCCAAAATACAGAAAATAAGTAAATAATTTAGAATCGAACAGTTTACGAATTAATGGAATCTTGCAATGCATTTTCCCGCAAGCCAACAACAAGTTTTGATTTGTGAATCGTTTGTTCTCGTATTTACTAGTACCTAAAAGTGGACAGCCACATAACTACAATGTTGTATTTAAATGAAAGTGATATCTGTTTAGGAGATTAAATGCCTTTTTCCATTACGGATATGGTAGTATAAGGTACTAATGTACCTATGTAGTTTCGAATTCTTCTTGTAATTATTGGGGTTTATTAAAAGTTTACGCTTATTATTATGAATCTCATTTAGTCCATTTAATTAATATCTCACAATATCTTTACTATTCATTTATTTAAAAAAGAATACCTACCTGAAATTCAATTTACAATTACAACCTACAATTAAATCACACAACACAAACTAGTATTATCACTATCTCCACTACGATTTTTAAGAATAATTTTAATTCCAAATCCTTGTTGGCTGTCTGGGATCCGTCCTCCCACCTGGAACATCTAAATGCTCAAGTCGCGATGTTTCCGGTAGATGCACGATAGAATTTATTTCACCATGAGTGTTACACTCAACCACAACAGATCGTTTCATTAAACTTCCGTTATTAAATGCTGCTGCTGGCCGACTGAACTAGATAGAACCCTCTTGTTCTTAATATTAATCGGTGACGCTTTAAGAGTTTTATGTATGTATTTCGCAAAACGAATGTTATTCGTTTTAATTTTTAAAGTACATTTCTGATAAATTCAGGTTCAATGCTAAAATTAACAACAACACCACTGACGTTTAAAGTCATTCTGAATGTTGAATGACATGGACAATTTTTAAGTGGCCAGTCATTTATCGCATCTAATCTAAAGAGTATCTATGATGGCGAAACTCTTGTAAACTGTTTGTTGAGTACTTTAATTCTAATAATACTATCTTTAATTCCCATAATTTCCATAACTGGATGGAAGAAAACCCGCACAAAGCCTGGGAATTCTCACACCAACACCAATTTTCGGTCAACATGTGGGCAGGCATTATTGGTGACCAATTGATAGGGCCTGTAGAGTTTCCAGCTAGGTTGAATTCGGAACTGTATCAAATTTTTTTGCAAGAAGATTTGAATGTTCTCCTAGAAGACATTGATCTGGAAACTCGACGGTCTATGTGGTACCAACATGATGGAGCTCCCCCCCACTACGGTCTTATTGTTAGGAATTATCTAGACCGTGAGTTTCCAGATCGATGGATTGGTCGGGGCTCTCCTACAATACTTTGGCCTCCGAGATCTCCCGATCTTACCCCATTAGACTTTTATCTTTGGGGTACCCTGAAAAATATGGTTTACTCGAAACCTATCCGTTCCCGAGAACACCTCATACAAAGAATTATGGAAGCGGCACAGCAAATAAAAAACAGGCCTGTCCCACTGTGTAACCAAATACGTAGACGGTTAGATCTGTGTATTGAAAAGGACGGATTCCATTTTGAAAATTATTTAAATTAATTTTTTGATGGGTGGTTTTATGTATTTCTATGTACCTGCCTATTTGTTTTATAGCCATACAATTTGAGTTGTACCTAATAAAGAAATACAAAATTATTTTTAATTTATTACTTCATTTTCAAATCTTTATACTACTCTTAATCTTTATATTACTCTACTCTATCAAAATCTCGCTTTCCATTTTCCAAAATCTTTGAAACATAGAGATTTTTAGGTAATCTGTACAAACTGTACAGCGATTATCCACTAGATAAGTCGTCTAATCTGTATAAACTTTAGACGAATTAAAAGCGGATAATCGCCTCATATTACAAAACAGGAAGCGAGAAAGACATATTTCGTATTCGTATTTTGTGTTAACCAACCTTTTTCTTGTTTCATATTCAGCGTGTTGCAGTTATTAACAAAGAAGGATCTAGACCTTGCTTTGAATAATCTATGCCCAAAAGTCTTCATGACATTGCCTCATGTAAAAATAAAAGAGATAGCAACAACAAACGTTGCCAGCTCGCCCTAAGGCACTGTTACACTAGAGAATCAAACGTTATGTATTTATTATGTGAGAAAAAAATTAAAAAATTAAAAAGCATAATTCGACCTATGTTTATATAACATTTATTACTCCTTATGACCCCAGGAATGCGTGGTTTAATTTTTTCCCCTTCCTCATGGGCACCGTGTATAGCTCACTTTATATACCTGGGCACACAATGTACTATTTCATCACACTTGCTCGTCAGTGGCGTTATTACTTGCGAGCGTACAGAGCAGTTATAGCCGTTTTACCTCACATGGGCTGTAAAGTTTAGTTTTATAGTACATTGTGCAACGAGGATGGTAAGTAAGGTATAGTAAACGCGAGTCTATTAGAAGCCCGACGACGAAGTCGGAGGGCTTTTAATGACTCAAGTTTGTTATACACTTAACACCCGTGGTACATACAATGTTTTTCATCACATTTGCGAGGAAATAAAATAAATTCGTTGGTAAAATATTAGTTACTAGTGTAGTGTAGTTTTACCTATCAGACCGCATCCACTATAAAAGATAAAAGATTGTCAACAATGTCAACTTTTTTCAATGTCATCCACAGATAATGTTAACAACTGCGTTTTGTTTTCGAAGTTGATAGATCATCCTGCCAAATAGTATCAATTATCAAAATCAAATAGAAAACAACTTTTTTTAATAAATACTAAACATTAAATTGCAGTCAAACTTAATATAAAGATATGTTTTATACATATTAAAAGTTGGTTGTAGCAAACTTTTGAAGATATGAAATACACCTTGGCTGTTTAGAAACATCCTCAGTCCAAGTGAAGTATAGGTTCTGTATATTTTTAAAACTAAACTTAACAGCCCGTGTGAGCTAAATCGGCTATAACTGTTCTGTACTCTCGCAAGTAACAACGCCATTGACGAGCAAGTGTGATGAAAAAAATATACAGAACTCGTACTTCATCCAAGGTGTATTTCATATCTTCAAAAGTTTGTCAACAGCCAACTTTCAATATGTATAAAGGATATCTTTATGTTAAATTTGAATTTTAGCATTGCATAGCATGTTTAGCATTCATTAAAAATAATTGTATTATATTTCATTTTGATAATTGATACAATTTGACAGGAAGGTCTATCAACTTCAAAAACAGTATTCAGTTGTTAGCATTATCTGTGGAAGATATTGAAAACTCTTTTAGTGGATGCGGTTTGATCTTAGTTTTCGAAGTGTATTTTGATTTTAAGCCTATATAAGTTGCTGATTTCACTAATTATTTTTTTATTTCTTCGCAAATGTGATGAAAATCATTGTGTGTATTAAAGTGTATAACAAACTTGAGTCGTTAAAAGCCTTCTAAACTTCTCATAGACTCGCGTTTGCTATACCCAACTTACCATCCGCGTTGCACAATGTACTATAGTGCTGACTCACTCGGATGTAGGTAGTAATGTATGTGCGTGCCGGCAGGTGGACCGCGAGATGCGCACGCGGCGCGTGCCCAAGCCGGCGGGCCCGGCGCGCGCGCGGGCGGGACTTCTGGCGGCTCGTGCTGGCGCTCAAGCTGGCCGCGCGGGCCCTGCGCGCGCTGCTGGCCTGCCCCGCGCGCGCGCCGCGCTGACGGCTGACGTCGCGCTCCGGCTTCTTGTGTCGCCCCTCTTGACAGTTGTGACGCTTTATCGTTATCGATGCGAGTTTTTAACGAATTTACGGCGAGTCTCCCCGTGAAAAACTTGTCGATTTCCGACTCGCGCAGTGATCGGTGACCGGGGCGTCCCGCGGGTGAGTCCGAGCGAGCGAGGCGCCCCGCCCGTTTTTTATAAATCGCTCCTAGGAAACTAAATTATTTATACGTTTTATAAAATTATCTTATTAACCGTACCAGTAAGATTAGGCGGGGGGCTCCGACGCCGGCGCGCGCGCACGGGACCGGCTCGAACCGTCAAACTGTGCAATAGCGTGCGCGCGCCGGACCTAGGTCGAGTTAAACTTCAGGCGCCGGAGCTCCCCTTGAATGGTTGGTGTTAAATTAAAGTTGACTGATTTTAATGTGTGGCGCCCGACCGGGCGGTTGTTGTTGTTCGCGTCGCGTCGCCGACTAGTGTGTCGGATTTCCTCTCACTCGTATCTATTGCGCCGTCAAATTAATGTTGATCGAGTATTTTTCTAACGGTTGCGGTGTATTTTTTTATTACGCGAATGAATTTATCGCCGTTGTTATGTCGCGTGCGAGACGATATATCCCTTGCGAAGCAGATTTTAATATTATTGTCGTGTCGAAACAGGAATTATCGATAAAGCCGTGCGAAGTTATTTTTTATGACATATTTATAATATAATTGTACGGTTCGCATATACATTTAATGATTATGAAATCCTCTACTCGATACGAATATTTAAGTACGTCCAAAAAGAAATTTCTAAAAATAATGATCGGTATCCATCCATTGTGCGCAAAAAGACTATGTAATCTGTTCTATAGTCGGCTGTAGAAGTTAGATCGTTGTGTTTGTGGCCCTCCGCCGGTACTTTCGTCCATCTTGTTGTAGTGTTAGTGTCCGCGTTTGTTTGACCTGCCGTCCCGTGGCCGCCAGCCGCGCAGTCCATCTTGTCCATCGCCGGTGGCTCGCCCGACCTGTGTCTGTTCCGCTCCGTATTTTAATCTTTAAAACGAACCGGTCTCTAGGTTGCTCAAGTCTTGCTCACGGCGGGCGACCGGCGTTTCTATTATTAAGTGGAAATTTACAGATATTATTGACTTGTTACTGTATTGTTTACGTTGTGTATCGTGGATGTGATAGGCAGCTCGCCTCGGCGCGACGTAGTCGTAGTGTCCGGACCTAGGCTAGTTCGACCGTTCCATGTAGGGGCACTCGCCCGTAGTTCGTAGGTATTTTTACTGGATTAGAAACTAGTTGTAGTTAATACGGTAACCTCCAAGTATACTTCGTAGGTTATCTATGAGATCTCCGTCGAGATGCGTAGTGAATTCGTTTGCAATATTAACATTACTAGTATAATTTGTTTGCATAGCTCAAAGCGGGCTCGCCCGAGGACCATAGCCTTGCATTTATTGTTTTAGACTATCGTATGAATTAGCTTTTATCTTAGCCTCTTATGTACTTAAACGATGGACTTACCAACAGTAGTTAGTATTTATATTTATTTATATTTCTTCTCTAGCTAAGCAGCAGACATCGTTTATGCATTATTTATATCTAGTCAATGTTACCGCCGCGCGCCGTGGCGTACCGGCCAGACACTGTTGGTTGTATTTGTTACCTTATGTTAGAGTATTACTATTTCGTCTCACGGTTGTTACTATATCAGTATTTGATTGCCCTTATCTTCCGTCTTATGAGCGACGTATGAAATTGTTTATAGTATTACAGTCTGGCCGGTCGCGGCAATAGCGCGCACGGACCAGCGTCAAATCTCCATGGTGGCGAAGCACTATGTCTATTTATACTTTTTATCACTATAAGCCTCTTTCGTCCACATACATATTTCTTGACATTGTTATGTTTAATAGTATTGTACACAAGTTTTTGACATCAAATCATTTACATTTATTTATATCAGATTGTTTATTTTGTTAAAATGAATTTGACTACACGAGCGGCGGTCGCTATCGCCGTCCGTGTTACTGTGGGTGCCGGTGGCCTGACCTCGGCTCCCTTGACGTTTCTCTGTCGTAGTACGAATGATGTTGGTAACGCCCACTGGAGGCCTACTGCAAGGAGCGAGGTCTAGGCCGCGGCAGGAGTCGCTCGATGTCTGCTGCCACTCGCCGGTGGTGGTTCAGAGCGATTAACCAAATATTTCTTTATTTATACACTTTAACTCTTTAGAATAGTTACTTACTTTGCTTAAGCATAGATATTATTTTCTATCATAGAAGATTATTGAGTTTTTATAATCATTAAAGATTTAAAGTATTTAAAACGCGCGCTAGTTTATTATATTGCGACATGATTTAGTATTGGGCAAACGGGTCGCATGATGTTCCCAGTTCATCTAGTCCGTAGCTGGCCGACGTCGAATATTGCACAGTTTGATGGTTCGTCGTCTATTCCTAGCAGTAGATACGCAAGATGGCCACTGTCACTTATTGTTTCATGTAATCACATCAGATTACAAGTCTTTGCATATTTACTCAACCAGATGTAACTAATGAGCTTTAGCTGTTGTGTTCGCTGTACCCCAGTCAGGACAGATCGTACGAACCAGTTCGGGAACATATCATCACAGAAGGAATATATTTTCAAGCTGTAAGGCACGCCGTGTTGTCGCAATGACTGATAACAATCATGTATGAGAATAATAAATTATTATATTTAATAATTGTGTTTTATTTCTGGATGAATATGTAAAGAAAAGACCGGTTAATTATTGGATAGTTTATTAATGTAGTCAATGAACGTGAATGTTGATGGCCACTATCAAATGTTACGTAACAGCTAGTGACGCCGGGAATTAAGCTATCCGCTCAAGACCGCCAGTATATTTGCGCATTAGTCTCGTACAATGTTTTTAGAAATACCGAGGTCACTAGAATTCTGGGCACAAGGAGTAAATACAAAAACCATCTGATATTACAGTTGGCTTCAAATAGCTGTAGTAAACAAATTATCTAATATATTGGTGCAGATCTTTATTTGTATAGCAGTAAGGATGCGTTACGCTATGTTTAACCACTTTGACTGCCACTTACTACCTTCTTCCTCGCGTTGTGCCGGCCACGATAGCCATATGACCACGGCTCCTAGGAGCCCAGGGCTCGCATGGCAACTATCAGATTTTACGAAAGCGACTGCCTTGTGAACTCCAACCTAAAAACTTAGCCTTCGGGGTTAAAATCCGGGAAAAAAATATAGGCTTACTTATGTAGTAAACAGCGTCAGATAGTGAGTTAGTGATCAAATATAACCATAACAAATCCTTACCTACAGTTATACAAAACACAGATCTGTATCTATATATTTTAGTAGCAATTTTTAAAACAGCAGTCACACGACAACTGCGAGCCCGTGACCTGTTGACGGCCTGTAACCCTTTGAATGTTCAGCTCCTCAACGGGAAACTATGTCCCAGACCTGTCAACCTGTCAACTATGGTACTGTCTGGTAGGCAGTTTTCCGTAGATGCAATTTTCTGTCATTTCCGTTTAAAATACGGACAGTAAGCTGCCCTAACATCGCATCACGGCCAAACCTTATATATAATCTTTTTTATCATTATTGAATCGGGCAGGTTACCTACTTTGTAAGTTAAAATATTAAACTTACGAATTTAATGTAAATAATTACGTAGCTCATTACGCATTTTGTATAAAAAATAACAATATTAAAATTATATTTACAATAGTATATAACTATGGTTAAATAAGGGTTATATTTTCATTTTGACTATAATTTAGGCGGTATAAAATTATACAATGCAAATAAATTATAAATCACTATCCAAATCATTTTTAAATAACACTTCTAATAAATAAGTCGTTAAGTATAACTTAAACAAAATTAAACATGGTTACAATTTAAACGGCCTCGTTACATTGGGCCGAACTTACAAGTCACTTCAAGTTAAATTATTAAGTAAATCCCAACCAGAAAAATAAAAATCCACGCCATTTTGCGCAAAACTACTGGGCTAAAGCTATTTTTACCCGACTGCCAAAGAGGGAGGGTAATGTTGAGGGAGTGTATGTAAGTATGTATGTATGTCTGTTCCTTTGTGACCTCCTGTAGCCTAAACGGCTTGATGGATTTTGATGTATGAGGTATCGTTAGATTTGTCTTGATTACGGGAGTGTCATAGGATACATTTTATCATAAAAGTCCCACGGGATAAAGACATAATAATATTTTTTCTAAATTTCCCTTTAAACAACAAAAATATGTATGCGGTATCATTAGATTCATTTCAATCACGGGAGTAATTAATATAGGATACGTTTTTTCTCAAAATTCCCACGGGAACATGTTAATTCTGCGTCAACGCAAAGCAACTCATGCGTTAGCAAGCAAAAGATAGGGCGTGGCCTGGCATGCGGCGCGCGGCGCGGTGCGGAGGGGATATGCTCGAGTATACAGCCCGAATGCGGGCACACGCATAAGGGCACACGTCGTTGACGGTCGTCTCTAAATAGCGATTTTCGATACTTCGTCGTCTGACGCGAAACTTATAAAGTATAAATAACTCGTTCTTTTTCTTTCGTGTTTCTCTCTTTAAATTTATTCGTTCTTTCTAATTAATTAACTCGTTCTTCCGTTCTTTTTTGGTTCTTTCTTAAATTATTCATATTAATTAATAATATAATAATAATTATTAAGAGGGACCTTAAGTAACATCACTCGTAATCTAAAGCCAAATGTCGTCGAAATAATTTAAAATGGTACTTACATATACATAGTCTTCTACATCTACAACATTTTCGTTAAATAAAAACAGCTAAAAGTTATAAATAAAAGAATTATTATTAAAAACAAAATACCCGACTGCACACTAAAAAAAGAGTAAAACAAGCCACACAATAATATTGATCAATCAAATGCTAAAAACTAATTATGTAATACCGTTTAAACAATACCTATATTAAAATACACTACAATATGTGTTCGTAATCGATAGTTAAATAAACAGAAACTTATTTTGAATACAAATTTACTGAATATAATTTATAAATGTTGATGGAAAGCATCGCAGGCGGGGACCACCTTGACCGCCACCAACGAAAATTCTGCTAAATGGTGCACAACCGAAATGACTATAAATAAGCCTCTGTTGGTCCCCGCCTGCGATGCTTTCCATCAACATTTATAAATTATATTCAGTAAATTTGTATTCAAAATAAGTTTCTGTTTATTTAACTATCGATTACGAACACATATTGTAGTGTATTTTAATATAGGTATTGTTTAAACGGTATTACATAATTAGTTTTTAGCATTTGATTGATCAATATTATTGTGTGGCTTGTTTTACTCTTTTTTTAGTGTGCAGTCGGGTATTTTGTTTTTTTAATAATAATTTTATGAGACTGTACTTACTGTAGCAGTCAAATGCTCTTGTATGCCCCCGAGTAGGTTTTTTCTGGCCGGGGTTTGTAGTCCTTGGATTTTACCTACAGCTTTAATCCCACGCCCAAAGACCCAAAAACATAAGCTTGAACCCACCGGTGGTGCTCATGGCCACACATAGGACATAACATGATCCCACCCTCATGGCAGCCAACGTGTTAAGGTTAGTTTTAGGTTAGGTCTTAGGAACAACGAGTACCTATTTCGAATGGATTCAGTCAGCCAGTAGGCTATAACTATAGAGTATTGTAACTTATTAAGACCATTGCAATGATCACTGCGTATTAATTGTATAAAAGCGGGTAACTCACGTTTTGCAAGTCGAATATTGCTCGACATGTTTCACTCCATAACGAGGAGCATAATCATGAGCCATTCGCGTTGGCTAACCGACGCAGACCGGAGTGAAACATGTCGAGCAATATTCGACTTATAAAACGTGAGTTACTCGCTTTTATACAATTAATATGTTTCAATCTCACGATAGTTTTGTGTTTAAAATTATCACTCTGTTTCAAATACGATATACGAAAAAGTTCAGTTAAAATCTAAGGACTGTAATGTTACATGACAAAAAGATGTAATTACAGTTACGTATAAAAATACTACCAGTAAACTAGTAACCTTACAAACTAGTAAACCAAAATTTTAAACAATCCAATTAAAACCAGTGACAATCCCAAATAGCGCCTTATGCCTCATGTGCACACAGGTATTAAATTACACACAGCTATAACGTAGAACACATGCGTGTATTGCTTATTACGATATAGGCACGGCACAAAAAGTTTATTATACACACAAAGAGTTATAGTTTTTTCTTCCGTTACTGACAAATTCAGTTTGCCAGACAATAAAAACTTAGTATTATAATACCATTTTTTCTGTGTATGCCAATTTCTACATTTATCTAGTTCAATATTTTAAGATGAGAAACTAAAAAAAACAATGTCATAAAAATTTAAATACATGACATACTTAAGAAAAAGTGACCAAGCGCGTTTTCAGCATTCGCTGCTGACAGCACCTACAGTCAGCAGCTGAAGTAGCTAACCGGCCAATGTGCTCAGAATGAACTTGACGCTCTTATTGTCTTAACAATAAAGTCGTGTTAAAGTAATTTTGAATACCTCACCCGCTTAGCAACTTCTGCTGCTGACTGTACCTAATCTAAATTATAAAATGAGACAACAAAAAACGGATTATATCGCGTATACTGAACCGTCGACCACGAAAATTGCAGTTAGAAACATCGGAGTACGGGTGTACGCGACTAATTATTGGAATTGCATAAATTATTAATATATATCTCATTATTCTTTTTACAACACAACACAAACAAACCAACAAATGCAAATTGTGGTTTAATAATGATAGCATCTATTTCAATACTCCAGTAAAGACGAAAATGGATTAAATATGTGTTACCATTCAGTTTCAGATCACACCAAATAGAAATAGTATTCACTTAACACTCTTATCTACACACATATCGTAAGTCCTGGAGCGGTACCGCGAAGTTCGTATATTTCGGGCATTTTCCTCTTTTACTACAATTAAGGAGTCATGAGAGTGACAGAGACAATCGTCCGAAATTTACGAATATCGTTGTTCGTGGTAGCGCCGCTGTAGTCCGGGGCAAAGACTAACATTACTATAGGTATTTCCACGAGAGTTGAGGTGAATGGATTAACACATTCGCTGCCACCCCCTCCAAAAATGTATGGAAATGAACGCACATGTGCGTCGGTGGCAGTGAATGCGTTAAGCACACGCCTATAATTTCTGACCATTGCCTCTGTCACTCTCATGACGCCTTAATTGGTGTAAAAGAGAAAGATGTTCAAAATATACGAACTTCGATATTCATTTCGAAAAAAGATCAGCAATTTCAAAATCTGCCTATCATTACATGAGATGTTGGTCTGTGCGTGATTTTCTACTCTCGTGAAACTACCTATACAAACAATTAGAAACATAGATTGTAAATCGTTAATCTCCTTGTCCATGGTATTTGGTAACAACATTAAGTCTTCAAAATGATGGCGTAATAAATTTCAAATTTGGAACAAGTTCCAAAACCTAAACAAATATTAGATAGACTCCTATTTTTATAGGTTGGTATCATTAGTGTATGTTTAAATTAAAAAAACAAAATACCCGACTGCACACTAAAAAAAGAGTAAAACAAGCCACACAATAATATTGATCAATCAAATGCTAAAAACTAATTATGTAATACCGTTTAAACAATACCTATATTAAAATACACTACAATATGTGTTCGTAATCGATAGTTAAATAAACAGAAACTTATTTTGAATACAAATTTACTGAATATAATTTATAAATGTTGATGGAAAGCATCGCAGGCGGGGACCAACAGAGGCTTATTTATAGTCATTTCGGTTGTGCACCATTTAGCAGAATTTTCGTTGGTGGCGGTCAAGGTGGTCCCCGCCTGCGATGCTTTCCATCAACATTTATAAATTATATTCAGTAAATTTGTATTCAAAATAAGTTTCTGTTTATTTAACTATCGATTACGAACACATATTGTAGTGTATTTTAATATAGGTATTGTTTAAACGGTATTACATAATTAGTTTTTAGCATTTGATTGATCAATATTATTGTGTGGCTTGTTTTACTCTTTTAGTGTGCAGTCGGGTATTTTGTTTTTAATAATAATTCTTTTATTTATAACTTTTAGCTGTTTTTATTTAACGAAAATGTTGTAGATGTAGAAGACTATGTATATGTAAGTACCATTTTAAATTATTTCGACGACATTTGGCTTTAGATTACGAGTGATGTTACTTAAGGTCCCTCTTAATAATTATTATTATATTATTAATTAATATGAATAATTTAAGAAAGAACCAAAAAAAGAACGGAAGAACGAGTTAATTAATTAGAAAGAACGAATAAATTTAAAGAGAGAAACACGAAAGAAAAAGAACGAGTTATTTATACTTTATAAGTTTCGCGTCAGACGACGAAGTATCGAAAAAATCGCTATTTAGAGACGACCGTCAACGACGTGTGCCCTTATGCGTGTGCCCGCATTCGGGCTGTATACTCGAGCATATCCTCCGCACCGCGCCGCGCGCCGCATGCCAGGCCACGCCCTATCTTTTGCTTGCTAACGCATGAGTTGCTTTGCGTTGACGCAGAATTAACATGTTCCCGTGGGAATTTTGAGAAAAAACGTATCCTATATTAATTACTCCCGTGATTGAAATGAATCTAATGATACCGCATACATATTTTTGTTGTTTAAAGGGAAATTTAGAAAAAATATTATTATGTCTTTATCCCGTGGGACTTTTATGATAAAATGTATCCTATGACACTCCCGTAATCAAGACAAATCTAACGATACCTCATACATCAAAATCCATCAAGCCGTTTAGGCTACAGGAGGTCACAAAGGAACAGACATACATACATACTTACATACACTCCCTCAACATTACCCTCCCTCTTTGGCAGTCGGGTAAAAAAAACAATCGTTTCTCAATTTTGATTGCCGCCTTTTTTGCTGTCACTTAGTTTTGTTGTTCTAGGAAAATCTTACTCGCAGGTATCTACATACCAGAATGTTTTTAATGTGTTTCTAAATTACTCTGATGGTAGATGCACTACTCACAAAGAAGAACGTTAGAAACGTTATAGGTAACAAACAATTATCAAGAAAATAAATATCTGACTTAATTTATCTTTTATTTGTTTATATATACTTAGCTTAAATTATCTAAAATATGCTGTACGGGTAAGTCTTATGCCTCCGGCCTCTGAACTCATCATCGAGTACTTATAATATGTGTGTAGATAAAGTAATGTATGCAATTGGACATAATTAGGTATTAACACACGTCTGATTTATGTGAGTAAAACCATGCTCATGTGTTCCTTATTATGCCCCAGTTGCATAAACTACTATTATATGATAAGAAATAAGGGTGTTATGTATGGCAAAGTACTCACTATAAGATATGCTAGAACCTTTATAAACGTGCCTATTGTAACATTTCAATGTTAAATTGATGACTTAATGTTAAATCCAAGGTTATTTCAGCCTAAGTAATGTGGCTACTTTATTTTTATTATTAATTACAAATGTTTTTATTCTCATCTCATTATTCTATTTACAGGAGTTGATGAGGTTATTTTTATATAAAAAACGAGGTATAAAAACATGTATGCATGGTCACAAACATCCAACATCTATAGGGCGCCCGTATGGAGTATAAATAGTGTCCACTTAAAGTTAGTGCGGGGCCCATTAGATGCTATTAAACAAATTAAATTTAAAGTAATATAAATGTTTCGTAGAATATCTACTTCTGCCTACATCTACTGTATTGCTCCGGCGAAGAATGACTCAATCCATAGCCCGCGGCTAGCCTTCTGCATCTGTAATAAATTATTTAGTTGTATATAATAAGTTTCTATCAAAAATATCATTTTAGGTACAAGCTTTTATTTGCTGACTGTACTTTTTTTTGCACAATCGTCATCTACTCATCGAAAGGATTCTAACGAGCCTAAAGACCAAGGGTTTATCTTGTGTATTTTAGGAGTGACTATGGCTACCTTGTGGCTCCAGCATCAGATCAGATCAATGGTACCATAATATTGCATTGTCATCGAACTTACATGAGTGTGCTAAATTTCAGTTCAATCGGTTAAAGATGTCTTGTTCAAAATTAAGTTGCAAGCAATAAATAAAAGATTGTAAAAACAAACATTTTCTTGTTAATTCCAACTAGATACCAAATTCTAGAGCTTGTAGGTACTAATATTATAATATAATTAATATTTTGTTAACACGTTCATAGGCTAAAAGAAATAAACTACAATTTTCGCATCCAGCTCCTGCCAGCCAACTTGCGCAATTCGCACTCCACCTCGCCCGAGGGCGTCCTACACTACGCTTGCCGAGACGCGGTCTCCACTCAGGAACTCGTTTTCCCCAGGCAAACGAGTGACTAAAATAGGTCGTATCTCTAACCTCACAGGGCGACTAGGTCCGCGATGTCCTGCGGCGGCGGCACCCGGCTGGGCCGGAAGTACCGGCACAGGCGGTCGTACAGCAGCACGCGGCGGTGGCGCGCGGCCCAGTCCGCGTCGCCGGCGCCGCAGTCGGCCGCGTCCTCGCCCACGTCCCACGTGTCGGGCGCCGCCGCGCTCACGGCCTCGTGCGGCGGCGTCTCCGTCGGCGCCTCGTCCGCGCCCAGCACCTGCGCGGGCCGGCACGTTACGGACGATCCCATACCACGGCACCAGAAGTGTCGAGCGACGATTGTATTCGATGACTTACACCGGATTGACGGGGCCAAATTTGAACTGACGTTTGATAGTGCGAGGACAAATTAAATTAATTATATTACTTGATATCGACAAAAATTACGTACGACCGTTGTCTAGTTTTTAGAATGTGAAATAAAAAGAAAACGACATATCATCCACGCGTTGCCGACCCCGTAATAACACCCTTTTTGAAGAACCCCATAATGTAGTCCTTTGGGGTGACCTCCGCAGGAAGCTCATTCCACAAGCTTAGCGTACGCGGGAGGAAATTCCTCTGAAACCGTTGGGTACGCGACCATTTTGGTTTTAAAATATGTGGGTGAACACCGAGCGGTGCGATGATAAAACTAGCCATGGGCATCAAACAAAGAATTGCTCAGAACAAAGCCCATTGTACAAGCGGTAGAACACACATAAGGAAGCGAAGTCTCTCCTAAGAATTAAGGGTTCAATACCACTTGTAAGCCTGGCATCATCAATAACCCTCACAGCGCATTTTTGGACCAAGTCAAAAGGTCATGGCAGCAGTACTCCACGTGAGGTCCGACTTGCGACTTATAAAGCTGCAGTCTTTACTTCGCAGTAAAGTACTGCTTTGCCCTGTTGAGCACACGGAACTTTATGGGCAATTAACCTTTTCAATATTTTATATAATTTTCATAATATACAATCAACATTTTTTCCACATTTTCAAATTTTAATTTTCGTCGCCTGGGCAACAACATCTATTTTAGCTAACTAAATTTCATTGGTGCCTCGACACCGTCAATGTCAGATATCGGTTGTTTATACTTGTTATAAATATGAATAAAAAAAAAGAGGTTTGCACACAATTAAATGTATTCAAACTTAGCCATTAGCTATTTTAATAATAATGGATAAAAAGATTTTTACGATATCGATAAATTTAGTCGATTTTTATTTAATCACTAGCACTGGAGTACTTTTGCCCTCGTCAATCCGATGTTTGTTAAAATGAGTGACGTTTTCGTATCCATTAATATGTAACTTTGTTTACAACGTCAAAGTGGAAAATAATATTTGACATTTATGTTACAGAGTGAAACATGTCGAGCAATATTCGACTTATAGAACGTGAGTTACCCCAGTTTTTATAAATACAGTTATAGTGAAGTTTTACCTACAGTTTTTATAAATACAGTTATAGTGAATGGAAGTCATCTATAAATAAGTACTAATGAGGGCTGATGCAAAAGTACAACGCAGTTCCCCAATTGAAGCTTAAATATCTGCTATAATAAAATATATGAGTTCCAGTAGCGGCGCGTCAATTTTTTTCCTAGTCTAGCAGCAACATTATGACTTTCATCATGGAAAACTACTATAAACTTAACTGTTTGACAGTTAGTCAATCCGACCCGACCGCGTTCTGAGTAAGTTACCGCCCGCAAATAGCGTTGTGCCTACGAGTTTAACAAACAGCCACGGCACCAGCAGGTGAGACAGGTGAGACAGGTGGGACAGCGACAGAACGTACCGCGTGCAGCGCCTGCGCCAGGTCGGGCGGCGCGGAGTGTCGCGCGCGGCGGCGGGCCAGGGTGCGCACGCGGCGCGGGGTCAGCGCCACCGAGCCGCGCGGCGCCTCGCCGCCCGCGAACAGCACCGTCGCCAGCGCGTGGAACCGCTCCACCTGCCGGACACAAAACATCGATGTTAAACTGTCGAACGTCAAATATGGCCAAAACTTTTATCCCCGGACACGACAATATCATGTGCCGCTTTACGAAAATTTAAGGATTTCGTTAGAAGTGTTTTAGCCCCGGAACAGAACAAAACAACAGTATTTCATTCAGATAGGCAACGTTCTACGAGGGCTGCCTGTTGTGTCGTTTGAAATAAATAAATTCATTCTTTTGTTTTCGAATTTTAAATTCAAAAAGATGAAAACGGGAAGTTTACAAACGATCGACGAAAAATCCTTAATAGTTTATTATAACCGATTTTCGTTCACACTAAAAGCAACCTAAGTTTTGTTTTCAATAAATTTCACAGCATAACAGTATAGACCAAAGCATTGTGAAAGTTAAGAACACAATTTTGAATACACAATAAACATAACAAGAATGAAAATTACTATTTCAAATTTAACAGAAGTTCGGCCATCCACCATCTCGCAGAACCTCAAGAAGTCATCGCAAACATTCCATTTCATCTACTCGCAAATACATAAAAGCTTGGTGCTGATTCGAAGACTGAGTTCTGTGATGTATGTACATCAGCCTTTATATTACATTACCTTTTAGTATACATGCCCTAATAGTAGTAGTTACTCTTTTGTTTTCTTTTCCCAATATGGCGTCCATGTAAAAATACGGTGTTTTTAGTCAGTGAATAAATAAAGGCAATTATTAAATAATTAAGTGTTTGTCAGTCATAAAACTAACCTCCTCCGGATTATTATGGTCCAGTACATCATGCAGCTCTTTCCTCAGGTACTTGAGCGCCATCGTGTCCCGGCCGGGCGTGGCCGCGAGCTCCCTGAAGCATGCTTCTCTTATCGAGAGCTTGGCTTCCCTGGACACTTTATCGATGGATGCGCGCTTGAGCTGAAGCGCCCAGAGATCGTCCAGCCGGAGGCGGAGGCTGTTCTGGTTGCCTGGGTTGCCGCCGAATAGATAGTGTATCTGAATGGGGGAGAAAAGACGATGAAGACTAGCTAGATTTGGTTGAGTTTAAAACAAAAATACCGTGTGTCGCCGTCATAGGAGCTTTAACTTTGGGGATCGCTTCTGCACCACTAAGGTAGCAACATTTGTTCTACGACTTTTGAAAATAACAAAAAGAAGATTTTTCAAGCACGCAATGTACTGCGAAAACTATGAAGTTTGTAGGCTGACAGTAAATGTCAACTAGACTAATTGAATGCTGTTCATTGAAAATACTATTTAGTTTGTTAGAAAAAAATCACAAGTAATAAATTAAATATTTTTTTAAAGTTGTAAAACAAATGTTGCTATATTCGTGGTGCAGAAGCGATCCTCAAAGTTAAAGCTCCTATGACGGCGACACACGGTATATGTCCAATTGGTGGCTTAACAATCATAACACTCTTTCACTGTAAGATAGTTGTCAGATCCCAGGGAAAGCCAAATTAGTAAGCCCTGGCTTGATTGACCCTACAAGTTGGTCTAAAAAATATGTCTCAGCTGTTTCATATGATATGTTTAGGTCATAGAGGAACGAAGCAATGAAGGTTTAA
Source organism: Grapholita molesta (assembly GCA_022674325.2). Lineage (NCBI taxonomy): Eukaryota > Metazoa > Arthropoda > Insecta > Lepidoptera > Tortricidae > Grapholita > Grapholita molesta. Next base: position 5,034,342 of record CP053136.2, on the reverse strand, counting down.
TCGAAAGATGTGGGTTTTTTTGGTCGTTTTGATGGCATCTCTTTCAATAATGAAACAAGCCTCATAAACCAGGCGTTCGGCCTTAAGTCTTTAAATTACGAGACTTTATCGAAACTGATGACAATATGGTGTATACCATGGTGTGTATGGAATACACTACAGACTTGACAAGGACCCACCTTCCGCACGGGGTCGTAGACCAGCTGGTGCGCGAACCTCGGGCGCGGCTCGTGCGGCGCCACGCTGTCGTTCCGGTACACGCACGTCCACGTCAGCCGCCGCAGCGAGAACACCCACAGCGTGTTGTACACTCGCTTGTCCTTCTCCTTGCTCATGCCCTGCAACCATCACGGAATATGTCCTTGACAAATGTGGAAACGATATCAATCTATAAGTATAACACTTAATAAAAAAATATGTAATATTTAATTGTCGGGGTCGACGGTGGCGCGCTGCGTGAAGTCCACGTGCCACCGGCACAGGTCCGGCAGGTGCTCCGTGCTGTGGGACTACTGACCGACAGCACGAACAGCTCGTCGGTGTCGGGGTCGACGGTGGCGCGCTGCGTGAAGCCCACGTGCCACCGGCCCAGGTCCAGCAGGTGCTCCGTGCTGTGGGACTACTGACCGACAGCACGAACAGCTCGTCGGTGTCGGGGTCGACGGTGGCGCGCTGCGTGAAGCCCACGTGCCACCGGCCCAGGTCCAGCAGGTGCTCCGTGCTGTGGGACTACTGACCGACAGCACGAACAGCTCGTCGGTGTCGGGGTCGACGGTGGCGCGCTGCGTGAAGCCCACGTGCCACCGGCCCAGGTCCAGCAGGTGCTCCGTGCTGTGGGACTACTGACCGACAGCACGAACAGCTCGTCGGTGTCGGGGTCGACGGTGGCGCGCTGCGTGAAGCCCACGTGCCACCGGCACAGGTCCAGCAGGTGCTCCGTGCTGTGGGACTACTGACCGACAGCACGAACAGCTCGTCGGTGTCGGGGTCGACGGTGGCGCGCTGCGTGAAGCCCACGTGCCACCGGCCCAGGTCCAGCAGGTGCTCCGTGCTGTGGGACTACTGACCGACAGCACGAACAGCTCGTCGGTGTCGGGGTCGACGGTGGCGCGCTGCGTGAAGCCCACGTGCCACCGGCCCAGGTCCAGCAGGTGCTCCGTGCTGTGGGACTACTGACCGACAGCACGAACAGCTCGTCGGTGTCGGGGTCGACGGTGGCGCGCTGCGTGAAGCCCACGTGCCACCGGCCCAGGTCCAGCAGGTGCTCCGTGCTGTGGGACTACTGACCGACAGCACGAACAGCTCGTCGGTGTCGGGGTCGACGGTGGCGCGCTGCGTGAAGCCCACGTGCCACCGGCCCAGGTCCAGCAGGTGCTCCGTGCTGTGGGACTACTGACCGACAGCACGAACAGCTCGTCGGTGTCGGGGTCGACGGTGGCGCGCTGCGTGAAGCCCACGTGCCACCGGCCCAGGTCCAGCAGGTGCTCCGTGCTGTGGGACTACTGACCGACAGCACGAACAGCTCGTCGGTGTCGGGGTCGACGGTGGCGCGCTGCGTGAAGCCCACGTGCCACCGGCCCAGGTCCAGCAGGTGCTCCGTGCTGTGGGACTACTGACCGACAGCACGAACAGCTCGTCGGTGTCGGGGTCGACGGTGGCGCGCTGCGTGAAGCCCACGTGCCACCGGCCCAGGTCCAGCAGGTGCTCCGTGCTGTGGGACTACTGACCGACAGCACGAACAGCTCGTCGGTGTCGGGGTCGACGGTGGCGCGCTGCGTGAAGCCCACGTGCCACCGGCCCAGGTCCAGCAGGTGCTCCGTGCTGTGGGACTACTGACCGACAGCACGAACAGCTCGTCGGTGTCGGGGTCGACGGTGGCGCGCTGCGTGAAGCCCACGTGCCACCGGCCCAGGTCCAGCAGGTGCTCCGTGCTGTGGGACTACTGACCGACAGCACGAACAGCTCGTCGGTGTCGGGGTCGACGGTGGCGCGCTGCGTGAAGCCAGCGGCGGGCGGCGGGCAGGCGGCGGCTCCGCTGCACAGCGCGCCGCACTCGCCGGAGCCCACGTCCCACCACCACAGGTCCAGCAGGTGCTCCTTGTTGCGCTGCCCCGCGAATATGTACAGTTTGCGCTGCACCTGTGGGCAAAACTCACTTCGTTATCCTAGTACTTGAAATTATCCTGTATGAAAAGTTTGAAAGATAGTATAATTAAGGATTATAGAATTAGGATATATTTACGGATAATTTAGTTATTCATCCCCATTTAAATGGCGTGGAGTAAAAGCCAGACAATAACATTCCATTGCTTCGTTTATAGGGCCTGGAATTCGGACACACCGTGATACTTATAGTTAAAAAAATATACATCAAGATAAAATTTTAACGATACTGTGTTTGTCTTAGTAAGGTTAAAGCGGCAGACGGCATGTGTTGGTGTTCAGGTAGACCTGCAGGAGAACTGCTGCGGGGGAGCTTCCTCTGTCTCACTCACCGGGTGGAACAGCATGGAGTGCGACACGCGCGGCTGCGGCGCGGGCAGCGAGTGCCGGTCGACCAGCAGCAGCTGCCACGTGTTGGTGTTCAGGTAGACCTGCAGGAGAACTGCTGCGGGGGAGCTTCCTCTCTCTCACTCACCGGGTGGAACAGCATGGAGTGCGACACGCGCGGCTGCGGCGCGGGCAGCGAGTGCCGGTCGGCCAGCAGCAGCTGCCACGTGTTGGTGTTCAGGTAGACCTGTAGGAGAACTGCTGCCGGGGAGCTTTCTCTCTCACTCACCGGGTGGAACAGCATGGAGTGCGACACGCGCGGCTGCGGCGCGGGCAGCGAGTGCCGGTCGGCCAGCAGCAGCTGCCACGTCTTGGTGTTCAGGTAGACCTGCAAGAGAACTGCTGCCGGGGAGCTTTCTCTCTCACTCACCGGGTGGAACAGCATGGAGTGCGACACGCGCGGCTGCGGCGCGGGCAGCGAGTGCCGGTCGGCCAGCAGCAGCTGCCACGTGTTGGTGTTCAGGTAGACCTGCAAGAGAACTGCTGCGGGGGAGCTTCCCCTCTCACTCACCGGGTGGAACAGCATGGAGTGCGACACGCGCGGCTGCGGCGCGGGCAGCGAGTGCCGGTCGGCCAGCAGCAGCTGCCACGTGTTGGTGTTCAGGTAGACCTGCAAGAGAACTGCTGCGGGGGAGCTTCCCCTCTCACTCACCGGGTGGAACAGCATGGAGTGCGACACGCGCGGCTACGGCGCGGGCAGCGAGTGCCGGTCGGCCAGCAGCAGCTGCCACGTGTTGGTGTTCAGGTAGACCTGCAAGAGAACTGCTGCGGGGGAGCTTCCCCTCTCACTCACCGGGTGGAACAGCATGGAGTGCGACACGCGCGGCTGCGGCGCGGGCAGCGAGTGCCGGTCGGCCAGCAGCAGCTGCCACGTCTTGGTGTTCAGGTAGACCTGCAGGAGAACTGCTGCCGGGGAGCTTTCTCTCTCACTCACCGGGTGGAACAGCATGGAGTGCGACACGCGCGGCTGCGGCGCGGGCAGCGAGTGCCGGTCGGCCAGCAGCAGCTGCCACGTGTTGGTGTTCAGGTAGACCTGCAAGAGAACTGCTGCGGGGGAGCTTCCCCTCTCACTCACCGGGTGGAACAGCATGGAGTGCGACACGCGCGGCTGCGGCGCGGGCAGCGAGTGCCGGTCGGCCAGCAGCAGCTGCCACGTGTTGGTGTTCAGGTAGACCTGCAAGAGAACTGCTGCGGGGGAGCCTCCTCTCTCTCACTCACCGGGTGGAGCAGCATGGAGTGCGACACGCGCGGCTACGGCGCGGGCAGCGAGTGCCGGTCGGCCAGCAGCAGCTGCCACGTGTTGGTGTTCAGGTAGACCTGCAAGAGAACTGCTGCGGGGGAGCTTCCCCTCTCACTCACCGGGTGGAACAGCATGGAGTGCGACACGCGCGGCTGCGGCGCGGGCAGCGAGTGCCAGTCGGCCAGCAGCAGCTGCCACGTCTTGGTGTTCAGGTAGACCTGCAGGAGAACTGCTGCCGGGGAGCTTTCTCTCTCACTCACCGGGTGGAACAGCATGGAGTGCGACACGCGCGGCTGCGGCGCGGGCAGCGAGTCCCGGTCGGCCAGCAGCAGCTGCCACGTCTTGGTGTTCAGGTAGACCTGCAGGAGAACTGCTGCCGGGGAGCTTTCTCTCTCACTCACCGGGTGGAACAGCATGGAGTGCGACACGCGCGGCTGCGGCGCGGGCAGCGAGTGCCGGACGGCCAGCAGCAGCTGCCACGTGTTGGTGTTCAGGTAGACCTGCAAGAGAACTGCTGCGGGGGAGCTCCCCCTCCCACTCACCGGCTGGTACAGCATGGAGTGCGACACGCGCGGCCGCGGCGCGGGCAGCGAGGGCCGGGCGGCCAGCAGCAGCTGCCACGTGTTGGTGTTCAGGTAGACCTGCAAGAGAACTGCTGCGGGGGAGCTTCCCCTCTCACTCACCGGGTGGAACAGCATGGAGTGCGACACGCGCGGCTGCGGCGCGGGCAGCGAGTGCCGGTCGGCCAGCAGCAGCTGCCACGTGTTGGTGTTCAGGTAGACCTGCAAGAGAACTGCTGCGGGGGAGCTTCCCCTCTCACTCACCGGGTGGAACAGCATGGAGTGCGACACGCGCGGCTGCGGCGCGGGCAGCGAGTGCCAGTCGGCCAGCAGCAGCTGCCACGTCTTGGTGTTCAGGTAGACCTGCAGGAGAACTGCTGCCGGGGAGCTTTCTCTCTCACTCACCGGGTGGAACAGCATGGAGTGCGACACGCGCGGCTGCGGCGCGGGCAGCGAGTGCCAGTCGGCCAGCAGCAGCTGCCACGTCTTGGTGTTCAGGTAGACCTGCAGGAGAACTGCTGCCGGGGAGCTTTCTCTCTCACTCACCGGGTGGAACAGCATGGAGTGCGACACGCGCGGCTGCGGCGCGGGCAGCGAGTGCCGGTCGGCCAGCAGCAGCTGCCACGTGTTGGTGTTCAGGTAGACCTGCAAGAGAACTGCTGCGGGGGAGCTTCCCCTCTCACTCACCGGGTGGAACAGCATGGAGTGCGACACGCGCGGCTGCGGCGCGGGCAGCGAGTGCCGGTCGGCCAGCAGCAGCTGCCACGTGTTGGTGTTCAGGTAATACGCGTACAGACCAGAGTACTGGGGGGTTGCGGCTTCCTCTCTGAAAATGAACTAACAATCAATCAACCTTCTAGTGTAATTTTTTTTCCAGCTAAAGAAATCATTTTTTTATTTCAGTATAAACTTGTTTTTGATTAAATTAATTTATTATATTCTTTTCACCTCACTAGCTCGGAAGGAACTGTTTTATTCTTTAACAGATAGCAAAGTTGCAATTTATTCACAAGAGGGCAAAGTAATTTCATACAAATTGTTTACTACTATGTTTTTTTTTACCTTTTGCTGTTTGGATATTGTTTTATTTAATGTATCATTTGAATGATAAATGATGGATATAAATAATTTCGATTAAATTTTTAAAGTTTTAGAGGCGTTTTATTCCTGGCGGTTGTGAGATGAAAAATTCTGTGTTGCACTCGGTAGCAAAGTGTGTTCCCCTCTAGTGCCTTGAGACAGAGATTTGAATGATAAATGATGGATATAAATAATTTCGATTAAATTTTTAAAGTTTTAGAGTCATTTTATTCCTGGCGGTTGTGAGATGAAAAATTCTGTGTTGCACTCGGTAGCAAAGTGTGTTCCCCTCTAGTGCCTTGAGACAGAGATTTGAATGATAAATGATGGATATAAATAATTTCGATTAAATTTTTAAAGTTTTAGAGTCATTTTATTCCTGGCGGTTGTGAGATGAAAAATTCTGTGTTGCACTCGATAGCAAAGTGTGTTCCCCTCTCGTGCCTTGAGACAGAGATTTGAATGATAAATGATGGATATAAATAATTTCGATTAAATTTTTAAAGTTTTAGTCATTTTATTCCTGGCGGTTGTGAGATGAAAAATTCTGTGTTGCACTCGGTAGCAAAGTGTGTTCCCCTCTAGTGCCTTGAGACCCTTCCAATGCCCAAAATTCCACTCTTCTTAATTTTGAAATCTTTCGCTAGCTCGGTTTTCAATATTAGCACGAGAAGGTAAACACTAACTTTACTCTTTTGTATAAAAGATAGCTATTATCTACCTTAATAGTGAGACAGTAAGGTGCATGTATCTTTGACCTTGACTCGTACTTAAACATTGAGTCGGTTGTAAGGTGCATGTACACACCTTTTGGCAAATGTACATCTCTGACCTTGATTATACAGAACCTTGTCACAGTGAAAATCTATATGAAAGCCCTCTAACTCATCATATTGGCATCACTGTGACAACGTCCCAAGCCCAACAGCCAACCCGCCTCACGTACGTGTTGTGCGGCAGCACGCGGCCGCCGAACACGTAGACGGTGCGCGCGTCGCTGTCGATGCACAGCTGGTGGTCGAACACCAGCCGCGGCCCGCCCGCCGCCGCCGTGTCCTCCTGCACCAGCGACCACTGCGCCGTCGGCACGTCGTACATGTACAAGTCGCTCTGGAAACCGTGCATCGTGCGCGTCGTACATACAAGTTCGGCAATGGACGTGGTTTAGTGTAATAAACGATACAATCTCTATTATTTTTCATTGGAATAAATGACTTGAGGTTTTGACAGAGTTCAAATTCTATTGACAGAATTTTGCGGTATGGAGACTTTACCTAAAACTATGCGTACATAGTATTCAATTACTTTTATACATTTTGGGGGAGGCCTATGTCCAGCAGTGGACTCCTTTCAGTTGACATGATGGTGATTTTTTTTAATACAACGCCGGTGGCAAACCAGCATACGGCCCGCCTGATGGTAAGCAGTTACCGTACCTATGAACCCCTGCAGCTCCAGAGGATTCATGTTATTGTTTCACATAGTGCACTCCTGGGTCCCAAGATACAGATACAAAACTAGTTTGTAAACCGGTGAATCTTTTTAAGCAAATAAACATTTTTGTATTTTGTAATTTTTGAATAAATAAAGGCATTTCACTGTAGACTTACGTTCATGTTACTGGGTACCCGCTGCGCATTGTCCAGATACCTCCCCAGCGTGTACAGCCTCCTGTGCACGGGGTCGAACACCATCTTGTGGCACGAGCGAGGCGAGGGGCCGCCCTCGAGCCCGCTGTGCCGGCAGAGGAGCGCCCAGCGCTCCGTCTCCGTGTCATACGACCTGGTACACAATAGGGTGACTATGAATCAATCTGTAAAAACATCTTTATTTTACAAACCAAAACAAATATAGTCACTTTTTTAATTACGAATATATGATATCTTAGCAAGAACGGCGGACAGGTTCTGGAGTGGCGACCACGAACTGGAAAACGCAGCGTAGGTAAGCCTCCCACAAAGTGGACCGATGACCTTGTTAGACTCGCGGGATACCGCTGGATGTGGAAAGCGCAGGATCGGTCTGCTTGGGTCGTACTGGGGGAGGCCTATGTCCAGCAGTGGACGTCTTTCGGCTCACATGATGATGATGATATATTATTTATTCAGATTTATAAAATTACAAACCCCCACAAAAAGTTTATAGCGTCCGCGGTCTATCTGTCATGATCATTTCATACATGTCTATACAGGGTGAAATCAAAATGGTGTTACAAAGTTATATTTAACTTTTCTGAATCTATTCATGATTACTATCAACTTTTATTATGGAACCATAACTGAAAATCTGCTTTAAAAAATTGCCCTGTGCATACTAATAACTACAGCTAGCTAGCAGTTAGTATATGCAAGTCACGTTTTTTAACTGATTTTTCGGTTCTGACCCCATAGTAAAAGTTGATGGTAATCACGAATACATCCAGAAAATATACTAACTTATGATATTAACTTATGACTCATAAACATTAAGATTAAGGATTAACTAAACAAAAAAGTTATCTAACAAACGAAATTCTGCTGCTATTTCTTCGGCCTTAAGAGTAGGCTGAATTTGCTTTAGTTTTTTTTTATCGCTAGAGTTCCTAGCAACGTGTTGCTCACCACAGGTCGTCGAGGTCCTCCGTGCCGTTCCAACCACCGAAGAGGTACAGCGTGCCGGTGGTGGCGTCCACCACGAGCTGGTGGCCGCCACGGGGGCCCGGCTTGCCGCAGTCCGCCTCGAACTCCGGCTCGCCGGTCTCTGCCACCTCCTGGTAACCACATCTTCATTTATTTTTTTAATAAGAGATAGGTTAGCATTTGGCCCCAATCTCACCTGATGGCGAAATGTTTCCTAGGGACTACAGTACAGTCGCCATCAGATATATTGGAGCTGTGGAGGTGGTCACAAATATCGGAACAACGCCTCTATTGTCAAGGCGATAAAGTGCATGTTCCGATATTTGTGACCACCTCCACAGCTCCGATATATCTGTACAGTCGCCATCAGGTATATGGGAGCTGTGGAGGTGGTCACAAATATCGGAACAACGCCTCTATTGTCAAGGCGGTAATGTCATGTTCCGATATTTGTGACCACCTCCACAGCTCCGATATATCTGATTAACTCTAAAACTTTAAAATGTAATCAAAATTATTGGTATCCATACCATCATTTATAATTAAAAAATATTAAATAAAAGAACATCCACCGAGCTAACGTCAAAAAAAACACTCGATTAGTAATAACAATGTGTATGAAATTACTTAGCACTCTTGTGAATAAAATGCAACTTTGCTATCTGTTTTTAAAGAATAAAACAATTATTTTCGAGCTAGTGAGGTGAAATAGTTATTTGTTATACAAGGGTGCAAAATTGTATTTTAACTGCGAGTGTGGGATTGAAACTCGAGCAAGCGAATGGATTCTATAGTTTAACCCCGAGCAAAGCGAGTGGTTTTAAAATAGAATCCTGAGCGTAGCGAGTGTTTCAATACACGAGAATTAAATTACAATTGCACCCGTGTGTAACACAAAACTTTTCCCCTCACTACGCGCTTTCCGAGCTAGTGAGGGGAAAAATACTAAACCTGTAAGCGAGCTGTGGTCTGAACAAGATTGGGAGCCTCTGCCCTACCCCATGTGTCCTGGAGTCGCCAGTTCGAGTAGTAGCAGTAGGCAGTGAGCTATAGTGAATGAAATGGAGAACGCATCCGCAGCACCAGTAAGAAACAATGATATTTTGGCTTTTGCAGCCCAAAATGTAACAATTCATTATAGTTTTGCTTTACAGGACACTCTTTGTAACAAAAATATCAGCTTATTATGCTAATTACCGCAACTTCGGTTGAAAACACAAGAAAACTCCAATTGTATTTGTTTGTACCCCTCCAACTTTGACAGTTCTGAAAGGTTCAGTTTGAAGGGTAACAAAAATATGTGAGACTATAATAAGGACGGAGGAAATAAAAAATAGCGCCGTCTCTGCCATACCTATAGAAAGTTACATGTGAACATCCCTTTCGTAGTATTATTATTACGACCAGTAGACGTAGACGACCAGTCTGGCCTAGTGGGTAGTGACCCTGCCTATGAAGCCGATGGTCCTGGGTTCGATTCCCAGTCAGGGCATTTATTTGAGTGATGAGCACAGATATTTGTTCCTGCGTCATGGTTGTTTTCTATGTATTTAAGTATTTATATGTATCTATCTATTATATATATCGTCGTCTAGTGCCTGCAACACAAGCCTTACTGAGCTTACCGTAGGACTAGGTCGATTTGTGTAAGATTGTCCTGAATATTTATTTATAATTATTTATTTATTTATTATTACCACGCTCCGTCTAGTTAAATGGTATGTCTATGATCTAGAGTGTCCGCCTCACCACGTCGAGCGGGCGCGGCTCGCGGTCGGCGCACGACAGCTCGTCGCCGCGCGCCGGCGCGTCGCAGCACAGCCGGTCCTCCACCTACGAAGTGTATTATTCTATCAATGTCTTATTCTTATTGTTATTACACAGCTTAAAAGATTACCACACAGTAGAATATAAAAGATACAAAGAAACAGGCGAGCATAACGTTAACCCTTTTCCGGGGCCCATAAATCCGAATGGTTTTCCCAAAAATCCCAAACATACATTTTTTTATGACATAGGCGGAAAACGAGCAAAAGGATTGCCTGGTGGTAAGCAATTACCGTCGCCCATGGGCACGCACAACACCAGGGGAGTCATACGCGCGTTGCCGGCCTTTAAGGGGGGTTGGAGCTCTGGGAACCTTACCCACCATCAGGAACACAACACTACATACCTGAAAGGTAGCAGTGCTATTATGGCTGTGGTCTTATGTAAGGAGGAGGCACTTCCCCAGTTGGGCTGCCCCAGATTCAAGACTGTCATCGCTGTGCCCTACCTCTCATTGTTCGACGTAGTTTAAGGACGTACCCGGGTCCATGTCAATATTATGCAGTATGTAATATTATAATATTATGTAATGTTGACCTGCACAGAGCAGCCGGACATCTCGCGCCAGACCGGAGTGTACGGCTGCCACGACATGTACCAATCGAATTCACCTTCTGTAAGTATAACAAATTAAAATTACGTTATTACAAATAATCGGGACTTAACCTCGTATATTATGGGAGCGGCCGCAATGCGCGCTGCAAAATTCTTTGGAAGCTTGACGCATGCTGCACACACCGCCTAATGCCTCCACTTCGAACGTCCACTCAGGCCGTACTCTTAAGAATATTACTTTATTCTAAAAGTGAATGGTAATGATAGAACACGCTTCAAACGCCTTTTAGTTATTTGTATATAACTAACTCACCAGCGACCGCCTCGTCCAGGATGTCCTCGGACAGCTTGTAGTCCCCGTTCTCGACGAGCGCGTGCCACAGCCGCGCCTGCAGCTCGCCCTCGAGCCGCACGCCACTCTCGCGAGAGAGCGCTTCACACACGTAACTAACTCACCAGCGACCGCCTCGTCCAGGATGTCCTCGGACAGCTTGTAGTCCCTGTTCTCGACGAGCGCGTGCCACAGCCGCGCCTGCAGCTCGCCCTCGAGCCGCACGCCACTCTCGCGAGAGAGCGCTTCACACACGTAACTAACTCACCAGCGACCGCCTCGTCCAGGATGTCCTCGGACAGCTTGTAGTCCCCGTTCTCGACGAGCGCGTGCCACAGCCGCGCCTGCAGCTCGCCCTCGAGCCGCACGCCACTCTCGCGAGAGAGCGCTTCACACACGTAACTAACTCACCAGCGACCGCCTCGTCCAGGATGTCCTCGGACAGCTTGTAGTCCCCGTTCTCGACGAGCGCGTGCCACAGCCGCGCCTGCAGCTCGCCCTCGAGCCGCACGCCACTCTCGCGAGAGAGCGCTTCGAACGCGTCCTTGTAGCGACGACGGCGCAAATGTTTCAGAAGCAATCGCACCGCTTCTTCTTCTTTACGCTAAAAACATGGATACGGAAAATGTTGTATGCATTTTGCATAAAATACTATTCATAATATTTGTATAGAAAACAAAAATATATATTAACTAAGCTTCAGCCGATCATCCCTTAGCATCTGGAACAAACCATTGGATGAATCAAATGCTATGAGCGCGACAAGCTATTGAAATTAAGAAACACCCCATAAACTTCAATAGGGAAGATGGTTTCCACTTGTCGCCAACCTGGGGACCGGTGTGTGTCGGACTGTTGACCAACAAAAGTCCGGTGGGTAGTTTATTTTAACAGCATTTACCGTAAACTTTATATATTCGTCGGGTAGTCACACAAATTGTAACCCGCGCATATGGTTTGACACTTGCTGGAACGTCAGTTGTCCGCGAGAATTATCGGTACAACCCGCGTTTAACCGTCGGACTTAATTCGCGATAAACCCGTTCTAATTTTTGTAAATATGTGTAGAAAACGTGATTTTTTTTTGTGTTTTACAGCAAAAAATAAATGAAGTCACTCAGTTCAGTGTGTCTGCTCTCAAAGGCTGACTCAAACACCTTAAGCTCCATTTAGACCAGACAAAAACTTGTATACGATTTTCATTACATTGCGGGCTATCGGCGTACGGAGAATTCGGTCGCTTTATATAACCCCGCAATGTAATGAATATCGTATACAAGTTCTTGCATGGTCTAAATGGGGCTTTATAGTATTTATTGCCTTTCTCTCAGAGAGGTCATACATACTGTAGGCATTTCGTCTTTCCATTGTTTGATTTAGTGGCTTTCAATTTTCACCAGTTAAGTGGCACATGAAAATTCTTTGGTTTAATTTTTGTATCTCATCGTGCCATCTGCCTACCTCCATTTTAACGTGTTAATGTGGTAGGTCACTCAGGATTATCTTTCCAGAATCTAGAACTCCCTACTTATTGCGCATTTCTTTGTTTTTCATTCACAGACCAAGATATGCAGTCATAAATTTAGACATTAAGAACATTAAAATATATCTACAAGACATCTTTTATATCAAGGAAAGTGAATATATTTTTTCAAAAGTAAGTAAAGTAAGTATGTGATAAAACTTGTGGATGTGACATGCAAAGTCTTAAGTGGAAGTGGGCAGGACATAAGTAACATCAGGGGACCTGATAAATGGAGTAAGATGTGAACAATATGGTACAGTCAGCAGCAGAAGTGGCTAAGCGTTTGAGGTGTTCCAAATGAGGTCAACACATCTCTATTGTCAAGAGAATAAGAGTGTGTGTAGGTCATTTTGAATACTTCAAACACTTAGCCACTTTTGCTGCTGACTGTACAAAGAGGTTGCTAACAGAAGAAGTGTGGACAATTCAAAAGATGGATGGATGGAATCATAAATATGGCTGATAGAACTTGGACCGGAGTGGCCAAGGATAGGGAGGAGTGGAGAATACTAGGTCTTTGCCAGAACATTCTGTAGTTTTAAGGATATATTTAGTAAAATTTCTGAATAAAAAGGCTATAAAAATATGAAACAAATAAAAGATGTGGAGTATATTCAACTTACATAAGTGAAGGCAGCTTGTCCCTTAGTGTAAAAATAAGTATTTAAGCAGATACTTACCAAATTAATAGTATCCAGCACACTAGCCATCAGATCCTCATGTGTCTTCCCCTGCAGCTCCACATACCAGATGGTGTAGTTGTATGCCGGACCCCATGACTGAAGGGGTACAATCTTCAGGTATTGCACCGGCAGATATAGACCTTCTGTGGTTCTGTGTCGTAGCCTGAATACCTCGGGTGCACTGTCTTTCTTCAGCCCTCTATGTACCCAAAAAAGTAACAATGTATAGATAAATAAAAAAACTCACTTGTGAAAAGAGGCACTAGAAAAAAAATACACTAGAAAAATAATTACCAAAGTTTAAAATACCAAAAACTCCAACAGCTGTTTGTTAAGCAAAATGTATAGTATACATCATGACAATATGACAAGTTACAAATTATTAAAATAGTTTACTTACGCTGATAACAACACAGATAAGTTGTGCTCATCTGTGCCTCCTAGTATTTGGAATTTCTTCAAATCACTGACGTGGGCTTTTATGTATTTCCCAAATTTAATAGTTTCCACTATAGCAGGTGCTTTTATTTTCAGCATTATATATTGTGATGGCGTGTTACTGTCCGTAAACCACCTCGAAAGCTGATCTGACGAGTTATTTACCATTATATTCCTGAAAAGATCATAAAATAAAGGTTTTTTTAGAAGAAACCGGATCCGTGTGAGATTGGCTGAATGAACTAAAGAAATTAAGAGCATATTAAATAAGATACTTACTCGGGTATATAATTGGCCGAGTGGCTTGAGTATTTGTGTATTGTGTAACATAGCTTCACCGTTTCGTATTTGTCGACCATATTTTAGCAATTTCTGAGCTACTTATTATTAATAGTGTGCTAAAATATACTTTTGTTATTATCACTTGACTTGACTCTTTGACAGTGACGTTCAACGTTCAATTACCAAGAGACCAAATAATTGTAAACCTGCATCATATAAACAATACACTCAAACACATCATTAACTAATTACGTTTCATAAGATAGATTACACATCATTAATTAATTATGTTTCTTTAATTAGTCATCAGCATTTGAATTCGTATTTAGGGACTAGGGTATTATTGTTCATGGTTGGTGGTATCCAAACGTTAAGTACATATTTTTTTAATTGTTTGCTGATTGGTTGATTCCGTAGAATCTGTGATATAGTATAGTAGGAGGAATAATGACTGTAGGTGTAGCATGCATCCGTGTACGTAAGGGACAAAGATACTCTCGTTTTGTAGCCCAAAATCTAACTGTTTACCATAGATTTACTTTACAGGATCATGTTGTGGCTAAAACAAAAATATATAAAAGTAAAAAAGTTTATTTACCAAAAATAATAATATAAACACGTTTCACAGTTTTATCGGCGACTCCAACACTAGGCTAAGCCTGTATCGTGGGAATCAGCAAAATATAAAATTATTATATTGTAATAATTACCGCAACTTCGGTTGAAAATACAAGAAAACTTTAATTGCATTTGTTTATATCCCTCCAACTTCTTCTGACAGTTCTGAAAGGTCCAATTTGAAGGGGAAGGGGCAATTTGTTGTAAGACTATAACAAGGACGGACGAAAATAGCGCCATACCAATAAAAAAATACATAAGCCATCTCTTTCGATCGTGGTATTATAATTAACACGTCTCGTCTATTTACAAGGTATATCTATGGTGATATACTTGACTTCCATTGGCTTGTAGTTGAAATAGTATTGCCATGTACAAACCACAAAAAATCGTGAATCGATTCGACTGTTCGCGACGTTTCGATCTCGAAGATAAGTTTTTTGTTATGGTATTTCCAAGACCTCAGAAGTCACAAGGTCATATTTATTTGTGTAAGCAATTATTTTGTTTCGGGACGTGCAGGAAACTTGATATTGTATTAAAGTCGCTTAACAGTAATAATTAAGTTTTGTTTTCAATATGAATACTACATTTAAAAGATTCGTAGTCATTGGACTGTGTTTTGTTGTGTTGACTGATACTGTAACAACGTCAATAGTTGAAGAATGTTCTATTATCGATAATTTAAACGAAGAAAGGCTTTTAAGCCTCGGTAATATTATTGTACCCGAGTTAGAAGGCAAAAGTAAAGGTGACGCTGGCAGAATATGTGTCATTGGTGGATCAACTGAATACACTGGTGCTCCATACTTTTCAGCTATATCGTCATTGAAGGTGACAGTGTGTTTTAATTTAAATATAAACATTCAATCAATGTGGGTATACAGGATGATTTTTTTAATGGGTTGGTTATGGCAACTACAATTCTGATTTCAACGGAAAAACAATTATATAGTTTTTTTTAAATTTACTTGAAGTTAATTTATTATTAATAATGTAATTATAATATTATTATTTATATCGTTTTAGGTCGGTGCTGATTTGGTTTATGTTATTACAACTGAAAACGCTGCACCTGTTATTAAATCTTATAGCCCCGATCTTATAGTTTATCCATATTTAAATGCCAAGAACTTCACGAAAATCGTGACACTGCTCTATAAAATGGATATAATAATAATTGGACCAGGATTAGGCAGAGAAGATAATACCATGAAATTGACGTACGATATTATTGAAGCTTGCAAGGTGATCCAGAAGCCATTGATAATTGATGCTGATGGTTTATATGCAGTGTCTCATAATTTGACTATAATAAAAGGGTATCCCTTACCAGGAGCTATATTAACCCCTAATAATCAAGAAGCGAAGAGATTTATTACAGCCATTTCTAGTAACAGCACTTGGTACACTTTTTGGGGAGATAATGTCAGTGTTTTACATAAAGGGGGAGAAGATCATTATTACTCTAGTATTGCTACTTTTGATTGGACTTTATCAAAAGGAGGTTCGGGTCGAAGAGCCGCTGGGCAAGGTGATATATTATCTGGAGCATTGGGCACCTTTTACACATGGGCTTTAAAATATGACCTTTGTGATAACGAAAAATCTGTACAGCTTGCTCAGAGCGTGGCTGCTTTTCTTTCTGCCCGATTTACAAGAATATGTAATCAAAATGCTTTTTCGATTTATGGTCGCAGTATGACTGCGTCAGATATGGTTAGTCAAATCCACGCGTCATTTGATTCGTTATTTATTTAAACTTTTAATTGTGTGCTATAGGTATATATATATGTGAATATATATCTACACTGTTTTAATTCAAATAACAAAATTACAGAGTGTTTTATTCACCCAACGGTGTTATCATTTATAACCACTCCGTTAAATTAAGTTACTTACAAGTAGATATGTACTACGTCAAAGCTTAAGCAATACTACATTAAATAAGCAATGAAACATAATCTTAAAACCTAAGTGGACTCTCCACACAAATTACTAAGAAGATACGATCTGTATTTATTACAAGTTTATAAATTTGTAATCTGGGAAACAAACCTTTGTCAGTAGTAGTAGAAGATGAAGAAGAAACTATGCTCTTTTTGAAGCGGCTGTATTAGTGCATGAAAAAGACCGTATGAATTTATCTATGCTATAATTGAGTTAGATCTTGGCCAAACTAAGTCTTTAGAGTTTTAGTCTGGACATGTTTTTAAAATAAGAGTAATATTATTTCTTAACATCATTTCAGCAAATTAAAACAGGGGCGCTACCGCGAAACACGATATTCGTAAATTTTGGATGATTGTCTCTGTCACTCTTATGACGCCTTAATTAAAGTAAAAGAGAGAGATGCTCGAAATATACGAACTTCGAGGTACCGGGCCAGAAATGCTTTAGATAAGCCCCAACCAGCACATAAAATTCCACGATAAACTCGCTTCTAGAGTCGAATATGACGACTATCGATTTCTGGTAATTTTTGCGGTTGACAACATCTGTTAGTGTCATATTTGACACAAACAAGCGCCGTTCATAAACACTCTTCAAAAATGTAAATCCAAAAGTATTTGTTTTTATATGTACATTATAAAAAGTTTAAAAAATTCTTCGAAGTATTTAATGTATAACAAAACGAATAATTCACAATGACCATCATTTAGCAATATTTTGACGCAAAAATAAAATTTATTTAGTAATTCTATGATTATCAGAAGAAAGTTGTACATTTCGAACGGTGTTTCTTTGCCATCGCGCAATCGGAACATAATATAGCGAATTTAGAAAATTTCCTTTATCAAATAATAATATACGGTAGCATTTAGTCAAGGACGTCATTAAAGCCAATTAATACAATTAAATGTAGTAGCGATAAGCGCGAGTAAGCTCCGCTAACATGGAGGACGAGATAGAGGAATGTGTTCGAAAGAAAATACTGTGGGCTAAGCTGCCAGCAAACGTTAAAAAGGTAAACTGATATGGATTGATAAATTGTGTAATCGGAGCTTAAGTGTATAAATAATTAAACATTGTACAGTTGCCACTTAATACTTTCACTACATGTCATGTGGCCATTGCCAGATACCACAATAAAGTAAACAAACATTGGTGCAACTTGGAATGTTTGTATTGTTTATTATTTTTGCGAAATTCTTATTGGAATGAACTTCCAAAAAGAATTTTGTAAAAATTAGGTCATTGATCAAATCTATATTTCAGCTGTTAGGAGATTCTAATAAGGAATATGAAAGATACATATTTGAATTCAGTATTAAAAATCAACTGCGATACAGGGGAAGCCTTGGTAAGTTATATTATTATAATTTTACTAATATACTTTTTGTTTCAAATTATATAAACAACCTTTTTTTTTTCCAAATAAGCTGGAATACTATTTTACCACATAAAAAACTCAATTATGGAGCCCAATCTAGTTACTATATATATTACTTAGTAAAGTGAAGTAATAAATTGCACCAGCTAGTAAACTTTTATCTATTATTGTTTATTATACAAGTTTCATAATTTTTATTATTTAAGACATTACTGGGCTATATATATATATATGATGAAAATGGTTTCTATTGAATGCATTCACTGCCACCGACGCACATGTGCATTCATTTCCATACATTTTTGGAGGAGGTGGCAGCGAATGTGTTAACCTTTCAAATTATAAAATTGTCATTTGTTAAGATTCATTATACAAATGAAATTATATTGCAGTACGGACAGTCCAGAAGGATGAGAGGAAATATTATGAGACCCTGGTCCACAGCAGCATTCAGAGGCTCATGCTGTACCCATACCACCTGGCTGACATGATCGTGAAAGGTATATTCTTTACTAACAACTTATAACTGTTCAAAAATGTCTATCAAATTGATTGATTCCGTTAATGTCAGATTGTCTTTATCAGGGTGTGTTTGCTAGAAAGAGACAATATTGTACAGTTTGCAAAATGCTGGTTACTAAGATGTAATATCATTCTTGTTGCCAGTATGTCCATGCAATTATTAGAATTACAATTCAGGCTGAAGCAACAGAATAACTATTCCGCATTTGATAATACCCGTTACGAAAATTACGTTAAATGTCTTAGTGATAACTTTCTGGACTGTTGAATCAGAACTATTTTTGAATGATACAAAACTAATAAAAATTTATTGGCTACACTAATTAGTAATTAGTTTAATTGAGAATATGTTTGTGTACACTTAATGAAAGTAAATGTATACACAATTGCATATTTCACTTTATGTTATTGCATTAATCTACCAGAACTAATAAGTTAGTTCTTACTACTTATTAGTTCTGGTACTACTTATTAGTTCTGGTATCTGCATATCTTCTATCCAGACATCTTTTCTATTCCATTCCATTTTGAAATTTAATCATGACCAATAAAATAAAATGCAATTTGGTATATTTTAGTGTGTGAGAAGATATAGAATGTTAATTGTATAATATGTGGTGGTAAGTATGCCTTATTAAATAAGGTAAAATCCATACTTAATATTATAAATGCAACATTAACTCTCTCTCTCCAGAGGTAACAGACAGACTGTTACGTCTTGCTTAAACTGTTGAAAATGGTTCACATTTATGACGTAATTTGGTATGGAGGGAGTTTGAACTACGAGAAACGATATATGATAAATTTTATTCCGCAACCATATTTTATAGACAGGCATGACTGGCTGACGAAGTGGCGAGGAAATGCTAGTAATATATATGTCCAATGTAATGTTACAGGTCTGCGGATAACTCCGTTCATCTACTATGTGGAGGTGGTGGCATTATTGATAGAGCTTGAGAAAAGCTATGACACCATGCCCAATTTCACAGCCGCTGATTGTAAGTGCATTGTGTAGAATTTCCTTACTCTTACTCATTGCTCTAGGCTATTCTTAAACCTTTAAAAACGTTATTTATTAAAACGTCATTTGAGATTTGATATGATTGAAGAAGTTTCCATTTATTTTGTCACATTGTCGTATGCACTTTATTACTTTGACTGGCGTTGTTATCTGGTGGCAAGTGTATGCAATTAAAATCTTTTGATTGACTGTTATGTGATGCACAATAAGAAAAGATTATTTCCTATTGTCTAAGGATGCCTCAATTGGCAATGTCACACTTCAAAATTCAGCATATTCTGTTTTCGCTATATGGTGGCAAGCGCCATCTGACGAAGCTAAGAATTTTGATAGTTTGAAATCGCCGAACAAAATGCGTAGAATTTCAGACCGACTGCGGTTATGAAGCTATAGATGGCGCTCGCTGCGTTTGCCAGAATTATGGGAACGCGATTTTGTATTGACATCATCAAAGTTTTGTACTATCACTATCAACAACACTCTTAGCTACACATTGGTGGACCTTATTACATAAGGCATAAGGTCCATCGAACTACAACTAAAGTGTTGCTGTGTGTAAGTTCCTTATTCCATCATAATAATTTATATTTAATTTATACCGGTAGCTTATGAGAGTCCTGACAGCCCCTAGCCTTCAATGCTAGCTTTAAATGAACCTTCGAACATTCCATTACGGCTTATTTCTGCGTGTTAAATGCCGTGGTCACAAATAAATAAATATTACATGTCATCCTTACACATATAAACTAGTCCCACTGTAAGTTCAAGAAGGCTTGTGTTGTGAATCGCGTCAACAATATGTCATCATCATCATCCGGCTATATAGTAGTCCACTGCTGGACATGTGCTATAGCGCTCTTTAGGGGGAGGGCTAACACCGGCTAGCCCTGTTTTTCGGAACTTATATACGAAATATCATTTGATATTTACCAGTCGCTTTTCGGGAAGGAAAACATCGGCATCGTGAGGAAACCGGACTAATCCCAATGAGGCCTAGTTTACCCTCTCCGACGGTCAGATGGCAGTCTTGGATTAGTTGCCATCAGTTGGCTCCCATGAGCTGTGGCAAAATGCCGGTACAACGCGAGAATGCTTATATACCAAGAAAATAGCAATGACTCGGGAACTTATACCTGTGAAACTGAGCATGTTAGGTTAGGTTTTTTTTTGGGAAGGGGGAGGAAATCCTCATTGGATACCATCAGGTCGTTCCTGATGGCATGCCCGACTCGACTGGGGATGGAATTCCGCCCTAGAATGGAATGCCATTAGGTTAGGTTAGGTTAGGTTCACATTGTGCGGATGCCCTGGCGCTAAGCTGGGGCCGCCGGAGGGCGCCAGTGTAGAATGTTCGCGATCCTATGGCGCCCTCGCAAACGGCTAAGAGGATGAAACGCCGGAGTGGGGTTTAGTGGGTAGGGCCAATCTCCTCTCCTCAGAGGAGGAGACAAGAGCGGCGAGCCCCACATACCCCCCAATATGGCCTCCCCGCGGTCAGGGGAGACGATGCGTAAAGGCATTCCCCACTCCGACAACAAAAAAAAAAAAAAGTTAGATTCACATGCTCAGTCAAAAGTAGCTTTGCCTGTTTTTGTCTGTTAAAAGTTCTTTTGAGCAGTTCACACTTTTGACTGCAACATATCCGCTACCCAGGACCGTCGGCTCAATATGCATGGTCCGACCTGGCGTCGTATTATTAAGTTATATCCACTAGCCGCCCAGAGGCCTATAAAAAGGTCTCCCATTGGATGCCATTTTGAATTTTAATTGTGACAAACCAGAGTTGCATTTGGCCTGGCAAGTTTCGATTTCTGGGCGGCTAAAGGATAAACAGTATGTATCAACACGAGAGGCCAAGCTTTTGAACCCGTTAATGGCCATGACGAATGTAATACTATTTCGCACTTTCTATTAGTGTTTACCGATTATTTATTGATTCATCATTTTATTTATAATTGTAAAGTTGTACCTTTTCTAAGTCGGTTAACAGTTTCCATATCATCCTGTGAAATGTTATGTTATGTTATTCTCATAACAAAAAACACATCTCGATAAAACTGTAAACAAAACTATTAAGGCATTTCATTATGTGCAACTTGTCATTTTTAAAACTAGATAATATAATAGAAGTACCAGCCGATTATGTGGAAGTTATCGTGAAAACAGTGCCCACTATACCGTTATCAATATCTTAGATGTCACGTCAATGTCTATTAATTTTTCTTAATAACATTGACAAACAAGGTTGGCTTACCATTTTCATTGACAAACTTTCTTCAACTGACATTTCGTTTTGATCTTAACCTTGACTTGTTAGATCTTTAGAATGTAAATATTGAATACAGGATGCTTCACAATCAAATGGATTTGTCATTATCTACGTGTACATCGCTTTTACGTGTTTAAAGCTTGGCCTTTCGTCTTGATACATACTGTATATTAATTCTCTATTAATATGTTGCACTCTTTTCAGGTCTCCGCTTACTAGGGATAGGCCGCAACGAATACCTCGAGCTAGTAGCCAAATCCCGGTCGCTCGGGCGCCGCGGGCGCTCCAAAGCCATCCGGGCGCTCCTGCCGCGTGTGCCGCTCAACATTCCCATGCAGCCGTGGTGGCGGATCGAGCTCGGCTATGTGCTGGAAGCTGATGTTAAGGTAGACCTTATGTCATTGTAATAAGGTTGATTTTAATGATTTTTATTATTGTTTGGATGCTTTTTTATTTTTTACGTCACACTGGGCGGTAAGAGATTTACCGCCCTAGGGCGCGACGGAAGATCTCACTTTACACCGAGATGAAGACGTAAAAGTATGTACGTCACCTCCGGTTCGGGCCACAAATACCCGCAGTCTAAGCCATTCTTTGTTTTACCGCCCTGGATACGTAATATACTATTTCGTACTTTATTGAGATTAAACGTTCCGTTATAGAAATAATGAGAGTGCTTTAAAAGCTGTACAGTCAAGGTCAAATATATAGATTCAACCAAAGTGCCAAAATATGTATACATCCACCTTGATGTCTCAGCTTCAAGGTACGTATACATATTTTGGCACTTTGGTCGCACCTATATCTTTGTCATTGACTGTTTAACTTCGTAAAATAGGGGGGGTAAAAGGAAGGAGATATATCATAATATGGATTGTGTTTAATACTTACACTGCTAGGCTCAAAAACTTATACGTTCCAACTTGTGGGTACACCTCAAAGGCATTTGAAATAATTCATGCCTTAAATACAAATCATATTTTGATTATAAATATCTCCTTCCATCCATTCACCGCCTACATTTGTTGACAACGTGTAAGACCGTTAGTTCAAATGATTTTAAATAATATTTACTATTACGCAGTAGGTACTTAGAATAATCGTGGCATTTAAATAGTCAACACAAGGCAGTGGGAGTTTGAAGAGATCCAGCATTTATGGGCTGGATTTGGGATGGATTGCATCGCAATTTGTTCTGATGACTGTGTGGGCTGAATTATTTACGAGTGCAAAGAGTGTATTTTAACATTTACGCATGCTCAGCTAAAATATGGCGAATCAACTATTCTGTGTTGTTGTGTCTCGTCAACCAGGGGACAGTAGATTCATAGTTTGCTCTAAGTCATGGTTTCCCAAACTATTTTTTTGATGCGACGCCCTTCGGTGTTCTCCATTTTTTTGCGACGCGCTTCTCTAGCCTAAAACTAACTACCACAGGGGAAGGTTCCGGTGATTTGCTTTCCTCTCGAAACCATGAAACATTATACTTACGTGCTGCGACCAGCATTATACCGGATTTTCACTGCAGATTATGGATAAGATAATTATATAGTTATCCCATATGCATTCTTAGGGTCCTTAGATGCTTTAAAACTGTCTATTAGTGACCCAGGTGACAGTAACCATGGCGACGTGTGACATAAAATAGTTGATTGTGAATTGTATTAAAAAAAAACAAGTTGTCCGCTTTAAGTGTTCGATTATCGCTTTACAAGCTAACAGGACTGGTGTGCCAACTAATGCGTTTGTCACTAGCCTCTCGGCGACCAAGAGAGGGAGCTGATTGATTTACTGATCGACCGCGGCTCGCAGACCGCCGGCACCTTAGATTACAACATCGTCAAAACTTTATACAGGTATGTTGTAGAAATAGAAAGATGAAATACAAATAATATCGACGGTGGAAATTTCAAATGTCGTAAGGGACATACTTTTATATGCGACTTATGACATTTGAAATTTCCACTGTCGATATATTCTCTACACAAATCTCTTCTCTCCAAGTCTTTTACAATGGTAACTAGTAATTAAATCGAATGAAAAATAGTTTACAAACAATTTAGAAAGGGGTAGCACATTGTTATCGATGAACTGTCATTCAAATTATGAGACTTCGATGATGTTAAAAGGGTTCAATGCTCTTTCGGTAGATGTGTCTACACGTCACCCGTAATGACGTATAGCAGGAATGATAAAATAGAAAAAAAAAATGACAAGTCCAAGCGGTAATCGTATATCACAATTGGTAGTGCACCATCACGCTTGAGTCTGGAGAAGCCCAACTGGGGAAGTACCTCCTCCTTACAGAAGACCACATCCATACTAGCACTGCTACCGTTCAGCTAGGTAGTGTTGTGTTCCTGATGGTGAGTAAGGTTCCCAGAGCTTCAACCCCCTTAAAGGTTTTAGAATATATTGACCGTCTACATGACAGGGCTAGCCTAGGGGTTTAAGGTAAAAATATTGTAAAATCAATACTTATAAACATTATGTTTTTTTTTTGATATGCCTTTTTTTTCCAGGCGTGGACTGATTTACCTCGACGTGCCGATCACAGCCGAAGACCGCGTGTCCGTCCCGCCGTTGAAAGGGTTCGTGATGAACCGCGTCGCCGGCGACTACTTCGAGACGTTGCTGTACAAAGTGTTCGTGTCCATAGACGAGCACACTACGGTCGCGGAGTTGGCGGCTGTGCTGCAGGTAAAACTGGACTTTATGGCCACGAGTTAAGGCTTAATTTTGTGTGGAGATAGCACACATAGAAGGAGACTTATTCGTCTGGAAAAGGCGTTACTGTAGTAGCGCGGACGGAAGTGTTTTAAGTTTGAATGTCAACGTTATTGTAATGAAAATAAGGACTAATTTGTTAATGATCCTCTGGGTAGACTTCGTGACGCTAGACGTTACATTAATCATCATCATTTCAGCCGTAAGAGGTCCATTGCTGGACATAGGCTTCCCCCTAATATGACTTGAATCATTTTTGGGTGGTGTTGACATAGTCGCCACACTTGGCAGGCGGGTTGGCAACGCTGCTGCCCTTACGTCCGTTTATTCTCTTTGTCGCCTTTTATGACACCCGCGGGACGAGCCGGCACCACACGGCCACTCAGAGTTACATTACAGGCACAAAAGTAAACTTCAGAAAAGACAAGTCTTATTTTGAACCCTAGTGGTCGCGAAGTCCGTAGAAACAGAAAGTCTGTAATAAAAATGAACTTCAGCGGTTTCAATTTACAATCAAAATTATACCATCGGCGGATCAGTGTGTAAAATTCAGAATAATTGTTGAGAATAACTCACGTTTTATAAGTCGAATACAATTTAATTTATTTAATGTCATAAAAACACATGTTAAATACAAATATATATTATTACAATTAACATAAATTACAAAAATAAAATTGTCAAATACCCACAAACACAATAAAATATAAAATAAAATAATAATCATCTACAAATTTAAAAATGTCATATAGAGGCTAATTTAATGGGCTAATTGTGAGTGTTCTTCAAAAACTCCTTATGACTATAATATACTTTATTCAGTAAAGTACTGCTCGATATGTTTCGCTCCGTAACGACGAGCATAATCATGAGCCGTTAACTCATGTTACCCTCTTATTTACAATTAATATAGTTTTCACGATAGTTTTGTGTTTACAATTGATGCGAATAAATATTTTTTTACTTTTTTTTTCAATGTAAGTGTTTTTTCAGGTGGAGTGCGGCCTAGTGAAGCAGGCGGTATCCCTGTACTGCAGACTCGGCTTCGCACAGCACCTGCAGCCGCCGCGGGTCCCCAACCCGCACGCGTCGTGGCACACGGCGCTCACGCAGCCTCTGCACCCGCAGTTAGTAGAATATAGACCTTATTCATAGAGCAGCTGAGTCTAGATTACCATGGCTGGCGGTTTTCTAACTTACATCCCTTTTAGCCAACGGTGATCACACCGCAATTGAAGCAGTTGATTAAATATGAAACTTATTAACTAGATATTAAAGTCTAGATTCTCTTTTCATTTATAGACAGGACAACATAAGCTATATAACCTTTTCGCCGCCAAAAAAATTCTGACGTGCGTCACACGCAAGCAAGCGAAAATAAACCTTATAGAGGTACGTTACTGAGATACGTAGGTCCAAGTTCTCGACTTGATATCAAGTCGTAGCGTGTGGGGCGCGAAATGTTCGGACTTCATATCAAGTCAAGGGCGGCGAAAAGGGTTAAAGCGGGCTTTAACTTCGTATGTACTAACAGGCAAACGGGCCATATATTTTTTATTTTTTTTAAGGTACAGTCAAATATCACCGTTAACTTTTAACCCCAATATGGAAGAGGAAGTGTTGCAAATGGAGCCCGTACTTATGAAGGAACCGTCCACGTCTAAACAGGTAATATCAAAAAAAAAATATTTAATTAGACTTTATTTTTTACGTACAAGTGTAAAGTAGGATAAATCGCCAGTAACTTGCCACCTAATACTAAAAGAAGGTTCCATTTATCTTTGGACCCGGGTATGTCCTTAAACTACGTCCAACAATGAGCGGTTGGGCACAACGAAGTACCATCGCGCTTGAGTCTAGAGAAGCGCAACTGGGGAAGTACCTCCTCCTTACAGAAGACCACAGCCATAATAACACTGTTACTACACTAGTGTTGTGTTTCTGATGGTGAGTAACGTTCCTAGAGCTCCAACCCACCTTAACGCATTCACTGCCACCAACGCACATGTGCGTTCATTTTCATACATTTTTGGAGGGTGTGGCAGCGAATGTGTTAAAGGCTGGCAACGCGCTTATGACTCCCTTGGTGTTGCGGGTGCCCATGGGCGACGGTAATTGCTTACCATCAGGCAATTTGTCTGCTTGTTTACCACCTTTGTCATATATTTTTTTATAGGTAAGCAGAATTTATTCTCAGTATAACTTGGCCAGTTATTAAAAAGTAGCCAGTTGCTAGCGATTTATCCTATGGAATTTAATTAAATTCATTAATAATAGATGTTAGAGTTGTATTTGTGTCAATCATCTGGACATCCACCTGAAATAAATTAGAAATTTTGAATTTGGAATAAATCTATTTTACTACTAATAATTACAGAACCTAACTATATGTACGATTATTTAAGTGTATGAGTGCTATGTCGATGTTTGACAGTCATACGAGTATAAATCAGGTATTATCTGTAGAAATGTATAGTTTGTATAAATCGCAGGATGCGGGTGACGCAATACCGGTTATTGTGGGTAGCTATGGGGGAGGCCTATGTCCACCACTGGACATCGTTCGAAGGATTTTGCAGTTTTAATTTTATTTTTGTCATTTACAGAGCTATCAAGATATTAACGATAACTCCAACAACAGTGGCGTCAAAAGGGTGGCGCTACTCTTCGATTCTACTTTAGCCGCTTACCTCATGATGGGAAACCTCTCTCCGGTAAACACATATATAATAAGCAATATACTTTTTTTTTTTAATAACATCACCCCATCCACTCTCATAGGTGTCATGAGAGGCGTAAATGGAAAAAAACTGACGGATGGGCAGCAGTGTCAGACGAAACCGAATCTACAAAAAAAAAACAAATCGAAATAAATAAATATAATTTGTCTTTTATCCTCGTAACACCCAGTGTGCATTACAATGTACGCTCCCTTTCAATGGGGTTGAAATCTTTCATAAACGGAAATAGGGTAGAATTTATTATGTTTCATTAGTTTTCGTATAAAAGCAAAATTCAACCCAATTCACTGCATAGTGAGGTTGGTTTTAACTATTAAATAGTTTAGTATAGTGGGCGTTACGAGGTTAAATGTAACAATTTTAGTACCTACAGCTCGCGACGTTATTGGCGTACTTTTTGCTTCTTTCTTATAAGGTTTCCATTAAGTGAAATATATAATTTCTTTTGTAAATAATAAAGTTCTTTGACCACTAACCCAATCAACTGCGGTCGCCAATCCACCTGCCAAGCGTGGCGACTATAGCTACTTCCCCCAAGATGATACAAGTCATGCCTATGTCCAGCAGTGGACGTCTTACGACTGAAGTGATTATAATGATGACTATTTTTTATAAATAACACGAATCACTCACGTTTATTTAGTGACTCACGTGGCAGGTATCGGAGACCAATAGGTCTCTATCTTCAAGCACTAGGTGTATCGAGCCTGCTACCTACTTTTACTTGCTTTTTTAAACATACTTTAATATTTATATAATACTAGCTTTTCCTCGCGACTTCGTCGGCCCGCCGTCCCCGTCTTTACAGTGTGGACGCGGGATAAATATTATCCTATCTCCTTTCTCGTAGCTTAAACTCTCTCAAATTTCATCCCAATTGATTCAGCGGTTTAAGCGTGAAGAGGTAACAGACATACAGACAGAGAGAATCACTTTCGCATTTATAATATTATTATGTGGTGGTCGTTTGAAAATGACATTTCGTGTTTAACCGACAGTCGAGATAAAAAAAGACCATGCAGACGGAATGAAAAAATATAAAATTCATTGTATGTCTCTTTAAATAAATATTCCGTTTTTGTTGTAGGATCTCAAAACACACGCTGTCACGTTGTTCGAGGTTGGCAAGATATGCGATGAAAGTCTGGACAGTTTACTTATGGAATTAGATAAGGTGAGTGTTTTTTTTAAATATATATCGACGGTGGTAAACAAGCACATGGCCCGCCTGATAGTAAGCAGTTACCGTAGCCTATAGACGCCTGCAAGAGGATTCACATCCGCGTTGCCTATTATACTAAAATTATAAAAAAGTACTGTTATTCCTTTGTAGATCCAAATACCTATTTGCATTCCAAATTATAACTTTTAGGTCGTCTGGAACGGGTAGAGTTTTGATTCATAGATCATTTATTTAGTGATAAAAAAATGTAAATTTTTGGACGTTAATAATTTATATAAATAACCGTTTGAGGTATGTTTCAAGTTTCAATATAGGAGCCAAATTTTACATGTTTATGTGAAATAGTTTATGAGTTATGAGGTTAGAAATGGTTCTTGTAAAGTTAGATTCGGTGCTGCTCGCCAGCTCTGTTAACTTGAACTTGACGCTGCCGTGTGTCTGGATCGAGGTAAGTATAGAAGCAACGACTTTAGGGACGTGCCGCTATGCCTAGGCTCGCCAGCGTTTATTGCCCTTATTGTACAATCAAGTGCAAAAAAGTGCGATAGAATCCTTTCATAAATACTTCCTACAACCTTATTTACTGTACAATAGAGTTGCTCGGTACGTATTTTTGAACCTTTGGCAGTGAACGAATTTTTACACTTGACTGTATTTGCTTTATACGGCCCAGCTGATAACGTCAATCCTTTTATGATTATAATGAAACCGTGTTGGAATTGGTCAGGTGGCAGGCGACCCTGAGATCGAAGGCGAGGCGGCGCGCTACCTGGCGGCGGCGGCGTGCCTGCGGCGCACGCTGCGCACGCTGCGGCCGCGCCTGCGCCCGCTCGACCTGCTGCGCTGCGAGGCGCTGCACGCGCTCGGCGCGCCGCAGCGCTGTCGTCTGCTGCAGCACAAGTACAGGTCAGTACTGTAGACCGACGGCGGCGTGCCTGCGGCGCACGCTGCGCACGCTGCGGCCGCGCCTGCGCCCGCTCGACCTGCTGCGCTGCGAGGCGCTGCACGCGCTCGGCGCGCCGCAGCGCTGTCGTCTGCTGCAGCACAAGTACAGGTCAGTACTGTAGACCGACGGCGGCGTGCCTGCGGCGCACGCTGCGCACGCTGCGGCCGCGCCTGCGCCCGCTCGACCTGCTGCGCTGCGAGGCGCTGCACGCGCTCGGCGCGTCGCAGCGCTGTCGTCTGCTGCAGCACAAGTACAGGTCAGTACTGTAGACCGACGGCGGCGTGCCTGCGGCGCACGCTGCGCACGCTGCGGCCGCGCCTGCGCCCGCTCGACCTGCTGCGCTGCGAGGCGCTGCACGCGCTCGGCGCGCCGCAGCGCTGTCGTCTGCTGCAGCACAAGTACAGGTCAGTACTGTAGACCGACGGCGGCGTGCCTGCGGCGCACGCTGCGCACGCTGCGGCCGCGCCTGCGCCCGCTCGACCTGCTGCGCTGCGAGGCGCTGCACGCGCTCGGCGCGCCGCAGCGCTGTCGTCTGCTGCAGCACAAGTACAGGTCAGTACTGTAGACCGACGGCGGCGTGCCTGCGGCGCACGCTGCGCACGCTGCGGCCGCGCCTGCGTCCGCTCGACCTGCTGCGCTGCGAGGCGCTGCACGCGCTCGGCGCGTCGCAGCGCTGTCGTCTGCTGCAGCACAAGTACAGGTCAGTACTGTAGACCGACGGCGGCGTGCCTGCGGCGCACGCTGCGCACGCTGCGGCCGCGCCTGCGCCCGCTCGACCTGCTGCGCTGCGAGGCGCTGCACGCGCTCGGCGCGCCGCAGCGCTGTCGTCTGCTGCAGCACAAGTACAGGTCAGTACTGTAGACCGACGGCGGCGTGCCTGCGGCGCACGCTGCGCACGCTGCGGCCGCGCCTGCGCCCGCTCGACCTGCTGCGCTGCGAGGCGCTGCACGCGCTCGGCGCGCCGCAGCGCTGTCGTCTGCTGCAGCACAAGTACAGGTCAGTACTGTAGACCGACGGCGGCGTGCCTGCGGCGCACGCTGCGCACGCTGCGGCCGCGCCTGCGCCCGCTCGACCTGCTGCGCTGCGAGGCGCTGCACGCGCTCGGCGCGCCGCAGCGCTGTCGTCTGCTGCAGCACAAGTACAGGTCAGTACTGTAGACCGACGGCGGCGTGCCTGCGGCGCACGCTGCGCACGCTGCGGCCGCGCCTGCGCCCGCTCGACCTGCTGCGCTGCGAGGCGCTGCACGCGCTCGGCGCGTCGCAGCGCTGTCGTCTGCTGCAGCACAAGTACAGGTCAGTACTGTAGACCGACGGCGGCGTGCCTGCGGCGCACGCTGCGCACGCTGCGGCCGCGCCTGCGCCCGCTCGACCTGCTGCGCTGCGAGGCGCTGCACGCGCTCGGCGCGCCGCAGCGCTGCCGGCTGCTGCAGCACAAGTACAGGTCAGTACTGTAGCTCGACGGCGGGTGTAGGAACACCTGTGTTATGAAGCTTGCCTTTCGGTACATTCCCAAGTTCACGTGGTTGCGGTGATATTAAGTATTCCTCGGCTTTGTACACGCACACATGCCTCCAGTACTCCCCGCATACATGCACCAGTTGCGGTGCACACCCAGTGATACGCTGCCACGTGGAACGGGGACCTGTCGCAGCGACAACTACGACGATGGCCAACGAGAGATGACCGAAACAGACGACCGGCTTTATACTGTAAACTCAAAACTAGATCAAAGCCATACCTCAGAATCACTGAATAAAATTCAACATGGTACCGTTTAACTTGCGCCTTGGGACGGCTCCGTCATAACGTACATATTTTTTATTGAAATTATTTTGTGCTGAAAGTTTTCAATTACAGAAAGCGAACTCTTAACGATTCTTGTTTTTTTAGGCTAGCGGTATCGACGGCGCCACTGTGCCGCGAAGCCAGAGCGGGCCTGGCGGCGGGTGCGCTGCCGCACGTGGGGCCGGCGCCGCCCGAGGCCTCCACGCCGTGGATGTGGCTGTACCTGTACCACGTCGCCGGCTACGGGCCGCCCACGTTGCTGCTAAAAAAGGGTACGTAAGTCCACAGTTGATAGCGCAAGTGTGACGGAGTCATTTGTTTGCAATGGAAATGAAAAGCAGAGTGTATCATTCGGTTGTAAACTAGTCGTTTTAGCCCTCTACTGATGCTCGTTTCACACACAGGCGGGCGCGGGTCGGGCGCGTGTCAACGCGGACCCGCGACGGGCCCGCGGCGCGATTGTTCAGCTAGTTTTAAATGAACACCTTCGTGCGGGCGGGCGCGGGCGTGCGCGGGCGGGTGCGTGTGGCGCGGGCGTTGTGTGAAGGTGTTAGTTTAAAACTAGCTGAACAATCGCGCCGCGCGCCTGTCGCGGGTCCGCGTTGACACGCGCCCGACCCGCACCCGCGCTGTGTGTGAATTGACCTTTAATCGCCTATTTCGTCTCGGGTTGAAATGTCTCTGTTGCGCAACTATTGAATATAGGAAAATAAAAATACTAGACAAAAAAGTCCGCAACACTACTTTTAGAGTATACGTGTCCTAAGCAAAAAAGATCGTAAAACATGTGGCGTTGCAGGCACGGTGGTCCGCAGCGTGCCGCGGCTGCTGCTGGGGTTCTCGCGGCTCGTGGTGGCGTGGTGGGGCGCGGAGGCGGCGCTGGACGGCGCGGGCGGCGCCCCGGCCGCGCTGCCCGCCGCCGCCGCGCTGCAGGCCGCCAACTCGGCGCTGCGGCGCGGGCCCGTGCTGCTGCAGGTACAGGGCCGCCCTGCTGCTGGGTGCTCGCGGCTCGTGGTGGCGTGGTGGGGCGCGGAGGCGGCGCTGGACGGCGCGGGCGGCGCCCCGGCCGCGCTGCCCGCCGCCGCCGCGCTGCAGGCCGCCAACTCGGCGCTGCGGCGCGGGCCCGTGCTGCTGCAGGTACAGGGCCGCCCTGCTGCTGGGTGCTCGCGGCTCGTGGTGGCGTGGTGGGGCGCGGAGGCGGCGCTGGACGGCGCGGGCGGCGCCCCGGCCGCGCTGCCCGCCGCCGCCGCGCTGCAGGCCGCCAACTCGGCGCTGCGGCGCGGGCCCGTGCTGCTGCAGGTACAGGGCCGCCCACATGTGCCACCGTAGCCGTCGACGTCCTGTACTTAGACCTCCTGCTCCTCCACCTACTTGGCGGCAGCGGCGTGCCTGCGGCGCACGCTGTGCTGTACGCGCCAAGATTTCGTCTAGTAAAGAACGAGTATCCTTACGAGTGACCTTATCTGTCAGCAGAAATTTTGCTGTGATAGCGTCCGCCATTACACTTTAAGGTGTCGTTGGCGTGTTGAGCACGGCAATGCATGGCAACTACAGTTGTTACCGGCATTCAAAGGGATAATTTCACAGTCGCTACGCTTGACAGGCGGGTTCGTAACCGAAGGTATGCTCCACCGCTACAAAGCGACGCTTCTGTGCGTCCTGCGGTCGACCGATCCGACCTGTATCTTTGACGTTACTGAAGGTCTACGTGAATAATTTAGCTAAAACTCCGGGTCCATGTAGTAGTAACGTGTGTGTACACGCATATCGGCTTTCTATATTCAAATTTTGACGTAAGCTCCATATTAATTCTCTGCACAACTACATAGACATCCTTCAGTTAAGTTTTCCACCCATACGGGACGGAGAAGGTAGCTTGGCGTTTTAGTGCTCTAACCTATTTATTCGGGTTAAAATTGTTTAAAAAATCTTTTCTGTTGTAGGCGGTGGGAGTTCGACAACCAGCGAAACTAAAACATGTCGTGTTTCCGCCGGAAGCCGATAAATCTCCTGGTGAGTAACATTTTATTTATTAATCCATGATGTTTACCTCAGAGAATCTGTATTATTCTCTTTTGGTTCATAAGACAGCGTGTTAATGATCAAATGTTTGTTGATAGAAACCAGCGCTCTGTGGGCGCGCCACGCCGGACTGAGACGCCTCGCGTCCCGGCTACGCCTGTCCCGTTCTGTCGGCTACGTCACGCTAGCGGACATCGGAGTGCCCGACTTAGGAGCAAGGCCACCCCCTACAGTGCAGCTTGGTACTTCGAGCAGTTTATTCTATATTCTATAAGTATAAGTGTACCCTTCAAAGGAGTGTGAACTTAACTCACTTGCCGCGGGTCCCTAAACTTTATTTTCCAACTGAAATAAATGAATAATGAATAAAATAAATGAATTAATATTACAGGACATTCTTACATAAATTGACTGAGCCCCATGGTAAGCTCAAAAAGGCTTGTGTTGTGGATACTTAGCCAACGATATATATAATATACAAATACTTAAATACATATATGAAACACCCGTGACTCAGACACAAATATCAATGCTCATCACATAAATAAATGCCCATACAGCACCATCGGCGTCATAGGCAGTGTCACTACCCACTAGGCCAAATGTGTCGAGTCGAAATAACGATTTAACAACCTTAAAAAATTCATACACGATTTACATCGTCTCTCAAAGTCACACATTTAGTTTAAACTCAAATGTAAACTTACAGTCGCGCCGCGCAAACTGAAGGACGTGTGCGGCACAGCGAAACCTATAAGCGAAGTGTCGATATCGTCGTCCGAGTCGTGCGACAAGTCGGACGACAAGCGGCTGCAGTCGCCGATCGAGTCGCACTTCGCCGTGACGCCGTCCACCGACAGCAAGACCAGCTCGCCGGCCAACGGGTTCACTACGGTGGAAGGTATGTACAGTCAACCAATTTGATTTATAGGCCACTTCGTTCCTTATCACAGTGAAAATCTATATGAAAGACACCAAAGATTTCATATTAACGTCACTGTGACAAGGTTCGAAGTGGCCTAGAAATCAAATTGGTTGACTGTACATACCAGAATTCATAGAAATTATAAGTTGTAACAAGTGGTTTAAAAGAGAATCTGCTGTTAAGGCAAGGTCGTGGTCTCTAGTGCATTTAGCGTGACACTGATAACTGATTACTTAAGAACGAAGGCCATGGTTGGAACTGAAAATTATCGGTGGCGCTGAGTGCCCAACCATTTCACTGCGCGATTTTAGCCCATTCTTGCTTTATGCATATGTACTTTTAAGTAATCTTAACTGATTTTCTTTTAAACTAAGAACAAATCAAATTATTTTTTATAAAATATTTTGATTTGTTTTGATTTTTAAATAGTAATGGGATAAATCGCCAGTTACTGGCGACCTTTCAATAACTGGCCATCTTATACTGAAAATGAATTCTGTTTACCTATAAATAGAACACATTTTCAAATGGGGTTTCAATTGCTGGCCACCCTTCAAT